>CM042428.1:5560000-6310000 GCA_023631565.1 Gymnocephalus cernua | reverse complement strand
TGCTGGTGGCGGCCGGATCGCTTGTTTGCTGGTCGGCCTGTCATCCTGGGACGCCCCGCTGTAAACTAGCGGACTCTCAGACCGGTCTCGTAAATAAGAGGCTTTTATTTCGCCGTTGTTTGTTTAAATATCACAACACATGTCCATCATAAGATTAACGGAAACGTGTGGTTAACTGCCTTTTTACCATTAAACTCCACAAGCGCCTGGTCCGCTGTGCACGCACACACACACACGGCCACAGGCAGAGAGAGAGAGATACCTGTTTCTCTTCGGGAGACTTGTTTAAATTATGACATAGATTTAGACATTAGATTTATATAGTTTGGCGTGTTTCTCTTCTGATTTTAATTAAGATCATTGTTGTGCTTGCATCACTCCCTTACCCCTCCTACCAGTCCCTGTGGCCACTTGGCCAGTGCAAATGCAAATTGAAAAAGATTTATTTTTGTTTGTCTGTGTTTCTCTATTATGTACTCCAGCCTAGTCTTTAAACGCTGCTATTCAAACTCCTTATGAGGATCCCAGCAAGGCACAACAGGAGCATTCTGATGTTCTCCTCCATCATGCTGCTTTGTTGTTGTATGTGGCGCTAAGGTCTAGTGACGATGATAAAGACCGTTGCGGTGCTTGCGTCACTCCCTTACCCCTCCTACCAGTCCCTGTGGCCACTTGGCCGGTGGGAATGTAAATGGAAAAAAAAGATTTTGGGGGAGAGTAGTTCTTAGAACTTATTACAAATGTACTTTTCCCCTAAAAAGTACAAGTACTATCCAGTGGGAAAACACCTTTTGAGTTAACCGATCTAAGTCGGGGGACAGACAACGTGGTTATTAAACTATGAGAGGGCGACTGCTCTAATGGAGGCACAGAGGAGCGCGTTGCACTGCACCTGATTACTAATATCTACCTTGGGTCGTCATGGTTTATGACCAATAATAAACTTAAAAATAAACTCAGATTTTTTGATATGAGAGCGGCTCCATCCCAAGTGGGATGAATGCCGTCCCTCTTAATCAGACTAGGCTTTCCCCAGAACGCCCCCCAGTTATCTATGCAGCCCACATCATTAGCTGGGCACCATTCCTTCAACCAGTGACCACCGCTATGTGCACTCCCCGGATTACAGTTAGTGCTATGCTTCCTTCGGACAGTCACCCACCCGCCCGACTGCTTGGGGTCTGCCGGGGGACTGCTAGCAGAAGCTACAGTATGTTGGCTCGCACCAGCTACGCTAAGCTGGCTAGCTACGGAAGCATACGACTTTGATTCCATAGTATGGAGCCGTGCTTCAAACTCACTAAGCCTCGCTTCCAGAACAGCGAATAAACTACATTTATTACATGTGTTATTATCACTAAAGGAGGCAGAGGAATAGCTGAACATTTGACACACAGAGCAAGAGAGAGCAGGAGATGGAGAGGAATTGGCCATTGCTAATGGATAAGCTAAAGTAGCTAACAGCGTTTTAATAATCGTGAGATCAGCGAGGCAGTCGTTGTAAGGGAAGATAGCTACAGCTACGTGCTTGAGTGTAACTGGTGTAGTTTAAATGCAATTTGAGGCAAATAGCCGCTAAATTAAACAGATGCTATGCTTATGCCCCATTGATGCGGGCTCTAAGCAAGCAAGGTTTGTTTTAAATTAATGTAATCCAGGCAAATAGCCGCTAAATTAGACAATAAAGCAGAGTTGAGTAAGTTTTGTTGGAGCAGCAAACAAGCGTCCGTAACACAACACGAAAACACCGGAAATGAGGCAATACGCTTACCGTAAACATCAGCACGTCCAGCACGTCAGTTTCTGCATGTGCACGTCAGTTTCTGCATGTGTTTACATGTTCAGTATGGAAGGAGCCAGGCAGCCTTTTTGAATTAGTGAGTACATTATTATCCTATCTTACTTACCACTCAGCTAAGTAGCCAATTTAGGGGCTGGAATGCAGGGTCCACCAGGTAATACTATCCATCCATCCATCGTCTTCCGCTTATCCGGTGTCGGGTCGCGGGTGGAGCAGCTCCAGCAGGGGACCCCAAACTTCCCTTTCCCTAGCCACATTAACCAGCTCTGACTGGGGGATCCCGAGGCGTTCCCAGGCCAGGTTGGAGATATAATCCCTCCACCTAGTCCTGGGTCTGCCCCGAGGTCTCCTCCCAGCTGGACGTGCCTGGAACATCTCCCTAGGGAGGCGCCCAGGGGGCATCCTTACCAGATGCCTGAACCACCTCAACTGGCTCCTTTCGACGCGAAGGAGCAGCGGCTCTACTCCGAGCTCCTCACAGATGACTGAGCTTCTCACCCTATCTCTAAGGGAGACACCAGCCACCCTCCTGAGGAAACCCATTTTGGCCACTAGTACCCTGGATCTCATTCTTTTGGTCATGACCCAGCCTTCATGACCATAGGTGAGGGTAGGAACGTAAACTGACCGGTAGATCGAGAGCTTTGCCTTCTGGCTCAGCTCTCTTTCGTCACAACGGTGCGATACACTGAATGTAATACCGCCCCCGCTGCGCCGATTCTCCGACCAATCTCCTGCTCCATTGTCCCCTCACTTGCGAACAAGACCCCCATGTATTTAAACTCCTTCACTTGGGGTAAGAACTCATTCCCTACCTGGAGAAGGCACTCCATCGGTTTCCTGCTGAGAACCATGGCCTCAGATTTAGAGGTGCTGATCCTCATCCCAGCCGCTTCACACTCGGCTGCAAACTGATCCAGTCAGTGCTGAAGGTCACAGGCCGATGATGCCATCAGGACCACATCATCTGCAAAGAGCAGCGATGAGATCCCCAGCCCACCGAACTGCAACCCCTCCCCACCACGACTATGCCTCGATATCCTGTCCATAAATACTACAAACAGGATTGGTGACAAAGCGCAGCCCTGGCGGAGGCCAACCCTCACTCTGAAACGAGTCTGACTTACTGCCGAGAACCCGGACGCAGCTCTCGCTTTGGTCATACAGAGATTGGATGGCCCTGAGAAGGGACCCCCTCACCCCATACTCCCGCAGCACCTCTCACAGTATCTCCCGGGGGACCCAGTCATACGCCTTCTCCAGATCCACAAAACACATATAGACTGGATGGGCATACTCCCAGGCTCCCTCCAGGAACCTTGCGAGAGTGAAGATCTGATCCGTTGTTCCACGACCAGGACGGAATCCGCATTGTTCCTCTTCAACCCGAGGTTTGACTATCGGCCGAACCCTCCTTTCCAGCACCTTGGAGTAGACTTTACCAGGGAGGCTGAGAAGTGTGATACCCCTGTAATTGGCACACACCCTCTGGTCCCCCTTTTTGAACAGGGGAACCACCACCCCGGTCTGCCACTCCTTTGGCACTGTCCTAGACTTCCACGCAATGTTGAGTAGGCGTGTCAACCAAGACAGCCCCTCCACACCCAGAGCTTTCAGCATTTCTGGACGGATCTCATCAATCCCTGGGGCTTTGCCACTGTGGAGTTGTTTGACTACCTCAGTGACTTCCACCAGGGAAATTGATGACAATCCCCCATCATCCTCCAGCTCCGCCTTTACCATAGAGGGCGCATCAGCTGGATTTAGGAGTTCCTCAAAGTGCTCTTTCCACTGCCCTATTACCTCCTCAGTTGAGGTCAACAACGTCCCATCCTTACTGCACACAGCTTGGATGGTTCCCCGTTTCCCCCTTCTGAGGTGGCGGACGGTTTTCCAGAAGCGCCTTGGTGCCGACCGAAAGTCCTTCTCCATGTCTTTTCCGAATTTCTCCCACACCCACTCCTTTGCCTCTACCTTGCAACTGCCTCCGGCATCTTCTGGGATAACATATCCCGGAAAGACTCCTTCAGTCGGACGGCTTCCCTGACCACCATCCGCCTGGCCGCTGCCCGCTGGTCAGCCTCTGCTCAACGTACGGCGGGCCGCAGCAGCCTCTTATTTCAATGGGGAAGCTAAAAAAAAATATATATGGGAAAGGTCGCGCTGAGATGGTCAGACTCAAAAGAAAAAAAAGGGTTTGTGATGATATGCTGTGTGTTGCTCATTCATTCACCATCCGAACATTCATCTCCCCTCTTCTCAGCAAGATTCCGAATTATATTCTCGTAGTTATCCAGCGTTGACATGACTGCCCCAAGTCGTCTTGAATGCCATCCAGACACACCCACGATAATAGCCAACCAATCGTTGGTAACTAGGCGGAACGAGGGAGAGAATATCATTGCAGTATTGAATAATTGGAGCCCAGACGCAATTTTGTAATTTTCTAAATTTCTGATCCTCTGAATAAAAACAGAAAATTGGATAAAAACGGGTTAAAGATCCAATTTTTTAATTTGTCAAGGTGGAAAAAAATGAAAAATTGGATATTTTCCATCCATTTTTCCAAATGTCCGTTTGTGCTTAGAAAATTGAACTGATAAGCTTTACACGGACCTATGTTAATACAAAAAGTGATTATCCTGAATCTCAGTCAAAGTGCATATTGAAAGGATGGTTGCTGATTGGTTACTCAGAGAATGTGTGATAGATGCTGTATGCAGTTGTTTATGGATATGTGAAGTTAGCCTTTCTAGTGCAGATGTGCGCGGCTTAATAACTTCATATTTGTATTAGATGTGATGTCATTTGTGCGAAAGGTTAAGAAATAGCTAAGATATTAGTTTATGGATATGTGAAGTTAGCCTTTCTAGTGCAGATGTGCGCGGCTTAATAACTTCATATTTGTATTAGATGTGATGTCATTTGTGCGAAAGGTTAAGAAATAGCTAAGATATTAGTTTATGGATATGTGAAGTTAGCCTTTCAAATGCAGATATTAGCCCATATTGTTCAAGTAAAATAACGTTATTAAGCTGCACATGAAAATGTGCTGCTTAATAACTTCACATGTGTACCCATACAAAGGGAGAAAATATATATTTGTGATGTTAATATGTTTTGTGCCTTCAAGAAACAGATACTAGTATGACTCCTATGACTCCAGAATCTGGCGATGAAATAACAGGTAAACTCTTATTATTGCATCAAAATGTAAACATGCTTTTCTGTTGATGTTTGTTGCTGTGTACTCATGTTTGAGTGTCTGACACTAATCACAAAAACATATAAAATATATTACAGTAACATACTATCTGGTAGTATGTATCTTTCATAGTTAGCTTGAGTTGTGGATATTTACAGTTTAAAAGGTGAAATGTCTTGATATTATCCAGTTCACAGAGGTGTGACTTTGATTAATCACAAATCATATGTATTTTATAGTATTATGACTTTTGAAATGTACTTTGTTTATTCACCAGGGAGGACTGTTGGTACATCAAGTAACACTGGTAGTTTTATCTCTACTTTCACAACATCAGTGAAACCAGCAGCAGGTAATTCTTCCGTTTTCAACAACCCACACACAGTCCTTACTAAGTGTTTGTACATACACTCTATGTAATATTCACATATGAAACACTGACTATGTTAATACAAAAAGTGATTATCCTGAATCTCAGTCAAAGTGCATATTGAAAGGATGGTTGCCTATTGGTTACTCAGAGAATGTGTGATAGATGCTGTATGCAGTTGTTTATGGATATGTGAAGTTAGCCTTTCTAGTGCAGATGTGTGCTGCTTAATAACTTCATATTTGTATTAGATGTGATGTCATTTGCGCGAAAGGTTAAGAAATAGCTAAGATATTAGTTTATGGATATGTGAGGTTGGCCTTTCAAATGCAGATATTAGCCCATATTGTTCAAGTAAAATAAAGTTATTAAGCTGCAAATAAAAATGTGCTGCTTAATAACTTCACATGTGTACCCATACAAAGGGAGAAAATATATATTTGTGATGTTAATATGTTTTGTGCCTTCAAGAAACAGATACTAGTATGACTCCTATGACTCCAGAATCTGGCGATGAAATAACAGGTAAACTCTTATTATTGCATCAAAATGTAAACATGCTTTTCTGTTGATGTTTGTGGCTGTGTACTCATGTTCGAGTGTCTGACACTAAACATAAAAACATATAAAACATATTACAGTAACATACTATCTGGTAGTATGTATCTTTCATAGTTAGCTTGAGTTGTGGATATTGCACACCCAAATCACATTAGAAATTGGGGGTTAATATTAGATGTGATGTCATTTGTGCGAAAGGTTAAGAAAAGTTGAAAATGGATGACAGAGTCATCTTTAGTAGACACACTGCACATTGATGTAGTGGAATAATTACCACAGTGCTACACAGAAGTAATACATTTTCAGTTATTCTGTCCTCAACTTGAATTCAGTGATAAAATAATGTTTAGAACCTAATTTACAATAAACATCAGAAGCAGCATTTTGATTTCCATGTTAAATATTTGGTGTGAACTGGTATTGGTGGTTAAAACACTGTAGTTATCCACAGAACATATCTTCCTGCTTTTTGTTAATGGTGTGAGAAGCAAAAATGACTTGTTTATGGCTTCTATTGTTGCAGAAATGTGGATTTTGAAGTTTGTATCAGTTGTGACTGGTTGTGGAGTCACAGTGGGCGTCATCTTGCTCGTTTCTGCAATTTGCTGCAACAAAAGAAGAACTGGTGAGAGCTAGGTTCATTTGTTACTCAAACAATGTTTGGTAACACCTTACTTGAAGGTATCTACACAAGAGTGACATGACAGTGTCATGACACATGAACCCTAACCCTAACCCTAAAAGAAGCGTTATGTCATAAACGTTCATGACTTGTTTATAATGTTTATGACACGTTCATGACGGTGTCATGTCACTCTTATGTAGATACCTTCAAGTAAAGTGTAACCCAATGTTTTTACATGGGTGCAAAAACCGTTCATTTTTGTTTCTTTCTGAGTATTAGGGTTACTAGGGTACGAGTTTATTAGGGTATTAGGGTTACTGTACTGTACGTAAACTTGAGAATTGCATCATTGCATCTTAAGATTTACTCAGTTTGAGAGGGCGTCACACTTTGTTCCTTTGTCCCTTCAGCTCCATTCTCCATTCCCCCGGCTCGTCCATTGCTATTCTCCTTTCATCCAGCAGATGTTCATGGACTTTCCCTCCTTCCCCCGTGCAATTTTTTGTTTCTTAGGATAGCGAAGGCATGTCATGACCTACTCTGAGGCAGAGGCAAACGCACGTTTGCTTCCCCCATAACCTGACTGACAGACCAATCTACTGTACACATGTGCTTCCACTTCATTCATCTGTCTGCCTGGCCTTTCCTCCCGACCTCCTCCTGCATCACCCGCCTGCTTCCCATCCTCTCTCATTAGATCCTGCTCTACTTATAGCAGTCCAGTTGCTTTGTTCCTTGCCAGTTCCTCATGTCTGTTACCTGCCTGCTACTTGTTCTGTATCAGCTTGCACAGAACAAACACACCAGGGGCCTCATGTATAAATGTTGCATATGCACGAAAAGCATGCGTACGCTGGTTGTCACGGACACAAAAAAACTTTACGTGAGAATGTGCGGGCCGTCACGCAAACTGTTGAGCAGTCGTGAGAATGTGCAGGCCGTCCGCAAAGTCTTGTCTGGCTCTGTAACGTGGCGAATTCTAAGTTAAAAGTGCTGAAAATCACCAAACATTACAAAATAAAGTTTCCACTTCACTTACTGGCATATGTCTGTGACGTTGTCTATGAAAAAACATATTTATATCTGCTGATACTCCATAAAAGTTTGATCATTTATATGGATAATGTTTCACATCTTTCGCACTATTAACTGTTTAATCTGCAGGCTACTTAACCTCTGTTAAACATGAGGACGGGAAATGAATGATAAATCCACTTAGAAAATATTGTATCTGTATTTCCCATATATGAAATATATACTCACTGTGCAGCAAAAAGATCGACATGGGAAAATGTAATAGCCTATATTACATTTTTCCGTGGCGATCTTTTTGTTAGTATCTGTAAGTCTGTAGTTACTGAGGCTCAGACATCCATGGCGTACAGGAGGCGAGACGCACAGATCCATCTCCCCAGGAACAAACGCAGCGTTGGGTGGGCAAACTCGTGATGCATAATTGATCCCGTGGATGATTTGTAGGCTATTAAGTGAATAAGGTGTACCCGGTCCACCAAACACTGGGTCGTCTTGACTCTCTTAATTCTGCACATATTTCTGTTACTGTAGTCCTCCAGCAGAGATGGGAAGTAACGAAGTACAAATACTTCGTTACTGTACTTAAGTAGATTTTTCAGGTATTTTTACTTTACTTTACTATTTATTTTTGTGCCGACTTTTTACTTTTACTCCTTACATTTTTAACACAAATACTGGTACTTTCTACTCCTTACGTTTTACAAAAGTGGCTCGTTACTTACCCACTTACAAAAGCGCGATGATACGTAACAACATTGTTTGTGACAGAACGTTCTCATTCTCATTCATAAATTCACCCCGTCTGTGTTGGGAAGCTCTGACATTTGGACCTTCGGGGTTTCCGTAGCCGTGCCCTGGATCTGACGTGAAGTCACTTAACGTTACTAAGCAACAACAAGTTGCATTCTTTGCGCGGTCTTTCCTTTCTCGCAACTAGTTAGTTACCTAGAGTTTGAACAAAGTTTTATAAGTAACGTGATGAAACGTTACTAAACAGACCTAAATAACACTACTTCAGTGTTTTCTGAAGTCTGTCCCTGAAGCTGCTGCCACGTCGGGTGATACTGCAGCTGCCACAAATGTCAGCCGGCTAGTACTGTTACCTGGTAAGTGAGAGTAGCCTAGCTTATATGATACCGCGTGCGTGCGTCCGCGCGTGCGTGTGTGCGCGCGCGCCCGTGTGTGTGCGTGCCTGTGTGTGTGCTGTGTGTCTATGTGTGTGTGTGTGTGTGTGTGTGTGTGTGTGTGTGTGTGTGTGTGTGTGTGTGTGTAGTGTGTACAGCAGTAAACAGAATACAAAGTTTATATTTACTTGTTTCAGATGATGAGAGAGACAGAGAGAACTCCTGGCCTTCATAAGGTCAATGACTATGCAATATTAGAGTAAATTCTTAAATCTTAAATATGCATTGCTTTACACAATTAAATGACTATGGTAATGTTAGTTAGCAATGGTCAGATAATTAACTAAAATAGAAAGAGTGGAGCTTTTTTCTCCTTTCGTCTGCTTTTTATGCATTTGTTAGCCATGGTGCTGAAGATTGTAAACAGTTTATTAAATACTTTTGAGTAAATGTAGGCCCTTATCAGCAGATTTTACTGCTAATCGATACAAAAGTTGTATGATGATGCTAATTATTAGTCATGGTTTTGTGTGGCAGTGGGGGGGGTGTCGGTTAAACGGCTTATTTGTGTGATGTGATGTCCTGTTGCGTTCAGGTTCGGTTGCGTTTCTCAAAAAGTGTTGTTTTTCCAGGACTTTAAATAAACGCCATCAATACTTAAACGTCAGTTGTCCGTGTACAGTTCGTATTCAGAAACGTCACAGTACCGACTGTCTGGGGTGTCGCTCTGGGACAGGCGAGTATGAGGCTGGGAGGGGAAAGTCACAGTATACTCACTACAAAAATATAGACTGCACCACTGGTTAGTTGTAGCCTACTCTAAAAGTATGCAGAACTTACATGTAGATTCCTTTAAATGTTGATTAACAATGCATCTGGATCTGTGAATTATTACAGAATCACAATTGAATTCATATCTTGCTACTCAGTCAGAATCTTATTAACCTGGAGTCCCAGTCTCTGTCACAATAATCATATATGTGATGTTTTAGGCCTTTTGGCAGACATCCATTTAAAATGTAGACAATGGCATATATATAAAGAGCCTTTTCTCCATGTCTACTGAAGTTTCTCAGCTTGCGCTCTAGTAACATTTGTGCTCCAGGTAGCTTTGCATAAAAAATGGTTGTCATTCACAAGGCTACTTTTACTTTTATACTTTAAGTACATTTCCATGCCTGTACTTTGTTACTTTTACTTGAGTAAATAAGTTAAATCAGTACTTCTACTTTTACCAGAGTATTTTTTAACACAAGTATCTGTACTTCTACTTAAGTATGAGAAGTGAGTACTTTTCCCATCTCTGGTCATTTGGACTGACACTGAGATGCATGTTGTTCTGTAACTGGTATGGCACTGCCTCTATTCTCTTGATTTCCACTTCAACATTAGACTTTTGTTTTAATTTCTGCCATGGTTTGGTGCATTCACCGCCTGGTCAACATTTGCCACTCTGGGCATTTTCTTTTATTGCTTATCCGAGATGACAAACCTCCAGACAGAAAAACATTTCTCGCCTCCACTTCCGCGATCAGCACCTCAAACTCACAGTTGGTGAAGTTTTTTTCCGTCTGCAGCGGGATAATCCGTTGTGATTGGACGAAGAATGACGTCGGGGGCACATTTATAGAAATTTCCATATTCATTTATGGGAGGAGGCAAGGCGGGGTCGGTGGCTCGTTCATGTGCGCTCAATTTCACGTTGATTGTGATGTATAAAAGAAAGATGCGAAGGACCTGGCGTACGCCCGGTTTTATACATCTGAATATTTCTGTGTGTAGGTACTTTTCAAGTTTTTGATCGTACGCCATCTTCTGTTATGAAAGCTGCGCAATCTTTTATACATGAGGCCCCTGATCTGCATCTCAATCTGAAAGTAAAACCTGCATGAGGGAGACCAATTCAATTCAATTTCAATTACATTTTATTTATAGTGTCAAATCATAACAGGAATTATCTCAGGACACTTTACAGATAGAGTAGGTCTAGACCACACTCTATAATTTGCAAAGACCCAACAATTCCAGGAATTTCCCCAAGAGCAAGCATTAAGTGCAACAGTGGCGAGGAAAAACTCCCTTTTAGGAAGAAACCTCGGACAGACCCAGGCTCCAGGCGGTGTCTGACGGAGCCGGTTGGGGGTGTAATGAACAGTGGCAATAACAGTCACAGTAAAGATAATAAACAGTGACTAGAAATAGTAGTTGTAGTAGCGTAGCAGGGAGCAGCACGGCATAGCAGGGAATTGCAGCAGAACCATGGCAACAGCTGGAACCATGATTTTGGTGCTACCATAATCCCGGGATTTCATCCTGGGTGAAAAGAAACAAAAAGACTCCGGGGAGCAAGCTCCCCAGAGCTAGGTTACTAACAAGCATTTCTGGGACTTGGAGGAGAGAGAAGCTCAGTGTGTCAAAGGAAGTCCCCCGGCAGTCTAAAACTAAAACAGCATAACTAAGAGAGAGAGGTTAAAGAGAGGTGCCTGGTCGGGCTCTGACTCTCCCCAACCGGATCGGGCTGTACTGGCCTGCCTCCCTCTACTTTGATTATATCATTGATTATATGGTAGATTAATCTAACGACTATGAAGAGAAGCAGAGAAAAGAAGGGGTGCCGTGTCTGAAGCTATACACCCTCCCTCGCTGTTCTAGGCAAAAACTGCAACTCCTCACTCCCAAACTATAAGCTTTATTGAACAGGAGAGTTTTAAGTTTACTCTTAAATGTGGTGACAGTATCTGCCTCCCGGACCCAGACTGGGAGCTGGTTCCACAGGAGTGGAGCCTGATAGCTAAAGGCTCTGGCTCCCATTCTACTTTTAGAGACTCTAGGAACCACAAGTAACTCGGCATTCTGGGAGCGCAGTGCTCTAGTGGGACAGTAACCAGCTTAGTGCAATTCCTTTAATGCCAACTAAGTGTTCCAGTCTTTGTAGCAGGATGGTATGGTCAATAGTGTTGAATGCAGCACTAAGATCTAGTAAGACAAGTATGGAGACAAGTCCTTTAGTAATTTTCACCATTGCCGTCTCTGTGCTATGATGCATTGTAAATCCTGACTGAAAGTCCCAAAATAAACTATTGCTATGTATAAAATTACATAACTGATTGGCGAATACCTTCTCAAGGATTTTGGAGAGGAAGGGAAGATTAGATATAGGTCTATAGTTGGCTAAGACCTCCAGATTGAGGGTGGGTTTTTTCAGAAGAGGTTTCATCACAGCTACTTTAAATGACTGCGGTACATAACCTGTTAATAAAGACATATTAAAGGTATAGTGGAGGATTTTCTTTTTCCGGGTGGATCATCAAGAATATTGGTCCTACTAGTTGTCAATCATTCTGATGATATGTTTACGTAAGGCCGTCGTACGTGCCCGACCGCTGCCTCCCCCTCTCTCACGGCCGCCTTCTCTCCACTATCGGCTGGTGCTGGCTCTTGCGCCCCCGCCGCGACATCGTCTCCCTCGGCCTCTAGGCGCACCCCCCCTTCTGGATCTTGGTCGGGATGTACAGGGCACGGGCTCGTAGTCAATATGAGATCCCACAAGACTCTCTTCTTGAAAACTCTAAACAACAACTTAGATGCTAGACAATAGCTTGTTTATTGGCCTGTAGCATGCTAAAGTTAGCTATAGAACTAGGCTTGTGCATGCTCTCTCGTGCGCACGTTTAATAGGCGTTCCCTCTCGGGAGCAGGTAGAGCATGTGCATTTTTTCAAAAAGTGGAGAGGGCAGTTCTTTTCTAAAATTCGGGAAAATCCTCCACTATATCTTTAATCATATCTAGTAATGAGATGTTAACCACGGGTAACGCTTCTTTAAGTAGCCTTGTTGGGATGGGGTCTAAGAGACAGGTAGATGGCTTAGCTGAAGAGACCTGTAACATTAATTGTTGAAGGTTTATAGGGTAAAAGCAGTCTAAGTATATGTCAGGTCTTGTCGTTCCGTCTAGCAGTCCTGCGTTTGAAGGTGAACTGTTAGAAGTTGAGGGCAAGAGGTGATGAATTTTATCTCTAATTGTTATAATTTATCATTAAAGAAGCTCATGAAGTCGTCACTACTCAGAGCTATAGGAATAGATGGCTCAGTAGAGCTGTGACTGTCTGTCAGCCTGGCTACAGTGCTGAAAAGAAACCTCGGGTTGTTCTTATTTTCTTATTAGTGATGAGTAATAGTCTGATCTGGGATTTCTGAGGGCCTTCCTATAGGTTTTCAGACTGTCTTGCCAATCTAGACGAGATTCTTCCAGTTTGGTGGAACACCAATTTACTTTCCAGTTTTCGCGAGATTTGTTTTAATTTGCGAGTTTGGGAGTTATACCAAGGTGCTAGTTTCCTTTGCTTCATCGTCTTCTTTTGCCAACACTGCACTTAGACAAAAATACCCTCCTTTGCTTCAGTCTAACACTCTTTATTTTGAGAGAGCTGGTTTATTTAGTTCTAGTTATTCTAGTACACTTTCAAAATGTGATGCTTTCCAAATATTTTGTTACCATCACATTCTTAACTCCAATCAGCTGGACTGAATACTTATCTTAATAAAGAGAAATGTATAATTGTATATTTTGCCATCGTCTTACTTTGAGTGTCTCTCTCACTGGCAGGTTCTGAGGATGTAAAAAGGCAAGAGCCTCAAAACGAGAATGTAAGTATGACACAAAAGGCAATATTGAATACATTTTCCATATATATTAACAGATGCTACAGTGGGTTTCTTTCTTTTCCAGTTTGACACATACCATATGTACTCCATTATTTCTGAAGAGCCTGCTGCATCAGGCCTGAAGGGTATGGTTTACACCACGGTGCAGACACACTGACACGGTTTTATACTGGATAGAGAAAGAGAGGCAGACAGCCTCAAGGACTGTAAGAAATGTAAACCTTGTGTTTAAAGTTGAGTGGTCTATTCCAGATTAATGTTGGCAACACAGTCTCACTGCCAACTCGTCAAATGTCTGACGCATGGCCAAGGACCCGTGGCGTTAAGTTTCAACGCCAGGGAGGTACCCCTTGCGTTATTTTCTGACGAGAGGGTCATGTTAATCCCTCGCCGACAGATATCGACGAAAGAAAAAACACGCCCCCTTAACTCGAAATCTATCTGTGACAGTTTTATTATTGGTATTTTTAGCCCAATAACCGCTGTTTTAATCAACATTATTCACGAGATCTTATCATGGTTTATATGCATTTCTTTTAATGTTATTATTTCGGTCTATTTCGGCCAGGGAAGCTGGGTTTCTTGTTTATTGATATTTTTTAAACTATAACGCTACATCTATCAACATTTATTTAGATGTTATCATGATATTCATTTCTTTATTTTAACAATATTATTCTTAGTCTTATTACCGGTGAAATAGTACATTATGCTGTAATACAGAACATTACGATATGATCCGAGCTAGACTCATTCAAAGCTGATATCCCACAATGCAATGCGGCCATTCAATCACAGAATCGAAAAGCGATCAGCTGGTCTTTAGACAGTATTGCTTCAATGTACATATATATATATATATATATATATATATATATATATATATATATATATTAGGGCTGTCAGTTTAACGCGTTATTAACGGCGTTAACGCAAACCCATTTTAATGCCGATAATTTTTTTAACGCACGATTAACGCATAGAGAGAGCAACGGGATCTGTTGGATCTGTTAGTCCACTTCTTTAACTGTCTATGGCCACGCCATGTCCCGCCCTACAAAGCAGCTGATTGGTTTGGTTTAGGCATTTCATAGGACCTGAACAAATGGAGTTACGTTACCTTGGACGCCAAGGGCGGGTCTCGTAATTTCGCAGACCGGAATCAAAACAGACACAAGCCGCGGACGGTTTGAGCTCTTAATACATCCATGGTTTGAGCCAAAGACAGTATGGTTTGAGCTTGCTAGCCGCGTAGCTAGTAGGCTCGTCACGGCGATTATCTTCAGAGCGAGCGAGTAGTGACTCTACAGTCAGTGAGAGAAACAAAGTGTCTCCTCTGTTCTTTCTGACCACGGTGGGAAACCTGGAGCAGGAAAACCCTCTGCTTGATTTTACGTTGGTTATGAAAGAGAACGAGAACCAGGAAATGAGTCACGGGAAACCAGTTGCTATGACGACGGCTATGCCGCTAACGACGCTATGAGCCCATAGACAGTAGGACCAGCCACGCTCGCCTCAGGCATGAGGCAGTACTACCTGTAGTAATACCTGCAGGACTATCTGCAGTATTACCTGCAATGGAAAATCGAGGTAACAGCGTTACATTGTGTGACAGATTATTAGTTCCAAGTGTGAATGTTAGTGTGAAATTGAACATAACGTATATGACAATGTTGTTTTCAATAAAAAACATTGTCACAAAGCAAGCCAATCTACTTTTCCATGTTGATAAGAGAATTAAAATGAGAAAATATAATGGGACAAAAAGAAATCAAGGGACATTTAGAATAGATAAAAATGTGCGATTAATTGCGAGTTAACTATGACATTAATGCAATTAAATATTTTAATCGCTTGACAGCACTAGTATCTTTTGGTATGCATTTCAGAAAAAAAATGGTTAGGATTCAGGTGTAATTGCAAATAGTGATTAATCATGATTAATCCACTGAAAATTCTGATTAATTTGATTAAAAATTTTAATCATTTCACAGCCCTAATATATATATATATATATATATATATATATATATATATATATATATGAACATTGAAGCAAATCAAATTGTGTTGATTAAAACAGCGGTTATTGGGCTAAAAATACCAATAATAAAACTGTCACAGATAGATTTTGAGTTAAAGGGGCGTGTTTTTTCTTTCGTCGATATCTGACGGTGAGGGATTAACATGACTGTCTATCTGACGGACCCCCTCGTCGGAAAATAACGCAAGGGGTACCTCCCTGGCGTTGAAACTTAACGCCACGGGTCCTTGGCCATGCGTCAGACATTTGACGAGTTGGGAGTGAGACTGTGTTGATGTTGGATGACTGTAATGTCTTTTTATCAGATCAACTAAACTGCTGGTTAAGACTGAACCAAACTTTTACAAACGTTTCCCCAGTTTGATGCAACTTTCAAGTTGAGGTTTATGACGGACAAAGCACAGCTTGGTTTCCAAACTGCATTTCGATTTGGCTTTATTTTAGATCAAGATTGAACATGTATTTAGTTTTACTCATATATTAAGCATGAGTTCACTACTCCTGTTTATATATTTGTTTTACTTTTATTTGTTGTGTGTTCTGTTTTTGTTAATATGTTGTTTTTGTATCTGGATATATTTTGTCTGAGACTTCTGTGACTACACATACATATATATAATAATTATGTTTCTCAGTTAGTCACTTTAACTGTCATTAATTGATTCATGTTAGACAATAAAAGAAATAATTGTGTAAAATATGATCCTTAAGTGTGCTGTTAGCAGTGTTGGTCATCTTACTTTAAAAAAGTAATTAGTTACAGTTACAAATTACTTATCCCAAAAAGTAATTGAGTTAGTAACTCAGTTACCACATTGTAAAAGTAATTAGTTACTCATCAAAGTAACTGTGACGTTATTTTTTATGTTCTATAATGCTGTTACGTTCTATAACATTTTTAACATCAAAGATGTTTATATTAAGTTAACTGATTGAAGAATAAAAACACTATAGTGTATTTATCAGAACTCAATAGATTGCAGCCTGCCATATGATATGCAAGGATAGCTCTGAATGACTCAGACTCCACAGTGGACAGGGGGAGCATGTTTTCAACAACATACCTTGTGTTCAGCTCAGCCTTGGTCACCTGTTGCTGACCCGAAAAATCGAGCGTTGCGGCTCCGTTTCCTTTGCTGGAGCTCACGCTAGCTGCATTTGGGCTCGGGGTTATTATGGGGTTGGTATAAGCAGCAGCAACAAGTGTCGTGTTAGCATGTGTTGATAAGATTGGAGTTGCTTGAGGCAGACGCGGATGAAGTCTCTTTTCTTGGGCATAGCGTGCATGTTACTTTGAATTTCCCTGGCTCGTCGCCATTGTCGCTGTCTTGTGTTAGTGATAGGTAGTCAGAGCGTGCAGTGAGACAGCGTGAGCAGGTCATCCGCCCACCCAGCCAATCATCATCACATTTGCAACAGTGACTTCATCATCATTTAATAATCCGTCCAACAACTCTTATTTTCTGGGTTAGAACCAGGAAACTGAACAAACACTCCCATTTGGCCTGATGGTGGAACGATGGTGGTTCAGACTTGGCCTCTGTGTCTCCAACGATCATAACGACTGTCATTACAACAGCAGGAGCACTAACCAATCAATCTAGATAAGATACCTGCTGAAAGAAACAGCATAGATCAGCATGAAAATCATGCTTTCATCATTCTTTGATTGTTTTTATTTCTATGTATTAAAGAACTGAAATACAAGTTGACTAAAAGAGAAATTAGGTTAGAGATGTCAAAGTGAACTTCAAAAGAAGTCAATTTATTGCAAATACTTTGCCTGAGATACAACACATATTATCACCATACTAATGCATTTACAAAAGAAAAACTAAAGACAAACGAAAACAAAGAAAATATTATTGAACATCAACATTTGATTGGAAAACATTTTTTGTCTATAACAATGTTCGCAATATATACAGTACATTCATTTTTCACATTATTCAAATGATCATGTGCCATCTACCTTGCTAACTGACGTGTCATATACATATATGTCCCTCCTTAAGCCTCTATATTTTCTGGCCTTTCAACATATGGCTTGTTTTCAAACATTATGCAGCAGTATAATATAAATATAAATTATATTAACAGTGTTCCTACAATCATCTTCTGACAATATATTTTGTAGAGTTCAAATGTTGCAGGAACATTCATTTTGGACAGTTTTTCAATTGTTTTAAGGTCCCTTTCCACTGGGTGTGATGTTTAGGGTATAGTGCTGTATTCTGAGCTTTTAACAACATGTCACTATCTTTTTGCCCTTCAGTCCCTGCACACCAATGGCAAACCCATACTCGTGATTTCACTGTCTTTGGCTGAGTAAACTTCATCTCAGGACTCCTGGCTGGGTGTGTTCAGGCTTTTTTTTGATTTCTCGCTGACTAGAGAGTCTTAGACCCAACAGTTGCAGTCAAACGTTTGTATTTGGGAAAATGTACTTTTTTGTCACAAACAAATAATTAAACTTTTATACTTTTTTGTCCGTCTTCTGAACAAAGTTTGATGGCATTTTCCATTCACTACATCATTATCATTAACTCTCTGGCACTTTAATTGATTTTGTCATTGCTGTGAATATTGCCGTTTAGATACTATTTTACCATAGGTTTCTTCAGGGTATTAAATGCTTATTGCTAGTCAGACCTTATTGTCTTATGTATGTGTCTCGTACGGTATTCTTCCTACTGAACACATTTTAAAGTCTTTCTTTTGAGGAGACGTGTCAGACCACATGAATTTCCCCTGGCGGGATAATAAAGTTTACTGTGACTTTGATTAAAATCGCCAAATTGCATTGACCTAAATTTTCCCGATGTAAACTTTTACCGTAACTGTAAGTGCACACTATTTAGTTTGTATTCTTTCAGATGTGTTTTCCTGATGTGGCTGATCAGGCTCATGGTCAAACATATAAAGTCAGGGTAGTAGTGATTTGTTCCATTAGAAATGATTCCCTCACAGCTCACCATCATGTTATCTCCTGCTGCCATCTGGTGTTCACCAACGTAACAGCCATCATGAACCTCTGTGTGAAAGGGATATCAACGAAATTACAACTTTTAAAGGAATACGCCACCGTTTGTTGAAATAGGGCTTATCACGGTCTCCTCTAGATGGAGATAGATGGGCAAACACATTTTTTGTCTCACTGCATGCATTGTCTCAGTCCGGCGGAGCCGCCGTTAGCTTAGCTTAGCGTAGTGAATGGAATCCTTTGTTGCCGGTAGCATGTCACGAGTAAAAGTGAGCCAACAACAACAACGACAACAAAACAACCTAATTACTTCTTGGGGCCTGCATATTCACAACAAGTACAAATAGCAACGCAAAATAAGACTAGACGATTTCCTAGGCATATATTGATTTGAGACTATATTGGGTGGAAGTAGCATACAGCCGAAGCACTGCTACATTGGCGCAGAGATCACGCAGCTGTTACAGCCGAGGCTCTGACCCAAAACACAGAGAATCACACACAGACACAGTGGGCAAAGCACGAGGAAATACAGGAAAATACTGACGTGAACAAACAAGGTAGCTATCACACTGGGAGCCAAGTTACCACATTGGTAGCTGTAAGGATCTGGTGCCGAAGATGAGTTCCACCCGGGTCTAAATACTGCAGCAGTCCTTAGTTGAATCAACTACATCTGTGCAGGTAGGTAGATCGCCCGGCCACGACCCTTGGCCTACTTTCAGGACGCGCCAGCAACACACACAGGACGAAGAGAATAGCAGCAGCACCTGAAACCCAGTAGTAGACAGTGAATGGCGATGAACATGGTGGATTTTGTGAGAGACAAAGAGGATGACTTCTCAGACAGTCAAGATCCAGAAGCATACCTCTACGAACCAGAGTTTTCAGAAGAGGAGCTGCGTGCTTTGGAAATAAAACGAGAGGAGGAGGACGAGGTAGCGATCGCTCAACAGCCTGAGGATGTGAGAGGAAAGCCAACACAATCTGGTGGTGTGAGTGTACGGGAATATGCCAACATATGCCGACTAAAATAGAGTGTCTATGATGTGGCGAGTGGGACAACGTACCGCCGGACAAGATGAGTGTGCTGCCCGCAGTTGTGCGAAGTAATACAGCTTCTTCATCAACGGGATCGTCGACAAAAGGAAATGCCATGTTTTGAGAAACAACAATGTTTTAAAGTCTGCCTAACAGTTAATAAACCAACAATGTTGTTTTTATTCATGCCGATATAACAAACTGCGCTAAAATGCTCCTGAATGAGGAAATGAAGAGCGCTGTGTCAAAGGGAGGAGACTGAGAGAAGAAAACCTGCTCCCGATCAGGTTAGGTTCACAGGCTCAGTTACCATAGTAGCTGACTCTGAGGTTAAGTTACCATAGTAGCTGACTCTGAGGTTAAGTTACCATAGTAACTGACTCTGAGGTTAAGTTACCTCTCTTTGTTAAACAAAAAACCCAGAGTTTCCCTCATCTCAGGGTTAACAAACTCAGTTTCCACTAAACCTGCTTTCTGAAACGGACCCCTGTTCAATCTGTCACACTTTATTTTGAAATGCTGTGCAGTTTAAACAGAGTCTTGTTGTGAATACAGCAACTTGACTGATCTCTTTTCTTTGATTGGACGATCATGCTTACGCTCACTCTGGCCAATCATGAAGCAGCTAGGTAGATATATTGCCAATTCAGGCGAAATGACTGTACTTTTTCTCGTACTCGAAGATACAAGAAACACAATATGTCTGGATGAGGAAAAACCGGAGGAAAAGCCAGAGCGAAGGCAAAGACCCGCTCCTCCCGTGCCGGGCTCCAGTTCCCAGTCGGCCTTGTCCACAGGCTGCTCCGCAAAGGAAACTACGCTCAGCGCGTGGGAGCCGGCGCCCCCATCTACCTGGCAGCTGTGCTGGAGTATCTGACCGCTGAGATTCTAGAGCCCAATCATCCCCCGTCACCTGCAGCTGGCTGTGTGCAACGACGATGAGCTCAACAAGTTGCTGGGCGGAGTGACCATCGCTCAGGGCGGCATGCTGCCCAAGAAGACCAAGAAGCCCGCCAAGAAGTAAACCCTCAGAACCGGGTTCAACCAAACCAACAACGGCTCTTTTAAGAGCCACACACACATTTGTTTAGAATTTTTGTTGCGACATAATTTGTAGATGACATTTGACAAATGTCTTGAATGTTAAAATATATAATAATAATAATAATAATAATAATAATAATAATAATAATAATAATAAGGTAGGCCTACTGTGTATATCTTCCACTTTTTCCCCAGTCAAGAAAAAAAACACGCACCACAACCCCATTATTTAACGTTCCATCTATATTGTGGATTAGGCTACTTCACATACAATGATTAACTACAGAATGTTTTTATCAATCATTTCTTTGCTACATTAAACAGGTAAATGTCATGGATGAAATCCAACGGGATGTTTATCCACAGGCAGCTATTATAGCTACTGTGTTACGCAAACCTTGTCATAAAACTAATTCAAACGCATAGCCCACTGCATATTACAACCCCAAATCAGAAAAAGTTGGGACAGTATGGAAAACACAAATAAAAAAAAGAAAGTAGTGATTTCTAAATGTACTTTGACTTGTATTTCATTGCAGACAATACAACAGCACATAATTGAATGTGTTCCTCATGATTTTTATTGTTTTTTTTTATTTTGGTTCTTGCAACACATTTCAAAAAAAGTTGGAACAGTAAAGCATTTACCACTTTGTAATGTTGTCATTCCTTTTCACAACACTTAAAAGACGTTTAGGGACTGAAGACACCAAGTGATGAAGTGTTTCAGGTGTAATTTTGTCCCATTCTTGCTGCAAACAAGTCTTAAGGTGGGCAACAGTACGGGGTCTTCGTTGTCGCATTTTGTGCTTCAAAATGCGCCACACATTCTCTATTGGAGACAGGTCGGGACTGCAGGCAGGCCAGTCAAGTACCCGTATCCTCTTCCTGCTCAGCCAGGACTTTGTAATGTGTGCAGAATGTGGTTTTGCATTATCTTGTTGAAATATGCAAGGACGTCCCTGGAAAAGATGTCTTCTTGAAGGCAGCATATTGTGCTCCAAAATCTCTATGTACTTTTCAGCATTAATGGTGCCATCACAGAAGTGCAAGTTACCTTTCCCAAGGGCACTGACACAACCCCATACCATGACAGACCCTGGCTTTTGGACTTGTTGCTGGTAACAGTCTGGATGATCCTTTTCTTCTTTGGTCCGGAGCACACGGCGTCCATTTCTCCCAAAAATTACCTGAAATACTGATTCATCTGACCACAGTACACGTTTCCACTGTGTGATGGTCCATCCCAGATGCCTCCGAGCCCAGAGAAGTCGACGGCGCTTCTGGACACTTAACATAGGGCTTCCTTTTGGCACAGTACAGTTTTAACTGCCATTTGTGGCTGTAACTACGTATTGTGGTACTTGACAAAGGTTTGCCAAAGTAGTCCTGAGCCCATGTGGTGATATCGCTTATAGATGAATGACGATTCTTGATGCAGTGCCGCCTGAGGGATCGGAGATCACGGTTGTTCAGCTTAGGCTTGCGCCCTTGTCCTTTACGCACTGAAATTCCTCCTCATTCCTTGAATCTTTTAATTGTTATGCTCTGTTGAAGGTGAAATAAGCAAATGTCTTCCTATCTTTGTTTGAGGAACATTGTTTTTAAACATTTCAATAATTTTCTCACGTATTTGTTAGCAAACTGGCAATCCTCGGCCCATCTTTGCTCCTAAAGGACTAGACCTTTCTTGGATGCTGCTTTTGCACCAAATCATAATTACAGTCACCTGTTGACATCACCTGTTTCAAATCACATCATTATTTAACCAATTTACCTGATTACTAGCCCTAAATTGCTCCTGTCCCAACCTTTTTTGGAATGTGTTGCAGGTCTGAATGACAGGAAAGGATGTATATTTACAAATGAAATTAAGTTGACCAGACAAAACATGAAATATTTCTACTTTCTTTTTTTATTTGTGTTTTTCATACTGTCCCAACTTTTTTCTGATTTAGGGTTGTGTATATATATATATATATATATATATATATATATATATATATATATATATATATATATATATATGTATATATATATATATATGGCTGTCAAGATAACATGTTCATTTTGATTAATTAATCTGAGAAAAAATAACGCATTAAAAAAAAAAAACGCAGATTACGCCATTCCATATTGACCTTTTAGCCGGAGCCGTTCTAGCCACCATTCGACTGTAAAATGAAGGAGGAAGATGAGAGAGTGCAATAGAAACATCGCTGCACGTGACGCTAGTTTCTTTAACTGTCTGTGGTTAACACTACACTCAACAGCAAGTAACGTTAGCCTTCCGCTAGCTGGATTAAACGCAGTTAAAATGCTGACAGTAGAGCTGCACGATTCGGGGAAAAATATGAATCACGATTTTTTTCCTTAGAATTGATATCACGATTCTCTTCCACGATTTTTTTCTCATCAAGTGTAATGTTTACTGCACACATGACAAAACAAAACAAATTGGCAGTACCAAACAATTTTTTTTTGGCACCTATAGCACATTGCACATCACCACACGCCTGTAAACATAAGGGGTTTTCCCACCGTGGGCGGAGTCACGCCCACTGCCAACCTGGATCTTGCGGTGCGCCGTTTGTTAAATACCTCCATGGTATTTGCAGACAGAGCAACAGCGGGACATTTTTAACAATTTTCACCATCTTATTCATCATTAAAGCCACTTCTGACAATGTTTTAGGTGAGAAATTAACTGTTTAGATTTCGAATATAAGCAGTCTTCCAAAAATCTTTGCCAAATTGACAATTTGCTTCAAAGTTTTCGGAGTTGAGAAGCTCAATAAAGTGACGGAACTGCCAACTGGTGGCTGCCGGGGATCGCTTGTTCGCCGGTCGGCCTGTCATCCGGGGACGCCCCGCTGTAAACTAGCGGACTCTCAGACCAGTCTCGTAAATAAGAGGCTTTTATTTCGCAGTTGACGGATTGTTTGTTTAAATATCACAACACATGTCCATCATAAGATTAACGGGAACTTGTGGTTAACTGCCTTTTTGGCGTTAAACTCCACAAGCGCCTGTGAGCTTGACAACCTCGCTGGTCCGCCGTCACACACACACACACACACACACGGCCACAGGCAGAGAGAGAGAGATACCCGTTTCTCTTTGGGAGACTTGTTTAAATTATGACATATATACATTAGATTTAGTATAGCCTATAGTTTATACTTTTTTGGCATACTTCTTTTCTGATTTTATTTAAGACCGTTGCTGTGCTTGCATCACTCCCTTACCCCTCCTACCAGTCCCTGTGGTCACTTGGCCGGTGAATGCAAATGAAAAAAAGGTTTGTTTTTGTTTGTGTTTCTCTGTTCTGTACCTTTTTTTGGAATGAGTTCGGTTTGAGACTGAGTGGTTGGGTGATTCTCGTCACTAGTGCCTGGGTTTTCATCAATATCCATTTTGTTTATTTACAAACTACCGCGCTCGCTCGACGAGTGAAACACATGACTAAAAAGCACTTTCTCATTGGCTGAGGGTGAAGCCCTGAACCGACGAGTGAAACACGTGACTAAAAGGCACTTTGTCATTGGCTGAGTGTGAAGCCCTGAACTTTGTGAGAGCTGTCCTATCAAAATAAAAGCAGAGGAAGGAATTGTTTTGTAATTATTTTTTTTATATAAAATCGAAGTTGTTAAAAATTCAATCGCGAGCAGGGTGAATCGAGATCGCAATTTTATAACGATTAATCGTGCAGGCCTAGCTGACAGCTAACGCTAAATAGTGTAAAGTTTGACGGAGACGGTGCGTTCAATGAAACTGTTAACCTACATCCTAGCGGTGCATTCGTAGTTATTGTAAAATACCCACATCCTAGCGGTGCATTCGTAGTTATTGTAAAATACCCACACCAAATATTAACATTGATTTTCTCAGGTGTTCAAATACTTATTTGCAGCTGTATCATATCTATATATATATATATATATATATATATATATACATACATACATACATACATACATACATACATACATACATACACAGTGAGGAAAATAAGTATTTGAACACCCTGCTATTTTGCAAATTCTCCCACTTAGAAATCATGGAGGGGTCTGAAATTGTCATCATAGGTGCATGTCCACTGTGAGAGACAATCTAAAAAAAAAAAAAAAAAAAAAAACTGAAATCACAATGTATGATTTTTAACTATTTATTTGTATGATACAGCTGCAAATAAGTATTTGAACACCTGAGAAAATCAATGTTAATATTTGGTACAGTAGCCTTTGTTTGCAAGTACAGAGGTCAAACATTTCCTGTAGTTTTTCACCAGGTTTGCACACACTGTAGGAGGGATTTTGGCCCACTCCTCCACATAGATCTTCTCTAGATCAGTCAGGTCTCTGGGCTGTCGCTGAGAAACATGGAGTTGGAGCTCCCTCCAAAGATTCTCTATTGGGTTTAGGTCTGGAGACTGGCTAGGCCACGCCAGAACCTTGATATGCTTCTTACAGAGCCACTCCTTGGTTATCCTGGCTGTGTGCTTCGGGTCATTGTCATGTTGGAAGACCCAGCCTCGACCCATCTTCAATGCTCTAACCGAGGGAAGGAGGTTCTTCCCCAAAATCTCGCAATACATGGTCCCGGTCATCCTCTCCTTAATACAGTGCAGTCGCCCTGTCCCATGTGCAGAAAAACACCCCCAAAGCATGATGCTACCACCCCCATGTTTCACAGTAGGGATGGTGTTCTTGGGATGGTACTCATCATTCTTCTTCCTCCAAACATGGTTAGTGGAATTATGATCAAAAAGTTCTATTTTGGTCTCATCTGACCACATGACTTTCTCCCATGACTCCTCTGGATCATCTAAATGGTCATTGGCAAACTGAAGACGGGCCTTGACGTGCTGGTTTAAGCAGGGGAACCTTCCGTGCCATGCATGATTTCAAACCATGACGTCTTAGTGTATTACCAACAGTAACCTTGGAAACGGTGGTCCCAGCTCTTTTCAGGTCATTGACCAGCTCCTCCCGTGTAGTTCTGGTCTGATTTCTCACCTTTCTTAGGATCATTGAGACCCCACGAGGTGAGATCTTGCATGGAGCCCCAGTCCGAGGGAGATTGACAGTCATCGTTTAGCTTCTTCCATTTTCTAATGATTGCTCCAACAGTGGACCGTTTTTCACCAAGCTGCTTGGCAATTTCCCCGTAGCACTTTCCAGCCTTGTGGAGGTGTAACATTTTGTCTCTAGTGTCTTTGGACAGCTCTTTGGTCTTGGCCATGTTAGTTGGATTCTTACTGATTGTATGGGGTGGACAGGTGTCTTTATGCAGCTAACGACCTCAAACAGGTGCATCTAATTTAGGATAATAAGTGGAGTGGAGGTGGACATTTTAAAGGCAGACTAACAGGTCTTTGAGGGTCAGAATTCTAGCTGATAGACATGTGTTCAAATACTTATTTGCAGCTGTATCATATAAATAAATAATCAAAAGAATCATATATTGTGATTTCTGGGATTTTTTTTAGATTATGTCTCTCACAGTGGACATGCACCTACGATGACAATTTCAGACCCCTCCATGATTTCCAAGTGGGACAACTTGCAAAATAGCAGGGTGTTCAAATACTTATTTTCCTCACTGTATATATATGTCATTCTATAATTAGGGGTACATTTCATTTCAACAAGAAGTGAAGAAATCAGTGTGCTTTTTTTTGCTAAGTAATTGAGTTGGTATCTATAATATACCCCCATAATGTCTAAATTCACCAGTTGCCAAGCTTAAGCTTGATTTACTTTTTAAATATTTAAATAAAAATAAACATTTGATTCCTTATTTTGTCAACTGTTATAGACAAACGTTCTGTCATAAAAGACACAAATGAAGTACCACACATTTGATAAAACATTTGTTTGAAAGTTCTTGAGTCTATTTACCAAGGATTTTGAGGTTGTCTAACTGATTAAAATTTGGGCTGGATAATGGATATTCTGTTAATAATTGATAAAATAATCAAGGATGAATACTTTTTCAACATAAATCACAATTACACTGAGTTTAGAGTTATTCAACGACCTTATGTAAGACTTACCTCTCTAGAAATCTCCACCATCATTTTACTACAGTTTAGCCAACATTTTAATGATTTATGACACAAAAATAACACGTAACACAGTTGACAGATGAAGTAACACAGTTGACAGGACGCATAAGGAAAGAAGAGAAACCTTTCTTTAAAATTAAACCTTTTAATTTTGATAATACAAATTTAAGTGTCAGATACAATTATTGAACAAGTATCTATCTCATATGAAACAATGAAGATATGCAGTTAATACTAATTATTCCCAAATCTATCCTATACTTGCACGTGGTGGTTACGACGCTAGTTGCAGTCTTCTCCTGAACAGAGGTGGCGCTAATGAGGAAAGGCTACTGACTTTGTTATTTCTACGGACTAGAAGAAGAAGAAAAAAAAGTAAACAACGGCAGAACTGGCAGCAGCATTGACGTCAATGCTTCGATTTGATTCGATGACATACTCATCTTAACCCATTAAAGGAGAACTCCGGCCAATTTTTACGTTAATCTTGCTAAATATAACTATGGGAGACCTGTCTATAGCAAAAACAGTTAGCGCAACAGCAGCTACATAGAAATATTGAAGAGGAGAAGTAGAAACTAACCAAACTGTAATTAAAATGTCTGCCGCTGAAAGATGTGACATCACGTGATATTGGATATGTGACTTTGGAGCAATATAGGGTTTTTTTCAATGGGTAACACAGTTGACAAAGATTTCTCGGACACATACAAAGTGAATAATTTAATGCATATTTATAAGTCAAATTGTTTTCAAAACACCTTTCCCTTGTTTTAATAATTATTTTGAACAAATAAAAGGTTAAAAATAATATGCAAAAACATGTATTCTAGTGTAAATTCGAAAGTCAAAACTTGACCGCTAGCAAATCGGACAGCACAAAAAAAAAGCAAATTTCAGTATAACGTATGCATTTTCTCCTAAAGAATTATGGAACAGGTTGACTTTTTTTTGCATGAAATGAAAGACAAATGTGCACCAACACAAAAGTGAATATTTAGTAAAAATTATGAATACAACCCATGGACATGACATGTACCCTTAATTATAGAATGACTTATATATATGTATATGTATATATATATATATATATATATATATATATATATATATATATATATATATCCTGGTCTGTTTATAGAGCCTCTCGGTAGCATTTCCACTTTTATAACCGGCGGGCACATCTTGATATTATTTAATACATTTAGGTCTAATTAGTTGCCTTTATGAAGCCTCAGTGGAGCAATACACATCTGTTGTAAATGGTGTAACAATAAACCAAGTTATTGTTAGGGTTAGTGTCTGCAGTACATAGGAGACAATATAGGTTTATCATATCTATATGGCCTACAATATGATATGAAGCAGTATTGTACTGTTCTGTTAGTGTGTGTATGTGGCTCTTAAAAGAGCCGTTGTGTGACTGTAGGCTGAACTCAGGTCAGTTTAAGCTCGCTCTCCGCGGATGCGGCGGGCCAGCTGGATGTCTTTGGGCATGATGGTGACCCTCTTGGCGTTGATGGCACACAGCAGAGATGGGAGTAAGTCACACATGGGCAAGTCACAAGCAAGTCTCAAGTCTTAACCTTCAAGTCTCAAGCAAGTCCAAGTCATTTTGTGTGACAATCAAGCAAGTCAAGTCATTGCGTTGGTCAAGCAAGTCAAGTCAAGTCATAGCTTGGGTCAAGCTAGTCACAAGTCAAGTCATACAAAAGTTTCCATTTTTAAACAAGCTAAAGACAGTGGTTATCAACTGCTGGAGTTTTATTTGCATTTTTTCCTACTCAATATTCAAAAGCCACACATATCTGAACAGTTTAAATGTATAAAGATTTTAAAAAAGCACAGCCTAAAACTGATATTAGGCCAACAAAAAAAATCAACATACATATTTGTTCAATATGCCTCAAACATGACATCAAATCATGAAATTCATTCAAACAACTCAAGTATAATGGTTTCTAAGTCAAATAATATTCTTCAGACATGCCTCACTTTTATGGGACAGAAACACATTTAACCTTTCCTTCTCTTAAAGAAATAAAACAACATATTCTTTAAGAGTAGCTGAATCCCACCACATTTGTATATTTGTATATTTGTTTGGAGAGATTGAATAGTAGGCTATATGTTAATATTTGTCAGTGTATTTGTGAGTGAATGTGTGCGTGTTTGAGAGAGAGTGAATGAAAAGTTATTAATATTGGTGAGTGAATGTGTGCATGTGGTGTGTGTGTGAGAGTGCAGTGTGTTGTGTGTGTATGTGTGCCTAGCTTTATTCACATACTTAATCTGCGCAAGTGTGTGTGTGTGTCTGCATGTGTGTGTGAGAGAGAGAGACAGAGAGAGAGAGAGAGAGCAGTTTATTGTGTGTATGTATACAGTGTGCCTAGTTGTATTCGTTCTTACCGCCACCTTGAACAAAGAGGGGAGGGTGTGCTTATTCATGGCCCAAAACTGAAGGGAGTTCTGTTCATCAGCTGAATATGGGGACTGGAACCTGAATCTTTCCCGATTTGAAGTGTCTGATGAAATTCGCCGTAGTGGTGGTTCACATCGGAATATTTTGTACTGCAGACCTTGTAAACTGCCGTTCGTTTCTTCTTTGCCCTGGTCAGATGTGTAATCCTTATAGCCATTATTTTCGGTGCAGAGGAAACCATGACGTTAAGTAACGGCCGTAGCCAGTCTCGTTTACTGCAGGTCTGCCGCCGTGTGGCGCGTCATCATATCAACGGGTTCCCACGCATGCAACAGCCCTAAAATCGTAACGTTAACTCCTCCTCAATATCAGAGAGGAAAAAATATATATTTATTAAACAGAAAGTCAAGTCATTTCAAGCATTTGACTCGAGTCTAAGTCAAGTCTCAAGTCATGAATACCAAGTCAAGTCGAGTCTTTTATGAATGTTTATCAAGCAAGTCTCAAGTCCTAAAATTTGCGACTCGAGTCTAACTCGAGTCAAGTCATGTGACTCAAGTCCCCCATGTCTGGCGCACAGGTTGGTATCCTCGAACAAGCCGACCAGGTAAGCCTCGCTGGCCTCCTGCAGAGCCATGACAGCGGAGCGTTCCCATGGCAACAGGGGAAAATGTCTGCTCTTGTGTGAAGTAAACGCAACATTTTTCAACTTTCTGCTGAGATATATGTGACTTTTTTGCAACAAAAATGCGGGGATTATGAAATCATGCAAGCCCCGCAATATTTTGTGCGGAAATCGGCAAATTATGCGGCGAAAGTGCGCTGTATTTGAAAAAATGCGTCCCCCCGCATACATATGCGGACTTTGGCTGATTATTCATTGAATTCTGCAATCGCATAATCGCGTTTTTCTGGAGGGACTGGATAACGTTTTTTCCTGCCGTGATTGAGTTGAACACTTGATTCTGATTTCTTGAAGAAAAATAAATTCTCGCACATTTCACTAAGCAATACTATTAACTTTCAGGTTTAAATTTTATTTAATTTGAGAAAATCTGTAGAATGTATAAGCCATTACATTGCCAAGTAATCATTGACAATGTATCATTTTATTTTCAAGTGTAATCTGGGATGATTATAGTTAATTTCTTTGTAATCCGACTACATTACGCGGATTACATGTAACCCATCCCTGTTTACAGCAATATGTCAGAACACAAGTTGTCTAAGTGGACGTTGAAAACAGTTGTTAATAAAATATTTCTTCATCAAAACACACCTGAGGCCTGTAGACCTACTACGAAGCAAGATTTGGCGTTAGCGAGGTAACTTCAGGTTCAACCCATGATTTTCTGTATCACGAAGGTGAATCACTTGTTATTGGGTTCAATCGCCATGGTAACTCATGCTGAACACCTAACCTGGTCGGGAGCAGGTTATGTTGTTGATTAGAGATCAACCGGTGTAAAAGCACCGCCTACTGACCAATCAATACTCCATTGATATGGCGTCACCGTTCTTAGAAGATCCATTGACTGAATGGGTGGAGTTCAGTGAGTAAAAAGAAGAGAGAGACTGAGAGACCGAGAGAATCGTCGACGATCCGGAAAAGGCACCTTTTAATCATATTTTAATCATTTATAACCATAAGATGGATCGTCTTACCGTTTTTTGCAGTTAGCTGCTAACAAGCTAACGCTAACGTGCGTCTCTTTGCCGTCTTTCTAGCCTTCACGGAAGGTTTTGTATCCAACCTGGAACTTGTGCCTTTTTTCGGGGTGGTTGAGCAATAAATCCAAACTCTTATATCCAAGATCGATACACTTTATGTCCATAATTTATGATTTTTCGGCCGTTCATCTGCACCGATCGGCGTTAGCTTCCGTGGTGAAAACTACATCCGGTTTCCCATAATGCATTGGGCCTTTGTTATTGTCTGGAAACCGGTCTTTCGAGAGCAGAGATCTTCTATGATAGAGAATGATGGCTCACTACAAGCCAGCAACGATGCAACCCAGTGAACAAAAGGTGTTCTTTGACTACAAAGATCGTCTATTCGCTTTGTAACCCGTTCTACATAGAAGAGAGCCTCACTGTTTTGATTTTTTGGATACATTTGGGCCTTTTTTGGAGAAATTTAAATAGCTTGTCGTTTATATGACTTATAATGTTAATTATGTTTATTTTTTCACTGGGAGACTCCAAATATATATATGTAGCAGAACTGTGAGTGTTATATAAATAAATATGACATTATTATTTTGATTATTGGCATACGTGCATGTCATGAGGTCAAAAGCGTCTGGACTTTGTTGAAAAAATGTAGATATTTTGTCAACTGTATAAGTTATAATGTTAATTTCTTCACAGTTTGACTCCTAATACATATGAGAAGTGTTTTAGACAGGAGATTGGCTTAGGTTTTATTGATCTGTGTCATATCAATACATATCTGTGAGATTCATGTTTCCGTTTTATTTATCTTTAAGGTCCTACAAAATGGTTTCATATTCAAGTGACCTCACTGCAGCACACATATTCTAATAGCCCAGTTTTTCCTGAAAAAAATGATGTCCATAGATTGACTGTGGACAACAGGGTTGATGTTTTACAAGCTTTTTTAGAAAATAAAACCAGACGGACCAGAGGTTGTCAAAAATCCTTCAGGAATCTGAGTGTTAAAAGTTAAGACATTTAAAGACTGACAACCCCGTTAACATTCCCTGATGGGTATTTTTATGAAAGATAAAGATTTTCAGTGGAGGGAATTACGTATCTTTGTAAACTTCTTGAGCCGTGTGTTGCCAATGCTCGCATCGGTTTGAATTATGTTTTTATATTTTTTTATTTGCTCCCATGATCGCTTCCCACTGCCAGGGTTGCAACTGAAATAATAGACTAAAGCAAAACAGTTTATGGAAAGGACAAGTGTAGTTATGGTCAGATCTTGTGCCTGACTGATGGTGAAGTTATATTGATAAGCCTTTTAATTTACGTATTTACAGCATCAGCTTTTTTTGCCAGCTTTCCTTCCTGTTTTAGGAAGCAGCGACTGGATTGCTTTTTGTCTGTAAAACTGTGTCTGTGTTCTTCATATTTATGTAGAATTATAGTTTGCTCTTCTTATGTAAAATATGTGGCTCTGGTAGATGTTTGAGATTGGTCACGAAGTGCAAACACCGCCTCTTTTATGTGAACGCACGCATCTCTAAATTGGGAAACCCTGGGTTGATTGAACTAGTTGATAACCCACGTCGTGACACAGTTTATGCAGGACCGCGGTTGTTAGGGCTAGTGAAGCCGGGTAACTGAAAGAAATCCAGGGCATGTTGATCTTGATTCGTAGTACAGGCCCCAGGTTAGTTATACGTTGTAGTACAGAATGAATAAAACTCAAATTAATTAATTCAGCTAAATTATTTCAAATCCAAACATTTAGAGGCAGATTCATTGAGATGTCAATGTTTTGAAGTGGATCAGGTTATGTAACGGACTCTTTTATTTTATTTTAAAATGTTACCTAGGATTCTGTTATGTTTTAGCCAGGTCTTCCTAGTTAAATAGCCTAAAGGTTACACCTCCAAATTAAAGAAAGGTCCCATTGAGATCACACAATCTGATATACTATCAGAAAATGAGGTTTGACGTTGATTATCTATTGTTCTCTCCTTTTGAATATAACAAGAATACTAACTGTGGTTTTAAATGTATGCTGTTGCCTGTTTTGTCTTGTCTTGAAAAACAGGATGTTTAATCTCTATGGGGCTGTATATATATTCAAAATCAAAAAGGTGTGCCATAATCTGATTTACAATCAGAAAAAGATACATTGAGTATGAAGTTGATGAAACAATATAGTGTTGATCATCACATGCTTTTTCTTTTGAATAAGGACTGAATATTATATATTCATTCAAGTAAATATTTATATAAATGACATAAGGCTTTAGGAAAACATCTCTTTTTGAATCTGTGGCTAAATTCAGATGAGGTAGTTACTCACTTCTTGTGTGTTAGCGCCATCCTGTGGTGTTCAGAGGACAAAGCACTGAAGGACTAGTGTCGGAAATTATATTCAAAACGTTTGTTCTTTGAAAATGCAGCACGTTAATTTAACTGCAAACGAATTACTCTACACCAGCACATGTCATGTATATATTATATTCTCCGGAAGGTTTTTATTCTTTCAAAATTTCAGGAACTGGGTTCCTTCGTTGTATGTAATGTGTTTGTATTTTATATATCCACCATATTTATAATCATTAATTTAAAAAAAATTATGGCGGCCATTTGGTTTGGTATTGAGTAAATATGAATTAAATTAAATTAAAGACCCTTAATAGTTATCCATTTAATATGAGTAGATTCAAATAGAAAACAGTACAGAATTAATTATAACCTAAACTAAAATATTGAGTTGATTTGAAAAAGATAAACTCCCTATGTCTAAATAGTAGTAATAAAAAATAATTTAATTTTACATATCAATGATATATAATTAAGTAATAATCATCTACATTAATCTGCACATCGATTTGAATGTGCAAATCAAAGAATGCAATGAAACTGGTATAAATTTCCTGTATGATATGAATTTTTAATAATACCGTGATACCAGTGCATTGCCGCAAAGAACCCTACAGCCAAAGTAATCGGTGAGTTACTTCAGAACGGGACCCCTGTTGACTGCGTACCCTTCTCACTCATGGTAGTAACTTTATAACACAACAACTAATAACCCACAACTGACTCTCTTTATTTCTATTTATCTACTTTATTTCTATTTTTATCTCTAACAGGATACAACACCATAGCACACAACTATTTGTGACTTTAACAATTTCTAACACTAATAATTTTACATTTACAAATTTACACAGCCCAACGGCATGCAGGGTAACATTATAGCTGCTAGCTAGCTAGCTAGACAGGAAGTGCTTTTCAATTAAAATTTGCCTGATTACATTCATTTTAATTAACTCAATATTCTCTCTATTTGGGATTAGATAAATGTAATGCTTATGTTGTATTTAACTACAATTGGTGGATTTATTCCAAACATTGTTATTTGAAATTTAATTAAATATTTGCCTCAAAATCAAAAACACAATCATATTGAATACATTTTACCTAATACATTAATTCAAATCTACATGACCACAGAATCATTTCTTACAGTGTTGGCCTCAGTCACGGCGTCAAGGATGAGCTTCGGGAGGGAGGGTCCGTCACTCTTTGCCCGGGGAGCTGCCTTCTTCTTGGGGGCTTTGGCCGGTGCTTTCGCCGCGGGAACTGCTGAAGCTTCTTCTGCCATGTCTGTGTGTTTCTCTGTCCGTTACAGTCTGCTGTGTTCCCGCTCGGGCAGGAGGCGGGACTTATAAAGCTCATGAGAACCGTGGAGAGTCAACCCACAGCCGCTGCCCTGCTCAAAACGTGGCTACACTTTGTGTTTTCTTTTTCACAATTTGGGAATAAAATGAATAGACGAGAAATGTTTTAAAGCACAATAGTTGTTGTAGCGGTGAGGAAACCTTCTCCCCTTCACACTGAGCTCATGTTTGGCGACGAGGACTCATTCATTTGATTCCAGGAGGCTTCAAACCTTTCGGATACACAGTCATTTTGGACTACTGGCAGCGAGTTTTCCTTACATTTTGTCTTTAAAAATATCTAAAAGTAATGTGTATTAAATGTGACAGTGGTGTTCAAGTAAGCAGAGACATGCCACGATAGAATTAAAGTGAAATCACTGCAATAATGTGTTTAATAAAGTTTTCAGTGGTGGTAAACACACTGGGTGCTGGGTGTGAAGCTAGGCGGTTACCTGACACAGGTTTCTCGGCTGGCATTGATCCTTAACATTTTGACGTGATGGGCCTCCAAACACAGGTTCCTATTTCTCTCTTCTGCTGTACACATCCCTGACTGTGTCTATCACTGCAACCAGCTTCAGCTTGCCTCAAAGTCTTTCTGTAACATGATCTGATCAAGTCACAATTATTTATAATATTGCCTAGTCATTTTGTCGGTTAATAAAAATGCAAGGAAATGTGGGACTTAAATGTGTTTTTGTAAAATATGACACTTAACATGAAAGCTTCAGATGGTAATAATGTAGGTCAATGGAAGCCACTTCCCGCCAATGTGATTAAAAAAGACTGTAAGCCTTCATAATTAGAAACCTAGAAGCCTTTGTATCTCAAAATAATGATACTATCTACTTTATCAAAATAACGGGTTAGTGGGGAACTTTGAGATTATTATTTTGAGAAGGTTTCTCATAATAACAGCTTAAACAGCTTCTTTTGGTTTCATCACATTGGCGTGAATGGGCTTGAGTTTGTTACTTTTTGCGAGTCTGAAATTTCCTTTCCACCTCTGTTTTTATGTGTGAGCGATTACATAGTGTATACAATCCATAACCAAAATAGTCATACATTGTGTCATGGTGTTACTTATGGATGGAATTATACTAAGAAATGATTCCCCTTTTTTCTGGGGATTTCCTGGGAACCCCTCAAGGACCCCGGACTCCACTTTGGGAACTACAGTTATAGTAGTAACTTTAGCTTTGAGACAAATGTAGTGCAGTAAAAGGCACAATCATTTCTTTTGAAATGTAGTTAAGTAGTAGAAAGTATCTTACAATGTAAATAATCAAGTACAACCTGACCTCAAAATGATCTGAAGTAGCCTACAGTGCTTTTAATCTGATTAAAAGCATGAAACAATAGCACAAAAAACTATTACTACTAATTACCATTATGTTTCTTCTCATGCAGGCCATCATCAAACCACCTAACTGGAAGACTCTGACAAGACACACAGCACATCTAAAGACAATCTGCAAAATAGTCTGCCACTCATACCTTATTGCACAATTTGCGAGACTCCTACTGGATTTGTTTGGGAAAGGTTTATCATGCTGCTCCTGGGAAGAAATGAACAAGAAACAGAAGCACTCTGTGGCCACAGCTGCTGTCCTCGTGTGTGCAGTGGTTTGTTCTTTGTCGTAAAGAATCAACACATGCATGAACCCTAAATAAATAATTACAGGTTCAAAGCACCCACATTCTTTAAAATGGACAAACTTTCAAAATATTGTTTTAAATGGCCTACTCTGAATGCAGATGCAACAACCATATATTTAGAAGCATATCATTGAGAATTAAATGCAGAGTTGTTGGTTTAACAGCAGGTTTACTTGGACACACATCTCACAGTAAAAACAATATAGTAACCTATAAAGTCTAATGATAGTTAACTGTAAAAAAAATAAAAATACAGTGGTAGGCTACATTTGTGGAGATTACAAGGGGCCATTATTGTAGCTACATGTCAAGGAGAAGTCAACTTTAATGTCAATTCAGCAATATGTGCCATCAGCCAAGATGACCTGAAAAGGTTTCTCTGAGTCTGTGAAAGAAGGCAGGTACGAGTATAGAGCCAATAACGTAGACAATGTAAATTTGGATATACAGTCCATACAAACGTACGGAGCAAGGCATAGCAAACTAATATAAAACGATACTTTGTATCTAAACACATGACTGAGTGAAACTTTGCTCTCTAAGGAGAAGTGGGTGGCTCTTAAAAGAGCCGTTGGTTTAGTGGATTACAGCAGCGGGTTGTTTACTTGGAGCTGGTGTACTTGGTGACGGCCTTGGTGCCCTCAGACACGGCGTGCTTGGCCAGCTCCCCGGGCAGCAGCAGCCTCACGGCGGTCTGGATCTCCCTGGAAGTGATGGTGGAGCGCTTGTTGTAGTGAGCCAGACGGGAGGCCTCCCCGGCGATGCGCTCAAAGATGTCGCTGACAAACGAGTTCATGATGCCCATGGCCTTGGAGGAGATGCCGGTGTCGGGGTGGACTTGCTTCAGCACCTTGTACACGTAGATGGCGTAGCTCTCCTTCCTGGTCTTTCTCCTCTTCTTACCGCCCTTGGCGGCGGTCTTTGTCACGGCTTTCTTGGAGCCCTTCTTGGGCGCTTTCACGGTGGCTTCTGCTGGCATCTTTGCTTCGGACTGGAGTTCCTGAAACGGATGACAAGCTCCCGTTCCGGACGCCTCCTTTATCTGCAGCTGATGCAAATGAGACTGTGCTGTTGCTCGCACAGGATTGGCTGAGCTTTGTGACTGAGACTGAGCATGCGCCAACACAAAGTAACCGTCCCAAAGCCTTTTATATACTGTCTATGCCCAAAGCTGATCAGACATCAGACTTGTAACTTAAAAATAAATGCTGTTTAATAGTGTTATTCTAATGGCCAAACAATGTATCCATGGAAGTAGATTTTCTGTTTCCAAACCACTATTTGTATATTAGGCTATATCCTAACAAGCCTTCAATGTTTAGGAACACATGCACATTATGTTTCCTGACTAGCCCTCTATTTTATTTCTTGATGTGTTTTCTTGTTTACTTTCTCATGGTGTATAAGGTATTTAATTTAATTATTTGAAGTGTGTATGCTCTTATATGTCTGTCAAATGTTCTATTTTCTATATTTACTCTTTTTGTACGTAAACATGGTTGGTTTGGTTGGTACACAATAAAGTTATATGAATGTACATTTTCTACTTTACATTCCCATTCGTAATGAAGGAGAAATAAAAAACCTGTAACCGAGGAATATATCGATCACGTAGTGAAAGGTTGTAATAAGTTGTATGTAGGTACTTGTAGCCTACTTATATTTCCATGTTCTGTTACATACACAATTATTCAAATGCTGTACTTTTACTGGTTACTTTGCAGATAAACTTCCCCATTACCTCGACTAGTTGCATTAACATTAAAAAGCTGCTTTTCTGTTAATTTGACAAATCATTCAAATCCTCCACGGTAGATGTTTACTGGAGTTTTTAACGTGTCAGGACTCTGATAAAGTTTATAGCTGCTTGGCACTCTTACACGTCAACGGATGTTTGTTCATCCACAGAAACACAAATTAAACGACAAATACAAAATGTAAATCAACCCAACTTAAACCTGTCTTGAAATGTTACAAAAAAAGCTGAATGCACACGACAGCTGTCTCAGTACAACAGGAACGCCTTTTTATTGTGCTGTGATGAGTGTTTTATAGAGGACAATAACAGACGTTTCATCATGGGGGATTTTGATGTCGGCCTACGCAATAACTGTAAAGTGCTTTTGGGTTCTCAAATAATCCAACAAATGTTAAAACCCTACTTTAATGACTTTAACTGTCAATGTGAAAAACTGAATGGATCCTATAAACATAACACAGCTGCAGTTGCGGTGATTTAATCAAAAAACAGTTTGATATAGACCAGTGACCATATTGAGAAAGAAATATAATTTAAAGTCATATTTTATGTTTCAATAGGACACAGTGTAGCAGGCCTCTCATTTATTCCTTATTACATTTTTATCAACAGCTAAATAAGCCCAGATCTGAGTTCTGACTAGGTTTGATAACCACATTGTGATATTTTAAGAACCCAATGGATCTGCGGTCGCATAATTCAGACATATGGAAGTGTGTCTTTAGGAGTAGTGTGTGGCTCTTAAAAGAGCCGTTGTGTTGTAGCTGGTCCGGATCAGGTTTAACCTCCGAAGCCGTACAGGGTGCGGCCCTGTCTCTTCAGAGCGTACACCACATCCATGGCGGTCACCGTCTTCCTCTTGGCGTGCTCGGTGTAGGTGACGGCATCACGGATCACGTTCTCCAGGAACACTTTGAGCACGCCGCGGGTCTCCTCGTAGATCAGACCGGAGATGCGCTTCACTCCGCCGCGGCGAGCCAGACGGCGGATGGCGGGTTTGGTGATTCCCTGGATGTTATCACGGAGAACTTTACGGTGACGCTTAGCGCCTCCTTTACCGAGTCCTTTTCCTCCTTTGCCTCTTCCGGACATTTTGAGTTGAGTCAATGTTGAATCGTTAGATATGAATGAGTTCAACAGCACCAGACCGGCTGTATTTACATCTTATCTGCGGACGTAAGAGAGGACAGATGGCACCAACTTCGGTGGGCGACGCCAAACCCAGCAGCCCTTCCCACATTATTTATATTGAGACAGCGAAATCCAGTTTGCGTCCAACCAGAAGTGCAAAAAAAGCAGAGAAGTGCAAAAAAAAAAGCAGAAAAGTGCAATGTGACATACAAGTAGGCTATAGGCACTAGGCAGGACTGGAAATATATTGCAGTGTTATATACACTGTCAAGCATCTTTGAGTGTTGCTATAAGTGCTATCATCAAATGCATTAGCCTACTATTATTATTCAAAACTTCACCTTTCCTTTTGATAATTATGTATTTATGTATCTTTATCCTTTGTGTCTACCTGCCTCTATAGTTTTATACTGAGGTTCAGAGTGAAGGATTAGAGCCTCATATAGCCTACCTAACCTGACCTTTGGTTAACATTTAATTTAGTAATATTAAATAATTCGTTAGAAATTAGTAGGATAAATGATGAGACATTTCTGAGTGAAACGTCTCCTCCTTCCTGTCAGGGCATCTTTCTCTGTAAATAAGTCTTTAAAGTCCTGTTAATAGCCTAATATTTAGACTTGTTTTGGGTATTTTCTAAAATCAAGCTTTATTTTTTTTTAATTTTAGCTCACAGCGACCTGCCATCTTCAGTCTAGTTTCAGGATAAAGACTTCACTTCATATCACCATTGGAATCCAATCAGTTTAAAAAGTGTAGCCTAATTTCTTGATATTATCCCGTTCACACAGAGGTTCATGATGGCTGTAATGTGTTACGTTGGTGAACACCAGATGGCAGCAGGAGATAACATGATGTGAGCTGTGAGGGAATCAGTTAATGGAACAAATCACTACTACCCTGACTTTATATGTTTGATCATGAGCCTGATCAGCCACATCAGGAAAACACATCTGAAAGGATACAAACTAAATACTGTAGCCTACACTTATACAGTTCAAAGTTCACATAGGCAACATTTAGCCCAATGCAATTTAAAATATCTGTAGGGAGAATCCAGCAAGTTTGTGACAAAGAAGTAAATTTCCCTGAATACAAATGTTTGACTGCAAGTCTTCGGCCAGTAGTCAGCGGATGGTCGGAGAAAGATTAAGGAGGACATTTAGAGCCAGAGATGATCTTTTTTTTTTTTTGACATTTGTGTGAAGATATGTGTTGTATTTGAGGCAAAGTACATTCATTGACTTCCCTTGAAGATCACTTTGACATTTCAAACCCAATTTCAGTTATCTTGTTTATATCTTGTTTTTGTTTTTACGAAATTAGTGAAATTAGTTCTTTTATAAAAAAAATAAAAAAAATGCTCCTGCTGTTGTAACGACAGTCGTTATGGTCGTTGGAGACATGAAGCCAAGTCTGAACCACCATCGCTCCACACCAGGCCAAATGGGAGCTTTTGTTTAGTTCCATATCCCACGCCCAAGTCTGTGTCCTTTTGTTTGTGCTGATGGGCCAGTAACCATCAACATCAGTCTCCACTCAGACTGTGCCAACGTTTCCATCTGTATAGACATCTTTGGATAGCTATAGCCCCCACAAAGACAGCTAAATAGCTTATCCAACAGCTAGAACCGACAAAAAACTGGTAAACTCTTAGCAGTCAGGATCAGATAATCCCATTCCACTGAAAACTGCCTTTTATATTTAACAGGCCGCATCAGAAGTCTGGAGAATGGTTTTATTAGACCTTCAAAAGGCCTTTGATACTGTGGATCATGGTATCCTGTTAAACTGATGTTATAATTATTAGATTCAAGATTGCAATGGACACAGCTGCGATGTGAGTTATTGTGTTTGCAACTGTCGTTCTTGCCAGACTTGTCAACCCATCTCTCCAACATTGAGTGTGTGTTGTTCAGTTCAGTCAACACAAAACCTGGGAGACTTCTGTGAGCAAACCCTGCAAACAAATGGTTTGCACCTCGCCAAGTTCTCCTTGGTTTGGTTGTAAGTGCATGTTTAGGAAAAGTCAGGGCAGGAAGGAAACATGACCAAACAACTTTTGGAAAAATTTTGGAACCACAACATTACATGTTATGGGTTAGATACTTTTTCACCTCAGTATGATAAATAACATCTGGATTCAAATATCAGCTGCTAAAGAAATACCAGTTAGTTCATATTAACTCTGTAGAATCTCACATGAAGGTGTGCCTGGAGAATGTGATCCGTGATACCATCACCTACACCGAGCACACGCCGTGGATGTGGTGTACGCTCTGAAGAGGCAGGGCCGCACCCTGTACGGCTGCGGAGGTTAAACCTGATCTGGAAAAACTACAACACAACAGCTCTTTTAAGAGCCACACACTTCATCTGAAGACCATCTTCCTCTTGTCATAATAACTTAGAAGATATTATTGGGCAACATTACAGTAGCCTATAACAAAATATATTCTGTGTGTCCTTGTACCGGTTCTTCTCTATGTAGACATGAATACATTGTTAAAATGTGTCTGTCACAGTCCATCTGATTTATTTGTAATTTAAGATAGGCTACACTGATTGTCAAGTGCCATGATTGTTCTTTATCCATAATTTCATCTAATATGTCATTTAATCTAATCATACTTATTGTGGCACCTTGATAAAAGGACCTTAATTTGACAAAGAGAGGAACAGGTTATTTATTTGGTAAAACTCAGGCCCCATCCAGACGAAGACGTTAGGATGAAAACGCATCCGTCTTCCCTGGATTCGGTTCAAGAAAATTCACGTCCACAAGAATCCATATGTAAATTACTTAACACGGTACTTCATATGCCAGGCCTGTAGCGCTGTTATTGCTACAGAAATTAACAGAACGAAGAAGAGCAGCCTTCAGTGACTTCCTTTCATAACCATAGACAGTATATAAAAGTTCATAACATGACTGTTAGCTAGTTCTCTTAGCTTAACACATCCATGGACTAGACTTTAATAACTTACACCACTGCTCGTTATATAGAGGCCACCTAGAAAAAGAATGTAAACTTTGTTTACATTCTATCGGACATGATTGCAGCTAGCAGAGCTAGCGTTAGCGCGCTAGCTAGCGCTAACTAGCGCGCTAATGCTAGCTAACGCTAGCTAACATCAACATCGGCAGTCACACAAACATCAATGATCCGATGTCTTTTTGATAATCTAGCTACACGTTTTTCTTGCGGTAGCCTTTCTACAATAAGCGGTGCTAAAAGTTACTATAATCCGTTCAAGGAGTTGATAAGCAGACAGATTAGCGAGCTAGCAGCGTTGCGTCCCTGCTAGCGCCGTCAGCTGGGTTGAAGGCGGAGCTGTTAGGCCGAGGTGTGTGGGGATGACATCATCGATACGCACGTATGCGGTTTCGCCGTCCATATGAAGCCAAACGTGAGCCGGCTTTTTTTTTTATTCACCCTGGGACCAGGTTTCAAAAAAGTGCGTTTACGGGCAGTGCGTTTACAGGATTCATGTGGACAGTCGGCCCAAACGATGCAAAAGATGTGCGTTTGCATTGAAATACGTTTCCTTGAGGATAGGGCCTCAGTGGGCAGACCGTCGGGACTGACGTTTACCATCGTTTAGTTGTTGATGGCCCCCAGCACCTCGTCTATTTATATTTAAAATGTAGTTTCTCCACGCTTTCTACTGCTTCACTATGTGGAGGGGGAGGTGGACTTCATCCTTTGTTTTTCTGATGTTAATCACCTTTTCTTTTGTCTTAGAGACGTTAAGGTGTTCCACCTCAATCCTGGAACCTTATTGTCTGAAATCAGCCCAACTGTGGTTTTGTCTACAAATTTAATTATGGAGTTGGAGGTGTGATTACCAACGCTGACTTGCTGTGATCGCATTGTGAGGAAGTCCGTGAGAACAGCAAAGAACCAAGACCCAGGAGGCCCAGTTTGTTGACCAATTTGTGGGAGATTACGCCATTAAATTCAGAGCCATAAACTCTACGAATACCGTAAAACTTCAAATAATAGCCGAGTCCCAAATAGACGCCTGTCTCTTTTAAACGCCTGGTGTGACAACAGATTTGGGTAAATAAAGGCCGGTCTCAAATAGAGGCCTGGTCTGTTTTTTTGTTTTTTTCCGTGTCGGGTTGTATTTGATCTTTTAAAACCCGTCAAACACAATTCATTTGGATAAAAGCGTTGCATTTTAGAAGATAGACGGGATTGTGAACAGCGATGTCCGCGCTGCGCGCACACACACTCACACACACACACAAACATAGCGGAGCCGAAGTGTGTGCGTTACTTCACGCAGCACATGTAACTGACTGGAAAAGATACCGAGGATTATTTAGCCTACTGCCGCTGGCGCAGATGAACTAACGCTACAGTCGTTACTGTAAGTAGCCTACAATAAAACCTCCATGATTAAAAAGTCAATACTTATCAATACCCACCTACCTGTTCTACAGGCATCAACATGTTTCAGTCTGCTCTGTCCACTCGCTGTGCGACACAGCTCTACTCTGCTATTAGCGACTTTTTACTAACAAGCTAAAATGAAAGATGTCAGTTTGTAGTCTGTTTATCTTGAACTTTGGACAAACTCTTGTAAACTTAGCTGCTGTCTTAACGAACCGTCCTCTCCACTGGAGCAGTAACCTGTGGATGTATTATAAGACCAAAACATATACATGTGGCTACTTAATATGCACGTGAATTACGTGATCGTTATGTGTTGACAACAGAGCATAACGCTAGCTTCACTTTTTCCTACCCTTCACAGTAAAAGCCCAACCTAAAGAACGGCCACTGAAGTCAGTCAGTCAAGCTGTTGCAACTCATACAGTACTATTAACATTACCTCCGCTAATTAAATCCATGCCTGGTAAACATAAAGCAGAACTGCGACGTCTGTCCGAGGAAGACGACCAAAGGGCCAGACTGGGAGGTGGAGGGAGGAAGAAGGTCAGTGAAGAGCTGGAGGTGAGCGTGTGTGAGTGGATCCACAGCATGCGGGCAAAGCATCGTCAATTAAAGGCCCGTCTCTTATAGACGCCTGTCTCAAATACACGCCGGGGCATTTCGGCGATTTGGGTAAATAGAAGCCCGGGCTATTTTTTGAAGTTTTACGGTAGCATCCTCACATTGTTTGGTTCCTCTAAGTGTGACAGAGCGGATGGCTGTTATAGACACCATAAAATCAAACAAGCCAGGAACAGTATACACGTTTAAAATTGAAAAACATTTAAAGCATCCATATAATCAATCAATGATAATTCATAGTACTCAAAAATTGTATTACATACTACATAAACAATCCAGTATATTTTCCTGAAAAGACTAACTGGATCAGTAGAAGTAAATCTGTGAATCTAATATGTGGTACACATGGTAAACATCATGATTTTTTTTAAGGAGGTGATTTGGTGCATTCATTTGATTTGCACTTTTTTGAAACCTGGTCCCAGGGTGAATAAAAAAAAAGCCGGCTCATGTTTGGCTTCGTATGGACGGCGAAACCGCATACGTGCGTATCGATGATGTCATCCCCACACACCTCGGACTCAAACCTCCGCCTTCAACCCAGCTGACGGCTATTATAGCAGGGACGCAATGCTGTTTATAAAGTGGAAGTAGAGAATTTATCAACTAGCTAGCTAATCTGTCTGCTTATCAACTCCTTGAACGGATTATAGTAACTTTTAGCACCGCTTATTGTAGAAAGGCTACCGCAAGAAAAACGTGTAGCTAGATTATCAAAAAGACATCGGATCATTGATGTTTGTGTGACTGCCGATGTTGATGTTAGCTAGCGTTAGCGCGCTAGCTAGCGCTAACTAGCGCGCTAATGCTAGCTAACGCTAGCTAACGCTGCCGATGTTGATGTTAGCTAGCGTTAGCGCGCTAGCTAGCGCTAACTAGCGCGCTAATGCTAGCTAACGCTAGCTAACGCTAGCTAACATCAACATCGGCAGTCACACAAACATCAATGATCCGATGTCTTTTTGATAATCTAGCTACACGTTTTTCTTGCGGTAGCCTTTCTACAATAAGCGGTGCTAAAAGTTACTATAATCCGTTCAAGGAGTTGATAAGCAGACAGATTAGCGAGCTAGCACCGTTGCGTCCCTGCTAGCGCCGTCAGCTGGGTTGAAGGCGGAGCTGTTAGGCCGAGGTGTGTGGGGATGACATCATCGATACGCACGTATGCGGTTTCGCCGTCCATATGAAGCCAAACGTGAGCCGGCTTTTTTTTTATTCACCCTGGGACCAGGTTTCAAAAAAGTGCGTTTACGGGCAGTGCGTTTACAGGATTCATGTGGACAGTCGGCCCAAACGATGCAAAAGATGTGCGTTTGCATTGAAATACGTTTCCTTGAGGATAGGGCCTCAGTGGGCAGACCGTCGGGACTGACGTTTACCATCGTTTAGTTGTTGATGGCCCCCAGCACCTCGTCTATTTATATTTAAAATGTAGGTTCTCCACGCTTTCTACTGCTTCACTATGTGGAGGGGGAGGTGGACTTCATCCTTTGTTTTTCTGATGTTAATCACCTTTTCTTTTGTCTTAGAGACGTTAAGGTGTTCCACCTCAATCCTGGAACCTTATTGTCTGAAATCAGCCCAACTGTGGTTTTGTCTACAAATTTAATTATGGAGTTGGAGGTGTGATTACCAACGCTGACTTGCTGTGATCGCATTGTGAGGAAGTCCGTGAGAACAGCAACATTTCAAAGAAACATGTCATGGACCACCCACATCAATAACTTGGAAAAACAAGGAAATCAAAGACTTAACCACCTCAAAGCACTCAGTGGACACAAACACAGAGCATCACCAGAAATCATTCTCAAGGTCTACCAAGAATACATCTGATCCAGCAGCACCCGCGATGAATGTCGCATTACGAATGCACATTTTAATGCACCTTGTTGCTAAGGCTAAACTTTTTATAGTCCTACATCTTATATATATCCATGAGTGTCACAGCAAGTATTTAGCTAATGTAGCTAGAGTTGAGCCTCATATTCGACTGTAACAAGTATTCGGCACCGATAATATACTCGTATACGAGTGAAACGGTGCCGAGACGTGTCCTATATTATTATGTGTCAACAGTGGGAACTTTATAACTGGGTCAACTCGCCAATTTACGTGACGTCGCGACTCGTACATGAAGCTTTGCTCGCACTCAATCAACCTGGCACAGCATTGACAAGACAGCGAGATAACAGAGCAACTCGTGGTTCGAGGAGAAGAGTGGAAAAACACTGACTACCGCCGTAGTGTATTGACTATATTTTTTATGTAGAGTTAGATGCTGTATAAATACGTAGTAGTAGGTCATTGTTTTCATGTGCGTAGTGATATGTGTGCCGTTACACTCTGTATCCATGGGAACGCGCAGCAGTGGGGGTGAACGGTCACGCAGACCGACAGCTGGACATCAGACGTGGGTTTTTTGGCCAGTGGGAAAGGAGCCCTATGTCGTTTGAAATCTGTTTGTCCCGCGTTGAAAAAAAAACGTATTTGATACTACATGAAAAATACTCAAGCAATCAACCTAATTTTGCTGATAACTGTTGTATACGTTTTTTTTCTTTGTTTTTTTTCTGTACAGGCTTACTTCACTTCAGTGTAGGCTGTGCTGTTTGGGGCAACTGCCCCTCAATGAGGTGGTCCTGCAAGTTTTGCAATTTCTCCTCGCCAAACCACATAGATTGTCAAGGAATTCACCAGGCTCATGTCAATGGACATCAATAAGTTCTATGAGGGTCTGGACAGCCATCTGCATAAACTTCTTCAGTTATTCCGGTTAAAGCCCTTCGAGGAGGTTCAAGAAATGACATCCTTAATGGAGAGTCTCGACAAGGATGTAAGTGCATATTTGTTGTAGTTGTGGTCCATATTAATTGTGCAACCCCACTGAGTCAACTGAATTCACGTATTGTGTTTTGGCAGGCATCAAACCAAAGGAAGAGAGCAGCAGCTTTGCAGGGACTGCCGTGGTACATGAAGGAAAATCCTTCTACATTGATGAAGAGATGTGAAGTAAGCAGCAACATGTTGTTCAATGATACAAAAACTAGTTCACAATGGGCATGGTTACACACATAATTTCAGGCATCCTCTGTGTTGATACGCTATATATCAAAACATGTCTAAAGCACAGGCACCTATTTGTTTTTTGTTTCTTTTGCATGAAGCCAACAGATCCTGGGGAGGACGTCATCAAGGGAATGGTGATTGGAATCCTTTTGGTCGTTGAAGATGTGAAGGGGCCCCTTCCAGTTTCCTACAACAATGTTGCCATTGTCATCGAGGAAAAGATTGTCATGAGTCATCTCGGGGATGTACCCAACGCTTTTGTGACCCTGATGGGCGGGCCTGCTGTACATGCTGAACCTTGACTATCCAAAAGACATGAAATATACTTTTGAGGTTATTCAGCGCCTGTTCATGGGAATCGAGTCTGAGATGTGCACTCCCAGGGTCCACTCTCTAAAGAATAAACTGCTAAGTTAGAGGGATGGCTCAGGAGGATGTTTCTGCATTTGGCCCTGAGGAAGTGTTCTAATTTTCTTTGCCATTTGTCCACTATGTAGTAAGAGGAAAAGAAATGTGAAGCCCATCTGGGGTCACAATAGTTTTTATGTTTTCATGTTCTAACAGATCTATACTGCTCCCTGTGGAGGAAATGTCTCTTGAAGACACTAATTTGTATTTTATGTTGTAGAGCAAACATGAACAGAGTGGGTATTTCATTAATGTTTGAACATTTTTCAGGCTGACATTTGAGCAAGTTTCTCAGAGAGATACAATTTTGTATGTATTTTTTGCAGCATTTTACTGCAACAATGCTGAACTAAGAATGGATCAAGATTTAGTTGTTGATCAAGTCATTTAGATATATATATTTTTTTCCCCTCAAAGGAAGGATGCTCTTTTTTTCTTTTTTCTTACAAGCGGGACACAGTGCAATTTCAGTTTTTGACTAGCCCTGAAAGAGTTGGAAGAGCATGGATGTTTAAGAGGGTGTGAAAGCTTTCTTTATCTGAATGTCCCAGAGGAAGAATTCTCATTTTTTACACTATTTAGTAAGAGGAGATTAAATGTATTGCCCTTCTGTGGGTCAGCCCACCTTGTTTTCATGTTCTGACTTATTTCAAAGGTCTTAACATTAATCCATGTGATGTTACAGATAAATTGTCAAGAGAGTGGACATTTCAGTAATGTTTGAATGTTTTAATTTCCAACATTTTGAGCAAGTTTCTCAGATACATTTTTTGTTTTGTTTTTATGAATCTTTCTGCAATTTACTGCAGCAACTCTGAACATTCACTCAGAATGGACTCAGTTGAACTCAGAGTTATTGTTTTTCCCCAAAGGAAGGGTGCTCTTATTTTTATATATTATTATTTATGTGTGGGACAGTGTAATTTAAGTTTGTGAGCAGCCCCAAGCAAAAGTGTGTTAAAGGGTTCCAAGGAAGGTCTTTTTTTTTGACGTCTCGACATTCATTGACACTTATTTTGAAGCAAGGCTGGTTGAAGTGGGACTTGTTGGGGTTTTAATAAAGGTCCTTATTGAATTGTCTTTTCAGCTATTTTTTCATGTGTTAATATTTAAGTTTGACTGGCCAATTCTCATGTAGATTCTTTGTAGATATTAGTTTGCTTACATTTTTTAAATCTAGCAATTTCTGTAAACTCAAGTAACTTGGCAATAGAGAATGAGAAGAAAATAATAATGTTGCCCAACTTGATAGTTCAACCAACATCTTTTTTTAGGTCTTGTAAGTAATGTTTTCCAGTCCACATTACTTGATACAGAAAGTTGAGTTAACAAATTGCAAGTTGTATAAATTATGTATTCCATGTTGACACAACTTGATTCACAGTTGTAGGAACTAGATAAAATACATTCAACCAACATCTATTAAAGTTATCTCAAATAATATTTTCAAGTCCAACTTACTTGATAGAGGAAGTTGTGTCAACAGACTGCATGTTGCATCAACTCGTGTTTTGAAGTGTAATAAACTTGACACTATAAGTTGACTCAAATTAACTGGGTCAAAGCAACAAGATGACTTGACTTAGTTAAGTTGAGTCAACTAATCTTTTTTTTACAGTGTACAGCAGATTACTCCTAGAATACAATTAGGCCTATGTAAAGAAATCTACTGTTACCTTTGACGTGGTGTGCTCTGTAGCCCCGTTTAGCCTACCTGCCGCAAATCAGGGGGGGGGGGGGGGGGGCAAATAATAACACACACTGCCACATTTAGTTTGACAATCTGCTTTTTGTTTCTGCTGTGGACCTTTTCAAATGTAGTTTCTTTCTTTCTTCTTTTGGTTTGCTTATTCTTTTTTATTGATACTGTTTCATTTTGCATTATCGTTTATGTTTTGACTTGTGTGTTTGTAGAATTGAAGACCAGTGTAGGAGGAAAAGTACACTCTCATTGTAAATACTTGATAAGTTTAGTCTTGTAATGTCTGTAATGTGGTCAGTTATAATAAAGAAACCAGATACATATAATCTCACTAATCACACCATGGGATCCAGATCATATACACATCCCACACAACGTCACTATTTTTTCTGTTTAACAAGATTCACTATTATATTTCAAGAGTGGTGTCTATTCAGTACACATTGTGTTCATGTTGTAATTACGTGTATCATGTTTTAAGCGCAAATTAGGCCCAGCTGACAGGAAGTGCAGGTTGAAAACTTAGTTTGAATGATGAAGTGGAGGAGATGTGAGCGACCAAAAGCAGAATATCGCTGTTTATCACAGTCTGTTGTATTAGCCTAATCATACAGCATCTTGTTTTCCACAACTTAAAACATACAATACATATTATTATTTCTAACAGTGCCTTGTGTTTCTCTGGTAGAGTCTCATCAATGATACAGTATATTACAGATTTATATGAAAGATCTACATTTACACCATACACTTTCAACTTGTCCCAGACTTCTTTTGCTCTGTAACAGTCTATTAATAGATGTAGATTTACGAGCGGTCTGCTTGGTTCTTGCCATGGCTTTTTCTTTCTGCGATCGGGAGAAATGTAAAGTGAAATGCAGAGACCCGCGTCTCAGTGTGGGACCGGGTGTAAGATATGGTGTCGCAGTGTAAGACCTCCGGCTCGGCGGCTCCTGATTGGTGAGGGGCTTCCCTGGAGTTTAGCACCGCCTCAAGGAGCGACCCATCGCCCGAATCCCCGCCGTTTATTGGCGGACAAGCCTTTCAAAAAGTCCGCCAAAATGTCAGAGTGGGCCGCCCTCGGCTGCTCTGCTGGAAGCCTCTTGTCTGGTTGGTCTGGCTGGAAATGACCGGCTCCCGCGCTCCTCAGACATAAAAAGGAGGGTTTCAGCTGTTGGAAACACATTTCTCTGAGTAGTGACTTTAGAGAGCATCTGAAAATGAGTGGCCGATTTCGTTTCTAACGATCCAACATTGACATAACTGAAAATGTCTGGTAGAGGAAAAGGAGGAAAACTCTGTGTGCGCACCTAAATATGACCTATTCTGAAAGGTTCGGCTCTCACTGGGCAAGACTGCAATTTAGAGGGGATGGCCCACCACCCACTAGAGACTATGTCGGTGAAGAAATGCTATTTCAGACATCCTGGGTGAGTCCTGTGGACATATATTCATTCATAGCCCTGCCGAACGAGAGACTTTGAATTGGTATTTTACCATGAAGCTCCCCTGAGGCGCTTCCTCGAAATCGCTTCTGCCAAGTCTAACGAGGAAAAATGGCGTGAATGGACCGTGGAGTCCTCAGTGGCTGTAGATGTGATCACAATTGTGATAAAGTTCTGGACAGGTAGAGTGGCCGACCATGACATCGAGCTCTACTTAAAAAGATACTGTGACCTCATCCAAGCAGTATATAAACCTCTGGACAAGTTTGGCATCTGGTATGGTGTTCGAAAGTACAAAATCCGTATACATACTGACACCTCCGGCCACCTTGTTAAAATACCAAACTCCATCTCTCTGGGTCCGTACAACGGCCGCATCATTTATACTGGACAGATAAATAAATGTTTCGTATGTGAAGCGACCGACCACCAGGTGAAGGATTGTCCCACCGTGAAGTGCTGGAGATGTGGCAGTTTAGGCCACAAAGCCAACGGCTGCCAAAGTGAGAGCGAGTGCTCCCTGTGTGGCGAAAAAGGCCACACTTTCTTCAGCTGTCCGAGTTCCTTCGCCAACAGAACCAAGGGCATTGCTCAGCGGGGAGACACCGCTGCGCCTCCTCCCCGCAGTGACACTCAACAACAGCCCGGAAGACCGCAGAAGCAGCCTGCCACCCAGCGAACTGGAGGTCAGCAACAACAATCTGCGACTCAGCATCCTGGAAACAAACCGCGACAGCCATCAACCCAGCAGCCTGGTGATAAGCAGCTACAACCAGCGACCCAGCAGCCTGGAGACAAGCAACCAGCGACCCAGCAGCCTGGAGACGAGCAGCTACAACCAGCGATCCAGCAGCCTGGAGACAAGCCTCAACAGCCAACGATCCAGCAGCCGGGAGGACCGAAACACGCTCCAGTCCCCCTTCAATCAGGTGAGAATGTTTCGGGCATCAGTGGCATTGGAAGCATAAGTGATAGCGATGATAATGAAGGAAATGAGCAGAGTTATGAAAGCACTAGTGAGAGTCCCAGTTCTGACTTCAGTTCTACTGGGCTGACAGCCAGTCAGCGAGCCAGCAGCACCCCGCTGCTCTCTCATGATAACGTTGACGGTGCTTCTTGTGACAGTAACTCTGGCTCATTCTCCCCGACACCTGAGTTCCCTGTTCCAGAGTCCCAGCATGATCCTCCCTATGAGGAAGTTAAAAAGAAAAAGAAAAGAAATCGTACTACAACATATAAAGAAAACAAACGTCTGGATGATAAACCTTCACCATAAGCTTATCTTCTCCCCAAAATCACCATGTCCTGTCTTAAAATATCCACCTGGAATGCTCGCGGCATCCAGTCGAGTACCTCTAGGGCTAAGAAACTAAAATATCTTTTAGACACTGACTTTGATATCCTGTGTACTCAAGAGCTCAGACTGAGCACTTACAATGATGTCTCTGATGTGAGTGATATGTGGAACAAAGGATTGAGTGTAATATCTATTGGGGAAAGTAAAGCTGATGGTATTGGTATATTCTTTAAATCCAATGATGTTGTTGTAATACGTAGAAGAGATATAATCCCAGGTAGATAGGAATGAAAAATATCGAATTATAAACGTGTACATTGACAGTTGGATATAAACTTATTTTGTGTGGTGATTTTAATACAGTCACGGATGTAAATGACATATGTAGTACCAATGTTTTTAAATTACGATCTGAAGGTAAGCTTTTAAAAGAAATATGTGATGAAGCCAAATTAATAGATGTGTGTCGCGATATTTACCCTGTCGGGTTCCAATATACTCGTTTTGATCATAAGACAAAGACCCGTATTGATCGAATTTATGTGTCTAATCACTTTAAAATTGTACATTATGCTACAGTAATTAATGATTTCTCTGATCATCTAATAGTGCAAACTGTCTTGTCCTCTGAGTCCTCAGATACCAGGGGCTTCTGGAAGTTAAATTCTCAGTGCCTGGAAGACTCAGAGTTATTAATAGAATTAAAACAAGAAATTCATAAAATCTCACAATTAAAATGCCTAACTAAATCTAATATCGAATTGTGGGAATTATTAAAATGAAGATTAAAAGATTTCTTTAGATTTAAATGTAGAGCAATAAATAAGATAAAAAATATGAAGTATAAAGATTTAATGGAACAATATGTTAACTTAAAACAGAAGAAGAAAAGATCAAACTTATGATGGCTAAGGCATTACATATAGTATTGAATGTCCCCATCCTGAGAAGAATGTTGGAGAACCATTCTCTGTGCTTCCAGGTTATCTCAATTTCTTTTGCATAGAGCGCTTGATCCATGACTTCAACTATTGTCTCTAGGTGCAGCTCCTTCCTGATTAGCTCTGATTGATTAAGGATTTCAAACACTGTGTTCAACTCTGTGGCTGGTGAGTTGATGGTTGGCAGATATCCAACAATATCTTGTGAGATTGGTTCCTGGTCCCTGGTGCTGATATAAAAACCAGTCCAGCTGGGGATTGTCTGATTCTCTGGATCTGTTTGCCTTGCAAGTGCCCACATCATTGTCTTCTTTCTTGCAAGAAGAGCAGCCTCCTTGGTTTCCTGGATACAGTGTTCCCTGGTTGGAAGAGGTTGTGGGCCCACACGTGCACCTGAATGAATGAATGAATTAATGAATGAATGCTTTATGTGGAATGTACATCACAATTAAATTGGATACATAGAAAATAGATACATGATTTTAGCTTCATGCTAATTTTCAAACCTGCTCACCTGCTACACATACTTCCAGGCCTTGGTCTTCAATGGTGACTGATCTCTGCTTCAGTTTCTCAATGTGTGGAAGATCAGTTCTTGACAGATGTGGTCCATAGACATTGGCCTGTACTACTATGCCATTAACTCTGTGTGATGTACCCTTTCCATTGAGGGTTTCCTCAAGTCTATCAATATTATCCCATGCAAGATTGGTGAAGACATGAGGCTTGATGGAGGCTGGAAGTACAACTCTTTGGTTAGAGGCTGTTGCTAGTTTTTGGAGACACAGAGCAGTGTTGTTCTCTTCAAGCTGGGAGTAAGACACCCCATGCCCCAGCTTGTTCAGTGTTTGTATGAGCTCAGTATTACCCGTCAGTGTTTTTACAGCATACGTGAGTAGAATGTGCTTTGGTGTTTTATGTTGACCACTTGTGACAGCGTATATTATGTCCTGACTAAATGATTGAACCAAAGCAGTGATCTTCTGTGTTTGAGTTTTGGTGTCAGGATTTCCAGTGAGCAGTCCGAGAAGCCGTTCTAGTTGATCTGGTAAGGTGATATAACCACTATCTTTCACATCAGATGGATGGAATGGCCAGGGGGTCACAGTCATCTCCTGTTTGATGATTTATCTGATATGTGATGATGTCTGATCTATGATCTTGTTGACATTGGTTGACTTGGCCCTCCAAACGTTGAGTTCCCTCAGCAGATTTTGATTTTCCAAGACAACATCCCTTCTAGAAACAGTTTCAGGAACCATCAGCAATTTGGCTTTGTCATCTGGAAATATATCAACAGAATTTCCCAGCTCATTTTCAAGCGTCCTTTGAATGTTCTTCTTTGTTGAATCCTGCAGGCTTGTAACTCCACCAGATAGCATGAATGATGTGAGCTTTGTGACCAAAGAAGTGTCCTGTACAATTGTTTTGTTGGGTATGATATCAGTTCTGATATACACGAAAAGGTCTTTATAGGCTTCCCTTTCAATCCTTTTATACTCTTCATCACCATCTGTTACTGCATCGTTATCTTGGTTCTTGGGCTCCTTTTTCTTGATTCTTGTGTACCCCTTATAGCATGAACGATGATAGTGGGCCTTTGCAGCAACTACATCTTTGGTTGTTACTGCTAGAATCTTTTCATCTCTTTTTTGGATGGCACATTCTCTTAGTGTTTGGTCAGCATTTAATGTTACAGCTTTTGATGTTTCATGGTGTATGATACACACTTCAGATTCTTTGTACTGGATGTCCATTCTGAATCCAGATCTAAATCTCCTTTACTCAGTTATATTGTGCAAGAGTATCCCACCATCACAGTAACTAAAAAGAAAATCACAAGGGTGGTGATGTAAACATTAGAGGTTAATAAACAATTGTGTTGAAAAAAAGAAATAAAAGGTTTGTTACTTGACATTACTTAAAGGTCCCATGACATGGTGCTCTTTGGATGCTTTTATATAGACCTTAGTGGTCCCCTAATACTGTATCTGAAGTCTCTTTTATATAGACCTTAGTGGTCCCCTAATACTGTATCTGAAGTCTCTTTTATATAGGCCTTAGTGGTCCCCTAATACTGTATCTGAAGTCTCTTTTATATAGACCTTAGTGGTCCCCTAATACTGTATCTGAAGTCTCTTTTATATAGACCTTAGTGGTCCCCTAATACTGTATCTGAAGTCTTTTATATAGACCTTAGTGGTCCCCTAATACTGTATCTGAAGTCTCTTTTATATAGACCTTAGTGGTCCCCTAATACTGTATCTGAAGTCTCTTTTATATAGGCCTTAGAGGTCCTTGGCCTTGACCAACTGCCACTTTCCTTGTGCTTCCTGCTTCTTACAGTGCAGACGCTTTGCTGCTTGCTCCTGCCTCTGCTTGCATATTTCTGCTGATAATCTTGCTTTTCCTCTGAGAGAAACTATGAGCAGCGGCTCTTGGATACTTATAAATCACTAAACTATACACTTTTTGTAGACATAGTAGGCTATTGCCATATTTAATCATTTTTCTTCGTGAGCGTGGCCTACCAATAGCTCAAGCCTGTACTGCAGTGACTGGAAACGTGGTACTTAGCTAAAGCTAATTAGCAGCAAGATGCCTCCCTTCTCCGTGGATGACTACTACAAACTCCTTCAGAAGACTGCTGTTTTGGAAACCAAAATTCATCGGTTAGAAGTAAACGTGGAGGTGAACACATCATGTGGGAATGACACCACTTTACCATGGACCCAAAACAATGGACAAAAGAATGCTAACACACGGCTAATTAGCAACAACAAGACTACAAAGAAACAGGAGGACTGTGAAGCGGATAATAAATCAACAAGTTGTAGTCCTCCCTGGAACTCTTTCGGTGCAAAGCCTAAGAGTAAATCTTCCTGGGAAATGGGAGGACGACTAACAGGCAGGGTACAGCGCCCTGAGATTTGTGATATGAAAGGCTGGCCTGCATTACCATCCAGGCAGAGCACCTCTTCAACCCCTGTACTTAGTAGGACACAGCCGTGGACAGCTGCAAAAGGGAGAATTAGCAACAAAATGCCTCCCCAACAACCGAATCTGCAAGTTGATAACAGATTTGCTACACTGCAGCAGGACCCTGGACCTTCATCTGACCTGGATTGTGTCTCATCGTCACACAGCAGGGTAAGGACTGAGAGCAATTCAAAAAGTAAAAAGCTACAGGGAAAGCTAACGACTGGGCCTCAAACTGATTGTAGGTGACTGCTGTAAAAGATGTAAAAAGCAGAAAAAACACCCAAATACTCTGTTTTCCCAAAGAAATGGTGTCTGGCTTGGCCAACAGAATCCCGGATATCGTGGCAGCACACCCAACTGTGAATAACATTATACTGCATAAAGGGTCACATGATGTTGTAAAGCAACAGTCTGAAGTGCTGAAAAAGGACTTCATGGATCTACTGAAAACAGTCAGCTCACTAAATGCGAGGGTGTTTATCAGTGGACCTCTACCGCCAGTCAGAAGAGGAATTGAGAGATTCAGCAGACTGTTGGCACTGAGCACATGGCTTTCAACTGTGTGTACCGCTCATTCTCTGCAGTTCATTGACAATTTTGACATGTTCTGGGAGCGCAGACATCTTTTTAAGGCAGATGGACTTTTCCTTAACAAACCAGGAGTAAAGCTGTTCACCTCAAACCAACTTTACTTTCTGCGCCACACATCAGCTCCCTTGGCCAAGGACATGAGACAAGAGGAATCAAAACAAGAGGAAGACATAACAAAACAGGGCAGTAATCCACCACAGCCCCCGCCTGAGCAAAGATTTGACCATGGAAGACCACAGAGCAGAGATGAGAAATCTCAATCCCCCTCTTCACCCGTCCAACTCCCCTCAGACCCCCTCACCAACCCTGACGCCTTTGAGGATCCATACACCCCGCCCACGCCATCGCTCTCTCCACTCACCTTTTCCCCTCCTTCCCCCTGCCTCATGTTGGATTTCACTGACCAACTGGTAGTTGAAGGAACCAAATGTATCCCCCTTCCTTCTCCCATCATTTGCCCCCGGCCAAAAGTAGATGCTGGAATCAAACTTACCCCCCTTCCTTCTCCCATCATTGGTCCCCAGCCAAAAGTAAAACGGCAGGCACCACTGCCCACCCAAGAACGGCAGCTAACTCCTCCTCCCCAGACTGATAAGTATACTTGTGTACAAAATGCAGCAAGCTTTGTCTGATATGTGCCGGGTCCAGGCTGCACGCCTAGTGGCACTCGTGACTTTTTTCAGGACAAGCCCGGGCCCTGTGTATTAAATCCTTCTTCAATTTATGTTGTGATAGGTAATAGAAAAAGAACGATAAATCTGCTAAGTAAGAACAAGCACTTATCAGCAAACCTCGCAAATTTAGCATTCATTCCTCGTCAGCCAATGCCTATACCAAAAATTGAGACAGATATATATTTTAACACACTAACACTAGCCTTACTAAACGTAAGGTCTTTGGCAGGAAAATCATTTTTAATCAATGATTTTATTATTAAGCACAATCTTGATTTTATGTTTTTAACTGAAACCTGGTTGGACCATAATAACAGTGGTGCTGTTCTCATTGAGTCAGCTCCCCCTAACTTCAGTTTTATGAGTGAGCATAGAGTGAATAAGAAAGGAGGTGGAGTAGCCATTTTGTATAATGACTCATTCCATTGTACTCAAATATCTTATGGAAATTTTGCTTCTTTTGAATATGTGACTCTTCAGCTAAAGTCCACCCCCCGAGCTATATTTCTAAATATCTACAGACCACCGAAATACTGTGCAGCTTTATCGATGACTTTACTGAACTGCTATCTATAATCTGTATTGACTTTGACTGTGTAATTATTGCTGGTGATTTTAACATTCATGTGGACAACCTGCAGGATAGAGGGACCAAAGAACTGTGTTGTGTTTTTGAGAACTATGGACTGACTCAGCATGTGACGGAACCCACGCACAATAAGGGGCACACTCTGGACTTGATTATCTCCAAGGGTTTGAACATTTCCAAGGTTGTGGTGACTGACGTTGCTCTCTCTGATCATTCATGTGTTTTCTTTAACGGCACTATCTCGGTGCCCAAAAGTGTACAAACGGTATATCACTGAATACACCAGTGAAACATTCATTCAGCTTTTCTCCTCCACACCCGCCCTCACTGGGGTCTCAGTCAATGAGCTTGTAGATAATTTCAATTTTAAAATTACAAATGTTATTGATGCCATTGCTCCCACTAAGGTCAAAGATGTCTGTAGTAAGAAAAGATCTCCATGGACAAATGTCATACGGGTAAGAACAGAAAAAACAGAGTGTCGAAAAGCTGAACGCAGGTGGCGAAAAACTAATCTCCAGGTCCACTATAACACCTATAAAGAAAGACTTCACATTTATAATTTGGAACTGAGGAATGCTAGGTGGTCCTTCTTCTCTGACATTATCGCCAGAAACAATAATAATTCACTTGCTCTGTTTGCTACTGTTGATAGGTTAACAAACCCTCCAGTACCAGTAGCATCTGAACTTTTATCTGCAAGGCCTGCAATGATTTTGCCTCCTTTTTCGAAGACAAAATTCAGAAAATTAGACTGTCAGTGCCTCCATATCAAGTAAGGGATATGTGTTGCCACACTGTCCAGGCAAAACAAATTCCAATATCACACAATTTCATATGATCAACCATAAAAACCTGGAGGACATTATACAACATCTGAAAACCTCCTCCTGTTGCCTTGATATTCTACCAACAGGCCTTTTCAAAAATGTTTCAAATTGTATGTCTTCTGATCTTTTACAGATTGTAAACACGTCTCTACTCTCAGGTATCTTCCCAAAGGCCCTGAAAACTGCAGTCATCAAGCCACTTTTAAAAAAGAACAATCTAGACACGGCATTACTGAGCAACTATAGGCCGATATCTAACCTTCCATTCTTAAGTAAAATCATCGAAAAAGCGTTTTTTCAACAACTCAACCTTTTCTTGTCACTAAACAATGGTTTTGATGCCTTCCAGTCGGGTTTTCGACCACACCACAGCACTGAGACAGCTCTTGTTAAAGTATTTAATGATATCCACTTAAACACAGATAGTGGCAAAACTGCAGTCTTAGTATTACTTTATCTCAGTGCTGCATTTGACACGGTCGACCATGACATATTACTACACCGATTAGAAAACTGGGTTGGCCTTTCTGGCTCAGTCCTAAACTGGTTTAAATCCTATTTAAAGAATAGGGACTACTTTGTATCTATAGGTAATTATACATCTGAGCATACAAATATGACGTGCGGAGTTCCCCAAGGCTCCGTTCTGGGGCCTCTTCTGTTTAACATCTACATGCTTCCACTGGCTCAGATTATGGAAAACAACAAAATATGTTACCACAGTTATGCGGACGACACACAAATTTACATAACCTTATCGCCAGGAGACTATAGTCCTATACAAACACTGACTAAGTGCATTGAAGAAATTAATGACTGGATGTGCCAGAACTTTCTTAAATTAAATGAAGAAAAAACTGAGGTGGTTGTTTTTGAAGCAAAAGAGGAACAATTAAAAGTCAGCGCTCAGCTTCAAACGACAATGTTAAAAACAACAGACAAAGCCAGAAATCTTGGTGTAATTATGGACTCAGACCTGAATTTCAACAGCCACATTAAGACAATTACAAAGTCATCCTATTACCACCTTAAGAATATATCAAGGGTAAAGGGACTTATGTCTCAGCAGGACTTGGAAAAACTTGTCCATGCTTTTATCTTCAGTAGACTGGACTACTGTAACGGTGTCTTTACAGGTCTCCCTAAAAAATCAATCAGACAGTTGCAGCTGATTCAGAACGCTGCTGCTCGAGTCTTCACTAAGACCAAGAAAGTGGATCACATCACTCCAGTTCTGAAGTCTTTACACTGGCTTCCTGTGCCTCAGAGAGTTGATTTCAAAATACTTTTGCTAGTTTATAAATCATTAAACGGTTTAGGTCCAAAATACATTTCTGACCTGCTAGTCAACTACGAACCACCCAGACCTCTCAGGTCGTCTGGGACAGGTCTGCTTTCTGTCCCCAGGGTCAGAACTAAACAGGGAGAAGCAGCATTTAGTTTCTATGCTCCACACATCTGGAACCAACTTCCAGAAAATTGCAGGTCCGCTGCAACTCTCAGTTCTTTTAAATCAAGGCTGAAGACCTTTCTTTTTGATGTTGCCTTTTGTTAAATGACTATCCATTTCTTATACTTTCGTTGCTTATTTTATCTGCTTTTATATAACTGTTTTTAACTGCTCTTTAATGTTTAATTTCTTATACTGCACTGTAACTTTGATTATTGTATTTTGATTGTCTTCATGTAAAGCACTTTGAATTGCCCTGTTGCTGAAAAGTGCTATACAAATAAAGCTGCCTTGCCTTGCCTTGTTTGAAAGCCATGATGTCTTTCTCTCATGGGTTGGCCAAATTCTCTGGGCGGGAAAAGCAGAGAAAGGGGAGGTAACCTTGCTCCTTATGACCCCATAAGGAGAAGATTCCTGATTGGTCCATCTGAGCTTTCATTTTCTCAAAGGCAGAGCAGGATACCCAGGGCTCGGTTTACACCTATCGCCATTTCTAGCCACTGGGGGACCATAGGCAGGCTGGGGGAACTCATATTAATTTTAAAAACCCTCATAAAGTGACATTTTCATGCCATGGGACCTTTAAACCCAACCCATCATAACATAAGCTTAACCTGATGTCACTTAGGCTACATCCTCTTGGAAATGTTAGAAGATCTCCAACTGATGTAGCTAGCTAGCCTGCACTGTAGCAGTTACTGTTACACTGTTTAACCTACAAGCTAGTTAGCCTGGACTGTAGCAGTTATTGTTACTGTTACACTGTTTAACCTTTAAGCTAGCTAGTCTGCACTGTAGCAGTTACTGTTACACTGTTTAACCTGTAAGCTAGCTAGCCTGCACTGTAGCTGTTACTGTTAAAATGTTTAACCTTCAAGCACAAGAGAAAAAGTATTGTGTACTTACATTTAATACCCCTGAAACTCACTGGAAGTTGATTGAAGATGGCATAGTTGGTAGTGTTGTTATAACCAGTCAACTGAACCAACGATCTTTTCACAAAACTGACAAAACCTTGTCAAACTGTCAAAATCCATCAACATTCCATGCATATGCTACTTGAGGTAATTACAAAATCATCCCATCTTAGACTTTTGTGCTGGCTGCACAAGTCTAATTTAAGGCTCTCACAAATAAATAGTATGGGTATATTGTACATTTTCTGAATCATCAGAGTGCCTTGAGTATTGAAGTTGTTGAGTTTTGTGTCCCTGGTGTTCCTTCATGCCCCAGGGATAAAAGAAAGCATACAGTTTAGGCGAACATTGTGAGAAAATGTGTGTTATTTCTGGTTTAAAGAAGTCATGTGACCTCTGTGTTTGTCAGACAGATTCAGTACTGGGCTTAAATTAAAGCCTAAAAGGTCCCCTTTCCAACGATACCAAGCACCATATTATAGAATATTGACAATATCCGTACCATGAGCCTAAACCAGATATACACCAGATTTCAAAAACGGAATTTATCTTAGGGGGTTAGTAACTTCATGAGCTGAAAAAATTGATTTCGCCACCACCCCTTCACTGCTATCGTGATTTTTCTAGTACTAGGGGTGTATACCTTGCCAAAAAACAATGATATTATTTGTCCCCCCGATGATACCGCCTGGCTCATGGACTATAAACGGTCAGTTGGGATTCACAATGACACTAACTAACTAACCGATGAGCAACTCCGGTGTCCTGCGAGGGGAAATTACAGTTTTTTTTTCTTTTCAAAGGAACAACATTGTTCAATCCCAGGCTCATCCACACTTGTCAAAGTGTCCCTGAGCAAGACTGGCACTTAACAATAACATGTAGAGTTAAATTTGCTTAGATGACATCTAGGGTTAAGATGTACAATGTACATACAGTACAACTTATAATATCCTAGTTTATCTAAGTTCACCCTGGCATTTAAAAATTAGGCCATAGTTTGGCCACCGTGATTGTTTAGGTTCCCAAACTTTTTCACGTCGTGGACCCATAGACTGATACCTATGGAAGAAATTATAGGGGAAATAAAATATTCCCATTTTGGACCCCCTGGAAGTGTGAAAACCACTTAACTAGTCAAATGTTACCTTTACAGCTTCCGCGCTCCGAACCGTAGTTGGGAGCGAGCTGGTCTCAAACTAATAACTTGGCTCGTGGCAGGTAACTTGCGTCTAGTGGTCCGGGTTAACGGAGCCGAAGCACAACACAGCGAGGCGTCGGTTGGTTACAACAATGAACTCGGGCTTTATTACTCACAGTGGTACACATTCACGGGCAGGAAAAAGCACTTTGCTTGCTAGCGTTTGACTGGAGCATGGACTGCGTTTTCTATTACATTCGCACCGTAGAGACTGATTCCCACGCTATACTTTGTTTACACTACCCAGAACACACCTGCCCCACTACGTCACACATAAGCATTCTTCCCAACAAACCGTCAGGGGGAGACAGAGATTGCAACACAAAATACAGAGATGAAATACAACAATAAATCAAATGTCAGCACTAAAACTATTTATTATGTGTTCTGTTAGTTGTAAGGTTAAACATTATGTTTTCTGTCAGTAGCCTATGACATTGAGCCTCGTTTCTTTGGACTTTAACACATTGTTTTTTTCTTGTATTTGTTTATTCCATAAATATGGAATACAGGCGGCAAGTCTAGTGCAAATGGAAATTTAACATTTATATGTTTAAGTGCGTCTAACCATTGAACGTGCTTTAACAAAAAACAAATACAAAGGCAAATTACAGAATAAGAAACGGAACAATATGATGTGATATTTTGTGAACATCCGGTTTAATCTGTCACGCTTTATTTTGAAACGCTGTGCAGTTTCAACGGAGTCTTGTTGTGAATACAGCAACTTGACTGATCTCTTCTCTGATTGGACGATCATACTTACACTCACTCTGGCCAATCACTAAGCAGATAGGTACATATAATGCCGGTTTTGGCAATGTGATAGTACTATTTCTGATACTCGAAGATACCAGAAACACGAAAAATGTCTGGAAGAGGCAAAACCGGAGGTAAAGCCAGAGCCAAGGCGAAGACTCGCTCCTCCCGTGCCGGGCTCCAGTTCCCAGTCGGCCGTGTTCACAGGCTGCTCCGTAAAGGAAACTACGCTCAGCGCGTGGGAGCCGGCGCCCCCGTCTACCTGGCGGCTGTGCTGGAGTATCTGACCGCTGAGATCCTGGAGCTGGCTGGAAACGCTGCCCGCGACAACAAGAAGACCCGTATCATCCCCCGTCACCTGCAGCTGGCTGTCCGCAACGACGAGGAGCTCAACAAGCTGCTGGGCGGAGTGACCATCGCTCAGGGCGGCGTGCTGCCCAACATCCAGGCCGTCCTGCTGCCCAAGAAGACCGAGAAGCCCGCCAAGAAGTAAATCCTCGGAGCCGGCTTTTACCGACCCAACAAAGGCTCTTTTAAGAGCCACACACATCTCACTAAAGAGCGCTCCTTATTTAGCTACTTTGTCTGTGAACGTTCAACATTTATTTGTTTTTTAACATTTGCAACCTGCGACCTGGCCAAGAAAAGCATAAGCGTGCAAAACACGCTTCACATTCAATACAGTAGCTTACAAGAACCCAGGCCGTCCTGCTGCTCAAGAAGACCAGGAAGCCCGCCAAGAAGTAAATCCTCGGAACCGGTTTCAACCAAACCAACAAAGGCTCTTTTAAGAGCCACACACATCCAACTAAAGACAAGTCCTGATTTACTATTCTATCAAATTTAGGTCTAATGTTTTCCGCGCGAGTGAGGTTTTTGTTGCGACTTTAAACAATCTTGAATGTTAACATCCATATAAGTTAATAGATAAATATCCCGTTTTTTCTTTAGCAGTAAAGAGGTTATTTCTCCGCCTATCATGGATTCCTTAGTTTAATTACAGATCTTGTTTTAATCATCAATTACGCATAGAGCACATTTAAATTGGGAAATGTCATGCATGAAATCCGAAGGGATGTTTTTGAATCTAGCAGCTATTATAGCTTTAGCTAGTGTTCACACTGCAATATGTATTTTTTTCACTGTCACCGTTTATAGAGCCTGTCGATAGCATTTCCACTTTTGTAACCGGCGGGATATTACAATATAATACATTGGTCTATTCAGTTGTCTTAATGAAGTCTACGTGGGTAAGCAGAACACAGATCTGGTCTTGCAAAAAAAATGTGCAATAATAATCTGCAGTACATAAGTGACAATATCTACCATATAGGTTTATCATGATTTGTTTCAGGACTGCTGCTCTGTTAGTGTGTGTATGTGGCTCTTAAAAGAACCGTTGTGTGACTGTAGGCTGGTCTCAGGTCAGTTTAAGCTCGCTCTCCGCGGATGCGGCGGGCCAGCTGGATGTCTTTGGGCATGATGGTGACCCTCTTGGCGTGGATGGCGCACAGGTTGGTGTCCTCGAACAGGCCGACCAGGTAAGCCTCGCTGGCCTCCTGCAGAGCCATGACGGCGGAGCTCTGGAAGCGCAGGTCGGTCTTGAAGTCCTGAGCGATTTCTCGGACCAGGCGCTGGAAGGGCAGCTTGCGGATCAGCAGCTCGGTGGATTTCTGGTAGCGACGGATCTCTCTCAGAGCCACGGTACCGGGCCTGTAACGGTGAGGTTTCTTCACGCCGCCGGTGGCCGGGGCGCTCTTACGGGCAGCCTTGGTGGCCAGCTGCTTCCTGGGAGCTTTGCCTCCGGTAGATTTACGAGCGGTCTGCTTGGTTCTGGCCATTTCAGTTTCTCAGTCTTCTCTGTGTTCACAGCTCAAGAAAGAATAGAACAGAATTCGGAGTGAACAGCGGCTTTAAGAAGGAACTGTCTCAGCCAGGCCAGCGCTGATTGGTCCAGACCGGGAGACACGCGGGCTGTAGCTGAGTAACTATTGGACAAAGTGAAACTCACACAGCTGCTCGATAATGCTGCTGTCGCATCAATGTAATATAGCCTACAGTAAAGCTTAGATTATGTTAATATTTTTTACTTACTTTCTTCTCCTTAGTTATGTGGTTTAATTCCCCTGCTGTTTGTCGTGATTTAATTGAACACTTGATTCTGAGTTGTTTTAATACAAATTAATTCTTCCAAATTTGATTAAGCATTAGCCTACAAGTAACGTTCATGTTTAGATTTTATTTAATTTGAGAAATCTGTAGAATTTAGTAATCCTTCACAATGTATCATTTTATTAAACATTCCCAGATTACACAATGTGGGGTGATTATAGTTAATTTCTTTGTAATCTGCTATATATTTTATGCAGATTGCATGTAACCCATCACTGTTTACAACAATATGTCAGAACACAAGTTGTCTAAGTGGACGATAAAAACGGTTGTTAATAATCAGGAATTAAGTTGATAAAACAGAGGGTTGATTATCAATTGTTTACTCCTTTTGAATATAACAATATTAACTGGTTTTAAAAGTATGCTGATGCTGTTCATGATTGGACATCTTTTCAACCTGTTTCTCTCACACAGAGAAGAGCCTAAAACATGACACACTGAATTACAACATGGACACAATGTGTATTGAATAAACAGCCATCTTGATACGTGATTGATAGTGAATCTTGCTATATTTACAGAAAGAAAACTGTGTGTGTGTGTGTGTGTGTGTGTGTGTGTGTGTGTGTGTGTGTGTGTGTGTGTGTGTGTCTGACTTGTACATGATGTGGATCCACGGTATGACTACACAGTGAGGTTACATTTAGCTGGTTTTTAGATTAGAACTGATTGAGCCTAAATGAACCACAAGATCACAAACTAAATGAAATCATTTTACATATGACACAGGTAAACAGAAACAACAAAAATGAAAGAAAAACAATAAGTGAAAGAAAAAGATAAATAATTTTGTAATAATGAGACAGCAGAAGTAAAAATGCAGATTAAGGGATTCAATTCAGTGACTTTTCTCTTTAACAAATAAACATCATGAATATAATCATCCTCTTTATCTCTAACTGCTCTGTTCCACTGTCACATACACCTTAAATGGTAATACCTTCACTTTATCAGCAATGTTAATGAATGGAAACATCCTCTCTGTGAAAGTGTGTCTTAAGGTGTGTATTTTTGTGTTAGTATCAGGGTCAGAGAACGACAGCTTTCCTCTGTTCCAGTCCAGATTCACTCTGATCCTCTGGAGCTTCTTCTGCACTATGAGAACGGTGTCTGGATCTGATGATGATCGTGCAAAGTATTCACCTTCACAGAACCCTGTTCCCCATAATCCAGACTCTATAGCTCCCTTCCTCTGGCCAGACTCTGCTAACACACCCAGAAACCAGGTCGTACTGTCTCCAACCTCAACATCCCAGCTGTGAGTCCCTGACTTAAAGCCCTCAGAGCCGAGGACAGAGAGCTATTTATCAAACCTCTCTGGATTATCAGGAAGCTGCTGTCTCTCTCCTGGTCTCAGACTGGTCAGATCTTCAGACAGGATTAGTTTGGGTTTAGCAGTGTTTGGGTCCAGAATCACAGGAGTGTAGGAAACCATGTCCTTCATCTTGTTCCAGATGTTGAGCTATGTCTATCAGAGCTTCTGAGAGCAGCTGTGGATCATCCAGCAGGGGGCGCTGCTGGACTCTTCCCACTGCAGCCTTGTAGTTCTGCAGGAATGAGAAGTCTTCAGCTCTCAGCTCGTCCTCTGTGGCTCTGACTGTGTCTGAAAGAGCTGCTATCTCTCTGCTCAGAGCCACCATCTTCTCCTTCATCCTCTCACTCCTCTGCTCCTCTTCCTCCCAAAGTGCAGCCAACCTGGCCACCTCTTCATCTTCTAGAAACTGGTGAAGCTTCTTAAACTGCTCCTTAATCCGCATCTCTGTGTATCGTGCCTGGACCTTCTTGTGTTCTGCTGTTTGATCACACTCCTCTTTAACTTGTTCAAAAACCTGTAACTTCTCTTTTAAGGGCTCCAGAGTTTCTTGAAGTTTCTTCTTGTGTTGTCGTGCAGCTTCACCGATGGGTCTGATTCTGTGGTTGGAGTGTGCTTCTGAATCTCTGCAGATGAGACACACTGGCTTCTGATGGTCCAGACAGAAGAGTTTGAGTTTCTCTGAGTGAAGACTGCAGAGAGCCTCTGAAGCTCTCTGATCTCTCTCCAGTAAGAAGGCCTCACACAGGTTCTTTAGGGCCAGGTTACAAGGTGGGTCCATTGAAGATATTTTCTTACAAAGTGGACACTCTCGTGTTTGTTTCTCTGTCCACCAGCTCTGCAGACAGTCTTTACAGAAGCTGTGGCTACATGACAGAACAACAGGATCTCTAAAGACATCATAACAGACCGGACAGCAGAGATCCTCCTCTAACCTGGAAGCCATTAGTCTCTGAGTGAAGCTGAAAACAACAGACAGAAAGTGCAGTCAGTCCTGGCTCTCCTCCCTCCTCTACTAACTTCACTGAAATTTACTTTCATTTTTTGGAGTCATGTTTTTAGTCATAGCCTAGGCTACTCACCAGTGTGTGGAGTGTCAGCAGTGTTGAAGCAGCAGTGTTACAGTGTTACACTTTTCTCTACTGTAGCTGAACTCTCTCAGAGGAATTTGTTAGTTTAGTTTGAAGGATAATCTGATCGTCTGTTTCTCAATCTGTGTTCTGAAATTCCCGGATATGATTTGCTCCGCCCGTTTTATAGTTGCATCCTTACTGGGGATGCATAATATTAGATAGAGGTGACGTGTGTGAACCATAGACTGTAAATATAAATAGACTGTTAAACCTCACATGGCGCTTACCCACTGCTAGTAGGCCTACCAACTCGTCGTTCCCACATGCAAACTCTATGGTGGCTGGCCGCTCACACCACGCCCCTTGTTTTCTTCGCCTTCAAAATAAAAGCCCGTTTTCTAAATACAAATTTCACCCTTTGTCACATTATCATTGATACATTTCACACTCAGGGACAAATACAAACGTGATCATTGATTATGGTAGACGGTCGACCCACGCATTTTCTGGGGAGTTGTCGTGGTCTTTGCCCTGAGTGGTGGCCACCGTCATGTCATCTATCATTTTTACTGATTTGAACGATAAACTAAACCTGAGAGTCTGGGAATACTACTCTTTAATGAGAACACAATGACACGTTTTCAATTGCAACACTATCAAAAAGTTCAGTTGAATAAGCTACTGAAAAGTAGGCAGATAGCTTCACAAATCAAACATTTACAGTAAAGTACATTTGAAGGCATATCTCCATGCAGTGATGATCTCCACCACTGCAAACATCCATCCATCCATCCATCTATCTTGAAGCAGAAAGGAAAGGCCCATATGGGGCAATGCATGATTTCAACAAAAGAGAAAGAAAGTAATACCTAATAAGCTTCTATAGTGTTCAATAATAGAATATCTTACTTTTCCAAAGCTCAAACAAAGAAAGAGACAGAAGAGCTTTTACATTAATAGAATATTTTATTTAGAGGAACAAAACAGCATAGCGATGTTCACATCTAAATCAGTAAATAACATCCAAGGGGACAAGAAGGAGCTTCATCCTCAGACCAGGAATGAATGGCGGGGAAGAAGAGCTGGAGGAAGAAAACAAAGATCAACAGTGAAATTGTATAACATGGTCTGTCTACATTGGATCTTGCACTGCAATGTGAGGTGTTGATGCTAATGTTTCAGTATGTATTAGTACTACGCTTTATGTGACAAACCTCTAAGTCACAGCGACACATTTCTGTATCTTTAAATGGTACTCCGTGCCGAGCTCATCCTTAAGAAACATTAGCCCTGTTTCCATTCAACTGTCAAGCAAAACAAACAAAAACTTAAAATGTCGCAAAAAAGAAATGTGAAAAAGGTGTGTTTTCATCAACTGGTTTGGAGCAAAAAACAAGGTTGCAGAATAGTTTTGTCAGAACTTGGCGCTAAAGGCTACGCATGGCTGTAATGTGCCAGTACTAACTATGCTAAGTAGAAACAGAACAAGTCACCTAACCATCTAACCATCTACGAGAGAAAAATGGAGAGGTCTTTAGGAAATTCTCTTATTTGTACTTTCATTCAGCTAGTACTGGCCATGTTTAATGCTATCCAGGTGGACACCGACAGCGGAAGCAGCTGATCATCCTGTGAGTTCAATGTTGGATCAGAACTTATTCTGCAAAGTTGTTCCCATTTATACTAAAACCAGCTCAAACCAGCTTAAAACCCTATTTGCCAAATTGAGGAAGTTTTATCAAATTGTGCCATTTCTATTCAGCTTTTCTAATGCGATACTTCAAAATGCACATACAAATACTTGTGAATGGAAACACAACTAATTTAAGTTTGAAATTAGAATAAACTTGAAATTTATAATAAAACAAGGCTTTACTGATCCCCAGAGGCTAAATGTGGTTGTTGCAGCAAATACACAAAATCTGTAAATACAGATAGGAAAAGTTAAAATACAACGTATATAAAAGTTAAATAGAAGTCAAAATAAATGACCAATTAAAGACAAAATGTCAAGTCAAAAATGACAATGGGCTCTGTCGGTACGCGATCTGTGCTGCCTGCATGATCCGAAAGCGCATAAATACGTAGTAGAAAACGTGACGGTTTCCCTACACTATTTGTATCACGCATGCATTTAAACACTTGATGGCCAGGCAGCACAACTGACATATTTTTGTAGGCTACATTTTATGTTATTCACTATGCAATTCATGGTGGGTCTGTTTTATAAAGATATTTAAATTAAGTACTTGATGTCACTGACCCAAAACCGCATATCGACGTCCGTGTACTACGCCTTGGCCACATTATTTTTGTGCCATGTAGCGTGGGGATGTTGTGATGTTTTTAAATGTAGCTTACACTATGCATTACAAGGCGTTTACGTCAGAAGCAAAAAGAGTCACCATGTCTAGTTTATGTAAATAGGGTATACATATACAGTATGTTATTGTGACATGCAAAGACTCACAGAGTTCATTCCCCAGAGGGCCGCACGCTCTCAAAGACGCCGGCTTCCTTCATGGCGGTGAACTCTTTGACGGCGTCGTACTGCTTGTAGAAGTCAGCGTAGGCCTGTTTCCTGGGCTCCGTCACACCGTACTGTGGAACAAAAGAAGAAAAAGAAAAGAAAAAAGGACAGCCGACTGTCAGAAAAGAAAGGCTAGAATTAACCTTTAAATTTGGCCTTGGAAACGACCACAGAGTTGAATGGACACCAGTCGTATTAGATTTAGTTATGTATATTCTTATCGTCTGCGGAAGTATAAGTTAGTCAAGATGCCGTCATGTCTATAAAGTCATTTTCACGTTTAATCAGGTCAGACTTCTGATTATAGCCACGTGGCTGCTGATGCTCCCTCTCACCTTGAAGGCGACTGCAGCCACGAAGGACAGAGCGAACGCAATGGGCAGGTGAAACCTCAGACGCTTTCCCAGCAGCCCCCTCATCACAGGCTTTGCCAAAGACATGATGATCACCTGCAGAGATAAAAAAGTAAATACAAAAAAAAAATACCTTATATACAGAATGACTACTCGACACAGACTGTAGTCTGAGTAAAGACCACTCATTTCTATGTGGAACAACATGAGACACATTTACTCTTCAAATAATTCAGCCCCACAAATACTGGTTGTTTTTGCTGCTGTCTGATCTGATCATCTGATAATGACCAATACAAAATTTTTAACATACAAAACAGTCTTGATAGAGATGGCTTAGATTTGTTTTTCTATTGTGACCATGATACATACTAAGCGGGACATTATACAGTTGACAAATAAACACGATAAAAAGGTGGACAAACAAACGGGGAAGCTCAAAGCTGCCAGTCGCTGCATGTGCCCTCCCTGAGCTCAAAAATAAAACTTTATGATGGAAAATATGTATAATGGTGACACCGTTTCTATATCTCCTTAAACATAGTTTGGCGTTTCTGTACCACAACTTCCTGGTTTCCTCTGTCAACAAAAGCACTAAAACTAGCATATCTGCAATGAGCTGACATCATCAGCCTGGCTGATTTATTGGTCTCCGTATAACACAGAACACTATCTCTCGATTTCACGTCTGACAAAAAGAGGGAAAAAAAGACATAAATTAGAGAAGCACCCGTCCCATTCTGTTTCAATTAATATATTTCAATAATGTGCCCATTGATCTAAGTAAACTGTGTGTGTGTGTGTATATAATTTGTTTGTACTTATTTATATATGCTGCTAAGCTGGGTGGATTGTTTAAAATAAAATGACAAACTCTTATCTTAACAGCCCAAAGGTCAAGTAAATTCACTCAACTTTAAACGGTGTGTTTTTCCCCCCAAATATTAACAGTGCAGTAGTTATACTTCTTATAGTCCTTATTTTAGAGGACAGTCAGGTCACATGTCGTGTGAGTAAGACAATGATAAAAATACTCCACATAACTAATCAGCGTGTCCCTGAAGGCAGCAGATCGCCATCTGACACCGCAGTCATGTCAGCGCTGAGACTGTAGAGTGACCTCTCTGTGAGAGCAGCCTGTATCATCACACTGTGTGTGCGCACACACACACACATTAATTTTTTTAATCTAGATTAATCTCACTGTAATCTTGGAATTAATCTAGATTAAAATGGCTCATTTGAATTCTGCCGAAGGCATTCAGAATATGTGTGCTACCCAAATAATGACTAAAAGTAGCTAAGTCTTTGAGAACGGGTTTCTCAAGCCAGGTGGCGCATTAGACCAGGGGATCCTCTCCTGTTTCCAAAATGCATCACAAACTGCTTGAGAAAGCTGTTCTACTATGATAATTGGTGATGGAAATAAATCATGTTCAATAAGATGTAGCCTACTTGTGTTTACTACAGTGTTTCTGCGGTGGTCTTTTTCAGTCGCGGAAAATACTTTCCAATACTCATCTGGGTTGAAGCAGCAAACATTCAGTGTAAGAGTAAAAAAATGACATAACATTATTTATAATACATGTAGCCTATTTGATTCACAGCTGCTATGTATAGTGTTTTAACCTCGACAATCCAACTGCATTTTACCCCAACCTTGCGACTAGTTAACTTTCTAAAGCGGGCGAAATCGCTGGTTTGCTAAGAGTCGGGTGGGACTCTGACATTAACACACTGGCAGACGCAACTGACAGAGACGGAGGAGAGCAGGGAAGGAAATGCGTGCGGCGGGCGGTGTTGATTGTGAGGCGCATCGCCGCACATTAGTCTGTGTGGGAAACACTGTTACTGTTTATTCAGTTAAACATTCATTTTAAACTGTAGGCCTACATAAGAGGTCGTGATGAACTGTTTTACAGTCAGTAGGATGTATACATCCACGCAAAAATAATCAAGGTTAAAGTCATCATAGCTTGTGTAGTAGCCTATAGACCCAGCTCCTAGATTAACGGCGATATTTATTTTAATCGCCCAATAAGAGTCTAACGTTAACGCAGCATGTTAACATTGATAATGGCCCACCACTTTTTTTTTCTTCTATATATATATATATATATATATATATATATATATATATATATATATATATATACACATATATATATACACATACACACACACACACACACATACATACACAAACATTAGGATGAGACACTCCAGGGGAATACAGTTAATATTTTAACTAACATATCACCATGAAACTTGTATGTTTGAATATGCAAATGAGACAAAAATATATTATTAACTATGCACAGAAAAGTAAGGATGCGCGATATATCAACAAGTACATCATATTGGCCAATGGTAGTCATGTTTTTATAAGACATAGGCCTAAGAAAAACTGGCCCAATGTCAACAACCAATGGTAATTGAGGGCTCACTAACTTAAAGTGCTCATATTATGCTCATTTTCATTTACATGGTTAAAATAGGTTTACATGGTTTAATTTTCAAAAAACATTTTTGTTGTACTACAAATTGCTGCAGCTCCTCTTTTCACCCTGTGTGTTGAGCTCTCTGTTTTAGCTACAGAGTGAGACATCTTCACTTCTGTTCCATCTTTGTTGGGAGTCACACATGTGCAGTACCTAGGTAAGGACTACTAGCCAGTCAGAAGCAGAGTATGAGGGCGTGTCCTGACAGTACCTAGGTAAGGACTACTAGCCAGTCAGAAGCAGAGTATGAGGGCGTGTCCTGACAGTACCTAGGTAAGGACTACTAGCCAGTCAGAAGCAGAGTATGAGGGCGTGTCCTGACAGTACCTAGGTAAGGACTACTAGCCAGTCAGAAGCAGAGTATGAGGGCGTGCCATGCTAGCAGCTAGGCGAGCATTATAACGTGTGTTCCAAAGTGACCACGTGTGTCTCTGAAGTAAAGGCTGGACTACAACAGAGCTGTTTGGAGCAGTTGGTGAACAGTGTTTTCTGTTGGAGATGGTAAGTCCCTTTGGGGGGGACTTTGGGCTTCTTCACTTTGTAAACCTATAACGTGCATAAAAAGATAAAGGAAAGGGGAAAAGCCCAAAAGCATGATATGAGCACTTTAAGGTAGACCAGCTTTGTGTTCATATCGATGCATCTGAACTTTGGATAAAGCCAGGTTCAAATTTCTTGTTTCATTTTGTTGACATACTAGAGGTTTTTTTAGGTATAAAAATGTTACAAAAATCCAGCTGTGAATGATATATGAACCAAGCCCTGTGCAAAAACCTTCAGAATATAGAATGGAATTAAACTGCTAAGTGTGGTGTACGTTGAGTGCTCCTGAAGTGGAGATTTGTGGCTCAGAGTAGGAGGACAATGTTTCACCTCGAATGTCTCCCCTGTGCTAACAGCTGTAGCATGGCTAGGGTCAAAGTAGCATAACGCCTATAAGCTTCCTCTATTCGTCGCATTATATATTTTCTCTTAACCAACAAAAACAAGCCAACATAACTGACTAATATAAGTGTAACTAACAGAATAGAATACAGGGACGAACTTTCAGTAAGCATGTAGCTAATGTCTGCAGCACGATGAGCTAACATTAGCTCGTTAGCTCATACAGCTAACTGCTATCCAAAGGAAAGCCGTATATATATATCTATGGAGGAAAACGGCAACATTCCGGATAAATGGTGAAATGCAGGCGTCGTTATTAATGTAACAAAGCAACTCACACATTTAAATAGTTGAATTTTTTAAGAATACTCACAGGTTGGACTCACGACCTTCACAGAAACGACTAAATCAGCTCGGCTGCTTTTCTCTACCGGAAGAGACGCTCTACTGGTGCCGCGGAAGGACAAATTTGAGTCCCAAGAAAAGCGAAGTCTTGGCACGTTAGGCATAGACAATTAGGTCATTGGCACTCTTCTTCTTTCTTTGGGTTCTAACGGTAGCTTGCATCCGTAATATTGCACTACTACCATCTTCTGGAGTTAGTTCACTCCTACAGTTGTCCAGGAGTCAGATGTGTCCCATCAGTCTGTTCTGTTGTCAGGAAGCTCACCAAGCATCTTCTGCCTTGTCCACTTTCACCACATTTCATTATGTCCTCTGCTCCTGCTACTGTTATCCTAAATCATTTAATTTCTTCATGTTCTTTCTCTCTGATACATATTTCCTGCAACCAACAAGCACACACTCCACACTTCTGGTACCTCGTAGTGATCATAAAAAACATTTGGCTTCTTCCCTATAAAATGTAACTATGTAAAGATGGTAAATTGATAGTTAATTAATATTTAGTTAATTGTCATTTAGCTGTTAGCAAACAATGACATTATAATTAATAATGTTTACTAATTTTTAGTAGTGCTGTAAATTAACAGTTGATTGTTACACACATTATATCCCTCATATACTATATTAGGTATCAGGTAATGATTAAAACATGTTTGTGAACCTTTAAGAAACCATTTTTAGAACATCTACAAACATGACATAAATAGATGGACCAGATATTCCTAACACTTTAAGTGTTACTATTTGGTTTGTAAACTGTCTATAAACAGTGTCTGGATGGTTATTATAAAGTTTCAACATATGACTATAATACCTTGTTAAATACAGTAGTTAATAAATACTTTGTAAACCATCTATAAACATTATCTGGATGCTATTGTAAAGTTTGTGACTGATGTTTTTGTATATATATATAAATATGTTTATGTTTATGTATGTATGTATGTATGTATATATACTTTTTTATATAATTTAATGACGGGCAAAAAAATTATCATTGCTTTACCAATCACTTACTAACCAGTAACTAACTATAAAAAACATCAGTCGCAACTTAATAATGTTGATATGATATGATAATGTTTATAGATGGTTTACAAAGTATTTATTAACTACTGTATTTAACAAGGTATTATAGTCATATGTTGAAACTTTATAATACCCATCCAGACACTGTTTATAGACAGTTTACAAACCAACTAGTAACACTTGACAAAGTGTTAGGAATATCTGGTCCATCTATCTATGTCATGTTTGTAGATGTTTTAAAAATGGTTTCTTAAAGGTTCACAAACATTTAATCATTACCTGATACCTAATATAGTATATGAGGGATATAATGTGTGTAACAATCAACAATTCCCACTAGAGCACTGCGCTCCCAGAATGCCGAGTTACTTGTGGTTCCTGGAGTCTCTAAAAGTAGAATGGGAGCCAGAGCCTTTAGCTATCAGGCTCCACTCCTGTGGAACCAGCTCCCAGTCTGGGTCTGGGAGACAGATACTGTCACCACATTTAAGAGTAAACTTAAGACTCTCCTCTTTGATAAAGCCTATAGTTAGGGAGTGAGGAGTTGCAGTATAATAATAATAATAATAATAAATTGAATTTATATAGCGCTTTTCATAGACTCAAAGTCGCTTTACAGGGAAGAATTACAAGTAAGGAAAATACAGCATAACATGAGGAAAGGGGAGGAACACCTCAGCAGTAAGCACATACAACACGATTCAACACATGACTTGCAACAGGGGAGGGAAATAGGGGGAAATGGGGGGGAATGGGGGGGTGGAGGTAACCCAGACATCGGCCAGCACAGAGCCATAGAGATAGTGTCTTTCTCTATCACTCTGGGCAAGCAGCCATCAGAGCAGGCAGAGAAGCGGCGAATAAATAGCGCCAGCGTCCTCTCCGTCCGACCGAATGGTGCTGGTCACAGACCAGCTTGTCAGACTGGGGGGTAAAAAAGCGGCGAAGGCGTGGGACGGGGGTATTAGGGGGGAGGGGGGCCTGGTGAGAGTCGCTTAGCCTGGCACCCATTGGGGCCTCAGTCCGCAGGATGTCATAGCGTTAACACAGCAAGTTGCCATGGAGACAACCTTGAATAGGTCCCAAGCAGAGTCAACAATCAGCAGGTGTCTGAGGGAAGTTGGGGAGGGACGCAAGAGTGTCTCTCTGCAATGCTCTTCGAGGGGGATGTTTTTGTTCCAGCAGCGGCCTTGGCCGAGGCCAGTGCTGGATAAGGGGGCCGAAAGTTGATAAGATTGGAGTTATTTTGTCTCGGCGCGAGTAGCTGCATTCCTTTACACAGCCACTCTGTTAGTCAATTTCTGGTCAATCTGTCTTTGTAAAAGCGGTGATCTATCCAAGATAATATCCAAATTGCAGTTCATCTCCATGTTGTTATCTATAGTGCGGTTAATAGTCCCAGCTTCAAACACTGACTGCTCTGCCCACCGCTTCAATCATTCCAGGCAGCTTTTTGGGGCTTTGAACAGCTGTCATAGTCTTGTCAAATTTGTCGATAAACCAGGCCAATGCCTAATCCGGTCAGCAAGGGCCTGTTATCATGGTTCCAAATAGGTAGATATCCTCAACGTCCTCCCCGGAATGAGCCGCCAGACACACGACCAGTCACTTCTCCCACGCGTCCATCGTGTAGCCAGCAGCAAACGTTCCGGCAGGGCAAGCAGGTTCCCCCGAACCCAAGCTCCTCGTCGAGAAGATGGTGTCAATTGCGTTGAGAGACCAGTTGATCAAATCCATGGTTTTAGGGTTTGGAGAGCAGTGCTGAGAGTCTCTCAAAGAGTTAGACGAGACAAGAGGAGCAAGCAGGGGAGGTGTGGGAGAGGAGAGGGAGAGAAAATGCGACCGCCTTCGTTGAGAGCCAAACGAGAACGTAAGTATCTGCCTAGCCCGGTCCACCTGCTTCTCTGTCCCAGAAATGCTTGTTACTAACCTAGCTCTGGGAGCTTGCTCCCCGGAGTCTTTCTGTTTCTTTTTACCCAGGATGAAATCCCGGGATTAGGATGGCACCAAAATCATGGTTCCAGCTGTTGCCGTGGTTCTGCTGAAATACCCTGCTATGCCGTGCTGCTCCCTGCGCTACTACAACCACTATTTCTAGCCATTGTTTATTTAGTAGGCCTATACTGTGATGCACCCTGTCACTGCGCGATGTGAGTCTCAACGCGATCTGAGTCGCGTCGAGTTGCGCATGCTCAGATTTAAACAATTTACGGCATAACGACAACAACAGAAGATGGGAACAGCAATAATCGAAGATATAGAAGTTGGAAATCATTTCAAAAACGTTTTAGTTATCAAATGCTATCTATGATTGTTTGATTGCTAACGTTAGCTCATAACACCATTCAAGTAAAAGCCGTTGTTGTGTTTGATTGCCAACTTGTAGCGAGCAGTGAACAAACTTGGTCATGTAGCTCCATGTTCACTGACTTTTTTTATTTTTTATTAACTGACATGAGGGATCATGCCGTGAACATGTGATGTGTTACGCTAAATAATACATTACTGCCATTTCCATCTTCCATATCTTCGATTATTGCTGTTCCCATCTTCCGTTATTGTCGTTATGCCGTAAATTGTTTAAATCTGAGCATGCGCAACTCGACGCGACTCAGATCGCTTTGAGACTCACATCGCGCAGTGACACACCCCAACGGCACGTCAGACACCACCTACCAAGAGCCTGGGTCTGTCCGAGGTTTCTTCCTAAAAGGGAGTTTTTCCTCGCCACTGTTGCACTAGTGCTTGCTCTTGGGGGATTTGTTGGGTTTTTTGTAAATTATAGAGTGTGGTCTAGACCTACTCTATCTGGAAAGTGTCTTGAGATAACTCCTGTTATGATTTGAAACTATAAATAAAATTGAATTGAATTGAATTGAACAATAAACTGTTAATTTACAGCACTATTAATAATTAGTAAACATTATTAATTATAATTTCATTGTTTGTTAAAAGCTAAATGACAAAAGTTAAATGACAATTAACTAAAGATTGCTAAACTATCAATTTACCATCTATTAATGATGATTATTATAAAGTGTTACCGCCTTTCTGTTTTGTTCTCCTATTTCTCAACACACCTAGCCACACTGAACAAGAGACTGCATTCAAATTCAAAGTTGCTGCAGGAGTCTTCAGAGTAAAACTACATGAGTGAAATAGATCATAAAACACCAATAATATAGGCTCCGTGTTTATGACCAGAGGTGTAAGATGTGCTCAGCTTTTTACTTAAGTAAGAGTAATAATACTGGGTTACAAGTAAAAGTCCTGCAATCAAAATGTTGCTTCAGTGGTACAAAAGTAGTAGCACCAATATATACTTAAAGTACCAAAAGTAAAAGTACTCATTATGCAGAATGGCTCATTTTAGAATAGTATATGTTGGATTATAAAAATATTGAGCATGAATTATTCATCACTTTAATGTTGCAGCTGTTACTTTATTTATACTGCTGGTTAGCTGTATGTGAATTCCCATTCGCCATAGGCTACCTCAGTGTTGGTGTTGATATACTTATGCAATTGTGAAGCTGCGTGGCATTCCTGTGGCAACTTAAAATTATAATCAATCATTTGATAGATACATCGACAGGTGTTCCTCATGAAGTGTTCAGTAAGTTTGAACATCCTCTTAAATCATCATTATGATCCCTCCTGAGCAAAGGGTAGAATACATGAGACGCAATGTGACACCAGTATTCAGCGTGTTTATTGCACTCCAAAATATTACAAAAAGCAAAAAGACAATTAACAAAAAAAACTCCACCTTGTGCAAAAAAACATTTAGCGTTTATATGTTGTGCCCAGAATCACTATCCATCCAAATGCAACTTCATACACTATTTGCTGAAACAGCTTCACTTTGCTGTGGGAAGTCCTCCAGAATTGCTGCCACTCTGCGTCCAAAGTATTCATATTATTAATATTTGAGCTGGCCAATCAACACCCGGGTCCCACATAAAAGGAGCACACCTGAGGAGTTCACTCATTCTGATCTTCCTGCTGCCTGAGGGGTGTGTGTTAAAACTTTGATCTTGTTTAAAAAAAGAAGAATATGAGTTGAAGTTGATAGAAAGAGTATGTACTGGGCTCATCTTAAGGCAGATGGCTGATGTTTCCAGAAGGGCTCGGCTCACATCTTAAGAGACCGTCCGTTTCAGACTCTTCCCCGTGTTGGCTTCGTAGGCCTCAAGGAATTCAAGCAGTGACACGAATGCCTGAATGTGCATCCCTCATTACAAAGTCAGAGTGTAAAGAGGTTAAAAATCAATTTACTTTGACTTTCTAAAACTCATAAATAATAGGTATGGGTGGCATGAAAGCATGATGTGTTAAACTGTTGTGTAAGCACATTCTGTGTGTAAATCTAAAATGAACTGACCATCACAAGAAAAACAGAGGATGCTGCTTCTTGCTGCACCTCCAAAAACAGCAATTTTTGCCACCAGCAGATGGTGCTGCTGCTCCATCAGGAGTCACTTATCTGTCCTATCAAACAGCTAGTTTCTATACCCAGAAAAAAACATGATCCCACTGTAATGTGGTTCTTTTCCCTTTACATCCAAGTTGCTCTCTAAACTACGTAAAATCTTAGCTGAAACAAGGGAATTATTTTGTAAATTGTTTGTGTTTGAATGTCATGGAATTGATAACTATGTGTGACTGCCGTTTGTGTTGACCTCCACCAAGGAGGTTATGTTTTGGGTGCGGTCTGTCAACAAGGTTACAGAAAAACTACTGGCCCGATTATTATGAAACTTGGTGGAAGGGTGTAGCAAGGGTCAAGGAAGAAGCCATTTAAATAACAAATCGGACACAAAATGAACCTAGGGGTTAATAACACGTGTACCGAGTCGACCGTTCTCTGGGATATATTTTCATGCTAATCGAATGTGACCAGTTTTAGCGCAAACTGCTAATTAGCTTATAACGCTAGTTGTCAGGGCAGAGGGTAAAGTAAAAAGAAATCGCTATTTCTACACCACTAACCAGGCTCAAAATAGCACCACACTTTCACAATAGCATAATGAGGGTCCCTACATGTAAACCGAATATGGTTTCTGTGATATGGTGTTCTCAGGGTTGAAGGCTTCTCCTTTTTTACATCAAATCAAGGCTACATCATTGTGGCCAAACAATTCAATTTTTGTTTCATCTGACCATAAAACAGAAGACCAGAAGTCTTCTTCTTTGTCCAGATGAGCATTTGCAAAGGCCAAGCGGGCTTTTGTGTGCCTTATCTGGAGAAGTGGTGTCCTCCTTGGTCTGCGTCCATGGAACCCAGCGGTGTGTAGTATCCGTTGGACTGTCTGCCTTGAGATGTTGCCACCAGCAGAGTCCAGATTCTTCAGAATGGCCTTGGTGGTGATCCTTGGATTCTTTTTCACCTCTCTCACTATCCTCCTGGCCAGCACAGGTGTCACTTTTGGCTTCCGACCACATCCTCTGAGATTTTTCACAGTGTGGAACGTCTTGTATTTGTTAATAATACTTTACACTGTAGCCAATAAAACTTCAAAACATTTAGATATGGTCTTAATAGCCCTTTCCTGACTTATGAGCAGCCACAATGTGCAGCCGCAGGTCCTCACTGAGTTCCTTTGTCTTAGCCATGACTGTCCACAAACGAACAAGAGCTTCTGTTTTTCTCCTGTTGACTTGATTAAAACAGCTGTTCCCAATGAATCAGGGTAATTAGGATGCTTTACAACAGTTTGGACTATTTGGAATGGTATAGCACTTTGGATTTTCCCATAAACTGTGACAGTTTGCAAAGGGTATGAATAATTTTGAACATGCCACTTTTTGTTCAAATGTACATAAAAGATGTGTAATATTTTTTTCAGGCATGAAAATTAGGCAGGGGTGAAAAAGGTGATATATAGGGATATTACCCCTCTAGAGGGGTCCGGGGGCATGCTCCCCCGGAAGAAAGTTTTAAATATTCCATACTTTAAAGCATCAATCTGATGCAGACCTGCCTACCCTGACATTTTTTTTAGAGTAGCAACTTACTGATTTATTATTGAAGTTCTGGTTCATGAACACTGCGACACGCACGTGGAAAAAATGTGCCATTACCACTGTCTTTGATGTCATTTTGGCTGGTTGGGCATCGGTATAGTGTATCGTTTAGTTCACATGGTTATCAATCACTTCACCTGGTCCTAGGACACAGTCATTAGTCATAGCCCAGGTTACTTATGATCTCTATAATAACCTCACCCTCCACAATGTTCCCACAGTAGCCTACAGTCTTATAATAGTTTCCAAAACACTGTAATACTTTTATACTATGTCCCAAAATACTAATAGTAGCCTATTTCCATAAGATTACTATAACATTGTTCCAAAAGTGGCCTGCTATACGATTCCTATAATTCTTTTATATTATATATATACAGGGTACCCCCAGGATCCTCCAACTTCAATTCTAGGCATTTTAAGACCTTTTTAATACCATTTCAAATGAAATTCAATGTCAACTTCGCACCCATTACGACAGAACTATGAGGGGAAAATGTAAAATCTGTATACATTTTAAACCCTAGAATATAAGTATGTACAAGTAGGGTACTTGAATTTAATAAAACGTTTTATTTAAATGATCAGTCATATTTAATACAATTTATTGGATAATAATATAATCCAATAAAATAGTATAATGAGCACTTTTACTTTTGGTACTTAAGTATATTTTGATAATACTTTTGTACTTTAACTTAAGGAAGATGTTGAATGCAGGACTTGTAACTGACAAGTATTTTGTAATTCTACAACACAGTTTTTTCTACTTTTATTGCAATACATGATGTGAGTAAGTCTTCCACGTCTGTAAATCACCAACAACAGTAACACTCCGACACACACCGAGACATTCCGCACATCCTCCGCTCAGTTTAACCACTGACCCCTCCCGGTACCGGTCAGAGAGGCGTGTTTACTTTGTGTCTCGGTCCTTCGGTGCGTCCAGCGACGGGCTCCGGTCAGTTTTTAATTAGCCTACATAACAGTTAATGTCACGGTATGAACTTAATCCTAGGAAAGGCAAAAAGACCTTTGTAACAAAATCCAAGACTTTGTATACCAAATTCAAGGCTTTATTAATAATAATATAAATAAATAATATTACTCCAAAGTTGACAGGTAGGCTACGTAAATTAATTAATTTCACAATTTCACATCAAACTGTCTACATTAAACCCGTTTACCTGTGCAAACACCATCCTCAATTGGGGTACCAACCAAACTAACTAACTTCGTAGTTCACTGAATCTCTGGTACACCCCCCCCCCCCTCCCCCCCCCCCCCATTTTCTCATTGAATCTACACGATTCACGTAGGTCACCTATTTTGGTTTCTAAATGGCGAATTTCGTTTTTTCCACAATGATGCCTCAGATTACGTCCTGCTTCTTACAGTGCAGACGCTTTGCTGCTTGCTCTTGCCTCTGCTTGCATATTTCTGCTGATAATCTTGCTTTTCCTCGGAGAGAAACTATGAGCAGCGGCTCTTGGATACTTATAAATCACTGGACTATACTCTTTTTGTAGACATAGTAGGCTATTGCCATATTTTAATAATCTTTTCTGCGTGAGCGTGGCCTACAAATAGCTCAAGCCTGTCCTACAGTGACTGGAAACGTAGTCCGTGGATGCTAGTTAGCCACCGAGCTAACGTTACAGCTAGTTGAAACAAAGAGCCAGCTTTAACCATTTAAGCCATATTTTCCGTAAACATAACATTCAGTTCCATTGCTATGCAGATGACACCCAGCTCTACCTATCCACTAAACCCACCACATCCCTACCTCCCACCTCTCTATCAAATTGTCTTCAGGAAATCAGATCCTGGTTCTCCCTAAACTTTCTTAAGCTCAACAGTGACAAAACTGAACTCCTTCTTATTGGCACCAAATCCATCCTCTCAAAAATAAATGACTTCTCTATCTCCATTGATAACTCATCTGTGTCCCCCTCCCCCCAGGTTAAGAGTCTGGGTGTCATCCTAGATAGCACTCTGTCATTCCAGTCCCACATCAATAACATCACTCGGTCAGCATATTTCCATTTACGTAATATCTTTCGCCTGCGCCCATCTCTCTCCCCCAACAGTGCTGAAATTCTGGTTCACACCTTGGTCACCTCCCGCCTAGACTATTGCAACTCTCTCCTCTATGGTTTACATGACAAATCCATCCATAAACTACAACTAGTCCAAAACTCTGCTGCCCGCATCATTACCAGAACCCCCTCCATCAGTCACATAACACCTGTCCTGCGGCAACTTCATTGGCTCCCCTTCAAATACAGCATCATTTACAAAATCCTACTCCTTACATTTAAAGCCATCAACAATCTTGCCCCTCAGTATCTCACTGAACTCCTCCATATCAAGACACCCACCCGTTCTCTCAGGTCCTCTTCCTCCATCCAGCTCATCCTCCCACCTGCTCGTCTGGTTACCATGGGGTCTAGAGCCTTCGGTCACTCAGCCCCCCACCTCTGGAACTCCCTGCCCCACTACATTCAACACTCCACGTCCATAACCACTTTCAAATCTCACCTAAAAATGTATCTTTTCAGAGAGGCTTACTCGCTTTAACTTTTTTTTTCTTTTGTGCAATGACCGTTCTTTTTTTTGCTTTGCCTGTTCATTTTATTAACAGTATTATGATGTTTTTTACTGTTTGTTGCTCTGTTTGTTTGTTTAATGGATTGAGTGTTTTATTGTTGATTTTGTAAGGTGACCTTGAGTGTTTTGAAAGGCGCCTATAAATAAATTGCATTATTATTATTATTATTATTAACACTTTCTGGGACCGCAGACATCTTTTTAAGGCAGATGAACTTTTTCCTTAACAAACCAGGAGTAAAGCTGTTCACCTCTAACCTACTTTACTTTCTGCGCCACACATCAGCTCCCTCTGCCAAGGACACGAGACAAGAGGAATCTAAACAAGAGGAAAGCATAACAAAGCCTCCTGTGCTGACTGTTCTAGCTGGGTGAGCAGAGCTACAACACTGCTAAGCTAATGCTACATCCATGGCTACACCCACACTTCCTACGGAGTCCCCACTGCCCTGCAAAGTAACATCTCTGTTCAGGAATACAAGTAAGGAAATAGCTGACCTTAGGGAAGATGTTCGCCGATTACCATTCACCATCTAACACCGGGGGAAAAGACTGCAGCACGACCGGCTCACTGGCTGCCATCGCAGGAGAGGACTGTTGCATCGCTGGACCGCCGGCTCTCTTCGCGGGAGGGAGCTGTTGCATCGTGAGCCACGCGTCGAGAGCTTCTGCGGGAGGAGGGTGAGAAATCAACTGTCACCTGTCCAAGTCTGTCTCAGGCTGATGCTCGCTCTGACACTGATCCTCCACACTGGTCCATTCCTCGTCCACTCTTTGCCCCGACAACAGTGATCATTGGTGACTCCATCACCAGGGGTATGCGTTTTTTTAATGCTGTGAGACATTGCTTTCCAGGAGCCAAGGTTTTAGACATCCTCGCCAAAGTAAAAACCCTGATACCCTCACTCCCGACATCCATTAAGCGCATCGTGGTCAATTGTGGACATAATTATATGTATGATCAGGAGAGTGACAACACAAGGAAGCACTTCAGCCTTCTCATTGTTGCCCTAAAAAGCACTGGGAAGCTGGTTTTTATTTCGGGCCCCCTGCCATCGCTAGGTCGTGGATCATGCCTTTTTAGCAGACTACTCAAATTCAACACCTGGCTCCAGTCTACATCCAGCACACACAATATAGGTTTTATTGACAATTTTAATCTATTCTGGGATCGGGGCTCGCTATTTGCCAGGGATGGTATTCATCCAAACACACGGGGCAAACGAATGCTCTGTGCTAACTTTGGGCATGCCCTGTAAACACAGACTCCCTCGGCCAAGGACACAAGACAAGAGGAATCTAAACAAGAGGAACACATAACAAAGCACGGCAGTGATCCACCACAGCCCCTGAATGAGCAAAGATTTGACCATGGGAGACCACAGAGCAGAGATGACAAATCTCAACCCCCCTCTTCACCCGTCCAACACCCCTCAAACCCTCTCACCAACCCCGATCCGTATACACCGCCCACTTGACTGATTACATCCTGTGGACAAGCAAACATCAGCACTTCCATAGACCAGCTTCACTCACAAACCAGCTCCACCATTCCGGTGAGAATTAGCAACAGACAAAATAAATTGGTGATCCCGCTATGTAACAGCAACTATTTCACGGCAAAGACGGGGAATCTATTATCCATTCCTTGTCAGCCACAGTCTGTCCCAAAATACAAGACGGCTAATTATCTTAACACACTGTCTCTTGCCATATTAAACGTCAGACCTTTGGCAGGAAAAACATTTTTAATCAATGATTTTATTATTAGGCACAACCTTGATTTTATGTTTTTAACTGAAACCTGGCTAGACCAGAATAACAGTGCTACAGTTCTCATCAAGTCATCTCCCCCTAACTTCAGTTTTATTAGTGAGCATAGAGTGAATAAGAAAGGAGGTGGAGTTGCTATTGTCTTTAATGACTCTTTCAATTATACACAAGTATCTTATGGAAATATTTCTTCCTTTGAATATGTGGCTCTTCAGCTAAGGTCCTTGCCTCGAGCTATATTGCTAAATATGTACAGACCACCTAAATACTGTGCAAGCTTCGTTGATCATTTCACTGAATTGCTCTCAAAAATCTGTATTAACTATGATTGTGTAATTATTGTCGGTGATTTCAACATTCATGTGGACAACCCGCAGGATAGAGGGACCCAAGAACTGTGTCGTGTTTTTGAGAACTATGGACTGACTCAGCATGTGACGGAACCCACGCACAATAAGGGACACACTCTGGACTTGATTATCTCCAAGGGTTTGAACATTTCCAAGGTTGTGGTGACTGACGTTGCTCTCTCTGATCATTCCTGTCTTCTTTAACGGCACTATCTCGGTGCCCAAAAGTGTCCAAACTAAGGTAATTAGAAAACGGTATATCACTGAAAACACCAGTGAAACATTCATTCAGCTTTTCTCCTCCACACCCGCCCTCTCTGGGGTCTCAGTCAATGAACTTGTAGACAATTTCAATTTTAAATTACAAATGTTATTGATGCCATTGCTCCCATTAAGGTGAAAGCTGTCTCTGGTAAGAAAAGATCTCCATGGAGAAATGGCATACTGGTAAGAACAGAAAAAACAGAGTGTCGAAAAGCTCAACGCAGGTGGCGAAAAACTAATCTCCAGGTCCATTATAATTATATTATTATATTATACCTATAAAGAGAGACTTCGCATTTATAATTTGGAACTGAGGACTGCAAGGCGGTCCTTCTCTGACATTATTGCCAGAAACAATAATAATTCACGTCCTTTGTTTGCTACTGTCGATAGGTTAACAAACCCTCCAGTACCAGTAGCATCTGAACTTTTATTTACCAAGGCCTGTAATGAATTTGCCTCCTTCAAAAACAAAATTCAGAAAATTAGACAAAACAGTCAGTGCCGCCACATCAGGACATGTGTTGTCATACTGTTCACGCAAAACAAATTCCAATATGACACAATTTTATATGATCAACCATAAAAACCTGGAGGAGATTATACAACATCTGAAAAAGTCCTCCTGTGGCCTTGATATTCTACCAACGGGCTTTTTCAAAAATGTTTCAAATTGTTTGTCTTCTGATCTTTTACAGATTGTAAACACGTCTCTTCTCTCAGGTATCTTCCCACAGGCCCTGAGAACTGCAGTCATCAAGCCACTCTTAAAAAATAACAATCTAGACACGGCACTAATGAGCAACTACAGGCCAATATCAAACCTTCCATTCTTAAGTAAAATCATTGAAAAAGCGTTTTTTCAACAACTCAACCTTTTGTTGTCACTAAACAATGGTTTTGATGCCTTCCAGTCAGGTTTTCGACCACACCACAGCACTGAGACAGCTCTTGTTAAAGTCTTTAATGACATCCACCTAAACACAGATAGTGGCAAAACTACAGCCTTAGTATTACTCGATCTCAGTGATGCATTTGACACGGTCGACCATGACATATTATTAGACCGATTGGAAAACTGGGTTGGCCTTTCTGGCTCAGTCCTAAACTGGTTTGAATCCTATTTAAAGAATAGGGACTACTTTGTATCTATAGGTAATTATACATCTGAGCGTACAAATATGATGTGCGGAGTTCCCCAAGGCTCCATTATGGGGCCTCTTCTGTTTAACATCTACATGCTTCCACTGGCTCAGATTATGGAAAACAACAAAATAAGTTACCATAGTTATGCGGAAGACACAAATTTACATAGCAGCACTCAGCTTCAAATGGCAATGTTAAAAACAACAGACAAAGCCAGAAATCTAGGTGTAATTATGGACTCAAACAGCCACATTTTACAACACACACAATTACAAAGTCAGCCTATTACCACCTTAAGAATATATCAAGGGTTAAAGGACTTATGTCTCAGCAGGACTTGGAAAAACTTGTCCATGCTTTTATCTTCAGTAGACTTGACTACTGTAACAGTGTCTTTACAGGTCTCCCTAAAAAATCAATCAGACAGCTGCAGCTGATTCAGAATGCTGCTGCTCAAGTCCTTACTAAGACCAAGAAAGTGGATCACATCACTTCAGTTCTGAAGTCTTTACACTGGCTTCCAGTGCCTCAAATAATTGATTTCAAAATATTTTTGCTGGTTTATAAATCATTAAACGGTTTAGGTCCAAAATACATTTCTGATCTGCTAGTAAACTATGAACCACCCAGACCTCTCAGGTCGTCTGGGACAGGTCTGCTTTCTGTCCCCAGAGTCAGAACTAAACAGGGGGAAGCAGCATTTAGTTTTTATGCTCCACATATCTGGAACAAACTTCCAGAAAACTGCAGGTCCGCTGCAACTCTCAGATCTTTTAAATCAAGGCTGAAGACCTTTGATGTTGCCTGTAGGAGCCAAAGCTAACTTAAAGTAATTTTGAGTTGTTGTATTTGCTAATGTTCAAGTGTCTATATTATTATAGTTATTTGATGTTAACATGCACTCTATTCAATTATGAGCATTGTTACAGATCTACTTTACTTGGATGGTATTGCCCTGGCCTCCAGCACTACTGTCAGAAATCTAGGAGTTATTTTTGACCAGGATATATCCTTTAATGCCCACTTAAAACAAACCTCAAGAACAGCCTACTTTCATCTTTGTAACATTGCCAAAATAAGGAACATCCTGTCTCAGAACGATGCTGAAAAACTAGTCCATGCATTTGTTTCTTCCGGGCTGGACTATTGTAATTCCTTACTATCAGGAAGCTCAAACAAGTCACTTAAGACTCTCCAGCTGATCCAGAATGTTGCAGCTCGTGTTCTGACAGGAACTAAGAAAAGAGATCATATCACTCCCGTATTAGCTTCTCTGCATTGGCTCCCTGTAAAATTCAGGATTGAATTTAAAATCCTCCTCCTGACCTACAAAGCTCTAAATGGTCAAGCACCATCATATCTTGAAGAGCTCATAGTACCTTACTGTCCCACTAGAGCACTGCGCTCCCAGAATGCAGAGTTATTTGTGGTTCCTAGTGTCTCTAAAAGTAGAATTGGAGCCAGAGCCTTTAGCTATCAGGCTCCTCTCCTGTGGAACCAGCTCCCAGTCTGGGTCAGGGAGGCAGATACTGTCACCACATTCAAGAGTAAACTTAAGGCTCTCCTCTTTGATAAAGCTTATAGTTAGGGAGTGAGGAGTTGCAGCATCTGCCTAGCCCGGTCCACCTGCTTCTCTGTCCCAGAAATGCTTGTTACTAACCTAGCTCTGGGAGCTTGCTCCCCGGAGTCTTTCTGTTTCCTTTTCACCCAGGATAAAATCCCGGGATTAGGATGGCACCAAAATCATGGTTCCAGCTGTTGCCGTGGTTCTGCTGAAATACCCTGCTATGCCGTGCAGCTCCCTGCACTACTACAACCACTATTTCTAGCCACTGTTTATTAACTATACTGTGATGCACCCCAACGGCACGTCAGACACCACCTACCAAGAGCCTGGGTCTGTCCGAGGTTTCTTCCTAAAAGGGAGTTTTTCCTTGCCACTGTTGCACTGAGTGCTTGCTCTTGGGGGATTTGTTGGGTTTTTTGTAAATTATAGAGTGTGGTCTAGACCTACTCTATCTGTAAAGTGTCTTGAGATAACTCCTGTTATGATTTGATACTATAAATAAAATTGAATTGAATTGAATTGAATTGAATACTCTAGTTCTATGTTTGAGCTACTGGGCAGGTGCCTTTTGTTTTGCTAGAAGAAGAAAAGAGAGTTGTTGTGCATCTGCGGTATGGAGCAAAATGGTTTTTTTGACCGTAAAAAGTAATGAAAGGTTTGTAAAGGATAACTAATGTAACAAAGATCAGAAAGTCGGAACAGCAAGTTGGACGTTTTCAATGTGGATTTCTGTCTGAGAGAAGCTCGGGAAAAATGTTTGGATGAAAACAAAAGACTTCGTCTGTACAGGAAAGTTTGCTAATAAATTCACAAAAGGCAACGCAGTGATGTCTATTCTGTGAGTACGTGATTGCAAACTTAAGGATTGGAAATAAAGAACGAGTCAAGACTAATTGTGCCTACTGCAGACATAAGTGGATTTAATGCAAGATTTGATTTTGCCACTATATCAAGTAAAAAAAAACCTTGTTCAGTGGTTGGGATACGTCGCAAATATACGCAGCCAGGAATTAGACGGCGCCCCAAGGACTAATTGCCGCTTGGAACAATTCTATTGGAATGCAGGAGCACTCCAACGTGTCATCCACCTTATAATGAAAGTTGATGGACTGAAGAAAGCTTCTCCTTGTTCAAACCGTGTGTATAAGTGTTAGCTTCAACCGTAAAAATACCACATCTTCTCTGTCTAAAACATTGAAATGACGACAATGGCAGAGTCGCAAAGTGATGAGGAGGAGGATGCAGTTACCGACTTCGACACCAAGAGGGCAGTCTTGCCTACACAAAAAGGCTTTGAGGAGAAACTGCATCAGTATATAAATGCAAGGAGACCAAAGTTAAGACAGTTAACTGGAAAGTCCAACGAAATTGAACGTCTCATGGAGAGTGATGAGAGCTTGACTCATATTGAACAAAATGAGATAAAGCTCTACAAAAAATTGTATGAGGAATTTGCTGAACTTAACGAGTCAGTTAAACTTTATCTGAAAGAAGAAGAACATGAGGCCGACCAAGCATACTGGTTTGAGCCCAAGGTATCAAATTGCAAAGAGTTCATGAACAGAACCGAGAAGTGGATTGAAGAAACAAAACTTGATAAAGAGTTGAGAGCCACATGTAACAAAAACGTAACAGCTATGGATAGTGTCTCTAATGTATCTGCAAAACAAAGATCTAATAGGTCATCCAGTCGTTCTAGCAGCCAGTCGTTTGCATCATCTGCCACTTCAGCACGACTGAGAGAGGAGGCCAATAGAGCAGCTCTTGTTGCAAAGGCAGCAGCGTTAAAGGAAAAGCAGGCACTGGCACTGAAAGAAGCCCAGTTAGTGGCCGACAAAGAACAATTGGAAATTGAAACAGAGTTGGCAGCGTCTAATGCAATAATTAAAGTGTATGCAGAATATGAATCACCTCAACAACAGGTTAACCCCGCTACAAAGTCAAACGCTGTTGTGCAGGACAATGGTGAAGGCCAAACCAATAGTGCCTCAGCACATACGTTGAGATACCAAGATAAGAGTGTACCTTTAACCAAGTCGTGTGGAGCTGTACCCAAGTTCAGTGTGCAATGGAGACCAAACTCTGCACCTACTACTGAGCCGTTGCAACAGGACAATGACACAAAGGAGCTGTGCAGAGTGATGAAACGACAAACTGATATCACAGAGATGCTTGCAAAAAACCAACAGCTGTCTCACCTGCCACAAAGAGACATTCCCCTGTTCCATGGTGATCCATTGGAATTCCAATCTTATTTAAAGGCTTTTGAACACACCATCGACACCAGAGCTGAATGTGATTCAGATAAACTATACTTCTTGGAGCAATTCACAGTGGGTGAACCAAAGGATCTAGTAAGGAGTTGCCTGCACATGCCAGCACATCGTGGATATCGCGAGGCACTGAAATTGCTTAAGGATCGTTATGGAAATGAGGTTAAAATAGCTTCTGCTCTAATGGAAAAGGCCTTTAAGTGGCCACAAATTAAGTCAGAAGATGGCAAGGCTCTCAGCACCTTCTCACTGTTTCTCTTTAGCTGTCGTAACACTATGGAGGATGTGTCATTCATGGACGAGCTGGACAATCCCACTAACATGAGGGTAATATTGTCAAAATTGCCGTACAAACTCAGAGAGAGGTGGAGAGCTGTCGCATATGAGATACAAGAGAATAGAGGGAACAGAGCCAGGTTTGCAGATCTTGTCAGATTTGTAGACAAGCAAGCTAAAGTCACTATGGATCCACTGTTTGGAGACCTTCTGGAGGTTACAGTAGCCGAAAAGAAGGACAAAGGAAAGTCTGACTTCAAGCAAAAAACAAAGACAGAAGGAAAAAAGGGAAGTAGTTTTGCCACTAATGCTACTCCAGTTAGAACCGAGGAATTCAACATACCAAAAACAAAGGCTGTTACTATACATCTCAGCAGTGCTTTCAGCAAACCATGCTTGTTATGTGAAAGAAACCACACTTTGGTGGAATGTGAAAGGATGACAGGAAGTCCACATAAGGAGAAAATTGAGTTTCTCAAGAAACATGGACTATGCTTTGGATGCTTAGCAAAAGGGCACGCAAGCAAAGAGTGTAAAAAGAAGATGATATGCCATATTTGTGCTCAGAGACATTCAAGTGTGTTACATTTTGCAAAACAAGAAAGCTTTATCCCCAGAAAGGTAACTGAAGAAAAGGTGCAGGATGGAGCTATCATGCACCCAGCTTCAAGCTCTTCAATTGCTGTCAGTGAAACAAGTGCCTATACTGGGGCCGGAGATGACTGCATTCTCTCTATTGTGCCGGTCTTTGTGAAGTCAAAGAAAGGCAGCAAAATTGTGGAGACCTACGCATTTATGGATCCCGGTAGCTCTGCAACGTTTTGCACAGATGCACTTGCAAGGCAGTTAAACCTACAGGGACGACGCACTCAACTTGAACTAAAAACCATGAGCCCTAAGCATCACGTGGAAAGCTATCTGCTTACAGACCTGGAAGTTAGTGGGCTCAACACCAACAACTTCATTGACTTGCCTAAAGTTTTCACTCAGAAAAGTATTCCAGTGTCACGGAAAAATATTCCATCACAAGAGGACATAAGACAATGGCCCTACCTTAGTGAAGTCAGATTGCCTACTATTACTGCAGATGTTGGACTTCTCATTGGGAGTAATGTGCACAAAGCATTAGAGCCATGGGAAATAATTAACAGCAGGGGCAACGGGCCATATGCAGTCAGAACTGCACTCGGATGGATTGTCAATGGTCCATTTAAAGATCACACTGACTCAGAAGACTGTGGGTGTTCACAAGCTACAGTGAACCGCATTTCAGTAGAGAATGTGGAGCATTTTTTGGTACAGCAGTTTAACCAGGACTTTCCAGAGTGCCTGTGTGATGACAAGTTGGAAATGTCACAAGAGGATAAGCAGTTCATGAACTATGTGAGAAACTCTGTACACCACACGGATGGTCACTACTTTATAGGACTCCCAAAGAAGAAGACAACCATCATTATGCCCAACAACCAAAGTGTTGCAACTCAAAGAGCCCTCACACTGAAAAGGAAGTTCAAAAGGAATCCTGTGTTTCACAAAGAGTACACTGATTTTATGAAGGATGTGATTGAAAAAGGCTATGCTGTCAGAGTCCCAGAAAATCAGTTGAGCCGCCAGGATGGTAAATTGTGGTATGTCCCACACCATGGCGTTTACCACCCTCAAAAGGGAATGTTACGAGTGGTCTTTGACTGTGCTGCTAGTTACCAGGAAACCTCATTGAATAATGAACTTCTACAGGGACCTGACCTTGCGAATTCCCTTGTGGGAGTCTTGACACGCTTCAGGAAAGAGGAAGTGGCTATAATGGCAGACATCGAAGCAATGTACCACCAGGTAAAGGTTCCTGAAGATGATACTGACTTAATGCGCTTCCTTTGGTGGCCAGAAGGAGTTACTGAGCGAGATATGGTTGAATATACAGTCCCTCCAGAAAAACGCGATTATGCGATCGCAGAATTCAATGCATAATCAGCCAATGTCCGCATATTTATGCGGGGGCCGCACTTTTTTAAAAACGCCGCACTTTCGCCGCATAAATTGCCGATTTCCGCGCAAAATATGCGGGGCTTGCATGATTTCATAATCCCCGCATTTTCGTTGCAAAAAAGTCACATATATCTAGGGTTGGGTACCGAAACTCGGTGCCAATGGGCCCCCGGATCCGACGTAAACGGTAGTAATTAACGAGACCGAATAAGAACGAAGATTTCGGTGCCTTATTTCGGTGCCTGACTTTACACTACACTGGACAGCAGGTAACGTTAGCCTACCGTTAGCTAGCAGCGTGATTAAACACGGTTAAAATGCTGACAGGTGACGTTAAACAGTGTAAAGTGTGACTGTATATCAACAGTCTGCTCTGCAGCGCAGCAGCTGCCGACGTCGGAAACGCACAGATGGTGCATTCACGGACACTGGTAATTGTTTGGTTTTGGTTGGTTATTGTAAAATACCCTTTTCCCATCTGGTTGCTGTTTTTGTCGTCCAACAGCAATTTACTGGTGAAATAAGTTATTGTTTATTATAAGTTATAGTTATTACATTACTATTAAATCATTTAATTTTGACCATATGGCCTTAGTAATAAACAACGTGTCCTTAATGTCACCGACTGTTGTTGAGTAGGCCTATCCTTCTTGTTTCTTCTTTTTTAAAAACTTTCTTAAAAAGTATCGGTTCAGGCACCGTTTTAAAAGTACAGATTTAGCGCCAGTATCAGAAAAAAAACCAAACAATACCCAACCCTACATATATCTCAGCAGAAAGTTCAAAAATGTTGCGTTTACTTCACACAAGAGCAGCCATTTTCCCCTGTTGCCATGGGAACGTTATGAAGTGACGTAATTTCACCTACTGAGAACACGGTGTTGGGGGAATCACTTTTTTTCTCTTTTTCATCAAACCGCAGTTTTTCCAAGTTCCCGCAAGTTCCCGCAGTTTTTGCAAGTTCCCGCAATTTTTGCAAGTTCCCGCAATTTCATCGCATAAAATGGGATAAATATCCCGCATATATCATCGCATTTTTTAAGAAGACGTGCCGCATAATCAAGGATTTTTGCCCGCAACAATCACGAAAAAACTCCGCGTTTTTCTGGAGGGACTGGTCAGTGTAGAACTTTGTTTCAACCGATTTCTCTTCATGTTATGTTACGATCAGAATGTGACCAAACTGACCAAAACACAATTTTACCATGGTCTCGCAGGCTTTTTTTCACATCAGTTTTTATTTGACTGTATTAATAAAATATGTATTACTACTAATAATAAAAAATAATGCAATGAAGCAATTCAAACTATGCTAGTGCACTTTCTTTTATAAATTTGAATTCCGGAAAAAGTGTCTGGTAAAAAATATAAGTGGCTGGTAAAATTGGGCATCCACCAGCCACTGTGGCTGGTGTGCAAAAAAGTTAATTTCCCACCCTGATCTGTGGCCTGAGGGACCTAAACTGTTACAGGTTGAAGAGGATGATATGGAGGTAAAAGGGTCAGTTACCACAAACCTCATTCGAGCAGCTGAAAACACAGACTCTGTGAACAAGCTCATCAACTACTACTCCAGTTGGTATAAACTAAAAAAGGCTATGGCATGGATGCTCAAACTCAAAGCAATGCTGAAGCAAATGAGTAAAATGAGAAAAGAGTTGTTTGTAAAAAATAACTACTCTCAAACTGGTCAAATCAGACAAACCATGGAGCAACAAATGCAAACCTACAAAATAAACATGGAGAAAGGAACTCTAACTGTTGAAGATCTAAAAGAGGCAGAGAAAGAAATTATCCATTTCTGTCAAAACCAAAAGTTTCAAGGTGAAGTTTCAAGTTTGGAAAAGGGAAACCATAATCTAAAGAGAAGCAGCCCTCTGCACAAGCTGGATCCAGTGCTTCAAGATGGGCTATTAAGAGTTGGAGGCCGTCTTAGCAAATCTTCTATGCCAGCGGAATTCATGCATCCAGCTATTATACCTAAGGATTCACATATCACCACTCTTATACTTAGGGATACTCATGAAAGGAGTGGACACTGTGGAAGAAATTATATTCTGTCCCAGCTTCGTCAAAGATTTTGGATTCCCACTTCAAATTCCACTGTAAGAAAGTTTCTGTTAAGGTGCGTTGAAAGGAACAGAAAATGGCTGACCTGCCTAAAGACAGGCTTCAACCATAGACAGTATATAAAATGGACACAGCGATCCCGCTGTTTTTGATGGAGACAAGTGAACCCTCTTACCAGCACTTTTCCGGTGATGGTTAAGTGTTACTGAGCGTTACTGCGCAGCTGCAAACTGAGCTTCCCGCCGCCGATGTGACGTGAACAACGTCTCTGAACGTTGTAAGCCTTCTGGTAGCTGTGCCAAGAGAAATCTCAATCATTCCCAATCTATCAGAGACGGAGAGCGTAGGTATATGTAAGGAGATAACATAGGCACAGGTTAATTATTGCTAACTAAAATGCTAGTTAACATTAGTAATTAAACTAAACAGCTAATGTACGTCGAAACTGCCTGCAAGCTTCTTCTGTACTATACGGTAATTCCTCTACTATGAGACAGTAGGTCGCGTGGTTATGACACAATCGTTAGCCTATTTTTATAAAAATGTCTGCTACGGAGCCATAACGTGAGGTACAAGGTAATGGAGCCTTTTTATACATTGTCGTGTTTCTTTAGAAATAAAAAACGGACAAATCAAGTCTTTAAACGCTTCAGATGTAAAGTTATTGGCTGTCAAAGTGACGCCAAAATGAATGGCAGTCAATGGGATGCTAACGGGGGGTGATGGGAACAGGGCTAGCAAAATGGAGCCATCGCGGCTTCGCTCTGAGGAGAGAAGCCTGGCCCCTTGGCTTCAACCAGATAAGCCTCCATTTTCTCACGTAGGTGTGGACTATTTTGGGCCATTTTTGGTCAAGAGAGGGAAGCTCAACTGTCACAAGATATGGTGTGATGTTCACATGCCTAGTGACAAGAGCAGTGCATATGGAGATTGCACACACTTTGGACACTGACTCGTGTTTGAATGCAATATGGAGGTTTATGTGCAGAAGAGGATAGGTGTCAATCATTCGTTCAGATAATGGCACTAATTTTGTCGCAGCAGAACGGGAACTCCATGATGCCATTCAGCATTGGAATCAGGCAAAGATACACAACACTTCGTCAAAGAGGAGTAGAATGGATCTTTAACCCTCCTGCAGGTTCTCATTTTGGGGGGATTTGGGAAAGGCAAATCCGGTCAGTGAGAAAGATTCTAAAATCTGTGTTAAAAGAACAGGTTGTGGATGATGAATCACTTCAAACTTTAATGTGTGAAGTCGAAGCTATAATAAATGATAGGCCAATCACAAAATCATCTGACGACGTGAACGACCTTGAATCTTTGACCCCCTAATAACAACTTACTGTTGAAAAGGCAGCCCTTGCTTCCACCAGGACTGTTCGAAAAGGAAGATTTGTATTCACGCCACAGGTGGAAACAGGTACAGTACCTGGCAAACCTGTTCTGGAGACGGTGGGTACGTGAGTACCTACCCCTTCTGCAAGAGCGCCAAAAATGGACTCAAGTGAGCCAAAATCTCACTCCTGGAGATGTGGTAATGATTGTAGATGATTCTGCCCCACGAAACTCCTGGGTTTTAGGTAGAGTCATTCAAACTTTGCCAGATGCAAAGGGACTTGTTCGCAGAGTATTGGTCAAAACAAAATCAAACACTCTAGAAAGTTGAAAAACTCTGTCTTGTTTGTGAAACAGCCTCTTAAAGAGATACTAATGACTCTTACTAAAGTGTAAAAACACTGAAGAAAAAAGGATGTGAAAGAAAATGTATAATGTATAGTTATGGATGTCTTTGGCCCTTCTGTGTTATTGTTTGAGTAATTGGTCGCTTTTATGTCTCCCAATTAGGGGCCGGAAAATGTAGGAGCCAAAGCTAACTTAAAGTAATTTTGAGTTTTTGTATTTGCTAATGTTCAAGTGTCTATATTATTATAGTTATTTGATGTTAACATGCACTGTATTCAATTATGAGCATTGTTACAGATCTACTTTACTCTAGTTCTATGTTTGAGCTACTGGGCAGGTGCTTTTGTTTTGCTAGAAGAAGAAAAGAGAGTTGTTGTGCATCTGCGGTAGCAATGGAGCAAAATGTTTTTTTTGACCGTAAAAAGTAATGAAAGGTTTTTAAAGGATAACTAATGTAACAAAGATCAGAAAGTCGGAACAGCAAGTTGGACGTTTTCATGTGGATTTCTGTCTGAGAGAAGCTCGGGAAAAATGTTTGGATGAAAACAAAAGACTTCGGCTGTACAGGAAAGTTTGCTAATAAATTCACAAAAGGCAACGCAGTGATGTCTATTCTGTGAGTACGTGATTGTAAACTTAAAGGGATACTTCACCGCTGGAAAGCTGAATATATCTTTAAATTGGGTCACTTATGTAGCAGAAATGTGAAAAAATAAATTTAATTGGTGCCTTCTAGGCCGAGAAAAGCCAGAAAATGTGTTTTTGGCTCATATGGATGAAAGACACCAAATCCCAGAATGCACTTCGCTTCGCTGCTTTGAGTCCACTCCCAAGCCACGCCTACCGCTTGACAGACAGACAGTGAGGCATTCAACTCACCTCAATGTGTTTTATTGTTATTTCAACCATATACACGAAACAACATTTCATCGTGGCTCAAGTGGTGTTAAACATTTCAAATATATAAAAACTACATTATATAATAACGACATACGAAACAGGCTACCTTTAGTGCACACACACATTATAGGCTCCGTAAAGTTCAGCTAAGCATACTAGCATTAGGCTTGGTGGGCTGTAAACACCGAGTATAAACACACCCGTGAATTAGCGTGGGATGTCGAATGGTCGCCGTGTAACAGTCACAAACTCCAGCGGTTAGCAGTTAGTTGGATACAAATCACCACATTTCTGCACCAGTCCGTGTTAACACAGCCCACCTTCATACAGAGCATCTCTAGCTCGGATCGTCGGAGGGCTAGCAGGCCTGGTAGCTGGACAGTCTGGTACACTGTTGTTCAGCCATGTTTCCACGAAAGCAAAAAACACAGTCTCTGAACTCGCGTTGGGAGCATCGTTGAAGTTGGATGTCGTCCAGTTTGTTGTTTAATGAACGGACACTTGCAAGCAGGATTGATGGGACAGGTGGCCGGCTAGCGTTAGCTTCCCACCTAGCCGACGTGGATGTCCCCTACCCGGCTCGGGGCATCGAGCGAGACCGCTGGTCTCCGTGCAGGCGAAGCTCTCGTAGTGGGCCGATTATTCCGTCTGTAATAACGTTTCCTGCATATTCTCCGATCTGTACCGATGTATCCCGGTGGTACACGAGCGGTAGTTTGAATGCACATAATTGTTGTAAAAGTTTGCTGCTGAGAAGTTCTCTTAATACATCCATGAGAGAGAGCCCTGTTTAGCGAGGATTCAAGATGGCTGACATTTCGTTTTTTTCCGGCTGAGATCGGCTCGCTTCGGGTGATGGGCGGGTTTAAAACATGCGGAACTGGCTGTAGTCTTTTGCTCTGGCCAAAAAAGATGTTTTCCGGACCTCCCAATGCAGATATCTCCTGTCTCAGGGGGACATGAGGGAGGGACGCACGCTCATTCAGAAATACTACCGGGTTTCTACTGATACAAAGCTGAATGCTAAATCGGTGAAGTATCCCTTTAAGCATTGGAAATAAAGAATGAGTCAATTGTGCCTACTGCAGACATAAGTGGATTTAATGCAAGATTTGATTTTGCCACTATATTGCCTTTCGTTAAATAATTGTCCATTTCTTATACTTATTGCACGAAAAACCAGCCGCTTCGATGCAAGGAATGCCTATAATGTTAAAACTAGCCAGGCTCGATGAGTTTTGCCTAGAACGTTAAAACTGTATCTGCTTTTATATTTTTAACTGTTTTTAACTGCTCTTTAATGTTTAATTTCTTATATTGCACTGTAACTTTTATTCTTGTATTTTAATTGTCTTCATGTAAAGCACTTTGAATTGCCCTGTTGCTGAAATGTGGTATACAAATAAAGCTGTCTTGCCTTGCCTCTTGTACATCGTCTTATTATCTTTTGGGAGAAGCCTGTGTCATTTCCGGTCAAAAAATAACTTGCTGGTAGAATAAAAGTAACTTTAAGCCAGAATTTGCCAGGGGTATGAATAATTTCGGGCTTGACTGTATATGTACTGTACTTATATGTAGAATAATAATATAAAAACGTAATCTGACTTTCTTTATCAATATACATTTCACAGAAAAATAGCATTGGTTAAAAATTGTGTAAGTATATCTGACAAATAATTGATGTACTTCCAATAAACACTATACAACTGAATTAATCAAATGATGCAGAATTATGATACATGAAAGGTACGTTTATTGTGTAGTCGAAATTGCAGCCTCAAAATATGAAAGATATACAACTGACACATATTCAAAAAAACAAAATGCTATCAGTGAAACTTTATGAAGATAATTTTGTATTTTTTTAACAGCTGATAGACAGAGAAACAGGAAGAAGCTTTATAACCATTTTATTTTACAAAATACTGCAGATTGTTTAAAGTTGAGTGAACAAACTTTGCTAAACATACTCCGTTAATAATAAAAAACAAGTTTAAACCCGAACAAGTGAAATGTATTTTGATGTTAGCAATAAACAGCTTTAACCCAGTTACCCAGAACAACAAACTGAAACAATGAGAGTAAAGATGAAACTCCATCCATCCTAAACTTCACCACCTTCTCTTCCATAAAGTGCATTTTATTAAGGTAAGTGTAGAACATTTTTACAGGCTTCGCATACAAACTACATTGACGGATATTGAAAGGAGGATAATACTCAATCACTATTATCACACCAGAATGTCAGCTTCTCAGAGAACAGATACAGGCAGCTCTTTTCATCTACGAGATTACCTTAATGTTGTTTTTAGGTATCATAAACCCCAGTGATTGGTGTCTCCACTCCAAAGAGCAACATGCTGATGTTAGCAAAAGCGGGTCATGGTCCTGGGTTTTTGTTTAGTTTCCAGTTTTATTATGTGTCTTGTTTGACTTCCTGCCTTGTGTGTTTTCCCGCCTTTGTGATTGTCTGCCCCTCCCTAGTCTATGTCCTCGACGTTCCACTTCTGGGATTGCTCCGGTGCCGCAGGAAATTCTGCCGGATGCATGTATTTTCGCCGAATATACGTTACCTTCCTCTCTCTTTGTGTCAGTGTTCTAAACGCCGGTGGATTTCTGAGGACTCTGGTTAACTACTCCTCAGATCATTGCAGGGTAAATCCAGACAGCTAGCTAGACTATCTGTCCAATCTGAGTTTTCTCTCGCATGGCTAAAACAACTTTTAAATACACACATGTTCCACCAAAACAAGTTCCTTTTTGCAGTGGCTCCGTGCTGGGCTTAGCGCCGCCCATGACGAATGTGCGCACTGTGGAGGAGGGTCTGACTAGTCCACACAGCATTCCGGGATGGGAGAAAAACGTGCTCTGGTTTATTGACATTTCTTTAAACCAATCACAATTGTCTTGGGCGGCGCTAACTGTCTCTGTAAAATAGCCTTGGGAAGGAACTTGTTTTGGTGGAACATGTGCACATAGGGAGGCGAGCACTAGAATTAAAATGGCTGTCGAGTGTCTAATGAAAATTTGACTCAACAAAAAGATAATGTGATTGTCTGTTCTAGCTCGAAGGATGATTCCCGAATCGACCGGAGTTTAGAATGCCAACATAAATAAAGGTGGAAGGTGAGGGACATCCAGCCGAAATTGAACCTTCAGGGGCACCTGAACAATCCCGTAAATGTAACGTTCTCGATATAGACTAGCCCCTCCCCGATGTAATAACCTGTTCATCACCTACAGTCACATTAGCTACAAAAGTTCCTGGGCGTGCCTAGCCTACTCCTGGTTGCTTGGCAAAAGTAAACAGAAATTCTCCGGTGCTACCTTCAAGCACATCTTACAAGTCACTTCAGATGTATTGTCAAGTCACAAGAACGATGTTTTTGGATTTAAAAGTATTTATTTCTTGATAAAAGTAACAAAATATATGAGATAAAATGCCAAACATATCAGATATGTATACAGAAATACAATGTCCTGAAGCGTTTCCACCATCTTGAATTATTTTCTTCGACTCGAGCAACCACTGACATACGTCACGCTGCCCTCACGCTGCCTTCCCTCCGATTGGCAGTCGCTTTGTCGCATCGCTTAGCATTTGCATAAAATAGACTTCTTGTCTATTTTGGCCCCACCATTTTGGCTGGCAAACGGCCACTCCCATTGAAAATGAATGGCAGCCTGCCGCTTTGTCACTGTCTCTTGTAGCTAATGTGACTGAGGGGTCAGCCTTCATGTCACCTGTTTCTCGTTTCAACCCCTCGTTGCCTTGTGTATTTAGTCTGTGTTCTCCCTTTACCTGGTGTCACTGTACCGACCTTCTCCCTAGCGTGAGTGTCCCTGTGTTCACTGTTCCTGGTTTGTTTTTGATTTTCCACTTAGTTACCTTGTTGATGTTTGGCGTCCGAGTTTCAGACTCGAGTTCCTGTATCGGCTGCTAACGACATATGACCTATAACCGCATCTCAGCTGTCCACCATCCTTTTTCGCATTTATCTGGAGATGTAATAAGTGAGTGTATTATATACCAGGAGTGTAATGTGTGTTTGAGACAGAAAAAACAGTTTAGAGAGCAAAAAGGCAATACTAATATGGTCTGCAACTCATTAAATGTGTGTATGAGTGCCACGAGAGTGAGGGTGTGTACACCAACGAAAAAACAAGGAAATAATCAAGTTGGGATGATATTTAAAGCAACATTTCTCAGCTTCAGAATCTGGACTCACCCACAGTCTCTGGTTTGATTTCTTCTTTGTGTAAATCATTCTTTCTTTGCTCATTATCCAGCCTTTCTATCCAACATACTGTATTTCAACTGAATGAAGCTCAATTTGGACTTTTTTACTGTCCATTTCTACTTTTAATTGTTTCCTTCATTCAAAGGTCAGAAATACAGAGTAGAGGCTGCAGTGTGTCGATCCAGATTGAAAGGTTACCGATCCTTCAATACAAATTCTGCTTCTGATGTTGCTGTTATCGTTTCTTTTCCTGGACAATAATTAAAACCATGTCCACCATGTTAATCGTGTCCAGCTGCATGTCTCAGGAACCTGTCCTTCAATCATTCATCCATTTCCATTTTGTATGTCCAAGTCTGTTTCACTAACAGCGAACACACAGTGAAGGGGAGTTTGTCTAGACTGGGTAAACCCAGCCCGATCTGCCGGTGATTTGATTTCTCCCTGCAGCTCAGGCTGGAAACCTGCACATTTATCTCTCCTACTTCCTTTCACAATTTTGCGGGAACCAATCACTCACTGGCTGCGTCTGACTGTAACTTTCCGAAACCGACAATCCGACATTCACACCATTTTACGCAGCAATTGGCCAGCTGTGTGGATGTGAGACATGAGCCAAGGATTGAACTTCTCTCTCAAGGTTTCTTTTGTCATCCTTACACAGCCAAATCTGTCTTTATTTTGAATGTACAAACACATGCAACACCATGAATGTGTTCCAGGAGCGAAATGTGCACCACTATCCCCACAATTAACGTGTCTCCCACCTTTCTATGATGGCCGTCCAGGCTCAGGAGATAGAGCAAGGCGGATCGTCCACTAATGAAAGGGTGGATGGTTCGACCCCCAGCTCCTCCTGTCCACATGTCAAAGTGTCCTTGGGCCAGACACTGAACCCCAAACGGCTCCAGATGGTTGGACGGCGCCTTGCACAGCAGCTCGGTGTGTGAATAGAAGAGTGAGTTGCAGAGTGCTTTATCAAGGCAGCCATTTAACTAAAAACACTTCTGCCTTCAAACTGCACTTTGTATGAACTTGCTCTTTTCTACACTTATGGATCCTAAAAACAAAGTCCCAGAGAAGAAACATAAAGCAAGACTTTGAAAAGCATAAAGCTGGGGCAGAGGGGTTTTAACGTTATGACTGTCAGTCTGAGGACAGGCAGGGTTGTTGTTCAAAGTGGTAGGCTTGTACCATCATGGCCGTGGATTGGAGGGTTGTTAGTTTGGAAGTCATACTGTAGGATCATACCATCATCGTGCTTAAATCAAGGGGTGTTGTTAGAAATTCCACATCATCAGGAAGCCATTGGAGCCCTGGAGCAGTGTTAGGAGCCATAGGGTTGTACCATCATGATACTGGAGGGTCCTAAGGCTGTGGGTCGTACCATCGCTGGGGGGAGGGCTGTTCCTAGAAGTCATAGGGCCGTACCATCATGGAGGTGGAGCGCAGGGAGTAGCTGGGGCCCCTGAAGTGGTGCCACTTGATGCCGTTGAGCTTCCTGATGTTGTGGCCGACGGTGTAGTAAATACCGTTCAGGTTGGAGAAACCACAAGCGTCAAACCACCAACCTGATGGAGAGAGGGAGAGAGAGAGAGAAAGAGAGAGAGAGAGGAGGATGATGAGGAAGATGAGGAGTGTGAGAAGAGGAGGGAAGAAGAAGGGAGGGAACGAGAAAGAGAGGGATTATTAAGGGAGAAGAGGGGCAGATGTGTGGAGTCTATTTGTACTTTCAAATAAACACATGAATGTCAGCAAACAACATGTTGTCAGTCAGTATGTAATATGAATATATAAAAAACATCCGCTGACCCCCTCACAGTGCTCTGAATCCAGCTTACAGTCACTTTTTCTCGGCTAAATTTAACTGTAAAGACAGCTAAACATTTATGTGACTGGGGGGGCTGAGGAGAATTAAAGAGCTGTTTGTGTTGGCATCGACACGAGGTGAGGGGTGACACATGATTGCCTTTAAATATTTTGATCCGCAAACAACAAAAAGATGGACTCATCATGGTTTTTCCTATTTGGTGAGATGTATGACTCTCTTCTATGAGATGCATTAATGAAAAATCAAATCATTATCATGGTTCCATCTGCTAAAATCACATTAATCAGATTTTAACTCTAAAATGTGTTCATCTTACTTTGGGAATATTTCAAGTGAGAAAGTGCTTGATTTGACAAGTTTGATTTTTAAAGTATTTCTCCTAGAGGATGGTGTGACCCAGAATGGAGCGGAGATGTGAAGCCTTACCTCCAGTGAGCATCAGGGCACACTTGCAGTGGTCACAGTTGTCGTTGTCCTGGTCTCGGGTGCTGAAGCCGGTCCCGTGGGTGGTCAGGCTGCTCTGCCTCCCCGCTGTGCCGCTGTAACCTCTCAGATACAACCTGAGTGACAGGAGACAGGGGGATCCATTGGCTGGCTGATCCATGAAATGAGCATGTGCAGTTATAAGATATGGTAAGATAGAAGAAAATTCTTGTGCAGTCGTTGTTGTACAAAGTAGAAAAGAGTGTAAATAGACCCCATCCCAACAAGGCTACTTAAAGAAGCGCTACCACTGGTTAACATTTCATTATTAGATATGATTAATATGTCATTATTAACAGGTTATGTACCACAGTCATTTAAAGTAGCTATGATAAAACCTATTCTGAAAAAACTCACCCTCGATCCTGAGGTCTTAGCCAACTATAGACCTATATCTAATCTTCCCTTCCTCTCCAAAATCCTCGAGAAGGTAGTTGCTAATCAGTTATGTGATTTCCTACATAGCAATAGTTTATTTGAGGACTTTCAGTCAGGATTTAGAAAGCATCATAGCACAGAGACTGCACTGGTGAAAATTACTAACGACCTTCTGCTTCAGACAAAGGACATGTCTCCATACTTGTCTTACTAGATCTTAGTGCTGCCTTTGACACTATTGACCATACCATCCTGTTGCAGAGACTGGAACACTTAGTTGGTATTAAAGGAATCGCACTAAGCTGGTTTAAGTCCTATTTCTCTGATCGATCTCAATTTGTTAATGTTAATAACAAATCCTCCAAGTACGCTAAAGTTAACCATGGCGTTCCACAAGGCTCAGTGCTTGGACCAATTCTATTCTTCTTATATATGCTTCCTCTAGGCAATATTATTAGGAAACACTCAATTAACTTTCACTGTTATGCGGATGACACCCAATTATACTTATCAATCAAACCACATGAAATCAGTCAGTTAGCTAAACTTCAAGCATGCATCAAAGATATAAAATCATGGATGACCCACAATTTTCTGCAAGCAAAACTGAGGTGATTGTGCTGGGATCTAAAAACTTCGAAACTTACTATCTAAAGATATAGCTACCTTGGATGGTATTGCCCTGGCCTCCAGCACTACTATCAGAAATCTAGGAGTTATTTTTGATCAGGATATATCCTTCAACGCCCACTTAAAACAAACCTCAAGAACAGCCTTTTTTCACCTTCGTAACATTGCCAAAATAAGGAACATCCTGTCTCAGAACGATGCTGAAAAACTAGTCCATGCATTTGTTACTTCCAGGCTGGACTATTGTAATTCCTTACTATCAGGATGCTCAAATAAGTCCCTTAAGACTCTCCAGCTGATCCAGAACGCTGCAGCACGTGTTCTGACAAGAACTAAGAAAAGAGATCATATCACTCCTGTATTAGCTTCTCTGCATTGGCTCCCTTTAAAATTCAGGATTGAATTAAAAATCCTCCTTCTGACCTACAAAGCTCTAAATGGTCAAGCACCATCATATCTTGAAGAGCTCATAGTACCTTACTGTCCCACTAGAGCACTGCGCTCCCAGAATGCCGAGTTACTTGTGGTTCCTAGAGTCTCTAAAAGTAGAATGGGAGCCAGAGCCTTTAGCTATCAGGCTCCACTCCTGTGGAACCAGCTCCCAGTCTGGGTCCGGGAGGCAGATACTGTCACCACATTTAAGAGTAAATTTAAGACTCTCCTCTTTGATAAAGCCTATAGTTAGGGAGTGAGGAGTTGCAGCATCTGCCTAGCCCGGCCCACATGCTTCTCTGTCCCAGAAATGCTTGTTACTAACCTAGCTCTGGGAGCTTGCTCCCCGGAGTCTTTCTGTTTCTTTTCACCCAGGATGAAATCCCGGGATTAGGATGGCACCAAAATCATGGTTCCAGCTGTTGCCGTGGTTCTGCTGAAATACCCTGCTATGCCGTGCTGCTCCCTGCGCTACTACAACCACTATTTCTAGCCACTGTTTCATTATCTACACTGTGATACATCCCAATCGGCACGTCAGACACCACCTACCAAGAGCCTGGGTCTGACCCAGTGCTTGCTCTTGGGGGATTTTTTTTTTTTTGTGTTAATTATAGTGTGGTCTAGACCTACTCTATCTGTAAAGTGTCTTGAGATAACTCCTGTTATGATTTGATACTATAAATAAAATTGAATTGAATTGAATTAAAATATAAATAGAGTACTTTACGAATCCCTATGGGAATGTTCTACTGTTACAGCAACTTTTATTAGCAGCAGATAATGTGAAAAAATAAACTATAGACTATATAAGAACACACACTACACACCATACTATAAGTGGGATAATTGTCTGTACAATGATCATTCACAACACTGAAATTAACCCTAAATTAACACTCCAAGCAGCCGGGTGCTGGTTTTGATTGAAATTTTGAGTAGAAGTACCAATTGCTTGCTAGAAACGATAAATGTCAGTTGGGTGTTGTGAATGATGAATGGTAGACAGCAGACGGTAACACAGCCCAGCCGATTATCAGCGCAACACTTAGAAACATAAATTAAATGTCAATCGAGTTCATCAAATCACTTCATCATTTATCTCTATACTTTTTTAATTCACATCACTTCAGTTTTTTTCAACTACTTTTTGTTACACTCTTTAGGCCACTTTCCTTAAAGTGCTCATATTATGTTTTTTGGCTTGTTCTCTTTCCTTTATTGTGTTATATAACTTTTTGTGCCTGTTATAGGTTTACAAAGTGAAAAAGCCCAAAGTCCCCCCCAAAGGGACTTACCATCTCCAACAGAAAACACTGTTCACCAACTGCTCCAAACAGCTCTGTTGTAGTCCAGCCTTTACTTCAGAGACACACATGGTCACTTTGGAACACGTTATAATGCTCGCCTAGCTGCTAGCATGGCACGCCCTCATACTCTGCTTCTGACTGGCTAGTAGTCCTTACCTAGGTACTGTCAGGACACGCCCTCATACTCTGCTTCTGACTGGCTAGTAGTCCTTACCTAGGTACTGTCAGGACACGCCCTCATACTCTGCTTCTGACTGGCTAGTAGTCCTTACCTAGGTACTGTCAGGACACGCCCTCAAACTCTGCTTCTGACTGGCTAGTAGTCCTTACCTAGGTACTGTCAGGACACGCCCTCATACTCTGCTTCTGACTGGCTAGTAGTCCTTACCTAGGTACTGTCAGGACACGCCCTCATACTCTGCTTCTGACTGGCTAGTAGTCCTTACCTAGGTACTGACAGGGCACGTCCTCATACTCTGCTTCTGACTGGCTAGTAGTCCTTACCTAGGTACTGTCAGGACACGCCCTCATACTCTGCATCTGACTGGCGCATGTGCGACTCCCAACAAAGATAGAACAGAAGTGAGATGTCTCACTCAAACACACAGGGTGAAAAGAGGAACTGCAGCAATTTGTAGTACAACAACAATATGGTGTTTTTTGAAAATGAAACCATGTAAACCTATTCTGGTACAACCTCAAAATACAATTATGAACCTGAAAATGAGCATAATATGGGCACTTTAAATAATAAAGGGCAAATCTTGTGTTGTGAAAGATGAAAAGTTATGAAACACTGCTGCAGAATAGCCCACTTATATGGCACAGACTCATCCATTCTCACCGGACTTCATTCACTCCTAATCATGGCCTACTCTATAAGTCCCGCCCATTTCCTTTGTTCTGGCTGGCAGCAACGTGAAGCAGCATGTGAGGGCCCTCTGTCCCCACAATTCAGAGACAAAATCCTACGGTTGTGTGTGATAAAAAAAATAAAACATAACCGTTGTAATGGCAAAATTATATTTTACCAAATTAATTATGTCTTTTCTGTATGTGCTCTTGTTATGTCTCCCCCAAGGAGAAGTTAAATACATTTGTCTGTGAGAAAATAGCCAACCTAGGTTTACTGAGATACAACCGTAGTCACAAGGTCTCTACAGGTTATACGACATAACATCCCTGTGAACCAGACAGACCAGAAGGTCTATCTTCATTTGTTATTAGATTGAATTGTGTGCTTAAAGCGATGTCACTCCCTCTCTCTTATCTGTGTATTTAAGCTGATGTTCTTGATGTGTGAACTTTGAAGACTCTTCCACATGTTGCTGCGTGCATCTTGTGAACGAGTTCTCCTATTCTGCGCAGAATATATGTACTTCAATAAATTACAAAAACCTACATTGGCTTCAGTCTACTATTTCTTGTTACTTGTTTCATCTTCAATTATTCTAAAACAGTTAATTAATCTACACCTGCTGCACTTTGGGTGTTTTTCCACCACACCGTCAAGCCTCATCATCTGCCTTTGCCCTAAATGTGTGTAAGGTAACAATAAATGGCCTAAACTGAAACACTAGTTGTCCCTCCTACATTCTTGCCGATATACAGTACCATGCTCAAACTCCTGTGAACCAATCCTAGAGATAGACGCCACACTGGCTCTGTTTTATCATATCATCAGTGTGTACAGTATGTGTATGTGTGTATAACTGTTAGTTACCTGTACTGCTGTCTTTCACTGGTCAGTGTGAAGCGGTCGTACAGGGAGTGGGCGGGGTTTCCCTCCCAGTCCCTCAGCTCCACTCTCAGAGAGTACTGACCCTGACTGGTCAGCAGGTACATCAATTCGTTACCCAGCCAGTGTTCTCCAAACACATCCCCGAAACCCTGCAGGACGGGACGAGGTGGGGTTCAGTGATCCAAACATTTTTATTCTACCTTGAATTAGATTGCATCGCTCTCAAGGGACAAACGGACCATTTTGTATTCCCTCCAGCTCCTCTGGAAGTCCACACTGCCGTTAAATCGCCGCTGGAACACTGTCCAGCCGCCACCACTCGTTTCCATGTCACAGAACACCTGGAAGAGAGGAAAGAGTAAAAAAAAGTTTTGACACTTTTTTACAATTTAGTCTGACACATCACAGTGTTAGGGGATAATGTAATAAATCTAAATCAGGTCAAAATCGATTTAAAACTGGTTTCTTTGTATCCAAGTTTTTTCTTGTACATGCAGTGTTGTAAAGTAATGAAGTACAAAGTGCTTTGTTACTGTATTTAAAGGTGCCCTGCCACATGTATTTCATTACTTGTGGTAATGCCTGAAGTTCTACCTTGGACTCAGTAACATTTTTTGTGGAAAAAATGCCTTGGTTACCTTGTTTCAAGGCATTCTAGCATGGTATAGAAAGCCTACAGGAAGACTGTACTATACTGTATCTGAAGTCTCTTTTATATAGACCTTAGTGGTCTCCTAATACTGTATCTGAAGTATCTTTTATATAGACCTTAGTGGTCCCCTAATACTGTATCTGAAGTATCTTTTATATAGACCTTAGTGGTCTCCTAATACTGTATCTGAAGTCTCTTTTATATAGACCTTAGTGGTCCCCTAATACTGTATCTGAAGTATCTTTTATATAGACCTTAGTGGTCTCCTAATACTGTATCTGAAGTATCTTTTATATAGACCTTAGTGGTCCCCTAATACTGTATCTGAAGTCTCTTTTATATAGGCCTTAGTGGTCTCCTAATACTGTATCTGAAGTCTCTTTTATATAGACCTTAGTGGTCCCCTAATACTGTATCTGAAGTCTCTTTTATATAGACCTTAGTGGTCTCCTAATACTGTATCTGACCTTGACCAACTGCCACTTTGCTCGTTTGAAAGCCATGATGTCTCTCTCTCATGGGTTGGCCTAATTCTCTGGGCAGGTAAAGCAGAGAAAGGGGAGGTAACCTTGCTCTTTATGACCTCATAACAAGCAAGATTCCAGAACGGATCATCTGAGCTTTCATTTTCTCAAAGGCAGAGCAGGATACTCAGGGCTCTATACTTTATACAAGACTGCGTACGTGTATGACTTATAATTCTTACACTGACTTATAATTCTCACAATTTGACCCCCCTCCCCTGGCTCTAGGGCTATCACCAATGACTTCCCGAATCAATTCCAATTCACAAGGCCCTGGTTCAATTATATTCTGGATTCAATATCAATTAGGTTAGGGGAACTTCAGATTTAAAAAAAAAAGCTTCATTTCATTTATAGTTAATATTCTTCTGTAGATTGAATACTCCACTAATTGTATCAGCTCTGTTATGTACAGTGTGTGTTTTCACCACAGTGATGGGTTAACAAAACCATTGATCTAAAGTCCAGCCATTGGTTGTTTTTTTCAAGCTCGGACACTTTGGCCTTTGTGTACATGTCCTGTTGTGGAAAATGTAATAAATAAGATGAGTGGAACAACTGGAGAACCTACACGGAGGTTCGGCGGCCCTACCTGCACGGGTTCAGTCCTGTTACCGATGTAGATGTTATAAAGGCCGCTGACAGAGTGGCCCGCCTTGTAAGCATCTGCACAGTCCCTCCACATCTGGTCCCTGGGAGGTGACCCTGAACAGGCACACACACACACACACACACACACACACACACACACACACACACACACACACTGTATATTAGGGCTGGGACGATATGCTTTTGTCCCATACGATTGGATTTGTATTGCAATTTTCATTCATTGCGATTCTAGAAGTATTGTAATTCGATAGCATTGCAATTTTCTTTTCCTTCTTTAACAAAAAGCTTGTGCAAAACTCTAACTACAGTCTGCACTACCAACAGTCACCTGAGCTAAACAGTTCACATCACCTGCAAAACTCTTTCCAAGCAACACAACTCATTCACACACATCTCAACCCTCACTGAGATAACACACACCGTCACTCAGAACACACTGAGAGGAAAAACACTAGCATCCAGCACCAATACAGAAATTACTAACTTTTCATCTTTACAATTTGAACAATTTGAGTGACTTAACACAACTCACAACTTTATGGAAAAGATTTTATAATATACCAATGTTTGCGTAAGGTAAACAAGAAGGAATGAAAATCAGCAGTTTGCTTCAATATAATATTTTGTCTCTAGTAATTTATGGAATTACTGGGGAAAAAAAACAAGAATATTGTGACTAATCCTGCCTCTCCAGCATCATGCAGCAAGTTTTCTTCATCACATTGTAAATGTAAATGTACTGTATTTATATAGCGCTTTTCTAGTCTTTACTCAATGCGCTTTACTAACATAGTACAGAAACCATTCACCATTCACACACATTCATGCACTGTGGCCGAGGCTGCTGTACAAGGTGCCACCTGCTCATCAGATAAACATTCACACACATTTACACTCTGATGCGCAACATCGGGGGCAACTCAGGGTTCAGTGTCTTGCCCAAGGACACTTCGACATGGGACTGCAGGGCCAGGGATCGAACCACCAACCGCAACCGCTCTACCACTGAGCCCCAGCCGCCCCACTGGATGTCTGTATCATCTCTAAATACTAATGAATGTGGTGTTTCCATTGCTTTCACCTCCATTACTTTCTGAAAAACAGCAAGTTGCAGTTTTACTACAGTAAAGAAATAGTGTTTTTCACTTTTTTATAGCTGTGTATGTTACCTCAGACATGTGAGCTGGACATGTATCTTTGCTCTTTTCCCTGTTTCTCTCAAATGGTACAGTGTATAATTGCTTCATTCTTATTTGCTTTCTTATTTAAAAACCGTATATGTGTTCACTAATTAGTCTAAAACAAGACAATTGTTTAGGCTTTCAGCTAAAATTGCAATCAGCAGTGTTTGATAGGCACCAGACTGACATCTATTCTGTTTTGAATGTGAGGTTAACAGTTTTGACAGCAGTGTGTTAGCATTTGAACAAAGTGCTGTAAATCCACAGCGTTGTGCACGTTGTGGTTAAAGCTATGGGATAAGTGTGTAGAGTTTTGAAAACTGTGTTCAAGCAATGAAAAACAGACTAGAGTTTGGTCCACATGAACTGTTGCTGTGCAGACTGGAGTTAGCACTTGTGTCTCCAGTTGTGCCCACTGTCGTTTAGTAATAAAAAAAAAACTGCAAAAACTATTTTTTTTCTACGAAGACTGCCCATCACGTCAGTCAATTTCATTTGTAAAGAAGTACATAACATAACATTTTCTGCTTTCCGTCTGTTTTGCTGGTAACGGATATGATGTAATCGCCGTTGGTGGTACCGTATGAACAGGAAATATGTAGGTGAATCATTGGTAAAAACAAAACAAAAAACATTAATTCAAGGGAAAGGAATCAATTTCAAAAATCGCCGCAAAAAAAGTCACGATACATACGTTTTGGGATTTTTTTCCCCCCAACCCTACTGTATATGTAAGTAAGCAAAGGCAACAGAGGACGACGAGGCACCGCATTTCATTACTAGGATAAATCACAGAAAAATGACACAAAATGAAGTAAATTAGAGCGCTCTTATTATGATGGCTTGTCTAGACACAAATGTGTGTACAGTACAGTACAATTCAGTTTAGTTAAGAAAGGGACAGTGCACATTAATAAAAAACACATGTATAAACAATTAGCCAAAGGCTATTTTTCATCTGTAGTCCCCTAGCCTTGAAAGTTTGAACAAAGTGTGTGTGTTTGTGTACCTGTAGTAGTGGCCACCATGTTAATGAGCGTGTGGACAGACTCCATTAGCTGAGCCTGCTGCCTCTGCAGAGCCGTGTTGTTATTGCTGGCGACCCTCAGCTGCCTCTCTAAAGACTCGATGGCCGCCATCTGCGCCCTGACGACAGACTGGGAGCAAACCATTGGTTCAGTCAGTGTGGACTTCATACATCACATTTATAACAGCGATGAACCCTCGGTTCTTCCTCCATCCATGAAAGTGGAGTTTTGATTTTTACTCTCTGGCTTTTGTTCATATATTATGCACTTCACTTTATAATTATAGATTTCACTTTTCATTTGATTGATATTCTTTATGCTTATGTCAGCCAGCTGGGACTAAAATAGAGTGAATGCGTAGAAACAGTTAAATAAATCTTCAGCATCATTTAGATCTGTACAATTTACATTCACGAGGTCAGACCTCACCTCGCCTTATAAATGTTGCTATTTCATTCACATAAAGTAACCCTGGCGATATTTATAGTATAGAGTTCAAACACATATAATATAGTTGATGCATTAAACAAACACCTGTCATGGACTATACCTGCAGTCTGTTCTTCTCCTCCTTCATGTCCTCCAGCTCTCCTTTTTGCTGAGACTCCAACCTCTGAACTTTACTTTCCAAACGACTGATGGACAGACGGACAGAGAAAAAAAAAAGACTTTAGACACTCCATCAACAGCAGACTCACAAGACATGTACACGTTTTTCACTGCAAATCACATAAACGTTGACCCACAATGCAGCAATGTCTGTTTGGTGCCAGTGTGCATTGTCCTTGTTCTTACAGAGATCTGGCCACAGGTCACATGACATCAAGAGATTTCCCAAACAGGCTACAGAGGAGTTTGATGTTTTAATGATAAAACCATTGCGTTCTAAAATAGGTTGTTTTGACGCCCCTACCAGCAGGACAACAGAGTTTCTCTGTGCCTTCCAAATCCGCTATAAATTACTGTTAAAAAAATATCTGTGTCTACTTTTGTGATTACAAAACTATGACTACAACATGGGTCAGGTAAAAAGTGTTATATAAATCTGATGTATTATTATTAAAGGTGCTCTAAGCGATGTTGGGTGACATCACTACTTGATGACGTTGATGAAGTATTGTCAAACAAAACGAGGCTAGCTCGCCCCTCCCTCCTCCTCGCTTCCTAACCCCCCAAACCCCACCCCCAAATTCTGTTTTTGGGCTGTCTACAGAGACCGCGTTTTTTACAGTGTGTTCAGGGGACAGGCAGCTAGCAGATAGTGAGGAGATGTTTCTTTACAGTGAGTTCAGGGCAGGCGCGTAGGCAGTAATGGGCCAGGGTGTCACTGGCCCGCCCACTTTACTCACTGGCCCGTCCAGCCAAGTTTGATCAAAATACGTTTTGTTATGAAAAATATTCAAATGTATGTAAAAAAAGAAATAATAACAGAACTAGTTGTGTGTGTTTAATGCGTATGTTCTTCTGATTAAAACATAACTGTTTAAACCATACAATCAAACAATTAGATCAAACGCCTTCGGAACATAGTTGGTTTCTGTGGTAACAACAGGCACACTGTCCAAAATTATGAATCCCACTATGGCCACGCCAAGACCCGCCCTACGAAGCGGCTCGATTGGTTGGCGTTAGGTATTTGACCTCGAGTGGTTAAGGTTAGGATAGCAGATTGGTCAGGGGATAGGACCTGAACAAATGGGGTTGTAAATAAGGACGAGCTTTCCTGCAGCATGTGCAGACATTTCCCCAGCGGAGCTGACAGCCAATCAGAGAGAGGAGGCCCTCGCAGAGGTAACATTCACTAAAACGTCTTTCATGCTTCTTGTGTTATTAATTAAGTAACATATAACCTTTCTATTTAGTAAGAAATGGTGAACACTGATGATGGCTTCTAGCTGAAACGCGTTTGTGTTTTGCCCACATTAAATAAGAAGATAACTGATCTGTGAGTGATGTAGTTTTTAATTTTCTGTGATCCTGTCACTGCTGTGGACTCAATACACTGTCTAAGATTTGGCGTCTTGCTGGCCACTTTTCACTATATCTTTCATAATCCAAACAATGCTTGGCTGGAAGTTTCCATTCTTTGATTTTCTTTTACTGCTGGTAGCATTCACTGCTCATGATCTGACCGTAGTCCTGAAGCAACCATGCTGTTGCATTGTTATTGTTACATGTGTGATTTCTGTCTGATGTAGGCTGTTCTATGTCATGCAGTATGTTAACGCCTTCTCTGCTGTCTGGGTTCATGTTTAGTTGCCACTTTGTGCAATAAAATGGTTAATTTTATAACAGTGCAGTGCAGAGCCAATGCTGCTGGTTCTGCTGGTGCAAATATATTTTAGCCTGAATAGGTTCAAACCGACAGGTTTTTGTCTATATTGTTGTGTACAAACTTTTTAGACTGAGCTTTGTTGGTTGAGCATGTTGTAGAGACCTCCAGGGCTGAATTTTGGTCCCAGTCCGCCCCTGCCCTACACTGACTCTGCAGCTCAATAATACCATCACCAGACTTCCTCCTTTACTGCGGCCATAATTACTGCATCAGATAGAGGGCTTTGTCACTTGGATGTAAACATATAACGTTGTTTTGGGGAAACCTTTTGAAACGACTGATGCTGTTGTTTTTCTTGAAGGAAAGTCTCGATAAAACATCAGCAGTAAATTGATCAGGTGTTAGTTTCAGTCCTTCAGAAGCAGAGACAGACTTGTGATGTTCAACCATCATTTATGTTAAAATGAAAAAATGATAGAAGACATATAACATATAGCACAGACAGACACTTATGTAGCAGCTGGATAAAGGCATTTTGGGAAATGTAGGCAATAACTAAATTAAGGACTGGAGACGGCAGGCTGAGGGAAAGTAAATGACTATGTCATCACACAATAACTCCTGGAATGTGTCATATTATTATCAGTGTGTGTGTGTGTGTGTGTGTGTGTGTGTGTGTGTGTGTGTGTGTGTGTGTGTGTGTGTGTGTGCGTGCGTGTGCCAACAGGAGGACAGAAATCCAAACTATTTGTACTACAAATCTGTCTGTAATGGCCCAGAGGTTGTTACTCCTGAGTTACTCCCTCCTGTTAGAGAAGCCGTAAAACAGTGAAATAAAGATTAATAACCGCCCGTCATTCTTTCTGCCAGAGCAGACTGCAGTTCACGTTATCTCTGCAGCTGAACCAGCAGTACAGCTGCTGGAAATAGACGCCAGCCCACAGTTACGTCAACAACGCAGGGGCCAAGCGAATGAAACCTGATGAAGGAGTGGCAGGGGGCTTCAGAGGGAAACATGGGACACTGAAATACTGATTTCCAGCTCACACTCACTTTTCTGGCTCTGAGTGCAGTCGGGTGGGAAAATGTGTCTCCATCTCCAATGTTTCCCAGAATAACTCACACTGTGAGTGTTAAATACTTTGTGCTGTTGTCCAATATCAGGAAAATACATTATTTGAAATGTTGCTTTCTGTATGAGTACATTCATCATCTTTTTATTTGAATAACACTCAGTGTGGTTGTCACTAACGTTCAGGGCCTTAATGTCCCAATTCATCCCAAAGTTGTTGTTTACTGCTGCAAGAGGACATTAATTCAGCTATTAAAACCTGGCTGAACCACAACTTCCTCAAACTCAACAGCGATAAAACGGAGTTCCTCCTCAAAGGCTCCAAATCCACACTCAGCAAAACCAATAACCCCACTCTCACCATAGATGGCACCACTGTCTCCCCATCTCCCCAGGCCCGCAACCTTGGCGTTATTTTTGACTCCACCCTCTCCCTTGAGCTCCACATCTGCGTCATCAAAACCTCCTTCTTTCACCTCCGCAATATCGCCAAAATCAGACCCTCTCTCACACCCCCCGCTGCTGAAAGACTCACTTCATCTCCTCTCGACTGGACTACTGCAACTCACTTCTCCTCGGCATCAGCTCTACCAACATCAACCGCCTCCAACTGGTCCAGAACGCAGCTGCCCGACTCATCACCTGCTCCAAATCCTGGCACCACATCACTCCAGTCCTAAAATAACTCCACTGGCTTCCTATCTCCCACCGGTTCACCTACAAAATCCTGGTCCTCACCTACAAACATCTGGCACCCTCATACCTCACTGACCTCTCCCCCTACCAACCCTCACCCCCTCCCTTACCCTCAGATCCACCTCAGCCGGTCTCCTCTGCATCCACAAGTCCAACCTCCGCAGTTTTGGGGACAGAGCCTTCTCCAGGGCAGCTCCCAGGCTCTGGAACTCCCTCCCCCAAGAGATCTGCACCTCTGAATCCCTCCACATCTTCCAGTCCCGTCTCAAGACTCATCTCTTCACCTCTGCCTTTTCGTAGCCCTCCACCCCCCTCCCTTTTCATCTGTGCCTGAATCTTGTTTTGTTTTGTCTTCTCTCGTTTTATTTTGTTTTGTTTAGACGTAGTCTACCTCCCCTGTAAAGCGACTTTTGCTACAGTTCATCCTGAGAGGAATATGAACGTTTATACAAAATATTTTGGTTTGTTTTTAAGTATTTCACCTCACGGTGGCGCTAGAGGTAACATCAGGTGACCACCAAAGTCAGCAGGGTTTATCTTCTGGTTACCATGAATGTCTGTACAAACACATCAAGTAGATAGAAGTAGATAGTATTTCACAAGATACGTGAAAACTGTGTTGGCACTGGAGGAAAAGTCAGGGGATGAGGAAAGGATTCATCCTCTGGGAACCGTGAACACCTGTACAACGTTTCATCTTAATCCATCAAATATTCGTTGACATATTTCAGTCTGGACCAAAGTGGTTTACCAGCACTGCAGGAGGTTAGCCATCCATGATAGGCTAGGAGGATTTAGGCTCCCCTGTTCTCCTGTAGTTCAGTAAAATGTGAATGTCAGTACATTAACACCCATACATGTAATGTGAGATCTGTTAATATAACATCCGTTAGCCTTTCTAACCACACTGTAGAACCTGAAGTCCAGTTTGTGCTGAAGTGTAGCTGACAAGAGTCAGACGTGACCCTCCACTGTTCCACCTGTGAGTGATATCACTTTACATCCGTAGGTGAGACATTGGTCACAATGAGAGCTGAAACACATGACAAGCTGCTGGTTCTGATCACTTCAACATGCTGACCTGCATGTGAATGACCCAACATCATTCAGTGGGATGAGGACTGATGGGGAGCCACTGACCGCCGTGGTGCTGCGGTTTGTACAGCATGAGTGTGTGTGTGTGTGTGTGTGTGTGTGTGTGTGTGTGCGTGCGTGCGTGCGTGCGTGCGTGCGTGCGTGCGTGCGTGCGCGCGCGCGCGTGCGTGCGTGCGTGCGTGCGTGCGTGCGGGTCTGTGTGTGTGTGTGTGTGTGTGTGTGTGCGTGCGTGCATGCGTGTGTTTGTGTGTGGGTGTGTGTAACCCTACCTGAGCCCGTGCACGTTGTGTCCGAGCCCGGCCCGACACATTAACTATAATTATGAGCCTGAGCCTGATTTAAACTCGACAATGTTTTAATACGTGGGCCGTTATAACTGACGTTCTCAACTACAATTCAGAGTTATTGGAACTACAGAAATTTATTTAGAATTATCTTAATAAATAATGCAACAACGCTGCTGCGTTCCCTCAGCCGAATAGTGAGGGTAACAGATCAAGGCAGCAACATAATCAAAGCCCTGGAACCATACAGGAGACTTTCTTGTCTCGATCACCTGAATACTGTCCTTCACCACAGTCTGCAAACGTAACTATAAAAGTGAGCTCCACCCTGTCTTTTCCAAAGCCAATACATTTGGACTGTTATCACCCAATCAGTTAAAGGACAAGAACAGACCACATTAATCCAACCCAGCACAAGTATGAGCAAAGCTCGGTGGATTTTGGAGAGGTTTTTCTCTTTTTGTACTATATACTATATATATGTGTATATATATACACATATGTATATATATATATATATATATATATGTATATATGTGTGTATGTATATATATATATATATATATATATACATATATGGGCTGTCAATCAATTAAAAAATGTAATTGAATCAATTACAGACTCTGTGATTAATTAATCTAAATTAATCGCATACATCATTTTTGCTGTGAAAGTATTTTAAATATTTCAATTCAAATGAATCAATGAATAATCAGCATTAGTGACATTAAACTCTTTTTATTATTATTTTCACTGTTCAAATAATGACCATTATCATCATATATTAACAATATGACCTAATATGCTGAGGAAATAAATTCAAAAGGGTATTTTACAATAACTACGAATGCACCGCAAGGCTGTAGATTACCAGTTTCAATGAACGCACCATCTCCGTCTGTGTTTTTCCGACAACGACAGAAACACAGTCAAATTTTACACCATTTAGCGTTAGCTGTCAGCATTTTAACCGTGTTTAATCCAGCTACTAGCTAGCGGAAGGCTAACGTTACCTGCTGTTGAGTGTAGTGTTAACCACAGACAGTTAAAGAAACTAGCGTCACTTGCAGCGATGTTCGTCTCTCTCCTTCATTTTACAGTCGAATGGTGGCTAGAACGGCTCTGGGTGAAAGGTCAATATGGAATATATATATATATATATATATATATATATATATATATATATATATATATATATATATATATATATATATATATATATATATATATTAGTGGTGGGCATAGATTAATTTTTTTTAATCTAGATTAATCTCACTGTAATCTTGAAATTAATCTAGATTAAAATGGCTCATTTGAATTCTGCCGAAGGCATTCAGAATATGTGTGCTACCCAAATAATGACTACAAGTAAGTCTTTGAGAACGGGTTTCTCAAGCCAGGTGGCGCATTAGACCAGGGGCTCATCTCCTGTTTCCAAAATGCACTGAATGCATCACAAACTAACTACGGCTAGTTAACTTTCTAAAGCGGGCGAAATCGCTGGTTTGCTAAGAGTCGGGTGGGACTCTGACATTAACACACTGGCAGACGCAAGTGACAGAGACACGGAGGAGAGCAGCGAAGGAAATATGCTGCTGAACGAATATGCTGCATGATTTAAATAGCGTTAAAAAAAATTTATAAACGCAAGTGTGGCAAGCGGTGTTGATTGTGAGGCGCACCGCCGCACATTAGTCTATGTGTGGGAAACACTGTTACTGTTTATTCAGTTAAACATTGATTGTTGTTGACTGTTTTACAGTCAGTAGGCTGTATACATCCGCACTAAAATATCAAGGTGAAAGTCATCATAGCTTGCGTAGTAGCCTATAGACCCAGCTCCCAGCCCAACTTTGAGAATAGATGTAACGGCGATATTTTTTTTATCGCCCGATAAGAGTCTCACGTTAACGCAGCACGTTAACGCCGATAACGGCCCACCACTAATATATATATATATATATATATATATATATATATATATATATATATATTAGGGCTGTCAGTTTAACGCGTTATTAACGGCGTTAACGCAAACCCATTTTAATGCCGATATTTTTTTTAACGCACGATTAACGCATAGAGAGAGCAACGGGATCTGTTAGTCCACTTCTTTAACTGTCTATGGCCAGGCCATGTCCCGCCCTACAAAGCAGCTGATTGGTTTGGTTTAGGCATTTCACCGCAAGTAGTTAGGATAGTGGATTGGTCAGGGGATAGGACCTGAACAAATGGAGTTACGTTACCTTGGACGCCTGGCCAATAGAAGTGATTGAAGGTCGGGTCTTGTAATTTCGCAGACCGCAAACAAAACAGACACAAGCCTCGGCCGGTTTGAGCAAGGGGGCAGGCTTCTCTCCTCAGAGCGAAGCCGCGATGGTGCCATTTTGCTAGCCCTGTTCCCATCACCCCCGTTAGCATCCCATTGACTGCCATTCATTTTGGCGTCACTTTGACAGACAATAACTTTACATCTGAAGCGTTTAAAGACTTGATTTGTCCGTTGTTTATTTCTTAAGAAACACGACAATGTATAAAAGGCTCCATTACCTTGTACCTCACGTTATGGCTCCGTAGCAGACGTTTTTATAAAAATAGGCTAACGATTGTGTCATAACCACGTGACTTACTGTCGCATAGTAGATGAATTACCGTATAGTACAGGAGAAGCTCGCAGGCAGTTTCGACCAAGGGGGAAGGCTTCTCTCCACAGAATGAAGCCTCCTATGGCGCCATTTTAATGCTACCAGACTCTCACCCCCCGTTAACCGCGGTGAGGAGTCTGGTAGCATTAAAATGGCGCCATAGGAGGCTTCACTCTGTGGAGAGAAGCCTGCCCCCTTTTGTTTAGCACCCGGCTGTTAGAGGCACAAGGTATGCTAGTTTTACATTTCATTTATTTAACAACTGTTTGTAACTTTGCTTACCTTGTGGTACCGTTTTATAGTTTTGCTGAGATTGGCAAGTACAAGCTTGCAAGTTAAGCTAACATAAGCATATTGCTGTAGCCTGTAGTTGGCGTTGCCTGGCTATGTGCCTGTTGTGTAATGTTACATGAAACGGTGTTAATTGAGTGATACTACAGTGAAGTGGATTTAAAGGAATGTTTCAAAGAAGCAGCATGATATATTAATTTGATGTTTCATTGTAATTTATGTTGATTTCTGCTAATATAGTTAATAAATACTGGAAGTTAAATACATACAGTATAAAAACACTGAAGTGGAGATTGTCAATAAGTTAGGGGGAAAAGGGTTAAAATGAGACACTTCATGATGTACTGTAAGTAAAGGTGTTGTGTTCTTTGTTTTTTCTCAGCTCTTATGGTGGTTCAAGGGATTAAGGTGTATTAAGGAATGTTGCAGAGGAAGAATAAAGCTTTCTGAACCATCAGTTACAAAGAGCCAGACCATTATTCAGCCGGGGACGCTACAATGTGTGTTTATCAGTTGTAGCTGCAGGATGCAACATTAAATGAAAGCTAAAATGTATGAGTAGTTTTTACCCATGTAAAAGAATAACGTTACATTATAGCATTCATAACGGTAAACATATTTTTCTTTGCTGTCTTGGGGACTAAGGGACAAACGGAGGCTCCACTAGCATCAGAGGGAAAGCAAAATACAAGCAGGGAGACGGAGGCCCAAAGAGATGTTGAATACATTATTTGCTATATTAGAGATTGCCATTAAAAAAATTAATTCATTAAATTAACTGGTTTGTCTGTGTCTTTAAGTTTTTGGGTGTGTACATAAAGTTTTTCAATGTCTATTTTTCCATCAAATTAGACCTGGACACGCCACCTGTTCTAATATCTCGTTAAGTATACAAGCTCTTAAAAGACGTGTATCTTTATTATAACATTTATTAAAACATTATTATATACTGTACACAAGTTTATTCAACATGAAGCGGTGATCAGACTCAGCTGGCGATGATGGTGTTGCTTCCAGACTGCAGACAGAAGGAGAAAGCTTTAGTTTAGTCCAGTAGTTATCCATCCTGTCCTGGTAATATTAGAATGGTATCACAAGTATATTTAAGCATACTTTAACATGTAACTGTAGTGGTGTAGTTTCTTCATCATGGTCTTAACTGACAACTGCTGACTCTTTAACACACTTACACCTATAGCTACTTTTATTGTGTTAGTGGGTGTTTACCAGTGGTGTTATGACTTTTCATATGTTGGTTGTAGCCTTGTAGCTTGTGTGTTTACAGTACTATTTCTCAATTGCAGTTTACTGCATATCATACTGCCTGTGGTAGCTCATTAGCTGGTAGCGTTTACCTTGTAGTTGCTGATCATATTTTGCACTGCATTTGTTAGAAAGCTAGAAGCTACTGGACAATGAGCTAGCTAATGTTAAATGTATGCAGTAAACTACAAGCTAATGTAAACTGTTAGCTACTGTAAGCTTCATGTAATTAACATTAATTAATGCAATTCTCCTTACCGGTAAGTGTTATGACAACTACAAAGTACAAACATGAACTCCCACGAGTTTTTAATTTATTGACATGGGATAAATAAGAAAAAAAATGACTAGCTATTGCTTACATTGCCTATCAGTGTTGGTAACGTTACCTACCTTCGCACATTGCGGGCAAAGTTGGCGACAGAATATTCTCCTGCAAGCAGACTGACACTGATTCACCTTCTTCATCTCAACAAAAGAAATTGAACAGCACAGTTCACAGTTCCACATCCATTTCGTCCAGTGTTTTGAAATGCAGCGAGCTGTTGCCCCTGGCAACCGATAGTGTAGGTATGCCAAAATGTTGCACGGGCTCAGACCCCTCCCAAATCGTTTTTAACCTGCATGTTAATAAACGTAGGGGGAAACACAGACGTTATTTACTTAATATGTAGCTACAATACAGCGATCTCAATCAAAATTAAAGCTGCAAGCAGCGATGGACGGGCCCTCACGCCTCTGTGTGCGTTGGGGTTACCGGCGGACGCCGATCCTTGCGACCGGGCATTTCCGCGGCACTCACACACTGCAAATTGTCAGCAATGAAAAGAGAACTCCCTGCCGAGTTCAACGATACCTCACACAAGACTCTACGTCGTACAGTTCATTAGTTGTTAACGGGGGTGTGACCAAAATTTAGGGGTCGGGGCAAACCTTTACCAATGAAAAATGAGGTCTCTGCTGAGTTCATTGATACCTCACATAAGACTGTACCTTAAATGGGTCACCAGTTATGAAAGGGGGCGTGGCTTAAGCATAGGGGGCGGGTCAAACCATCACCAATTAAAAAACAACTCTCTGCTGAGTTCAATGATACCTCACACAAGGGTCTACCTTAAACAGTTCAAATGTTATGAAAGGGGGCGTGGCCTGAGTAAGTGGGCGTCGTTAAAGTATATGGGGCGGCTCCGTATCACATATAGACCACATATTATAATGTAAATCGGATGATGTTTGTCACATAAGGCAGATTTTGTGTTGCCAGCGGGGGGCGCTATGACGAAATGCCAATTTTTGCCTGTAGGTGTCCTCAGGCCTGGACCCTTGTCAAACATGAGAAGTTTCGGGCGGATATGACAATGTACACTAACGTTATAACAACTACTTCGTTCATCGATGGATGCTCAAAATGGCCGCCACGCCACGCCCACACCGACGAAAAGTTTTTCTTTTAACAACTTTTCATCTTTAACGTGTTGAGATGGTACAGACCAAATTTGAAGTCAATCTGATGAAATCTCTAGGAGGAGTTTGTTAAAGTATAGCACCTTGACTTTTAGGCCTACTTCCTGTTGTCACTAGGGGGCGCTATGACTTTGAGTAAATATCGGCCCTTATATGTCCTCAGGGTTGGACTCTTATGAATCCTGAAAAGTTTCGAGCCAATTGGACAATGGACACTTGAGTTACACCAACTTCCTGTTTCGATGGCGAAACGCACAAAATGGTCGCCCCGCTACGGCCATGCCCTATGACCAAAAGTTTTTCTTTTAACAACTTTTCATCGTTAACGACGTAAGATGGCTCAGACCAAATTTGAAGTTGATCGGATGAAATCTCTAAGAGGAGTTCGTTAAAGTACAACATGTGGAAATGGCCAAAATCGCACTAATTTCGAACATTCAACTCAAAATGTTGGGTTTAGGGTATGGCTCCAATGACGTTTTCTGTACGTCTTGACATGCTACATATGTGTAACAAGTTTCGTGAGTCTACGTTAAACGTACTGCAGGGGCTCCATTTTTTTAACTTTGTAGGGGGCGCTAGCGATCCATTTTTGTGCGCCTATTCCCGAAACCCTTAAAATACGTAAATTTTCACCAGACTTGACGCGACTGCCAAATTTGGTGAGTTTTTGAATATGTTAAGCCCCTCAAAAAGGCAATTCATTGCGCGGAAGAAAGAAAGAAAGAAAGAAAGAAAGAAAGAAAGAAAGAAAGAAAGAAAGAAAGAAAGAAAGAAAGAAAGAAAGAAAGAAAGAAAGAAAGAAAGAAAGAAAGAAAGAAAGAAAGAATAATAATTCCTTCAGTTTCAATAGGGCCTTCGCCGCTGTCGGCGCTCGGGCCCTAACTAGCTCATTCATTTTGCGAGATGAAAGTCTGTGGTTTTAATTTTTGGAGGTTGGTGCACTTATTTTACCAAGAGCGAGTTAGGACAATATCAGTGGCCTTCAGTTAATTATATCTGCAGCAAACCTTCCACAGATGATAACCTATTCAATGAAAACACAATACAGTTTATCTGCCTACAATTTCAGTTTACCGATTGCCATACTAAGAGAAAAATAGACTGTACAAAAAGAGAAAAACCTCTCCAAAATCCACCGAGCTTAACAGTCCAAATGTATTGGCTTTGGAAAAGACAGTGTAAGAGCCAAATAAGGAGTAGTAATAATAATTTAGTTTAAAAACAGTTAAAATGATAAAAAAAACTATTTCATGAAAATTCATAAGAAATGTATTGGTTTAAAATGTATGATTTAGTAATGTTTAGGTAACATTTCAGTATTTTGAGCTGTTTTATAAGTAAACATATAAAAGGAAGACCGTTTGGTTTGCTCGTGTTTCAAATACTGGTTGCAGTTAGACTGACTTCAAAAAAGTGGCACAGAAGAATTAGAAACAATAAGGTACGTGCCACTACAGACAGGGTGGAGCTCATTTTCATAAAACATAATGCGTCTTGTGACGCGTGTCCTTTATCTCACAAAAAGAGTCTTTGGGTCGGAATAAAATCTGGTTTACTACTGTCGGTTCAGCTTTACAGATATCACACATAATGTTACACAGCTAATGAACAATTCCAGATACATAACACAATGTGCATCTCACATCCCATTTTCACTCACTATGACCACTACTACTGTCATTATCAGGGCATGAAGTTAACTTTTTTGACCACCAGCCACTGTGGCGGGTGGATTTAAAAATCCACGCGCCACAATGACTTTTTACCAGCCAGATTTTTTTTTTGCCTCATAAAGGTGAAAAACAGGAATTACTGTGTCTCTCTGATCCTATCCTGTCCTATTCATCGTAGCCTGTGTATTAAGGCAAAACATAATAATTTATTGAACTAATCAAATTTGAACATACAGCTAGGCCAATGTGTCAGTGGCTTGTTGATCTTTACATTGTTAGTTAATTTTCTATCCTGGTCTGGGACACATTCATACGGTTTGAGTAGCTACTTATTGGACTTTAACTTATTGCACTTACAATAATGAGCGTAGCTGTCCTCAATTTAGGTAATTATGTACGTCTCATCTCCGTTTTTTCCTGCATTCACCGTGTGATTGTGTCCGTGTGTCCATGTGTGTGTGTGTGTGTGTGCGCACGTCGCGGGGGAAATGGAGCAACAGCCCAGGACAGGATTGAAACGGCAGCAGCTTTCAGAGTGAAACATCGCTACAGCTACATTGATTTTATGTAATCAATATGCCTTACCGGTTGGCAGGACAGTCTGAAATGTTTTGCACGGTCTGTCGCTGTACGTTTTGTTGGTAAATGTGAAATGTTCGAGTCACACACGTCTTGCCTTCGTTATCAGAAACAAGGAAATGAATTTGACCCGTTCTCACTACCGCTTGGTCAGTGGCTGCACGTGGGACTACTGGGATTGTCGCGAGTAATGCAAATGCGATAGGGGGCACCGGCTGTCAATCAATGTCTTCCAGTGATGCAGGCCCCTGATTGGTCTGGGCCCGTAAGCAACCGCGTACCCTGCTTACCAATAGTTGCGCGTCTGAATCACTCAATTCTCATTGGCTACCTGCCAATGTGGCAGGTAGATTGACAGTGTTACCCGCCAATTGCAAAATTCACCCGCATTTGGCGGGTGGGCGGGTGTTAATTTCATGCCCTGGTCATTATTAAACATTGTGCCAAAATATGAACAATAATGTGGCCGTCTGTGGGCTTATTTGCTAGCTAACCTAAGGAAAAATCCAGCACATAGACGGTACCTTAGAATAACATTACGTGAAGCAGGTGATTTAACGTCCCTGCTCATTTTACATACAGTTTAACAACAAAACAAAATGCTGAGGGAACATTACTATTTTTTTCATGTTGGTTTTGAGCGGTATGCACCCCCACTAAGATGGATAATTTTTTTAACAGTAAGTGAATGCATGTCAGGGGAATACGTCTACTACAGCGGGGAGGCAAAGGCAGAAGGACCGCAGGGTTAGCTAACGTTAACTGTTCCCAGACAATGGAGTTGGTTTTGCCTTGGTTTTGCCTTTTTTGCTCACCAAACGCTGCTGTGGCTGCCCTCCTTCTGCGCTGAGTTTTTAAATTCCAGCGGATGCTATGCACACGACTGGCTGAGAGAGCACAGCCCTAACAAACACACAGAACCCCCCCCCCCCCCACACACACACACACACACACACACACACACACACACACACACACACACACAGACACACAGACACACACACACACACAAATGTGAAATGATTTATAAGTTGTAGGTGACAGTAATGTAAAAAAGTGAATTCCCAACATGTTAAACTATTAAACCAATGTCCCCTAACAGAGCTAGGCCTTCTCTAGCCACTATGCTAGCTTCAGTTAACGTAGCTAAATGCTGTATGTTACGTTAAGCTAATTAGCTAACGTTAGCTTGCAGCATCAGCACCAGACACGTTACACCTACACAACACTCAAGACATTAACTTAACGTTAGTCTGCCTGTGCCAAGATACTAGCGTTATTAACGCAGTGTCAGTGAGCTTTAACGTTAGGCTCATTGACATTAATAAGAGCTGACGTTAACAGACACACAGATGCTTGTTCACATGGCCGCATGTATAAAGTGTAAAGTGCTTATGTTATGTATACACATGCACACAAACATAGCGTTACATACGTGCAAATAAACAGCTCTGTAAGGACTGTAAACAGTCAGACAGAGCAAATGGTGCTGGAATAAATAAAGAATAATTAATAAAACGGGTTGCTTATATATCTGAGGTAGGTGTATATGACAGTGTATTTCTGGCAAATATTTAACGTTTCACGTTGTTTTTAACACTGTAAAATATATAATTAACTTTAAAGGTGGATGTGTGGTGTTCCAGGGTTATTGCACAGGGATTGATCCCAGTGTTCAGTGTTGAGCATAATAACATAATGTAACGTGTGCACAACGCGCATACACTTTGCTTCTCTCATCCACACGGACGCAGCAGTTTCCATTTTTGCAAACCATACATAAGTACAAGGAAAAATATTACTGAAAATGCGCTTCAGGTGTTTGGATAGGTCAGGAGGCACTTTACAGTCCAGTCCTCATAAAGTTGCAGCATTCTTTGCGGCTTCATGTGTTTTACACATTTCCAGAGATGGAGTGGGGGGAGCAGGTGGTGCGTTTGGAGGCCCAAGCTCCATGGCTGCAGCAATCCTCTCCAGACTTGAGGAGATGTGCCTGAGAGGCCGCAGCGACATTGCCACCCAGTCAAGACGGCATTTATTACTTTGCCACATCCCGGACAGCTCCCGCTGGCGTGCGACAGGCAAATAATAGCAATCCGCCATGGAACAAGCGTGCCTCTTAAAGGGAATGTGAGATGACGCTCTGATTGGTTTATTGCACGTTACGCCCAAACCACACCTAGCTACTTCAGACCAACCCACTTTAGATTTGCGCCAGGTGCAATACTCATTTATCCCGCCGGGGTGTGAGCTGAAAGCTGTGCTCTTCTCCGTGTCCTCTGGTTCACAGTGACTACAGCAACACAGAGCATCAGCAGCAGAACACTGAGCACTCAGCATCGCACTTTGAAGAAGGTGGAGTAAATCCCATAGGGCTCCATGTACACTAACACAGTTCTGCTGCTTGATAGACACTGATAACCTCTGTCATAAGCTGCACACCAGTACTCCCATGCATCTCCCACTGAAATATTAGAGATAACCAGGCTCCCATTATCATAGCACTCTGCTCATGCTCTGATCAGACTCTAAACCAAAGATTCTTCCCTCTATTCGGTTCGACTTGATAAACCAACCATGCCACTTATCCCCTTCCCAATCTCTGCATCTGACTGACTTTTTCTCCCTCTGAGAAGAGTTCTACAGCACAGGGGCCAAATTTGGGACACACAAACAGCACATACTGTTGCAGTGTCATAGAGGATTTACAGATGTACCGACCTGAGTGATTTAACATTAGAGATGAAAACACCAGCGAGTAGTGGTCTACTGAAGTAACGGTCTGGTTGTGTAGTTCTTGGCCAGAGATCCAATTAGACCAACGTGGGGGCTGTTCATCAGTGGAGTCAGTGCTAGTGCACGGCAAAACAGCGGCCTCTCCCTGAGCCGTAGATTATCTCAAACTGTGGTCTCAACTGTACAGGTTGACTGCTAACACACTGCTGTTGGTCCATCACCAGCACTGATGGGCAGTAACGCGTTAGTAACATGCTACTGTAATCTGATTACTTTTTTCAAGTAATGAGTAAAGTAAGGGATTACAATTGCAAAAACAGTAATTAGATTACTGTTACTTCCCCGTAAGAAGGCTGTGTAACCGTGATTTTGTTTTGTGAGACTGTCTCGTGAGTGACAATGACGTATATGTAAACACCGACATGTGTAGCTAGTGTTGAACAACAGACAACATGGAGCGCAGGAGAGAGCAGGATCATGCAGCGTTTAATGCTTGGAAGTACCGACATTACTTTGAGTTTGACTCGGTTAAAGGTGACAAAAACATCAGCGTCCGCTGTACATTCTGCGTGGGAAGAAAACTTATCTACAGCGAAAAATTCCACCTCAAATCTGAGCAAGCACCTAGCAAGCCGGCACAGGAATGGGAAACTCTGAAAAAACCCCTGAACCCCCAACTGACATGATAGCCAATCTCCAACAATATCCAATTCCACCGGGCGAACCTCCGAGGGCCCCTCTCCTGCTAAACAGGTGGAAATAGACTTAAAAGCGACAGGACTTAGTGGCGCTGAACTGAAGAGAATGTTTCATTTGATTAAATTTTAGATGATGGAATATGCAGAAAGAATATAATTAGGCTGAAAGGTCTATTGCTTTATCGCGTATTCAGGTCGTGCATCATGTTTTTGAAAAGTAACTTAGTAAAGTAACTGGATTACTTTCTTGGAGAAGTAATCAGTAACTAATTACTATTTCCAAGTAACTTGACCAACACTGATCACCAGACAGTTGTACTCTGTAAAGTGTGTTGCTGTGACATTGGAAACATGAATAGCTGATGTGTTTTTCACCATTTGGTATCTTCCTCTAACATTGTCCATCACTGATGTTGTATTGTCCCCAAAAACTCTGCTCCATGTTTCTTGCTCATATCTAAAGTCCTGTTTGAGCCACTCGATATCCAGATTATCAGCTGCTCCCTTACATGGCATGGCAAGTCTCGCTTCAATAAGTCTCCCATATATTGAAGTAGTACAAACAGTAATAGTGATGTTGTTCTCATGTGTCACGTTGCCCTCAGTCCAACAGTCCTCTTGGTATGGGACAGAGTCTGAATGGTTCAGGTTGAGGATGGTGTAAGAAGTATTCACCGTGCTGACAAGTCATTGTTTCAAGTCTTCAGGTACTGAGGAGTTGTTGGACCAGAGGTCAGAGTTGTTCCACAGGACAAGATTCTCCTCACCAACAGATCTGGAGATCAGGCAGGAGTTGGTGTTCTCGGGGAGGTTGAAGGTGTAAGAGGTCCTTTCCCGTCGGATGATGATCTGTTCTTCTGCATGGATGTTGTTGATGATAGCAAACAGCAGGAAGGAGAGCTCTGTGACTGCAGCCATTCTGCTCCGAGGTCAACAAACACTGACACCACTCAACTCATACGCTCTGCACCAATCCTCATCAGCAGCTGCTCTTTTTCTTCTTTTAACATACATGACTTCTTTATCTCATCATCAGAGGAAACCTTGCAGCATCAGCTCTCTATCAAGTAATCAATGTCCTTTACATGACTCTAAAACCACAGAGGCTGACATGGTTTCATACACACATTATTCAGAAAGGAGAGGAAACAAGCAGAGATAAGAGAGAGGGATGTCTGTGTGTGTGTCTGTGCGTGTATGTGTGTGTCTGTATGTGTGTGTGACTGTGTGTGTGTCTCTGTGTGTGTGTGTGTGTGTGTGTGTGTGTGTCTGTGTGTCTGTGTGTGTATGTGTGTATGTGTTTGTGTGTGTGTCTGTGTTTGTGTGTGTGCATGTTTGTGTGTGCGTCTCTGTAACCTGTGTGTGTGTGTGTGTGTGTCTGTGTGTCTCTATATCCTGTGTGTGTGTTTTCTGTGTGTCTGTGTGTGTATGTGTGTGTGTGTGTGTGTGTGTTTGTCTGTGTGTGTGTGTCTGTGTTTGTCTGTGTGTGTCTCTGTATGTGTGTGCGTGTGTGTGTGTCTGTGTGTCTCTCTATATCCTGTGTGCGTGTGTCTGTCTGTCTGTCTGTCTGTCTGTGTGTGTGTGTGTGTGTGTGTGTGTGTGTGTGTGTGTGTGTGTGTGTGTGTGTGTGTGTGTGTGTGTGTGTGTGTGTGTGTGTGTGGATTAATCCGTTTGCACACGTCCCCAACTACATCCAAAACGCAGAAAATAAAGCTGACTCTTTCTAAAAAGTATTTTTCAGATATTAAATGTTGAGTTCAGGACTGCAACTAACAATTTTTTTCATTGTCGATTAATCTGCTGATTATGTCTCTGGATTACTAGTTGTTTGGTCTATAAAATGTCAGAAAATGGTGAAAAATTCTTCATCAAATCGATTTATCTTTGCAGCTCTAGTTGTGAAACTACAACAAAGAACTATAAGAAAATTAAAACTAGGAAATTATAAATGTAAGGGACATTAAGTCCAATGTGTTTCATAAAGCATCAAACCATTTTGCAGTACGTCAAGAGTGCAAAAACATGTATGTGACTAAAAAAATGAAAACTTCATCACAGTCTTATGTTCATGCTTTCATACATGTTTTAACAGCAATGTTTACACTGTTCTCATTTGAAGTTAGTATTTTGGGTTTTAACTAACTGAAGGCAGCAACAACCCTATTTTAAAAATTGTATTGGTAGGTAATGGTAAAAGAAATGCCAGATTCTTAGGTAAAAAATCTGACACTGTCGCAGCCTTCATCACGTAGTGGCTCATCGGCCTGACCATTACCCAAAAATAATCAGAACCAGCTCTCTGAATACATTATTGTCATATTTTAAGGTAAAATAAAGGATTAAATGCTCCGCGGTTGTGAAATGTTCCTATCTTCAAGGCTTTTAGGGACCTCTCAAAACACAGGATTATCTCAAGAATGCTTTCTCACCAAGTTAAAAGTAGAATGTTTTTCTTATTTTTTAGTCTTTTTATTTAACTATATTTTGGAAAAATATGACCTTTGAGAAGTAGCCTACTGTGCATGCAGAGGAGTCCCCGTACCTAAAAAACTAAATAGCTCGATAGTCGGAGTCTTCATAAATAAGACTTATAAGAGCATTTCCTGATCTGCCACCTCTGTGGTTTAACTTTGGTTACGTTTAGGTCACATAAACTAGTGGGTTAAGGTTAGGCAACGATCATGGTGAGGGTTAAAAGAAACCCTGATAACTGTTGGCCCAACAGTCCACCCAAACCTCCCTGATAAACAGTGAATTTTAATAAACTCAAAGCAAGTACAGAAGTGGAACTGAACATACACTGGTTTGATGTAGTGTGAAGATACGTCTGCACTGTTCAGCCAACTTGAGTGAAAAATGTCCTCTAAATGATCGTAAGGAGATAAGAAGAAAAAGAGAGAAGTTTGTATGAAAATAACAAAAATAGAAACATTTAGCTCCACACAAACACAGCTGGAGTGACACCAACTGCGAGAAGACTCCACCAGTCAAATCAGTGTGAACATGTGAGGCTAAAGTCTCCCCGTGCATACCACCGAAACTGTTGTTCTACCGTAAACAAAGACATATTCCCTCTGAGAGTTAATTAAAGACAAGAGGTAACATTCAATGTAAAACCTCTCACACTGGAACAAGACACACACACACACACACACAAACACGCACTCACTCACTCACTCACTCACTCACTCACTCACTCACTCACTCACACACTGGGTTTCTGCCTCTCTGTTTGTATTATATCTATTACTGTAAACAGAGAACACGCTTGATAATTACTCTGCATGTTTTACCGCTCAGCACACCGTCCAATTTCACCTCACTGTGAAAAATAGTGAAAATATTGTGATTCCAAATATTGGCACATCTCACAGCAGCAGCTGTGGACGTATTTCCATAATGACTTGCTTGTATTTTAAATTTTCTCACTGTTATAGTTGTGAAATTGCTGATAAGGTTCTTGTTCTTGCCCTTCTGGGTCAAAATTTAAATTAAATTAAATGTTTTGGTTGTCTTTTTCGACACTTTAGTCACTTTTCCAGATGTTTTTGTCGATTTCCTATACGTTTTATTTGACTTTTTTTTTCACCCATGTTTTTGAAGCTTTTTGCAACATTTTTGTCACTTTTTTCCAATGTTCTTTTATCAATTATTTTTTCAAATGCTATAAAATTGAAGAAAACATCGAAATTCAATGGAAGTATTGAACTGATCGATTTTTTAATTGTGAAGACCATTGCATGGAACCATTTTTTTTGACAGTTTGGTAGAAAGAAACCCCAATTTGTGATATAGAAACTTTTTGAAAATAGGTCAAATTTGATATTTAGAGATGTGTTAATGTCTTCATTAGAGATTCAGACAGTAGGAAGATAACCGGTAATGAGGAAAGAGAGACGGGACAATTAACATGTCAACATGTTCAGATTCTAACTGTGGACACTGACTTGATTAACTCATTAACTCGAGTTCATTCGCAAAATATATCATATATTTTCCTAAATCCTGTTTTCTTTGTTTTGGTGCAGTCCAAGGAACATCAATAAAACTGGTGTTTTTTTTTTGTTTTTTTTCATTTCATCTGTTTTTGTAAATTAACTCTCTTTTTTGTATCCTCAGGGGTGCACTTTTACCGGGAGGTAACTTTTGTCTGATGTACTTCCTGTTCCAGTGGCAGAATGTCTTCCCTGCTCCAGTTTGTTTTTTTCTGGTATGGTTTTAGATTTCAGTCTTTTTTATTCATTTATTCAGTTTGCTTGTTTTACTTTGTGCTCCAACTGTGCAGTCATTGCAGACCCTGCCACTCCTATCTACCAGCCGTCCATCAGCAGAATCACTTTAGCTCCCTCATTAGATCCCTAGAATATTTACCAGTCCACATCCACTAGCTCTCTGCCAGATTGGCTTTATTTAATTGTTTATTTAGATAGGTACAGTGCATATTAATGGACATCAGTACAAATACACAATGTAAATATGCTAGTTAGCACCATAGCTAATTTTCATCTATTGTCCCTAGGCAGATACAGAAAAACATAAAAACAGTAACAAGCATGCAACACCAGTGCCGATCCTGACCTCCCTGGGGCCCTAAGCAAAATTCTGCTAAGGGGCCCTCTACCTGACCCGTGATGCTGTGAGCTATGTAAACCATTTGCCACACAGTCACACCTGACACTTCAGTGCTCCCAATACAATCCTCCTTCCTTTAAACAAAACAGTCAAAGAATAAGTACAATATAGAACAGAATGAGGTTCAAACCAACAATATTTATTGAATAGAGTATTTTCTATAATATTAAGATAACAAGTGAATATTATTAAATAAGTGAATATTAACGTAAACATAAATAAGAAGAAAATAATAAATTATAACCCTGAACTTTGGCTTTTGGGATTAACTTTGGTTCTCTCTACAGCCTGGGCATTTTCAGCATCAGTATGGGCACCACCAGACTATTTGGACTGTCTAGAATAAACTGAGAAGAATATCACATAGTTAGTTAAGCAGTCATTTACACTACTCGTTACATGTTACAAATGTGTAAACATTTGAATGTTTGAATTAAAATCTTACCATCAAAATATTCCTTTTCTGCACTTTCTTGTAATTTTTAAATAGTGAACTAGTGATGCAGATATCAATAATCCCTGGGAGTGATATCAAGAATTAACTTTTGTACAAGTGAACATGTAATTCCTGATATCAAAAATAGACATTGGTAGGTAAAAATTAACTAAGAGGCCCTACTAGTAAAAATAATCAAGAATTCACTTTGCAAATAGTAAAAAAAATCTAATTCTTGATATCAGAAATGCATAAACTGTGAATGAATAAAAGCTAAAATGCCTTGCCATAGCATGTTATTTATTTATTTATTTTATTTTATATTTTTAAAACAGGAAAAGATTAAAGACAATCGGGCCTGGCTCAGTATAAAATTGATTTTCAGCAGGTTCCTGCTCTGCAGAACATACATATAAAGTTTGTATTATGCATGTTGAAGCAATTCTTGATTTATGGTTATTATTTACTGAGGGATGTGCATCCATATTGACCAGTATGTCCAGCTAATCAACATTTTAAATTCAATATAGCTTATAAATCAATGTCAAATTGTCAATACATTGCTTTCCATCTTGCATAATTAGTGCAGTTGTTTAGAGTTTTTAACTACACATTGTCTGAGACTAGATAATCAGTGTCTTAAAAGTATGTATAATGTGTACTTTGATGAGGAGTGCCATCATTCACGCCCATATATTGTAGCCTACAGTCTGTCTGGTCTTCACATATATTTCTGCTTGAAAAATGCGCGTTTCATTTCATGTATGCGCCTAACGCATGATAACACACCCGCCGCGTTTATCTTTTCCGAGCTGCAGTAAACAAACACCGTTGCACTTTGTCGTTTATCAAACGTAATAAATAATTGTATTTTACTCTCACTTTTGTCAGGCACAAAGTCACAAAACACAACCCTGGAAGTGACTGACGTTAGCAGCTAGACAAGAGATGCACTGCCTGCCTGCCCAGCTAGGTTAGCAGGACCGGAAAAAACACAATAGAAATGTGGATAAACATAACTTTACTTTGCTGACATCAAACTTGGAGAGGAGAGAACACAAGTTTACCTGATTGTTGTTCCCGCAATTCACTCTCATGGTGTTTTTTTTCCTCTTTTCGTGACCAGAAGGATAGTTTCGCTTCCTTTTGTCATGGATGTTGTAAACATTAATTGACGCGCTATGACACGAGGGGGAGGCGGGGCCTCGAGTAATTTGCGGGGCCCTACGCAGCTTGCGTAGTGAGCGTATAGGGCGGATCGGCTCTGTGCAACACCCTCATAGTTTGAGAGGCAAGACAAACACTAACAACAGTCAAGACAAAATACAACAGAACATGTTGTATTTTGTGATTGAGGCAGTTAAAAGTGAGTGCAGCTTTGGTTTTCTAAAAGCCAGAATTTTAAATGAGTTTTAATTGATGTATGTGGGACGGTCCCTTATTTTGGGGGGCAGGCTATTCCAATATTTATTTCCCTTTACTGACAAAACAGTTTGTCCAAATGTGGTGCGCCTTAAGCCCACTATAGACCAAGCCGGAAAACGTCCGTCGTACAGTCTGGCGAGGTCAGTGACTCGAGTCGATTCGCCGATTTGTAGGGCATAGTCGGGAGGACGGGCACTGCCGGCAATCGGGCTCAAATGACCAATCTGATTGGTGGAGTGCTAAGCCGGAAACAGGGAGCCGAAATGAGCGTGACTAGAATCTCTCAAAATCTGACGAAAATCTTTTAAACTGACCTTTGTCGATCTGAAATGAAGACAGATTCAGCAACTGCATGGCCTATTTCTCCTTAAAATGTTTTCAGAAACACGTTTCGGTGAACTATTTTAGTACAATTTGAGATCGTATTCTGAACGAGTCGCCATTAATGGCTGTTTGAAAAATCCAAAAATCCGGAAGAAGCCAGACCCACGTGACGTGTTCGTCCAATCAGCTGCCGGTTTTCCTTTTTGGGAGACAATACAGATTGGCACGATGATGTATAGCCTTATATACAAAACAGGCATACTTAAAAAAAAAATTAAATTCTCAAAACTCAATAGTTTTTTTTTTTTTCCAGTATGCTACAGTGATGAAATTATATCGCTTTTTTGATTTTAATGGCTCTCCTGAAGAGTACTTCACATTATTGCCTGTCTGTTTTTTGATCCTGATTTAGTTTTGGACCCAGCCTGTGGACTTCAGATTTTGCCTCAGCCTGACCTCTGTTCTTGGTTTGACTGCCTGGATTTTTTGCATCCTTGTACTTTTTTTTCGTTTTACCTCCTGAGTCGTGTTCTTTGGTTCTTTATGTCTTTAAACTGTGGCAGTTTTTGTTTGAATTCCAATATTATCATGATTATATTTCATCCCTATGCATGTACAGTATATTTACATTCATCCCTCTTATATATTAGATTGTCAATATGCTCACATATTACACATTTCACACAAAGACAAAAAAAGTCAAATATGGCAGGTATAAGAAGATGTTTCTAACTAGCTTTTCCAGCTGTTGAAGGGGACTCGTACACTTTGCTGTGAGTCGGAGAAAGTCAGTTGATAAATGGGTTTTATTTTCCACTTTCAGAGTTAGATCCAAGATGGCAGCCTCTGAGTTCTACTGGAAGTACATTGGGCCTCATTCACCAATATCTTCCTAAGAATCTTAACTTTGTTCTTAATAAACTTCCTAAGAAAAGTCTACGTTGGATTCATGACATGTTCTTAAACAACAGAATTGTTTGCACCTGCGTTTTTAGGATTGATGAATCCCACGTCTTCCTAATTGAAAGCGCGCGTCAGTTGCTCCTAACTAGCATAAGAAAACGCCCCGCAAATTCCCATATAAGGACATGCGGGAGACCACGTTCAAGTGGTACGGGATTGGACCGTTGGGTATGGCTTTGCAGCGCTGGCTCCAAAGTATCACACAGCTCCATTAAAACATGTCTTGGAAGATTAAACCGTCCGATCAAGTACTCGTCAGTCTCCGCAAATAAATCAACGTGATCCTCAAAGATGCGTTCCCTTCTCAGAGCATGCTCGGCAATGTCGTCAAGCAGCAATAGATATGCCATTTTGACAGCATGCCTACTACGCAATCTACCAATAGGGAACACTATTTCACAGGGGGACAGACTTCCACACAATGTGTTGCTTGCTTGTGCATCTGGCATTTCAGACGCAGCTACCCATACTGCGGATGCCAGTTGATATGAATTTTTGAAGGAGTTTCATCAAAAATCTAGGAGGTTTTACTGAAAAAGAATAGCTTGGAGCAGATCATTTAAAGTGCTCATATTATGCTTTTTGGCATTTCCCCTTTCCTTTATTGTGTTATATATCTTTTTGTGCATGCTTTAGGTTTACAAAGTGAAAAAAAAACAAAGCCCCCCCCCCCCAAAGGGACTTACCATCTCCAACAGAAAACACTGTTCACAAACTGCTCCAAACAGCTCTGTTGTAGTCCAGCCTTTACTTCAGAGACAAACGTGGTCACTTTGGAACACACGTTATAATGCTCGCCTAGCTGCTAGCATGGCACGCCCTCATACTCTGCTTCTGACTGGCTAGTAGTCCTTACCTAGGTACTGTCAGGACATGCCCTCATACTCTGCTTCTGACTGGCTAGTAGTCCTTACCTAGGTACTGTCAGGGCACGCCCTCATACTCTGCTTCTGACTGGCTAGTAGTCCTTACCTAGGTACTGTCAGGGCACGCCCTCATACTCTGCTTCTGACTGGCTAGTAGTCCTTACCTAGGTACTGTCAGGGCACCCCCTCATACTCTGCTTCTGACTGGCTAGTAGTCCTTACCTAGCTACTGCGCATGTGTGACTCCCACCAAAGATGGAACAGAAGTGAGATGTCTCACTCTCACTTTTTTTGAAAATTCAACCATGTAAACCTATTCTGGTACAACCTCTAAATCTAATTATGAACTTGAAAATGAGCATAATATGAGCACTTTAAAAAACACTGAACGTGAACTAGAACTAGGTTGTTTTAATTTGTGTGAACTGAACTGTAAGTGTGAAATTGCACAACACGTTTAAAAAAAAAAAGTCAAATTCCTTGTATGTGTACACGTACTGATTTTGAAATTGTTACTCCTAAAGTGTGTCTATAGAGCATTACTGAGTGTCTAATGTACAACAGATTCAGACTTGAAGCGGGATTTTGAAGCAGTGAAGTTTCCTACCTGTTCTTGTCTCGCAGCTGACTGATCTCAGAGGTCTGCAGCAGCAGCTCCTTCTCCAGCTTGGTGGTGGACAGAGAATTCTCCAGCAGCTGGATCTCTATTCGAGACGTGTGGTTCAGCACCTGGTGGAACACGTTAAACATAAACGTTAAACATTAAAACGAGGACATCAGGGGCCTGTACTACGAAGCAAGATTTAGCGTTAATGAGGTAACTTCGGGTTCAACCCAGGGTTTTCTGTACCATGACGGTGGATCACTTGTTACCGGGTTCAATGCTGTGGTAACTTGTGCTGAACACCTAACCTGGTCGGGAGCAGGTTATGTTGTTGATTAGAGATCAACCGGTGTAAAAGCACCGCCTACTGACCAATCAATACTCTGTTGATAACGGCGTCATCGTTCTTAGAAGATCCATTGACTGAATGGGTGGAGTTCAGTGAGGAAAAGGAAGAAAAAAAAGAAAAAGCTTGGTGCGCAGAGAGAGAGAGAGAGAGAGAGAGAGAGAGAGAGAGAGAGAGGTGCGCTCTCAAAAGTTAAAACATTTAGAGACCGACAACCCCATTAACATTCCCTGATGGGTATTTTTATGAAAGATAAAGATTTTCAGTGGAGGGAATTACGTATCTTTGCAACTTCTTGAGCCGTGTGTTGCCAATGCGCACATCGGTTTGAATTATGTTTTTATATTTTTTAATTGCTCCCATGATCGCTTCCCACTGCCAGAGTTGCAACTGAAATAATAGACTAAAGCAACGACAGTTTATGGAAAGGTCAAGTGTAGTTATGGTCAGATCTTGTGCCTGACTGATGGTGAAGTTATATTGATAAGCCTTTTAATTTACGTATTTACAGCATCAGCTTTTTTTGCCAGCTTTTCTTCCTGTTTTAGGAAGCAGCGACTGGATTGCGTTTTGCCTGTAAAACCGTGTCTGTGCTTCATATTTATGTAGAATTATAGTTTGCTCTTCTTATGTAAAATATGCAGCTCTGGTAGATGTTTAAGATTGGTCAAAATCGCAAACACCGCCTCTTTTATGTGAAAGGGCGCGTCTCTAGATTGGGAAACCCTGGGTCGACTGAACTAGTTGTTAACCACCGTCGTGACAGTTTATGCGGGACCGCGGTTGTTAGGGCTAGTGAAGCCGGGTAACTGAAAGAAATTCAGGTCATGTTGATCTTGATTCGTAGTACAGGCCCATGCTTTCAGGTGACGAGGTCAGCAAAGTGGCGGCTGGTTACCTTGGCTTCCACCACGTTGAGTTTGCGAGTCTGCTCCGCTGTGTGAGTGAGCAGGTTCGTTCCGATCTCCAGCATGGTGGCCGTTTGGTTGTGGACGACGTGTGATGGTATGTTAGTGATGCCTGGCTGCACGCTCTTCTGAATGACGTTCTCCAACTGAGGAAAAACACATGTGATGTGATAGAACAATTAAAAGGTCAAACTGTCTGCGAAGAAAGAAACAAGACGGACAATACAGAAAGGGAAAGACAGACGAATGTTAATACGCTCTATATATATATACATATATATATATATATATATATATATATTATATATATATACATATATATATATATATATATATATATATATTATATATATATATATATATATATATATATATATTATAATTACTGCTACGACATTGCACATATTACATGTCATTTTAACTGACACTTTTATCCAAAGCGACTTACAATGCTAAATATATGTCAGAGGTCACACGCCTCTGAAGCAACAACAAGTTAAGTGTCTTGCTCAAGGACACATTGGTTGATGTATCGCAGTGGGAATCGAACCCGGGTCTCCCACCCGGGTGTCATACCCACTGCGCCATCACCACCATATCTGTACATATTGTTCATACATTGTTCATATTACATGCTCTTATAAGGTAATGCTAATGCTAATACACTACACATATTTATGTTCAATTTATATTACTCTTAGGTGCCTCAAGGGGCGGTAACCCACGAACACCGTGGTGGACACCGGTGGTCAGGGAAGCTGTCTGACTGAAGGAGTCTTTCCGGGATATGATTTCCCAGAGGACTCTGGAGGCAGTTGCAAGGTACCGAAGGGCCCCGAAGGACTGCAGCCTCTGCCATGAAAGAGGCAAAGCAGTGGGTGTGGGAGAAGTTCGGAGAAGACATGGAGAAAAACTTTCGGTCAGCACCAAGACGCTTCTGGAAAACTGTTCGCCACCTCAGGAGGGGGAAGGGGGGAACCATCCAAGCTGTGTACAGTAAGGATGGGACGTTGTTGACCTCAACTGAGGAGGTAATCGGGCGGTAGAAGGAGCACTTTGAGGAACTCCTAAATCCAGCTGATATGCCCTCTATGGTAGAGGCCGAGCTGGAGGATGATGGGGGATTGTCGTCAATTTCCCTGGTGGAAGTCACTGAGGTAGTCAAACAACTCCACGGTGGCAAAGCCCCGGGGATTGATGAGATCCACCCGGAAATGCTGAAAGCTCTGGGTGTGGAGGGGCTGTCTTGGTTGACACGCCTCTTCAACATTGCGTAGAAGTCTGAGACAGTGCCAAAGGAGTGGCAGACCGGGGTGGTGGTTCCCCTGTTCTAAAAGGGGGACCAGGGGGTGTGTGCCAATTACAGGGGTTTCACACTTCTCAGCCTCCCTGGTAAAGTCTACTCCAAGGTGCTGGAAAGGAGGGTTTGGCCGATAGTCGAACCTCGGGTTGAAGAGGAACAATGCGGATTCCGTCCTGGTCGTGGAACAACGGATCAGATCTTTACTCTCGCAAGGATCCTGGAGGGAGCCTGGGAGTATGCCCATCTGGTCTACATGTGTTTTGTGGATCTGGAGAAGGCGTATGACCGGGTCCCCCGGGAGATACTGTGGGAGGTGCTGCGGGAGTATGGGGTGAGGGGGTCCCTTCTCAGGGCCATCCAATCTCTGTATGACCAAAGCGAGAGCTGTGTCCGGGTTCTCGGCAGTAAGTCAGACTCGTTTCAGGTGAGGGTTGGCCTCCGCCAGGGCTGCGCTTTGTCACCAATCCTGTTTGTAGTATTTATGGACAGGATATTGAGGCATAGTCGTGGTGGGGAGGGGTTGCAGTTCGGTGGGCTGGAGATCTCATCGCTGCTCTTTGCAGATGATGTGGTCCTGATGGCATCATCGGCCTGTGACCTTCAGCACTCACTGGATCGGTTTGCAGCCGAGTGTGAAGCGGCTGGGATGAGGATCAGCACCTCTAAATCTGAGGCCATGGTTCTCAGCAGGAAACCAATGGAGTGCCTTCCCCAGGTAGGGAATGAGTCCTTACCCCAAGTGAAAGAGTTTAAATACCTGGGGGTCTTATTCGCGAGTGAGGGGACAATGGAGCGGGAGATTGGTCGGAGAATCGGCGCAGTGTATCGCACTGTTGTGACAAAAAGAGAGCTGAGCCAGAAGGCAAAGCTCTCGATCTACCAGTCAGTTTTTGTTCCTACCCTCACCTATGGTCATGAAGGCTGGGTCATGACCGAAAGAACGAGATCCAGGGTACAAGCGGCCGAAATGGGTTTCCTCAGGATGGTGGCTGGCGTCTCCCTTAGAGATAGGGTGAGAAGCTCAGTCATCCGTGAGGAGCTCGGAGTAGAGCCGCTGCTCCTTTACGTCGAAAGGATACAGTTGAGGTGGTTCGGGCATCTGGTAAGGATGCCCCCTGGGCGCCTCCCTAAGGAGGTGTTCTAGGCACGTCCAGCTGGGAGGAGACCTCGGGGAAGACCCAGGACTAGGTGGAGGGATTATATCTCCAACCTGGCCTGGGAACGCCTCGGGATCCCCCAGTCAGAGCTGGTTAATGTGGCTCGGGAAAGGGAAGTTTGGTCCCTGCTGGAGCTGCTCCCCCCTCGACCCGACAACAGATAAGCGGAAGGCGATGGATGGATGGATGGATTATATTACTCTAAACCACCTTCTGTAAACCAACTGTATACTAATGTCTACACTGCACTGTATTTTGTCTTGTCTATGCACCACCTATACTTTGTATATCACATTGCACTTTTCTGCTCTTTTTGCACTTCTGGTTAGACGCTAACTGCATTTCATTGTCTTTGTACTTGTACTCTGCACAATGACAATAAAGTTGAAACTAAACTAATCTAATCTAATAGAACAAAAACAAACAAAAACAAGGCTAACATTGGACTTTAATTAGTCTGGATCAACGGAAGTACATTTCCAGGATAAAGCCTGACAGGCCTGACAGGCTTTGCCTCTGTGTTGCCATTTTCAAAATCCATTCGCTACAGAAACAACAACAAACTTCGAACTAGCAAGCTACAGTTTTGAAAACATTGTGATCATGCAACAAGGCAGGCCTGCTTGGTTCTTTTGGGGACTGATTGTAAAGATTTACAAAGAATATGTTTAGGGCATTTCCTCTCTAACCTGGACGTTTTGGGACTGATTGGTGGGATTGCTGTGGACGAAGTACACACGGTGATACACTGGTAAGATAAATTAAGGTTTACCCATGTATCAGCTAATTTAAATAGCTCACGTTACTGTATTGTGTGAACAGGTAACTTTATTTAATATTGTACGTGGCGTTTTCTTTTGTGGGGTGCAAATGTTCCACCAAAACAAGTTCCTTCCTGAGACCAGTGTTGCCAGATCTCGCGAGACAAATAAGCAACCAGGCATGTGAAAACAAGCCCAAAACAAGCGACTTTTTCTACGGAGCCCCCCTAATTTTGCTTCGGGACGAGAAAAATAAATAAACTGTGTGCACGGTTTTACAATCCGTGGGGACGGATTTTAAACTGGGTACAGATTGTCAATCAATCAATGTAAACACAGTAGTTTATTTTTCTCCCCCCTGAGCTTCAGGACAATGAGCACAAGAGGGATTTAAACCACCTTTTACATTATTTTAACATTAGAAAACTGATGGGATATCATATAGACTGATGTACCAAATACATTATATACACAGTAATCCTCTGATAATTAAAATTTGCACGCAAATATCGTGAATTCACAGGGGACTGCAGAAGATCCCATTTTTAAATAACTATAACCCAGAAACAGAAGAAATTGATGATCATCTTGGTGTGCACGTATTTCACACTTACATACTTTGCACAGTGCTTTTGAGTCGTTTTCAGTTGAATCCATTATTTTACTCCTTTCTCTTTCTCCCAGTCTTTGTTATATTTCTTCCCGTATTTCGCCCACTTTGTCCCGGACATTTGTTCCTCCAAAAACTCTCCTACAGTCCAGTCCTTCTCTTAATACATCCATGGTCCAGTCAACATTCAGTCGCGACTCGCGCGTATTTTCATTTAAACATCACTCACGTGTTTCCTAAACAGAAAAAACAGATTGCCCTGCTCTGCCTCTGATTGGCTAGTACTCATTGCCATCTGGGTCAGAGCAAAGCCCGTCTACGGAAGCCGTTCCACTCCCCATTCAGCCCCATTGTACCTATTTTGGTTGCAGTTCCACCAGAGTTCCACTGGGGATGATCACGGTCCCGTGCAAAATTAATGGGACTCTATGGAGCTAGACGGCTAAATTAGTCTCTTTCGCCTGATTGTCGTTGAGAAATCTCAGATTTGATTGTAGTTTTTGCAAGTTCAACATGGATTATAGGTCAAAAGTTGAATGAACGAGTACTTATGCCCTTTTGATTTGTTTCAGGTTGAGTCGTTGTTGCCCATACCACGCTAGCATTCTGCTAATGAATGCTGATTGGTCAGTGAAAGACTGATTACGATCGGAGATCCCGCTTGACGGCATCCGAAGTGAAACCTGAATTTCAGAGTGAATATTTCGGCGTGGTCGTTAAAACATTAGCAAACCTCTTTCTAGCATGTGTACTGACAGGGAGAGTCTAACCTGTCAGCTGTGTTGTCGATGCCTCGAGAGAGAAAAGGAAGCGACTCAGAGCTTGCCGTAAAGCAGTATCTCTGGCCGTATATGTGTATAAATGTCATTGACATTTTAAAAGGCTTTTTAGATCAAAAAAGCGACTTTAAAAAAATATAACACCCAGCAGTATGTATTTGCTTAGCCACCCCTTTCGAATGCAACATTCAAATTACTAGACAAAAAATTATATCTTGAGAAAAGTGGATTTTTAGGGGTATAGCTCCATAGCGTCCCATTCATCTAGCCATCTAGTGGAACTCAGAACCCGGAAGTAACGAGGGAGTGGAACTTTACTATATTAGAAATTCTTTGGTCAGAGCCAATTAGAAGCAGGATGTGGGTGGGGAAAAAACTGCTGCCTCCCGTGTGTATGGGGAAAGGGGAGGGACAGAGGGAACATTCAAGACAAACTCCTATGTTTAAATAACATGCTTGACAACGTATTATGGAGCTGGGAAAAAGCCCAAATAAGCAACTACACTTTAGAAACAAGCCCAAAAAAAAACGCGACCCACGACTACCAATATTTGTAAGTGACTTTACAGAAAAACAAGCCCAAAGTCGCTTATAATAAGCGGACTTGGCAACACTGCCTGAGACTATTCAGCAGAGCCACGGTTGCTGTGTCCGCAGCTTAGCTCCGGCCACGACAATTGTGATTGGTTTAAAGAAATGCAATGTCTTCTTCTATCCTGGTATGTATCTGTGATGTAGCCAAACCTTACTCCACAGTGCTGTGGAGATGAAGTCTAGTCTTGCATTGCCAGACCTAATTTATTAATTATTATACCATGGTCTGGGTGAATACTCAATTCTGATTGTCCATAAAAAAGTTTTATAGGACACCTACTAAAGGAGTTCCGGTGAAACTAACTGTTTACTGTTCTAAATGAATGCGCTACATTAAAACAAAAACTAAATCTGAATATCTAACAGTGAGTGTAGTCCTTCAGTGCCTCGTCCTCTGAACACCACAGGATGGTGATAACACACAGGCTGCAAGAAGTAAGTTACACCGCCCCTCTCAACTGACTTTGTTTCACAGCGAATAACGTTATCTCACATCCCGTTCACTGTTCAGGTCGCTACTTCAGGCTGCGACCGACAGCAACGTTACACATCACGGATAAAAATGTTCATAAAAGTCGTATTGTTTTGGGGACAATGACATGGCTGTACACACTGTTACTGACTTTGGATTGTGCTAGCATAGCGTTAGCTCTCTGTCTCGGAGCTGAGCGGACTATAAATATCTCCGGTTGCTAAGGGTGGCAAGTTGTATCTAAGGTCTGTTCTATTCCCTGGAGCAGTGACCAATGTTTCTATTGCATAATAACCTAATGGGACAGGACTGATTGTTCCAGGTATTAGTCAAACCCTCAGGCGTAACCAGGGAAACAGAGTTATTGTTTGGAAAAAAACTTTAGATTTTCTATTCATAATTTCTATTGTAAAATGTATTAAAATATGAATTCATGTTTTTAAAAAAGATTGACAAGTGACCATGGTATAAGAGGGTTAATGCCCTTCGATGTGTCCATTGTCAGGTATTAATGAACTGCCCGTCGGACGGTTCACCCCTCGCTGTCGTCCATTAATACCTGACAATGGACACCTCGAATGGCATTAACCCTTACATAATTAATTTCTTTCCACAGCATACAGTAACTGACTCATACCATCGTTGTGTTAAGTCTATCCAGAACCTCAGCATTAAAATAATGCATACTGAGCACTAACACCACCCACTCAGTGCATCAAGTTCACCAAATCAAACATGTCAAGAGGTCGGGTATATAAAGACACAGGTCTCTCCATCTCTGGGAATATCAACTGATGCCAACTTGCACTGCCATGCTATGACCTTTAACCCCCGACAAATAAATAATCCATCCGCTCAGCCATCTATTCATCCCTCAGACTCCACGTCTTCAGGGTATCAGTGCCACTGAGAAGCACAGGCAGTTGATAAATATATCGTTGGACCAACAAACAGATTGGTCCCGGTGGGATGGCCAGTTACCAATGAGGCTGTTTGATGAGTCAGTGGGAGGACAAGGCAAGGCCACAATGCCCAGATCACGTATGAGTCTGGATCCCTTTACTTTCATTTATCGGTGGCAGGTCATATCAGCTGTCACTAACTAACTTACTTTCCTAACTTACTTTAGTGAGTAAGTTGATGACAAAACGTGTCTGGTTTGTGGGTTTTCTGCAAGAGAGTTTACGTGAGAACGAGCGTCTCTGTAACACCACAGTGCAACCATGAGTGGAGTTTCTGTAGTTCCAACAAATCCAACAGAGTGACACGTCTGCTCTCTAGCTGATTGCATCATGTCAATTTCAGAAGTCCCATTCTTAAAATCAAACTCATTCATTCAGTCATATTATATTAATAATGTATGCTCATTAATCTTATATATTTCGACCAGGGCCTTCAGTATTTCGAACAAGTAGCTCATAATAAAATAATATGTGTCAATTCTCAATGTATTAAACACAGTCAAAAGACAATAATTATGAACACAAATGGTCATCAATGACAAATTAAAGGGATATTTCACCACTGGAAAGCTGAATATATCTTTAAATTGGGTCACTTATGTAGCAGAAATGTGAAAAAAAAAAAATGTAATGGGTGCCTTCTAGGCCGAGAAAAGCCAGAAAATGTGTTTTTGGCTCATATGGATGAAAGACACCAAATCCCAGAATGCACTTCGCTTCGCTGCTTTGAGTCCACTTCCAAGCCACGCCTACCGCTTGACAGACAGGCAATACAGAGGTATTCAACTCACCTCAATGTGTTTTATTGTTATTTCAACCATATACACAAAACAACGTTTCACCGTGGCTCAAGTGGTGTTACACATTTAAAATATATAAAAACGACATTATATAAAAACGACATACGAAACAGGCTACATTTAGTGCACACACACACATTATAGGTTCCGTAAAGTTCAGCTAAGCATACCAGCATTAGGCTTGGTGGGCTGTAACTACAGTCTCATCTTTTTTGTCAACAATAATGCAAGTTAATTTAGTCATAGTCAGCGTTTTTGGACATTGGTGCAGTCTCGTCATCGTTTCGTCATCGTTTCGTCTTAGTCATGGAAAAAAAGGTCGACAAACATATTTAGTCTTGTCTCGTCTGACGAAATTAACACTACCCAGGATTCAGATCTGCATCATAATATTCAGAGAATCACAGATGTGTGTCAGATTTCTTTGCAAACAGACACACGGGAAGTAATGAAATGTAAAAGGCTCAGAAACACCACAAAGGCCATTTAAATGTGGCTGAAATGTGGTTGTTATGACTGCTGAAGGCTGACAGCTGATTCATAAGTGCTGACTAATCCTCCAGTTTCACCAACGTCATGATATCATGGCTTTATTTCTCTCAGCGGCTGATGTTATCCACACTGATTGACTTTATCGCATTCATCAGTTTTCATGTTACTAATTTTCATGCAACTCAATTAAAGTTACTCATGTGTTATTATGTTTAGTCTGCTTCAATTCAGCTTCGGATTAAACAAGCGTCACTCTGTTCAATCAGAAAATGATTTGACGATCCGTATCGCAGCCGTCACAAATCCAAGTGGCCTTTTACAGGGACTTATGTGCGAGTAAGCATAGTGGAACCTGGAACAAGGAGGGAAAACATCAGATGTTGTAATGCAGCGGGAAAGCTAATCAAATAATCAAACAAGGAGAAAATTGGTGGAATGAGCTGGTTCGTTTCTCTGCTTCCTGAGATGCTGCGCGGATAAACTTTGACGAAAGCCAAAACTTCCACCTGGCCCAAACAGCAGAGAAACAGAGGGGAGGGGGGGGGGGGGGGGGGGGGTTAGAACAGAAATATGTTGTCAGTGGTGAGAGTGAGAATAAAGGAGAACATAGAGAATTCAGAATAATCGAAATAAGCAAGAAAAGTTCAGCAGGTTCTTTTTTTGGGTCTTGTTATTTTTTTGTCGAGTCTCTAGAGATGCAATGTGCTGACTTTTTAATTGACCCTTACTTCCTGCTGTAGGATTAGAACTACACACACACACACACACACACACACACACACACACACACACACACACACACACACACACACACACACACACACACACAAAATACATAAAATCTCTTTACACAGACAAAGAAACTGGCATACTTTCATACAGGCATACAAGCAAACACACATACACACACACACACACACACACAAACACACACACACACACACACACACACACACACACACACACACACACACACACACACACACACACACACACACAATTATAAGCTACACAAGCTGACCGACGAGCTCTGGGACTATGCAGACAACCCCACGTATGGAGGGCTTGTTTCTGAGATGCTAACTCAAACCACATGTTGGCTTCGCTGTGATCTGGCCCTCTGGGTGACTTCACATAGGGAGGGGGGGGGAGTACTGGGTCACCAAACAGCCCCGATAAGAAGAGTGACGCACAGGCAAGTAGCACCGATAGGGATCTGGGGTAACAAGTGCACTGTGGGTCGCTGATGTGTGTCGGGATCTGAGCTGGCAGCTCTGGACCCGAAGGGACACTGAGTGACTGGACTGAGGAAGGCTAACAGCTAAAAATGATCCATGTTTATGTTTAGTTCCAAACAGAAAGTAGTTTGACGTCACAGAGCAGTGAAAGGTGAAGCTGTGGAGGTGGATGGCTGCACAAAGTGTTACCATCAGAGACACAGGTTCAGTTCCTTTTCTCATTTCCATCATCCTTTCATAGGCTTAAAGCGTTAACGTCTATCTGTCTAATCTTGCTGCAGCAGTGATGTACCAATGTACTCCAGGACTCTGTGACATCACTATTGGGGGCGTGGTTAAAGGTGGATTCACGTACAACAATAAAAAACAGTATCAAAATCGATGCAGCGGAATTAAAGATATCTGTTTTTATTCCACTCAATATTTTTTCTAATCAAAACCTGGCGCCTGCATTACCCACAATGCAACTCGACTTGACAGTGAGACAGTAAGAGCAGTTAATGTAGCCTGGAGCCTCTAACCTGCAGCAGAGATGAGCAGCTACAGATGTTTCACAGCTTTCTAACTCCACACCGCCAGATTTATTTCATTTCCAAACTTGTAGTCTTCAGACCCAACCGACGCTGACTCAAGTGACATCACTTGACATTCACTGACTGAATTCTCACAGCTCCCTCTAGAGACACCAAAGGCTATATCTTACTTTTAAAACATATGCAGTAGAACTTCCTAACAAATGGAAACAGACTTATGTGTAAAATTGGCTTAAGGACTGTCCTGTCCAGAAAACATCAGCATTGGTTCAATGGGTTAAAAATTAGGGCTGCACAATTAATCGCAATTGTATCGAAATCGCAATTTGGACTAGTGCAATATCCAAATCGCATATTTGTTAAAGGCAAAATATGTGTCAAATCATTCTGAATGAAGTATTGTGGAACTGCAGAGACGTCCTAGTCTACACATCCTATCCTACAGACTACAGAAAACATCTTTGGTTGCTACAGATCCTCGCAAAAACCACACTATAATCATTTTAATTTCTTTCAATTTTAATAATTTTCAATGAGAATGAAAATAATGATACAAAAATGATCATTCCCTCCAATATCGTGAATCATAACGCAATCACAATATCAGTCAAAATAATCGCAATTAGATATTTTTCTCATATCGTGCAGCCCTAGTTAAAATTACTTAAAGCACAGCAGGAAGTAGTGTGATGGCTATTTGCCTAAAGTTCCCACTACAGTGGGGACGCCCTGTTAGCTCACCTGGTTGAGCGGGTTGCGGCCCACGTGCTAATGCTCAGTCCTTACCAGTCGGCGGCCCTCTGTTGCACGTCGTTCCCCCTCTCTCTCCCACAAGGCCAAAAAAAGCCTTGAAGTCGTTGTGGTTTCTCAGGTTTCCCTGAGGTGCACTTTGACCGTAAAGGGGGAGGGCTCCAGAAACTGTCGGCAAGTGGAAAACCAGGGCTAAAGTCGTGTAGTTTGAACAAGGCATTAACCAAAACGTTTCAGTGGGTATAAATGGAAGTGATTATTGCTGCCGTGTCTTTGTCCCAATAGGGGATCTAAATGCACAGAACTATAAGGACTTTTTTATATATCTGAAAATAGAAACTTGTAAGTGTCACGTAATCAGAGAAATAATGTAAGTGTGGGAGAGCAGAAGTTGAAGACCACAAGAAAATGACTGAAACAGGTTTGAACTTGCAACACTTGTACTGTATATTCCTTCGGACGTCATTCCTATGATTCTTTCAAATATATCTTAATCACACACACAGCCACACAACCTCAGATACGTTAAAGTTTAGTGTGTTTGTTTGACATCTTGTATAAATAGTGAGCGATAGTGATATCAATCCCTTGAAAAACGACAGTCGTAGGGCTGTGTATTGGCAAGAATCTGGCGATACGATACGTATCACGGTACATGGGACACATTTCAATATATTGCAATATATTTCGATAGTGTGCGTAAGGCGATATATTGTGATTTTATTTTAGAATTTTAGAAAAACTAATATTTGAAAAACGTCAAAGAAGTTTACGTTGAGCTTGATGAATCTGAACTAAAACTTGCATACATTGCAGAGCCGGTTGTATTATTGCAGTGTGTCTCTGAGTATCAGAGAGTCCAGATGTTGTGGCTGAATCTCAGAGTGTTATGAAGGAGCAGAACAAGCCAACGGCCTCAGGCTTCGTTTCTGAGCAGCGCTGCACATGGCAAACTGCAGGGGAGTATATCTCTGTCCTCTCTCAATACCCCTCAACTACTTCCATCCCCTATCTCTTTCTCATGTATGAACTTATCACCTTCAGGTGTGCAAAGAATCGTTTTATCTCATCTATCTTCATTTCTCTCTGTCCCTCTTGTATATTGTTTGACGAATTATGTATCACTCTAAGAGAACCAAACAGCTGTACGCTTGAATCCGTCCATGTGTCAGACAATAGACTTTCATCAGTAAATGCTTAAAACGCATACACCAACTACAGTGCAGTACTAGCCTGGTTGACACCAGACCCTTCTCAGTTGTAACTGAGAGTGGGTCTGGGGGAAGCTTCATTCACAGGACATTTCCAAAGGATGACGCTCAAATGCCTCTGGGCGCAATCGGATAGTCCTTCAACCAATCAGACCAACGATCCGGGTGACGTAGCAACGACAGCGCCATCAACGGGTTGCTGCGCTTCAGTGGCCGTAATGTTGAATGTAAACAAAAAGCTGCTTGCTGTCGCTGCGCTATCGTCATCGTGTAAAGCCCGCCGCATCGGTTGTGATTGGTGCCTCGATTTGGCCAGACGGACTTGCAGAGCAAATCTCAAATTTGCCGGAAGTTCGTCAGAGATTTCCCAGGCTAGTGCAGTACAGAAGGCAAGCTGAGCATAACAACCAATAAAAAGGCAACTTGTGGCAACTTATTTTAGTCGTCCACCCCATAGTCTTTAGACGTACATTAAACATTTACTTTACTTGAGCATCAATGTAGAGATACAAGGCTTGATGATAAGATGACACAGGTTTAAAGAAAAGTTCTGCATTAACTATGATCTCTAATCTGCTTGTTAGGAAGTGAACACAAAGGTGAACATGAACAGAATGTCCTTTACACCAGTGTTTCTCAAATGGGGGTCCGTGTTCCCCTAGGGGTACTTTGGAGGACTGCAGGGGGTATGTGACAGTTGTTTTTGAAGTTTGTCACCTTTTTTTGAAGGTTTTGTCGTTTGTTTTGACCTATTCTTGGCTTTCTTCCTGACTTTTTTTATGCAAAGTTTTTTTCTGCTTTTTTACAAAGTTTTTGTCACTTTTTTTCGAAGTTTGTCGCTTATTTGAATTTTGTGTCACTTTTGTCGCCCTAGTGTTGCCTTCCTTCTTTCTACTGTGTTTTATCAAAGTATTTGTTACTGTTTTCGACCTATTCTTGCCTTACTTCCTTCTTTCTGCCATCTTTTGCCAAGGTTTTGTCGTTTAAAAGAAAAAAAAAGTTTTGTCGCCTTTTTTCATCAGCATTTAAATGTTTTCCAGGGACAAGGCCGTTGATTAGTAAATCTATCATTGACATCGCTGTATTGTTCATCTTTATATAGACTTTTTTTTTCTACCAAAAATGATTTGCGCTGGTTACATGGCTTAAAAAAACTGTTCAAACGGGGTACGATATTGAAAAAAAGCTTGAGAACCACTGCTTTACACTGATCCACTGCACATTAACTATTACGGCTGTCAACGATTAATAACCAGGCAGAAAATATGAAAATATGAGTCCTGGTAATGGATTTGTTTTAATGATCTCAATGATCTCCATTTTTGTAAATCTTTGTAGAAATCTGCTTTGTCTTGACCTTCTTTATGAACCTAATGTGATAACTGCAGAATCCCAAGTATCTGTGTATTGTCTGTAATCCAATTTAGAACTTTGGATTACAGACATACTAATAATATTTGGAAATTCCTGCTCCCATCACACAGACTTTTCTCATTTTTGTCTTTTCTTATATATATATATATACATATATATATATATATATATATATATATATATATATATATATATATATATATATATATATGCATGATCTTCTGTTACTTCTGGTGAAGTGGGATGTTCCAAATATTTATTCCAACGTGGTTTCCTTGTGGTTACTACATGTACAGTTTTTTGTTAATACTTGAGAAAAAACATTGTATTATTTTTTACCCTTTTATTAGCATATTAAAGTGCCTATATTATGAAAAACAAATAACTTTTTCTGGGATTTAGGGTGTTATTTTGTGTCTCTGGTGCTTCCACACACATACAAACTTTTTGTTTCTGAATGATTCCTGCCTTCAGTCTCCGGGTGAGCTGGTCAAAATCGGCAGGGCCGTCTATGTCATCGGCCGAAACATTTGGTGTGTGCTAACCACTTTAGCTAATATCACATCTGCTAGCTGTTTCACCAACTTCGGTCAGTACAAGGCAGGATTAGCAGGGAGACTTCTTCTAAACGAGGGTGCACTTCCAACTTTGCGTGGAATACCTGCAGAACAGGGACATGTAAGTAGTTCTATACAATTTATTTTGTAGAATAGGGTGAACTCGTGTGTGATGTAGCAGTGTTTTGCCATTGGGAAGGAGGTGGCTAACCGTTAGCAGTGGTAGCTTCTAGATCTTACCTAGCTACTGAGCATGTGCGACTCCCAACAAAGATGGAACAGAAGTGAGATGTCTCACTCTGTAGCTAAAACAGAGAGCTCAACACACAGGGTGAAAAGAGGAGCTGCAGCAATTTGTAGTACAACAAAAATATGGTGTTTTTTGAAAATTAAACCACATAAACCTATTCTGGTACAACCTCAAAATATAATTATGAACCTGAAAATGAGCATAATATGGGCACTTTAACAGTATTGTCTTTTTTAAATGCTTGTTTTGTAATTAAGTCTATTCAGTCATGGTATGCCCTGTGCACTTCACTCCTACAGTAAACTAACAAAACATCTGTCTCGCTGTGTCTCTGTGTGTCTGTGGGGAGACACCTGTTGAACCCCTGTGACACAGACAGGAATCCCTGTGGTGGTCTGGAGTGATGGAGAGAGATTTGAACATTTCATTTCCTCATCAAGATCCACCAGTAACTACCGTGTGGTTTGTGTTTCCTTAAAGAGGACAAGAAATAGCAGACAATAATACAGACAAGCAAACAATATCCAGTATACAGTCACAATACAGTCTGCATGGAGTGCTGCTTGGCTGTGTAGAAAGTGTCCCTGTGGGGCTTTTCAGTTTGGGGATCCTACTATTTTAGAAATGTTTAAGGAATCTGAGGCACTTAAGAGAGTAATGGCTTAAAAAAGCCTTTATTATCTCATGGCTGATTTAGTGATACAAAACATGCCAATATCCAGTCTATGTTACATTTTTTAGATTAAGATTAAGATTAAGATTAAGAATGACTGGGCAGCAAAACAAATAATTTAAGAAAACAAAAGCACAAATATAACTGCTGTCAAGGGAAAACCTAGTTTCTCTAAAATGTTTGGTCTTCAGGTATATGGCCTGAATCAGGCGAGGACTTGACAAACAAGAATGCGTTTGCATTTTCCAGAGCAATCCAGAATCAGTGTACGTCTTAGCAAAGACGCAGTCCAGTATTTATAAAATTATTTTAAAAATTTTACTTTTGTTAATAAACCCCCAGTTTCTATGTATGCTTCTCACAAACCTGATGTGATGAATTTAGGAGCTTTTGCTTAAATAAAAAACACATGATGTTTTCCGAATTCCATAAAGTTTGAAGGATTTTCAAGGCCTGTTGGAAACAGAACCTGATGCAAATCAAACACCTGAATATTATCCTCTAATATCTAGAAATGTTTAGTTTCATAAGATCCTGGGCCTTGCTCAGTAGTGGGAATTAACTGCCTTCCCGTTTTTCCATACACATGTCCTGGCTCGGCTTGGCTCGGTTTGACTGCGCGCGTCAGCCCAGTACGGCAGGGATTGCATTTCCACTACAACAGTGCTACCCGCCTGTGTCTTTGTTTAAAACAAACACAGAGACTTCTGAATGGACGTGAGTTGAGTCTCGCAACACTCCCTTTTTTGAGGGGAAGAGTCTTAACAGATTTGGTCTGACTCCAGAGATGGTCCATCTTGGGCGGGACACAAGCACAACAAGGTTTGACTCAGCATGACCAAAAGTGCCAGTGCATTTACTCATGATGAAGTTGAGAATTGAATGCATTTTTATTTCACAAAAAAGCAAAGATTACAGAAAAATTCTAAAATCATGTATATGAATTTGTGTATCAGAACTTGGTTTCTTCTTATTCCCTCCCCCATTAATCATCTTACGGCCCCTCAGATTTATCTGGTGACCCTTTGGAGGGACCTGGCCCCTGGGTTGAGAACCACTGGACTAAATAGCTACAACAGTGAAATGCTGCAGATGAATCAATGCAATAATATTAACAACCAATGTTACACATAACATCAGTCACAACTACTTTTACTTTTGATTAAAATGCTTACGATACTTCTGTACCTTTAAGTAGAATTTTGAATGCAGTACTTGTACATTGCAGTATTGGTACTTTAGTTTGTTTTTCCTTGTTCTTACCTTCTGGTATGAGATGATTTCTGAAAACTACCACATGATGATTTGAAACCTTCAGGCTCACTACAGACCACATTCATGTTATTTCCTTTTGATTTACTCATATCTCCTTCTAATCGCACAAACAATCCATTACTTTATGTCTATTATATGGAGCAGATACTGATCTGAATTATGTAACTAGTGTTTTTCAACCTGTCAGAGTTCCTTTTCTTAGCTACCATCACAAACCCGTCCTGCGGTTTTCATTCACACCTCATATGGTCCAGCATTAGCACATCTCCTGACAGATGTTTACACGTTCCTCGTGGGAAATATAAGATAACAACATCATGGTTACAGTGCTGTCGAGGTAAGCGAGTGGAGTAGATGTGATTTTTACCTTTTATTAGATTAAGAAATTTAAAAAGCAACTTAATACCCTGATTAAGTTTGACTGATCTACCCCATCCCAGTTTTCAATCAGATTGTTGCTCCAGTAAATGTTAAATGTGCAGACTGATCTCATGAAGTGGCATATGTATGACACGCCAATTAGTATGCCATTATTGGCGTGTTATCAAGACGCATACTCGCTTTTTAGGCTGGCGACAGACTGGCTGCGTGGCGTGAGCGTGGCGTTTCTGTTGCGTGGCAGCTGCATGGATTTTTCTGTCTTTACACACCAGAAACGTGACTGACACGGCGCTGCTGCTGCTGTAGGCTACACATGTAGGCTATGTTTCCCATTGATTTACTGCACTCAAGCAGTATACTTCATGTTAAACATACTGATTTGATTACAGCAAAGACAACGTCGGCAGTATTGACGGCAAAATAGGCTACAGTATTGACAGGTGGGACATTTGAAAATCGATAATATATATATTTTTTTATTTTACATTTATATCTGCATTTATGTCAAAACCTAGAGACTTTCAAACATCAAAATGTAATTTATTAATATGTATTTGTGTCAAAATGACATATAAACATATTTTCCTATTCAATTTTGCCTGGAAACGCTTGCGTGTCACGTGAAAAATAGGCGTCGGTTCTATTTCTAGCAGGTACGCGTTTTCAGCGCGGCTCAAGCCGCGCGTGAGACGTGCGTGTCACGCAGGCAGACAGCGTGCACGCTCTAACTTGTTACCATGGGAGCCGAAATAAAAACGGACACACCACGCAGCTGACACGCTCACGCGATGCATCCAGTCTGTGGCCGGCTTTAGCGTGTTTATCATCGTTTGGCCTCCATTGACTTACATTACTCCATTGACCTACATTACCTTGTGATTGCGTGTGAATTGACGGCGTAGAGAGTAGTATGAAAGGGTGAAAATCTGCTTAGGGACCCTAACCCTAAACCCAACCGTAGCCTTGCGATAACACGTAGCCTCATAACATGCCATGTGGCTTTAGAAAGTGGCGTGTATGTTTACGCTGTGACGTTGCAGACTGCTGTCTGCTGTATACAGTGTAGACAATACACGCAGATAGCTCAAAATGCATACAGATAACACGCCACTTGGCTTTAGGAAAGTGGCGTGTGTGTTTACGAGAAGTCATGATATCATGTTGAAATGTGAATGGACTGCATTAGCGCTTTACTAGTCTTAAAGTCTTACTCAAAGCACTTTTACACACTACAGGTGCCATTCACCATTCACACACATTCATACACATGGTGGTGAGGCTGCCATACAAGGTGCCACCTGCTCATCAGCTAATCATTCACACACGTTCACATGTCCTTGCGTAGCATCGGGAGCAACTCAGGGTTCAGTGTCTTGCCCAAAGACACTTTGACATAGGACTGCAGGGCCAGGGATCGAACTACCAACCTTCTAATCATGGACGACCGTTCTACCACATGATCCACAGCCCCCCCAGTTTGTGTCTGTCTCTCTCGTTATCTAAACCAACGTGTTAAAATAAATTGTTTTTGGTTACAACAAAACCTCGCTCAAAAATCAAATGATTTTAGTCTATGGATGCTGATTTAGATGTGTTCTTCTGGCAGATAGCCAACACTCGTTAACTGATCATTAACCGTTAACCAACAAACATGTAACGGCTTCCTGTGCATCCGTCCAGGACTGAGCCTGTCTCCACCGCGTCAACCGGCGAGGTTGTCAGCTGTGTGTCTGCATGGCATACTGTGTGTGTAGGACGGACAATTTAACCCACCAGTCCTTATTGATGTAGTAGCCTAAGTAAGTTAACAGTACAGGGGTTATTTCCAGCTTGTAGAGAGGAGAGTAAAACAAGAAACAGATGTGATTTTAACTTTCACTTTCTCTACTTTAAGTAGCTTCAATGCTTATTATGGGAAAGCTTTACTTGTGAAAGAGGTAGGAATGGGAAAGTGGTGGAGAGGACCCAAGTTAGTCCTGTTATTCTGAATCTAGTTCCCAAAGGACTCAGCATGAGGACTCATCAGAAGTGGGCCAAACACAAGCAAAGCTCTCCCCAAATAAATTAGGATTGAATCAAACCTTCTCTGCTGCTACAATCTACAGCAAAGACGAAGCTTACTCATGTGAGGGCACCAGAGAGATAACAACACAAGACATCCAATGACTCCATGAGCGGCAAACAGCAGCACATTTTCTTGTAAGCCTGTATAAGTAAAAAATGTTTTGAAGTTTTTTGACTTTGGCAGCCCCAAGTGGTAGTGGTAGTGATTTGTGTGAAGGCCACAGTTAGAATTGCCATAGTCGGGATCAATGGAAGTACATTTCCAGGATAAATGCCTGACCTTCCGCTGTGTTGGCATTCTCAAAATCCCTTCGCTACAGGAAACAACAACAAACAAGCAAGCAAGCTACATGCTGAAAATTAGTACATTAAAGTCATACCTGCCGCAGCTGGATGGTATTTTACAGACTAGATTTCAGAAACCAACCAAATAATCTCCACATGCTTATTCTGAAGCTTTTGCCCGTATCGCATCGTCTTCATCAGCAGATGAAGTTTGCTCAGTTGTCATGGGACTGTAGATGTTCAAACTTTCCATTGTTCTGAACATTTTTACAGTGATACGGTCTAAAGCTCCACAGCTAGCCAGTGTGAGGACTTTGACTGGAAACTGTTAAGTGAAATGAGTCAAACCAGCTATAACTAAATAACTAAACTACAACTAAATCTTTTCTAAAGAAGTTTGAGCTTTTTATGCCCAATTTAATTTGGATAAATCATGATTCACCTACAATTCTTGTAACTGACAATGAAGTCACAGCCAGCATAACTGCTTCAATTCCCAGCAGGGACACCAGCTCTAAAATAAATAGGCACATAATGGGAAAAATGACGGAGGAAAAGAAAAGAAATAAGAAAAGAAAACTTCCTGCTTCTGTTTAATATACATTACAGATTTACGTGTCTCTCTGACAGAGCTCTCCTCTGTCTCACTAAAGTACATATGACAGGCCAATGACCGCCCAACCATCTGTTGTGTGTTAGATCTCCAACATTTTATCAGTATATTAAAGGGTCACAGCTCTGTATGAGTGTGAGTAAGTAAGTGTGTACGTAAATGAATTAGTGAGTGAGTGTGTCAGTAAAGGCTACTATCTACAATATACGTGTGTGTGTGTGTTGTGTGTGTGAGTGTGTGTGTGTGTGTGTCTGAGCTAGACTGCCGGGTCACCACTTCAGCCACGACAAACATCTCACCACAATCAGGACCAGATGGGCTAAGTCAACACAGTGGTGTGTGTGTGTGTGTGTGTGTGTGTGTGTGTGTGTGTGTGTGTGTGTGTGTGTGTGTGTGTGTGTGTGTGTGTGTGTGTGTGTATATCTAAAGGATTCAAGTAAGAGTTAACTTGCATGTACTTTAATGGCGTAGTGTGTGTTCTGCCACTTATACTTGTTTGTATGTTAAAGAGTGAGTAAATTAACTGCCTATTTTGATGTTCTTAAAATACAGTAAATATATATACACACACACACACACACACATATATATATATATATATATATATATATAGATATATATATATATTAGGGCTGTCAGCATTAATGCAAACCCATTTTAACGCCGTCAACTTTTAGCTAGACCGGAAAAAAAAAACAGGCACACGCCGCGGCCGTACATAGTTGCGAGCTGCGTAGCTAGTAGGCTCGTGACGGCGATTAGCTTTGGAGCGAGTACAGTCAGTGAGAGAAATAAAGTGTCTCCTCTGTTCTTTCTGACCACGGTGGGAAACCTGGATCAGGAAAAGTTAACCCTCTCCTTGATTACGTTGTTTATGGAGAAGGACAACCAGGAAATGAGTCGGGGGAAACTATAGACAGTTAAAGAAAGGGGGAAACTGTCACTATGACGACCAGCCACGCTCGCCTCAGGCATGAGGCAGTACTATCTGCAATGGAAAATGGAGGTAACAGTGTTACATTATGTGACAGATTATTAGCTCCAAGTGAGAATGTTGGTGTGAAATTGAACACTACGTATATGCCGATGTTGTTTTCAATAAAAAAACATTTGCACAAAGCAGCTGATCCACTTTTCCATGTTGATAAGAGCATTAAAATGAGAAAATATAATGAAACAAAAAGAAATCAAGGGACATTTAGAATAGATAAAAATTTGCGATTAATTGCAATTAATCGTGAGTTAAATATGACATTAATGCGATTAATTGCGATTAAATATTTTAATCGTTTGACAGCACTAATATATATATATATAGGGCTGTCACTTTAACGCGCTATTAACGTCGTTAACGCAAACCCATTTTAACGCCAACAATTTTTTTATCGGCCGATTAACGCATAGACAGTTAGCTAGACAGGAAGTAAAATTACGAATCCCACTATGGCCACGCCAAGACCCGCCCTACGAAGCAGCTCGATTGGTTGGGGTTAGGGAGTAGTTAGGATAGCGGATTGGTCAGGGGATAGGACCTGAACAAATGGGGTTACGTTACCTTGGACGCTTGGCCAATAGTATTGATTGAAGGGCGGGTTTCGCAGACCGGAATCTGGCCGCTGTTTGGGCTTGCTAGCTTGCTAGCCGCGTAGCTAGATAGTAGGTTCGTCACGGCGATTAGCTTCGGAGCGAGTAGTGACTCTACAGTCAGAGAGAGAAACAAAGTGTCTCCCCTGTTCTTTCTGACCACGGTGGGAAACCTGGAGCAGGAAAACCCTCTCCTTGATTTTACGTTGGTTATGAACGAGAACGAGAACCAGGAAATGAGTCACGGGAAACCAGTCGCTATGACGACGGCTATACCGCTGACAACGCTATGATCCCATAGACAGTAGGACCAGCCACACTCGCCTCAGGCATGAGGCAGTACTATCTGCAATGGAAAATCGAGGTAACAGCGTTACATTATGTGACAGATTATTAGCTCCAAGTGTGAACGTTTGTGTGAAATGGAACACTACGTATATGACAATCATGTTTTCAATCAAAAAACATTTGCACAAAGCAAGCCGATCCACTTTTCCATGTTGATAAGAGCATTAAAATGAAAAAAATATAAAAAAAATCAAGGGACATTTAGAATAGATAAAAATGTGCGATTAATCGCGATTAATCGTGAGTTAACTATGACATTAATGCGATTAATCGCGATTAATTATTTTAATCGCTTGACAGCACTAATATATATATATATATATATAATATATTATATATATGTATATATATATATATATATAATATATATATATATATAATATATATATATTGATGTTTTACTACTGCTAATCTACTTGGTAAAAGTCATAAAGAAAGATCAGCTTCATGGGTTTAAAACAAACCAATGTTTCTGATTATGGTTCTTTATCTGGAACATGCATTGCATTCACTTTTTCCAAGACCAGACTTCATAGGGTCTTCCTATCGTCAGCTCGGCTCATAAAGACCTGTGCATTTTTTTTATTTTTTATAAAAGGACAATAAGGAGGCATCCTGTGATCATATACTCATTTGAGAAAATTGGTATTTAAAGCCATATTTCACCGCTGGAAAGCTGAATATATCTTTAAATTGGGTCACTTATGTAGTAGAAATGTGAAAAATAAATTGAAATTGGTGCCTTCTAGGCCGAGAAAAGCCAGAAAATGTGCTTTTGGCTCATATGGATGAAAGACACCAAATCCCACTCCCAGTCCACTCCCAAGCACCGCCTACCATTTACAGACAGAGGCATTCAACTCAACTAAGGTGTGTTTTATTGTCATTTCAACCATATACACGAAACGTTTCACCGTGACTCAAGTGGTGTTACACATTTAAAATATATAAAAACGACATTATATAAAAACAACATACAAAACAGGCTACATTTAGTGCACGCACATTATAGGCCCCGTAAAGTTCAGCTATGCATACTAGCATTAGGCTTGGTGGGCTGTAAACACCGAGTATAAACTAATTAGTGTGGTATGTGGAATGGTCGGCATTTAACAGTCTCAAACTCCAGCAGTTAGCAGTTAGTTGGATACAAATCACCCCATTTCTGCACCAGCCCGTGTTAACACAGCTCACCTTCACGGGTCTTTTAACCAGCGACAGAGCATCTCTAGCTCGGAGGGCTAGCAGGCCTGGTAGCTGGATAGTCCGGTACACTGTTGTTCAGCCATGTTTCCACAAAAATGAAAACACAACAGTCTCTGAACTCGCGTTGGGAGTTTCGTTGAAGTTGGATGTAGTCCAGTTTGTTGTCTAATGAGCGGACTCTTGCAAGCAGGATTGATGGGACAGGTGGCCGGCTAGCGTTAGCCCACTTTGGATGTCCCTTACCCCAGCTAGCGGCATTGGCTGAGGTGCTGGTCCCCGTAGCAAGCGAAGCTCACGAAGTGTGTTGAGTATTCCGATAACGTTTCCTGCATATTCTCAAATCGGTACCAATGTATCCCAGTGGTACACATGTGCGGTAATTTGAATGCACATAACTGTTGTAAAAGTTTGCTGCTGAAAAAAGAGCCTTATAAGCGAAGATTCAAGATTCAAGAAGATTCAAGATTCAAGGCTGACAGTCGTTTTTTTCCGGCTGAGATCGGCTCGCTTCGAGTAAAGACAGTCCAACCCCCTATGTGCAGGTTGAAAACATGCGGAACTAGCTGGGTGTAGTCCACAGACTCTGGGCAAAAATCTTCCGATGACGCAAAAATCGTCGTTTTACGTCATCAGAAGATTTTTTACCAGACCCATAATACAGAGATCTCTCGTCTCAGGGGGACATGAGGGAGGGAAGCACAGTCATTCAAAAATACTACCGTGTTTCTACTGATACAAAGCTTAATGCTAAATCGGTGAAGTATCCCTTTAAGTAGCCTGGCTCAACAGATTGATTAATGGTTCTGCGGAGGCTCCACGCAGAGCTTTCACCGTAGCCTACGTAAGTGGCCTGAAGTTTATACATGTGCGTTGGTGTGTGCGTCGATGTCTTTAAGAGAATAGAAGGGCCGGCATGTGCGTGTGTGGGGGGAGTGTGTGGTAGAGCGAGTTAGAGAGTGACAGTGATTAGCTCCGGAGCGAGTAGCGACTCTAGAGTCAGTGAGAGAAACAAAGTGTCTCCCCTGTTCTTTCTGACCACGGTGGGAAATCTGGAGCAGGAGAAGTTAACCCTCTCCTTGATTTCATGTTGTTTATGGAGAATGAGAACCAGGAAATGCAACGCTTCCAAGCCACAGCTGAGCGACGTGTGTAGCCGCGACGTGTGTCGGCGCGAAGTGTAGTTGCATTTTTCAAGAGTTTTTTTGGTAACACTTTACTTGAAGGTATCTACATAAGAGTGACATGACACTGTCATGACACATGAACCCTAATCCTAACTCTAACTTGTCATGACAAAAACCGAATGCCACTTACTAAAAGAAGCGTTTTCATAAACGTTTATGACTTGTATATAATGTTTATGACACATTCATGACAGTGTCATGTCACTTTTATGTAGATACCTTCAAGTAAAGTGTAACCGTTTTTTTTTTTTTTTTTAACCTGCCCAATTTTTATAGAAAAGGGTCCCCAGACAAAAGGCTCCTCAGAGGGTTAATGTTATACAAGAGTATGACAATCCAAACCATCCAATCCAAAGACACAGCCGTGCGAGTAATGGCTGGTTGGGATTTACATTTTTTTGAGAATTACTGCTACAGATCAGGGCCATTAACGCGTCCTGCTGTGAGACCGTCTGGGTCAAGGAAAATGCATGAAAATGGCCCGTAAGAGGCTCTGATGTAAAAAAAAAAAAATTTAAAAAGCCAGTAAAAGAATGCAAACAGTGAAATAGTATGATTGAATTACAAATGCAATTCAGCCCTGAATTATATTTGAGAAGAGGCTGCGATGGCTGCAGGAAAGGTGTAGGATAAATAAATGAACTTATTTCTACACTCACTGCACAGAACAGTATGCTCACACATACAGAGAAGAAAGTGTGTAACTTTACCTGCATGTCCTAATCTATTTACTATGACAATAAATAAAGCCAGTGTTTTATATAGTATTAATAACTGCTCCTCTGTGAGCGTGTTTGAACAGATGGTGCTGGATGAACGCCACACGATGATGGAGTCATAGACTGGATGACAGACAGCATGGTTAAAATGAGTTTGGTTAAACAAGAAGAAAGAGTGATTGTGGTCATTTCGGTTTTCATGGAGAGGAACGACAGACAGCGGTGGAAAGCAGAAGAGAGACTCTTGATTAAGGTTTGATTTTGAACATGTTAAAAATAAAAATACTCTCAAGTACAATCAAAGGGTTTAGGTTTTCTCTGAGGTTTCAATTTTCTTCCATCCTTAAGAAAATGATAACGCACCTATTAAGAGACTTGAGATGACTATTGTAGTCATATATTAGTGCCAAAGATGTTGACATTTTCTGTGACATTTTATTTCTTTGCAGGGTCGGCCTAAACTTCCAGTTAACGCTCAAAGCCACAGAGACACTCTTTAATATTATTTTAATACACACGCCACAAGATTTTGAAAAGCAGTCAGCTGTGTCACCACAGAGATTACTACATACATTTAAAGGTGCTATAGATCAGATTGTGAAGATCCAGGACTTAGCCAAAAAATTTGAACATCAACAACTTCTCAGAGGTCCGTTTCAGGTAGCAGGTTTAGTGGAAACTCTGAGTTTGTTAAGCCTGAGATGAGGGAAACTCTGGGTTTTCTGTTTCAGAAAGAGAGGTAACTTAACCTCAGAGTCAGTTACTATGGTAACTGAGCCTATGAACCTAACCTGGTCGGGAGCAGGTTTTCTTCAAGAAACCTCAAGTTTCTCTCAGACTCCTCCCCATGGATGTATGAAGAGAATTAACGCTCCTCCCTCTGACACAGAGCTCTTCATTTCCTCATTCATTCATTCAGTCTGGATCAGGAGCATTTCAGCGCAGTTTGTTATATCGGCATGAATAAAATAAACATTGTTGGTTTATTAACTGTTAGGCAGACTTTAAAACATTGTTTTTTCTCAAAACATGACATTTCCTTTTATCGACGATCCCGTTGATGAAGACGCTGTATCGCAGGGAGTTAAACATACGTCAGAAGATGATATTGACGCATTTTAATTTCCAGATAACTTCCTATTTGAGCGCTATGTTTTTTCTTCCCAGTCTATCAGTTATGTAAGCTACATAACCTTATCCGTCCTCATATCACTAACATCACCCATCGTGGACATGCTCTACATCCCAGCACATTCTTTGTGTTGCATTAGCTACAGTTGTCTCTACAACCTTGGTGATGTGGAGCATTTTAACAAAGCGCTGTCAGAAGAGATCGCTCTGAAACGTTGTATAACTGCTATAAATCATCTCATGCTTTGTGTTTGGGCTTAATTAAATCCTGACAGTCTAAGCTTTCAACCGATGTGCTGCATGACCATATATTTTGAAGATTTAATGCGTCAAATTTATAACAAAGTTTAAGCAGCGTCCACTTTGAGCGTAAGTGTCCCGTATACGGGTCAGTGAAAGTAAAGAGTTTAAACATTTGTAGTGTTCCCTGGACACAAACCAGTAAGAGCCATTAAAAAGGAGTTCCACAATATTGCAGGTGAATGATGTAAACCATTTGAAATAAAAATTTATGAATTATAATTCTGTTAATGATGGTGCTGCAGCCTCAGAATGGGATTAGTAGGCCTAGGACTTTTTCGCCCGCAGTATTGCACCTAAATGAAATTGATTTTCAGTAGTAGTAGGCTATACTTATGATTAAATATGATATACATTACATTGGAATATACATATTTACTCTAGCAGCAATTTTCTCCAACGCAAATTTTGTCTCTTTAGCAGCAGCCACTGTGTTGCTTTTTTAACTAAATACATGTTCAAACTCACTGTATATGCGCATGAGTATTGCCGCCGAACCGTTTGTTTGTGGTTGTTACCATGGTGAATCGTAGTATCATGGCTCCATTCATGCTGTCTTTGGTGCACGTAACCCTGAGTCAACCTACTCCGAGTTGATTGAACCAACTCGAATCAGCCGTTGTGAAACCGAAAATTCCGAGTTTCCCATCTCAGGATAAATCAACTCAGAGGTCAGGCTCAGACTCAGAGTTTGTTGAACCTCCTACCTGAAACGGACCCCAGTCCGTCCCCCCTTTCCGCTAAAGCCCTAAACGGTCTCCTAAGCCCCTCCTCCCACAAGGGAGAATGAATGCGTGTGCATGAGCAGTGATTGACACGCAGTTAGACCCCCCCCCCGGCCCTGATGGGTGCATCTGAACAGGGAGCAGTGGATTTTTGCAAATCACACTACAGGCTGTAGGTGGTGCCAGGGAAGCCAAGTTTTTTATTTAAAATGACCTGCTTCATGTAGTTCTACTCAAACATAGGGTCAGTTTCAGCAAATATGACAGAGAGTTAGTTTTATAAGTCTTACCTACTGCACCTTTAAGGTTCTGTATCTCTGTATCAGTGTCTGTGTCCAAACCGGCAGCGACAGATGCCGCCCACAAGAGCCTGGGTCTGTCCGAGGTTTCTGCCAAAAAAGTTTTTCCTCACCTCTGGAAATTGTTGGGTCTTCGTAAATTACAGTGTGGTCTAGACCTACTCTATCTGTAAAGTGTCTTGAGATAACTCTTGTTATGATTTGATACTATAAATAAATATTGAATTGAAGGTTCCTGCATTACATTAGACAGATACCAGGCTCCACTTTTTCTAAAACCCAAATTTCTTTGCACAGATTTGGTTCAACTAATTCTATATAGTGATTCAACGTCTTTTTCGACACTTCTGTCACTTTTCCCCAAGTTTTTTTAAGTGTTTTTGTCAATTCTTACCGATGTTTTTGTCACACTTTTCCTGCACCTTTTTGACTTTGTTTTCTCCCCACGTTTTTGAAGCTATTTCCGACATTTTTGTCACTCTTTTCAATGTTCTTTTATCTTTTATTTTCTCTAAATGCTATAAAATTGCATAAAACACCCAAATTCAATGAAAGTACTGAGCTGATCTTTTATTTTACTTGTGAAGAGTAATGGCTGTATGGAACCATCCACGTTATTTTTTGACAATTTGGTTGAAAGAAACCCAAATTTCTGATATAGAAATGTTTTGAATATGGATCAAATTTGACCCGAGGACAACAGGAGGGTAACTGAAAGAGAGACAGAGCAGCGACCATCTACTACATCGCAAAAATATTTATTACATTGTATAAAAATGAAGTTGCGTATTAAACTGGGTCTACAATAACCTGTAGGATGGCCTAAAGCCTTAATACATATCTTTTTGCATAGAATACTAAGCTATTGAAATAATAATTGTTGACATGATTTTATAAATCATGTTTTAATGTTAATATCTGTGGATAGCTATCTTAGTGACTACCTTACCTATAGGCCAGTATGCTTATCATCAATGTTTTTTTTTTTTTTACATATAGGCTGATATATATTTACTAATAATATGTTGGATTCATGTTAACACATTTTAATTTTCTTGGAAACTTTCAAACAACAATAATGTGGTGCCCCCCCCCCCCCCCCCCCCCCCTGCAGTAACTCTGAGGACCCCCTGTTGAAGATCTCTGGTAGAGCTGAATAGTTTTGCTTAAAGGGATACTTCACCGATTTAGCATTCAGCTTTGTATCAGTAGAAACCCGGTAGTATTTCTGAATGACCGTGCGTCCCTCCCTCATATCCCCCTGAGACAGGAGATATCTGCATTGGGGGGTGCGGAAAAAATCTTCCGATGACGTAAAATGACGATTTTTGCGTCATCGGAAGATTTTTTGGCCAGAGCAAAAGACTACAACCAGTAGTAGGACCTACTTCCGCATGTTTTAAACCCGCCCATCACCCGAAGCGAGGCGATCTCGGCCGAAAAAAAACGAAATGTCAGCCATCTTGAATCCTCGCTAAACAGGGCTCTGCTCTATCTTCTCAGCAGCAAACTTTTACAACAATGATGTGCATTCAAACTACCGCACGTGTACCACCGGGATACATCGCTACAGATCGGAGAATATGCAGGAAACGTTATTACAGACGAAATAATCGGCCCACTACGAGAGCTTCGCCTGCCACGGAGAACAGCACGGAGGCCGCGGGCTCGCTCCTACCCCGAGCCGGGGTAGGGGGCATTCACGTCGGATAGGTGGGAAGCTAAAGCTAGCCGGGGGAAAGGCACATCCAGAGCGAGCTAACGCTAGCCGGCCACCTGTCCCATCAATCCTGCTTGCAAGTGTCCGTTCATTTAACAACAAACTGGACTACATCCAACTTCAACGATGTTCCCAACGCGAGTTCAGAGACTGTGTTTTTTGCTCAACAGTGAACCGGACTGTCCAGCTACCAGGCCTGCTAGCCCTCCGACAATCCGAGCTTCTTTTACTGTCTATGGCTCTCTCTCATGGGAGAACTTCTCAGCAGCAAACTTTTACAACAATTATGTGCATTCAAACTACCGCAGGTGTACCACCGGGATACATCGGTACAGATCGGAGAATATGCAGGGAACGTTATTAGAGACGGAATAATCGGCCCACTACGAGAGCTTCGCCTGCACGGAGACCAGCACGGGGACCGCGGGCTCGCTCCTACCCCGAGCCGGGGTAGGGGACATTCACGTCGGATAGGTGGGAAGCTAATGCTAGCCGGGGGAAAGGCACATCCAGAGCGAGCTAACGCTAGCCGGCCACCTGTCCCATCAATCCTGATTGAAAGTGTCCGTTGATTTAACAACAAACTGGACTACATCCAACTTCAACGATGCTCCAAACGCGAATTCAGAGACTGTGTTTTTTTTGTTTCGTGGAAACATGGCTGAACAACAGTGTACCAGACTGTCCAGCTACCAGGACTGCTAGCCCTCCGACGATCCGAGCTAGAGATGCTCTGTATGAAGGTGAGCTGTGTTAACACGGACTGGTGCAGAAATGGGGTGATTTGCATCCAACTAACTGCTAACCGCTGGAGTTTGTGACTGTTACATGGCGACCATTCTACATTCCACGCTAATTCACGGCTGTGTTTATACTCGGTGTTTACAGCCCACCAAGCCTAATGCTAGTATGCGTTAGCTGAACTTTACGGAACCTATAATGTCTGTGTGCACTAAAGGTAGCCTGTTTCGTATGTCGTTATTATATAATGTAGTTTATATATATATTTTAAATGTGTAACGCCACTTGAGCCACGATGAAACGTTGTTTTGTGTATATGGTTGAAATAACAATAAAACACATTGAGTTGAGTCGAATGCCTCGCTGTCTGTCTGTCAAGCGGTAGGCGTGGCTTGGGAGTGGACTCAAAGCAGCGAAGCGAAGTGCATTCTGGGATTTGGTAACTTTCATCCATATGAGCCAAAAACACATTTTCTGGCTTTTCTCGGCCTAGAAGGCACCAATTAAATTTTTTTTTTCACATTTCTGCTACATAAGTGACCCAATTTAAAGATATATTCAGCTTTCCAGCGGTGAAGTATCCCTTTAACTTCAGGATGTCACTAATCAATCAAACGGAGTCACAACCAACATGAGTGAGGGCCAAAATTATTTAAAATGTTTTAAATTAACTACTTATTACTTTTAGTTGAGTAATTTTTCAGATAGGTAATTTTACTTTTACTTGAGTAATATTTCATCAAAGTATTGGTACTTTTACTTGAGTACAATATTTTAGTACTTTTTCCACCTCTGCCAACGTCCATTTTTCAAGGCAAATACATCCCTAACAGTCCAAAAGAAAAAGAACTTCCATATGTCTGATTACAATCCGTTTTGACTACCTGCTGTCCCCAAAGAGCTGAGGGAGAAGAGAGAGAGTTCACTCATTTTAGGGGCGATAAAAAGGGAATGTTAGAGCCCCTCAGTGGCTGTGGTGCTGGGCCTCAAGCCAGGAGATCTGTGTGTGTGTGTGTGTGTGTGTGTGTGTGTGTGTGTGTTTTCTGTACATGAGTGTCTGCATGTGCAGTGAGAATTTAGAGAGAGTAAAGAATGAGAGGGAACAAGAAGAGATTTTCCAAGAAGCTCTGCGTGGTTGTGGTCAGTTTGGCCACAAGTCACTGGGAATCTCTCCCTCTTTTACTCCCTCTCTTTTCCCCCTCCATCCCCACTTCCACTACTCTCACCTCCTCCTCCTTTCATCTGTTATTCATCTAATATCTCACACCCCATCTTTATACTTCTTCACTACTTACTGCCCTACATCTTCTTTTCTTTTTCTGCCCATCCAAAGAAAATACTTTGCAGAGAGAATTTGCACACAGAGGAGTGTGTGCAAATTCTCTCTTCATCATCATCTCCTTTACCCCTCTATCACTCTGTCCCTCCCTTTGCCCTTCGGCTTGTCAGCTTCTATGGCAACTGAAATCTCCCACAATGCCATCTCACAGCTGTAGCGTTAGGCATGACCCTTTAAACTGGGATTTGAAAACAAAATGAACCACCATTCACCATTTCATTCTCTCTGTCTGACACACACACACACACCGAGGAGGAGTATTGTATCCCTGTCCAGCTGATAACAGTCTGTCTGCTCCGCTAACTAATACGGTGGCCTTTTGAACGGAAGATAAATCTCACTTACAGTCTCTCTCTCCGTTTCCTCCTCTTGGCTATTTGTCATCTAATGTATGGTGTCTCAAAGTCTGGCCCGAGGCCCCAAAAAGACAAGAGACACTGAAGTGGAGCCCTGATTTCAACAAAGGATGCATTTGGACTGAGGGTGTAACTTTAAATCAAAGTAGTAATCTGAGTCTGTTGGATTCATCTTGTTTCCATTCTTCGCTTATGCTAACTACACAGTTCTTCTTCTGTTGCTCCTAAACAAATCTACAGTAAAACATGTTGAACTTGAACGCACCACGTACGCTGATTCATGCCAATAAAAAATTACCTTATGGCGGGTGTTTTGAATTGCTGAACTAAGTGAATAAGTTTACTACACTAAAGTTAAACTTGCGGTGTCTTCTCTACACACTGTAGCAACAGTACAGCAAGCATGCATGTAAAATGTAATGTAACATGAGGACAGATTTGATATAATGTATTATTTACTGTAAACATAGGTATTGTAGTAAATTTAGAAACGGACACAACACAGCTCATCACATCTTTTGGTTTAGATTTAGATCTTCTCCACTGAAACATGAAAAGGAAGCAGGACATCAGGCAGCTTCCTTGTAAGTTTAAAAAATACTTTTATATTCTGCTATTGGTTTTCATATCCCCAAACAGATCAGCTCCTGAATAGTTTATGAATTGTTCAGCTTGATATTTACAGAATGTTTCAAGAGGTAAACACTATTTATCTACCTACCTACCTACCTACCTACCTATCTATCTATCTATACATTTTGTACTGTAGGGTATAAAATGTTTTATTTTTATTTATTTATTTATTTGATAGGGACAATGCTCATTAATCAACAGACAAAATATTTGCTGTAAACAAGCCAGAGTTAGCTACAAGTGCTAGTTTCCATCTGTTGTCCCTAGCCAGGTCTTAACAGGCACCCTAAAATACAAAAGTCAATACAAATACACTATAAATGTAAAAAAATACAGTAGCAATGTAATAAGGAATTTTAAAACAATATGAATATACCCTCAAACAGACAATATATTGCTCATCTCATCTAACCCTCAACTTGATTACAGTATAAAGTATAGTATAAATAAAAAATAAATAAAAAAAGGTTTAAGTATTTGGTGTATGGTTACAATTGTAATTGTCCCTAATCCAAGATTTAAGCTATTTTTTAAAAGAGGAGAGACTATTACACTCTCTTAACTCATTGGGCAGACTATTCCAAAAAATTGTGGCTCTGACAGAGAAGGTTGTGCTTCCCATCCTACTTTTTCTAAATTGAACTATGCAGTCCCTTCTGGTGGTTGCTCTGGTTACTATATTGACCTTATCTTTCTGTTTTATAAACTGGCACAGTGGTGGTGGAGCAAGCCCACGGAGTACCTTAAAGACAAGACAGGCATCAGCAAAGTTTCTGAAGTTTTCGAAGCTAAACATGTTGTGTTTTTTGATTATGTGACAATGATGATAGCTATTACCCTTACGGTCCAATGTCTTTAATGCCTGTTTATAAAGTGACTCCAATGGTTGCAATGTTGTTTTATTGGCTTGTGACCAGCTAGTTAAACAGTAAGAAAAATGTGAGAATATCATTGCATGCAAGAAGAGCTTTGCGGCCTTCATTGGTAGGTATGGTCTTATATGCTTAAAATTTGCCATGTTAAATTTAACAATATTGGCAACTTTTTTTGTATGCTTTTTAAATGAGAGTTGTGAGTCTAGGATGATTCCCAGATATTTAAAGTCAGAAACCACTCTAACCTTCTCTTGGTTAACAATTACCTCAGGGTCATAAGTCACAGTAGTTTGTTTTGTAAAATACATACATACTGTTTTACTTATGTTCAGGTGTAAGCATGAATTAGTTAGCCATATGGATACCTTATGTCATTGCCTCAGTTGTTGTGCAGATTGTTGTTTATTTTTAGCATGTACGTAGAGGACTGTGTCATCTGCATACATTTGTAAATGTACAGATGGACAAACAGTGGGCAGGTCATTTATGTAGAGACTGAACAGAAGGGGGCCCAGTATAGATCCTTGAGGGACACCTATTTTACATTTTAGATATGTAGATTGAGTGTTGTTAATGCGTGTGCTTTGTTTTCTGTCAGTTAAGTATGATTTCATCCATTTGATTGCATTCCCACAAAAATTAAAATATGATAATTTTGACAAAAGAACATCATGATTGATGGTGTCAAATGTTTTTTTTAAATCTAGAAATATTGCACCCACCACACCTCCTTTATCTAGATTAATTATGATGTTCTCGATAAAAAAGCAGTTGGCTGTTTCTGTGGAGTGATTACTTTGAAAGCCAAACTGCATTGGGTGCAGTGGTGTATGGCCTTTACTAAGATGAGTAGTCAGCTGTTTCGCCACCCATTTCTCTGCTACCTTGGATATTACTGGTAGTATACTAATAGGCCTGTAGTTCTCCACCAGTGTTTTATCACCGGCCTTGAAAATGGGGGTTACTACAGCTGTTTTCCAGGAATTTGGGAAAATACCTTGTTTAATTGATAGATTGATTAAATGTGTAAGAGGTTTGATTAGAGACTGTTTATGAGTTTTAAAAAATACAGAATCAAGACCAACATCAAGACTCAGCAATGCTGAGTATCTTTCCCAATTAATTTATTAAGATTGTTCCAGATTAATTTCCCATCTCCCTTTGCATCATCAATTACCTTTATATAGAAATCTGCTTTGGCTTTCCTTATGTTCCTTACTACTCTATTTCTGAGGGATGTATAACTATACCAGTCACTTCTAAGTCCTGACTTAAGTGCAATCTTTAGTGAGGAATCTCTGTCCCTCATCTGTTTCCAGACAGCCTCATTGACCCAAGGTGGAGAATTTTTCTGTCTTGATCTGTGTCTCATTCTTCTGCTATATGAGGATATTATAGTATTAACAGTGCTTGCAAACAGATTGCAACTGTTCTCTATATCTTCAATAGCCATAAAAAACGACATAAGAAATAACTACATAAGAAAGAAGTAGATAAGAGTAACGCTTGTTTGTTGGAGTCACACAGTGTTGTGCTGACTGATGGTTTGTCTTGTGAACAACTCCTACTGTGTCAGATTTCCTTTACAGAGGAAGGTAAACAAATAAATAAAACCATCATCTGAGAGCAGAATCTGAAACTTTGAGTCTCAGAAAAAGACACAAGAGCTTTTCTTGTTAAGGGCTTCATTATGTGAATGCATATTTTGACTTTGATTTTTATGGCATTTTAAACTACGTCTTGCGAACCTTGTCAATCTAATCTCGTGAGGTCCAAAATGTTTGACAGTAATCCACATTCCCCAGAGCTCTGTGTGTGTGTGTGTGTGTGTGTGTGTGTGTGTGTGTGTGTGTGTGTGTGTGTGTGTGTGTGTGTGTGTGTGTGTGTGTGTGTGTGTGTGTGTGTGTGTGTGTGTGCGTGCGTGCGTGCGTGCGTGCGTGTGTGTGTGTGTGTGTGTGTGCGATCAATATTTGTATAATGTAAACTGTTATGTGTAACTGATTGCCATAAAACTCACTCATCAAACTCTCAATGAAACGTGGAGGAAAAAAACAGCAGATTTTTAAATGCTTACATTCATATATTCTGCAGTGATTAAAATTTTAGGGCAGCAAATGATTTGTTCATCCTCCAGAGGAGATGTTGCTATCTATCATTGTCACGCTCAATCAATCAATCATCAATCCATTTTTTTTTTGTCACATAAAATCGTACGAGGTACAATTCAAGGTAAATGTTATTTCATCAGCTCCTTCAACTTGTGCACGATTCATCATAAAGCAGAATGTGTCCGTCAGATCCCAGTTAAATAGCACTGGCACGCCAGCATCCAGCCAAGTTTCAAAGGACGCCACAGCTTCTGACATTCTGCCGGAAACCGACCAAGGTCACCGTCTGATGCCTGCACACAGGCCAGCAGGATGCCCAGAAGAGAAGATCACGGTCGGTGTTCAATTCCTCCATGCTTGCCCCTGTGCCCCCTTTGATGTAGAGATGATGATGGACACAGAGAGGGTCTTGCTTGTCCACGTACTGTAGTCGGGATTGTAGCCATAGGTCGTAGCTGATAGCCCATCTACACCTTTTCTTCTGTGTTTACTCTGACCTTTACGTTTGAAAACTTGACAGGGCGACCTCTAGCTCACCCAGTAAGAGCGTGCGCCCCATGTTGGCTGAGTCCTGCAGCGGCGCAGAGTTCGAATCCGACCTGCTGCCCTTTGCTGCGTGTCATCCCCCATCTCTCTCCCCCTTTCATATCTGTCCACTTTCAAATAAAGGGAAAAACCCCAAAAAATAATCTTTAAAAAAAAAAAAAAAACTTGACTGTCCAGCTGGCTAGCCAGCCCAGTCTAGCAGAGTCAGCAGGAGACTGGCGAGTTAATTTTCCGATCCTGATGAGCAACTCATAGCCACATGCCATCACCGTCCAATAGGGGTGTAAGAAAAAAATCGATACACTTGAATATCGCAATATTTTATTTAGCAATACTGTATTGATTTTAAAAAAATCAATATCAATATTTAGTTATTTTTTATTTTATTTTTTTACCTGCAAAAATATTCACGTAAGACAGTGGTTCACGTTTATGTTGTGTTTAAACCCCCTACCACTAGATGGCTATGCTGAGACGCACCACTAGTGTCCTCACCTAGCAGTGCCTGAGTTTTTGCTAGAAGCTAACAACGTAGCTATGGCTGAACTTTGGCCTACTTTAGCATATAAACATTAGCTCACTAAGAACCTGTGAACCACAATCCCAAACCGGCAGTTTGATTTTCTGTGTGCTGAATTGTTTACCTAAAGTAAACTTCTTTGACTTTTATGCACATCATACATTTTTTTAAATATTAGTTTTTCTAAAATTATACTTTAAAAAAATCCCAATATATCGCCTTAAGCACAGTATCGAAATATATTGCAATATATTGAATCGTGACCCATGTATCGTGATACATATCGTATCACCAGATTCTTGCCAATACACAGCCCTACCGTCCAACGTCAACCACATAAAGCTTAACTAATATTTGTAATATAGACAATTCAGAATACATTTTGCTGAGCTGACGAAAAGGCGACTGGAGTGGTCTACGCCTTATAGAACTTAATGGAACTCAATCGCATGGTCATTTGTCTTATTGATTGGTTGCAGAACAAGACGGTGGGCCTTATGAGATATGAGCCTTCCAGAAGGCAGGCGCCAAAGCCGTGGAAAGAAGGTGGAAGAAGAAAAACAAAAGCAAGAAAGTTGGCGTGCTGCAGAACTATTTGGGTTTAGTTTGTGTCTGTGTTTATATGATAGCCTACATGAACTGAAACCAACACTGAGCTCTGAAGCATCACTGAATGGTTTGGATCAGGCCGGGCCCACCACCCAGCTCGAGGGAGGCGACGCTGCTTATTTTTCTTGGTTGTCCGAAACCATTAGTACTCAGTACATGTTGCAGCCAGTTAGAAGCTGCTACAACCACAAGGTTTAGTGTGGATTACTTTATTTGGTATCACCAAATAATTCCTCCTTTACTACCTGTGTCGTGACAATTATGCAAGTGTAAACAACAAGATCTACCTCCTCCTCTACCTCCTCCTCCTCCTCCTACACACTGAGGGTCCCCATTAACAAAATGACTTCAATCAATGATCCCAACAAAACACTGAACCTGCACTCTGCTGTTTAACACTATGGGGTGTTTGAGCATGCCACTATAAAACTGAGACATTCATGGGAGTAAGTAATAGTAAATTGATGCAAAAAAACAAACTCCTAAGGTGAGTGTGTTGGACTAATTGCAAATAGCAAATTGAATGTAACGTAACTGTCAACTTCAGGACTTCATTGAAAAAGGATCAGTGATGTTTTTATGAGAAAAATAAAAAAAACACTGTCTGCCGTTCAGAAATAACAGACATCAGGAAGTCTTCACTGGCCTATCAGAGCTGATAGCTGAATAATAAAACATCTGTTCTGTGAGCTGTAGGCAAAGACGGCAGGTTATAGTATGACATCTCAATAATCATGTATCCCTTTGTAGCTGTTATCACTCTGCTGTTGTTTCTCCTGAGGCATGTTGTTGTGATGTTGGTGGTCTGTCGGTCAGAGACACGACTCGGTTTGTTTTGCCACAGCAGCCAATGAATGGATGACCATCCTGAACCCTCACCTGCTCTGGAGATGCTGATAACATCAAACAACAAACCAGCATGGTAAACGGAGACCTCTTCAATTTCTAAGTTCATTAAATCCGCAGGAAGGAAGATTTTGGGGGAAAATACACCTGCTAGCTTAAAGGTGAACTACAGTGGACAAACACACCAGAGACTCAATTTACCAAAATAAATCTTTCATCTCAGTTACATACATTTCTGTGTCCACAGGAAAATGTGAATAAAATAAGTCTAAATTGAATCATGAGTTCAAAACGTGCCTGAACAGCAGTGAGCATTGCTTTGTCCAGAGAAACCTGAACTCATCGTTTGTCTCTCTCATCGGTTTCCTTTAAAATAAAGCATAATAAACTGGCATTGTGAGTGTGGAGTTTGTTGAAACATGTTATTGAATCAGTAGTCTCACATTGCCAGAATTATTTTCACAGCACTGTGTCAGTGCTGGAGTATGGTCTAGGTCACACTATATGTGTTTCTATTACATTTTCAAGCAAATTTTAAGAAAATGTGAACTAGGTGCATTTCCATCTACAGGTTTGGAGCGTATAAACTTGCATACAGCGTAGTTTGATCAGAAGTCGGCGTTATAGGCTACACATGGCTGTAATCCGCCAGTAAACGGAGTAGAAGAAGTAGGGGTTGCTATTCAAAAACACAATGAGGCGCCTTGGTCATCTAACCCATCTACGAGTCAATTTAACAAGTTTTTAATTGTTCCTTCATGTCAGCTATACTGGCCAAGTGTAATGCTGTGCGGAGAGGAAGACATGTTATGGGACTAAACGGGAAGACGGCGTCAGATAAAACAGCCAATCAGCTTATTCTGCAAAGTGGTTTCCATATCCCATTTAGAGAAACAGCTCTTTTTCTAGATATGCAAAGACCACATCAAGCGAGTGAAAAAAAACGTTTTGGCACAACTGACAAGTTTTATCGAATTTTGCAGTTTCCATTCAGCTTTTGTTATGCAATGCTTCAAAATGCACATAGAAATACGTGAATGGAAATGCGGCTGCTGTCTGCACATGGCACATGGCTGCACATGGCCTGTATTATATGTCATTTGTTATTATATTTGACTGCAAAATGGATGACATTTAAGTTGAACTCAGTTTTAGCTCTTGCTCCCATTTACAGTCAGAGGAGCAGCCTACTGACTTATTCTACTATTTCTTTTCTATACGATGATGCCTCTAGTCAGGAGTGTGAAGGAAATATATTATGTATTGAAACTGTGAGGTCTATAAATTATCTTCAGTAACTGGGATTATGTTTCTGCATACATTTCCCAAACAATAGTCAATCCAGGGGGGCTTATTTCTCTGCTTACTTTTAGACAGACTTTGACAATAGTGTAGTATGTGCAAAGACAGCATGACCCGCAGTTAGAATAGCCACAGTGATAGAAAAAAAGATGCTGTTTTCATAACTATTTAAATATAACATGAGTTCAGTCAGACAACTCACGTTTGAATTGTTATGTAATGTATTATAACAGCAGAACATTGTGTTTGGTGGCCAGACTCTGACCCCATCCCTCCCCGCAGTTTGGGCTTCCATGAGATATTGGGGAGTGATGATGAAGTAGCTTATGTGGAGCACTTTGAGTTTTGTTGCTGCTGAGCTGTGCTGTAGGGGCGGAATTGCCTTGCCTTACCTATACTGAACTGCAAATTTTTTTTTGTAATTTATCTCGTCCAAATTTTAATTCATTAGATTTTTACATTTTCTTGTGCTTTTTATATAAGTGTTTGCTTTTTTCTGCTCTTTGCTTTCACTTTTGCTATTAATGTAAAGCACTTTGAGTTGCCTTGTGCGGAAAACGTGCTATAGAAATAAAATTGCCTTGCCTTGCCTTGCCCCTGGCCGGAGCCTGCAGATGGGTGCTGGGCTGGTGCTGAGGCTGAAAGCAGGCAGTGACACAGGTGCAGGGCAGCAGCAGCAATGGCAAGGCAGAGATGGGGAAATGTGCAGCTTAAATAGACCGCCAAATTGATAGGGTGTGTTTGGTAAATGATACGGAGAGTGAGGCATGTCACGCGTTTGTACAGCAGTGCAGCTCGAGTTGACTGTCTGAACTAGCTTGCAGGCGTCGCCCTATTTATTTTACAGTTTTATTTTACCCATTTAAAGACAATCCCTAAGACCAAGGGTGCCCTTTGACATGCCCAGTTTGCCCCAGCAGTAATCTGTCCATGGCTAGACATCAGCATTAGGTAAGTGAAAATGTGTATTTTTGTGATTTGGGTGAACTGAGCCTTTAAGCCTGCAGTGAACAGTAACAGAGATGCTGAACATCCACTTGATACTGACACTAATGTCCAGACACGACCTCCCCTGAGACACTCACACAGACACCAAACCTCTCCACAGCGTTTGTTTCCCCTCAAGAGAAACACTTTCATTACAGACAGTGCTGTAAGCAAATCAACAAACTAAGCATCCTGCAGTACACAACAATTTCTGCCCAGACGTGCTGTAAACGCTTCCGCCGAAGTTGTTTGTTCATGTGGAGAAACTCTGAGTAAAACAATCTTTCCCCCCCCCCCCCACCCCCCCCCCACCCCACCCCCCCCGAAACACACTTCATATTCTCTGTCCTTTATTGTAATTACCTGGAGGTGCGGGGTTAAGGCTACATTTGATTGCGCCAGCAGATTCCAATTGCCGATTAATTATGTGTTATCATAAAGTTCAGACTGAGCCCGAAGTGGATTTTTATGTTTTCTTTGCAATTCAGATGGTGCTGGCTTCCCCCAAACTGTGCCTGAGTGCTTTGACCCGGCTGCTCAGAGGGAAAGAGCAGTGCCGGGCCAAAAGGAGAGATTCCTCTCTCAGGCTCACATAAACAAACACTGTACGGCCAACGGCAGAGTACAAGACGACTGAAGTACTGAAAATACTCTGAAGGACGAAGTAATGCCACCTCAGTGAAAACTTAAGTCTCAGAAACAGGACTTATCTTAAATACTGAAGTCAATACAGCTCCTCTTCAAAATGCATGTTATAATTAATTAGAAATCTTAACTTTGAAGCTTTTTCTATAAAAAAATAATAATAAATTGGCCCAAAATAAGAAGATACGCACAGTATGCCCTTTTTACTGTATACTGTGACTGGACATTGTTAACTTGATGTCTGGAGCTTGTATCACCTATTGTATACTGAACTTCTTCTGGCATTAAATGCTCTTTTAAGAATACAATAAAACATGTTCAGGCAAATATAGCATTATTTAAGCAACATAATGTATTTAAAAACCTCTACAAGCATGGTAAAAAAGAATTTGCCAGAAAATAATAACACACATCTATAACGTGAGACAGGTGTGTCGGAGGGGGATGAGTCAGAAACTCCCGCACACTGTCTAACTCTCAAAAAGAAATGTAATAGCTGTCAACATTTTGGTAGTAGACCATCTATTCTAGTCTAGGTCTAGTACCAAAACGTTGCCAGATATTAAACTTATGTTTGCTAGTTGGACAGTGTGCGGTAGTTTCTTTGCAAAAAAGAATTTCTCACCACAGTTGGTCGGCACCACTAGGGCTGAAACGATTAATTGAGTTGCTCGAATAACTCGATTACAAAAATCCCTCGAGGCAAAAACTCTACCTCGAAGCCTCGTTAAATTCCTATGAAGTGCACTATACGCACATGGATCCGATTGTTCCACACGGACCGTTGTTCAGGAAGCACACCACTAGCGCAGGATACATTTTGAATTTAGTTGACGCGATGGCGGAGAGTAAAGATGTCCAGAAACGGCAGAGAATGTCTAAAGTTTGGGATCATTACATACTAAAAAAGGAAGAGAACAAGGTGCAACATTAAGTAGACCAGGCATACCACAGCAGTACGACTTCAATGATTCAGCATCTGAACCATAAACATCCGCTCCACGCTGTTTCACCGAGCGTCGCTGAAACAAGGTAACGTAGCCTAAGACGCCGCTGATTTTAATCACATACTGTATTTGTAGCGATGTCGTGATGCGGTTTGACTAGATATGATGTTTAGCTTTGATGTTTTTAAGTAGTAAACTTATTCACGTTCAATTGCAAGAGAGTATAGCCTAAAAAAAAGAACCCCTTCACACACACACACACACACACACACACACACACACACACACACACACACACACACACACACACACACACACACACACACACACACACAGGTTGCTAGGTTACCACAGCAAATAGGCTCACCCCGGAAATTCTATATTATTTGTTAGTAGCCTAATGGTAAATGTTTGATGTCAGGGCTAGATTACAGCATGAAACTTAATTAAATGAAATTGCCAAATGTTGGAGTTGGAATAAATACCTCTGTTCTTTTGAGAAATAAAAGCCAAATGCTTGATCATTTTACAGCCTCATCATTTTCGTTATGCATTATTTGTTTCGGTTGTTTAAAAACGCAAAAAAAAAAAAATCCGATTAATCGATCGATAAAGTGCTAGATTAATCGATTACAAAAAGAATCGATAGCTGCAGCCCTAGGCACCACTTCACTAAAACTACACAGCATTAAAAATGTTTGACCAATAGACAAGAGCAAGGTCTCTTCAGTCCCACAGCACTATCAGTTCAGAGTTGTGTTAAAGGTCCAGTGTGTAATGTGTTTAGTTGTTCATTATCAAAATCTGTGTTGCCCGTTCACAAATGTGTCCTTTTTCATGAATATTGACCACCACCATCAATTCCAAGTATTCCTATTGGTTTGAAATTTCACATTTGCATGAACTGGGGCAGACGCTCCATATTCATGCTCCGTCTTGAAAAACGTTAGCAAGTAAGGGACATACAGGACATACTGCTCCGCCTTTCACGTTTTCACTGTCACATGATAAACTCACAGGTGCTGCTGATGCTGCTAACGGGTATCGTAGCTTCCCGGCAAGTTTGAAGAAGGAAACATGGAGGACCACATGTATTCAAAATCCAAATTTCAGGAACAGGAGTCTTCTTCTTCGCCCAGAAAAAGAAAAAGGATATTGAAAAGAGCAAGAGACCGGCTTTTTGAAGCATGAAGGCTACCGTAGCTGTAATACGTACTTTGAACTGTGTGGCGCGAGAGAGTTGATTGCGATATAGGATCTCAACGCTAGATGGGAGAAATTCACACACATTGGACCTTTAAGTTAAAAAGGTATTTGATGTTAAACGTTGAATTGTCACAATAACAGAACTTTAACCCTGATTCACCCGTTATATTCTGCTCAGTTAAAACTGACTCAGGTGCTAACTAAACCTTTGATAATGCAGAGGTATACAGGGGGGTCTGATCATCAGATAAATCTGTTTTGTCAGACATTTACAGACCAGCCTTTATGACCTTAATCAATTTACCCAGATGTTAGATGATGGGACAAAAATCTCAAGAATGTCCATCTTGTTATATATGTGAGTCAGCTGTGTGATGGAAAGAAATGCTTCCCCCAGTGTGAGTCCTGCGCCCTGCTCAGTCGCTGGGTGCCACAGCGCTTATTTGTGATGCGTTAAAGGTCTCAGTGTGTTAAACTGTAAAAACAAACGTCCCTGGCCTGACGATGTGCAGTCTCTGATGTTGGTACAGCGCACTGTACTCGGCCTTCAACTACGATAAAGAGCTGGTCTCATATCACCATCTGACCTGGTGTGAGAAATAAGACACTTTCTAGCCTGTTTCACGAAATAACAATAACAGATCAATGACCTGCCTTGTGAGATTACTGGCTTTCAAAGATTACTTAACAGACAAAACCTGTTCTTAAAAAAACCTTAGACACACAGATTAACCAGGTGTTTTTAACAGCTTTAGGTCCTGATTAGACAAAGCACATTTTAGCAGCCCGGGGTGACTTTCTGTAATTGTTTTCAATGAGAGTGAAGCGCTTTGCCCGCTGCTTTTGTATTGTTGAGCGCCTCTCGTTTTTTCTTGCAGGAGTCCCATGAACACCTTGAGTTGAAAAAACTTCAACTTAGAGCGGAAAAAACTCCTGACGTCATTTAAAGGTGCTCTTGTCATATGTCACATATTTTTTTTTTACTTTTTTTGTCACATACAGCAAACATCTCCTCACTATCTGCTAGCTGCCTGTCCCCTGAACACACTGTAAAAAAATGCGGTCTCTGTAGACAGCCCAGGGGCCTGTACTACGAAGCAAGATTTAGCGTTAACGAGGTAACTTCAGGTTCACCCCAGGGTTTTCTGTACCATGACGGTGGATCACTTGTTACCGGGTTCAATGCTGTGGTAACGTATGCTGAACACCTAACCTGGTCGGGAACATGTTATGTTGTTGATTAGAGATCAACCGGTGTAAAAGCACCGCCTACTGACCAATCAATACTCTGTTGATAACGGCGTCACCGTTCTTAGAAGATCCATTGACTGAATGGGTGGAGTTCAGTGAGGAAAAGGAAGAAAAAAAAGAAAAAGCTTGGTGCGCAGAGAGAGAGAGAGAGAGAGGTGCGCTCTCAAAAGTTAAAACATTTAGAGACCGACAACCCCATTAACATTCCCTGATGGGTATTTTTATGAAAGATAAAGATTTTCAGTTGCCAATGCTCGCATCGGTTTGAATTATGTTTTTATATTTTTTATTTGCTCCCATGATCGCTTCCCACTGCCAGAGTTGCAACTGAAATAATAGACTAAAGCAAAACAGTTTATGGAAAGGACAAGTGTAGTTATGGTCAGATATTGTGCCTGACTGATGGTGAAGTTATATTGATAAGCCTTTTAATTTACGCATTTACAGCGTCAGCTTTTCTTCCTGTTTTAGGAAGCAGCGACTGGATTGCTTTTTGCTTGTAAACCGTGTCTGTGTTCTTCATATTAATGTAGAATTATAGTTTGCTTTTCTTATGTAAAATATGCAGCTCTGGTAGATGTTCACGATTGGTAGCGAAGTGCAAACACCGCCTCTTTTATGTGAACGCACGCGTCTCTAGATTGGGAAATCCTGGGTTGATTGAACTAGTTGATACCCGCCTCCATGACACAGTTTATGCGGGACCGCGGTTGTTAGGGCTAGTGAAGTCTGGTAACTGAAAGAAATCCAGGGCATGTTGATCTTGATTTGTAGTACAGGCCCCTGGCTCCACAAACAGCAACAAAAACAAACTGTGCCAACCTGCACCACCAAACATAACAAACAGTGTTCCAGCCAATAACCGAGTAGTACGCGGAAGGGAGGGGGAGGAGACAGGATGAGGAGGAGGGAGGGTCCGAGCGAGACTCCATTTTGTTTGACAATACTTTGAACGTCAACAAGAAGTGACGTCACCCAACATCGCTTAGAGCACCTTTAACTTCACAGCAGAATAACGGTTTGCTGAGGACAAGCTATTCGATGGTTGCCTAACAAGAATAACAAAATGATGCGTGAAAAAAAAACTTTGCCTGGTATTTTGCGACTTGCAAACGTGCTCTGTCTGGTGCAACACATTCCAGCTACTAGTGCCAAAACTGTCTCTCTTTAGTCCAGAAAGCTTCTGATAAACCAGTGACCACTGCAGTTTTTTGCACGGTGAATTATTATGTCTTCACTAACTTTGGCCAGATAACAGCAGACGTTGTTGTGTAGGAGGACATTTGGCTCCTCTGACTGTAATTTCCATCTTAACGTCGGCCGTAACGTGACAATTTGGTTTGTTAAAATACAACAATAAAAGTATCTAACATGTTTGATACCAACTGAAAAGACATAGATAAGTTCAGGGACACAAGGCGGCCATTATTAAGCATAAAGAAGAGTCCATACTTTTCATTCATACCTCACTGACAGGACTGTGTGTCTGATGTGGTGATGAGCAGCACAGGAGCACCACAGGGTACAGTGCTCGCCCCGTTTCTCTTCACCCTGTATACATTGGACTTCAGTCACAACACAAGCAGCTGTCACATGCAGAAGTTCTCTGATGATTAGGGATGGGAATTGATAAGAATTTAACGATTCCGATTCCATTATCGATATTGCTTATCGATCCGATTCCTTATCGATTCTCTTATCGATTCTCATTGGGTGAGGAAATAAGTACAAATTTGTTTGTTTGTATTAACTCGCTTTAATATCTGATAAGAACACCGCACATACTCAGAGTATACACAAATTATGTGTAGCAACCTCAGAACAAACCTAAAAGTAGGTGAGCTACAAAGTAAAGTCCAGGGACCTATAGATTTTTTCACATTCATTGGTCCAGCCAAAAAAATAAATAAAACTGCCATTTAAGTGCCATAAAAACAAAAAACACAGACTGTAAACAGTCAAGGAAGAGCTTGTGCCTTTGGAAATATTCAACCTGAAACTAAATTCAATTCAACTGACATACAAAATAGAAAGAAGTCTTCTGTAAAGACGACAACTATCAACTTGGGCAAATTAACAATTTTTGTGCAGAAAAATGGTCATGTTTGCCCTCTCAGGAAGGATACGAGATCTCTCTGGACTTAGGGTGTCTCCAGCCGTGGAGAACACCCTTTCAGAAGGGGTGGAGGAAGCTTGGACACAGAGATACTTCTCAGCTAGAGCTGACAACACTGGCAACGCGTCACTCTTCTTACACCACCAGAAACTGGCGCTGTCTTTGGTTGGAATGGGCGGAAGGCTTCTATAAAGCTGGATTTTTTCCGTATAGGTAAAGTTTACACAATGAAACGGCGCTCACATTAACTAAATAGACAAGTTACCTTTGGCATTAATAGCAGAGGGCGTCTCGTTAGCTCCGCTGCTGCTTGACTCACTTGTTGTTGCTGTGTCGCTGAGTAGTAGAGAATCAAACACACGACAGTCCTGCAAACGGATTGCGTGCTGTGTGGCCAAATGCTTCTGCATATTGGAGGCAGGTTCCCCCTTTGCCGAAATTAAACTTTTACAACTGTTGCAAATGACTGCATTGGCGTCTTTTCGAGTGAAATATAAGCACACTTTAGATCGCTTCTGCCTCGATGACACGTTTGCTGCGTAACCAAAAGAACGCAGAGCGTGTGACGGTCATGACACATTTGCAACGAGCGGAACCGTTAAGCGGAATCATTAAGCAGGTACACTAACGGTTCCAAGGAATTGATTCACTGGGAACCGGTTCTAAAGAAGAACCGGTGCTCGATTCCCATCCCTACTGATGATACTGCCATTGTTGGGAGGGTATCAAAGGAGAATGATCAGGAACACCGTGAGGTCATCGGGGACTTTGTCAACTGGTGTGAGTCAAACCACCTTCACATCAACGCCAGCAAGACAAATGAGACGGTGGTTGGTTTCGCTGGAGGCCGCCTGGTACTACACCGGTGAACATCCAGGGTGTCGACATTGAGATGGTGGAAACATACAAATATCTGGGTGTTCACCTCAACAATGAACTGGACTGGTCCAAAAACACAGACGTTCTGTACAACAACGGCCAAAGCCGTCTCCACCTGCTGAGGAGGCTGAGGTGCTTTGGTGTGTGCAGGACTCTGTTAAAAACATTTTATGACTCTGTGGTTGCATCTGAAATCTTTTATGCAGTAGCCTGCTGGAGAGCTGGGAGCACAGAGAGGGACAGGAAAAGGTCAACAAACTGGTGAAGAGGGCTAGCTCTGTTCTGGTCTGCCCTCTGGACACCATAGAGGAGGTGGGGGAGTGGAGGATGTTAGCCAGGCTGGCATCAATCATGGGCCACACCTCTCACCCCCTACATGAGACTGAGTTCCCTGAGCAGCTCCTTCAGCAGCAGACTGCTGCACCCTCAGTGCAAGAAGGAGCTACCGCAGGTCCTTCATTCCAGCAGCAGTCAGACTCTTTAATGCAACATCATAATGTAGCACTGCTCGCTGTTTCTGCAATATGATCACTGGCCAATGTTCTGCACTATGTACATTTATCTAGTTATTGCTCTGTCACTCTGTTACAACTGTGTAATATGCCATCTCTATTCATTCACACCTTACTCATCTGTATATCTGTGTTTATATACTGTCTGTTTATATAAGGTTGTTTATTGTGTAAATATGGTTTTATTACAAGTATTATTATTATTATTATTATTATTATAATAACTAATTATATTCTATTTTTCCATTTCCTATACTGTATGTATATTTGTTTCTCCTATGTCTACTTAATGTGTATTTGTGTTATTCTGATGTGTGTACATTTTTCTTTTGAGCTGCTGAAGCACAGGAATGTCCCCAGTGTGGGATTACCGTAATAAAGTCTATCTTATCTCATCTCATCTCATCTCATCTCATCTCATCTCATCTCATCTTATCTTATCTTATCCAGACCGTGTCAAACTGCCAATCCTGAACAATGTTAAGTTCACCGAAATGAGGCACCAAAATCTGCGTTGTCACTCATTGCAGTGTACCGGTCATTTAGGATTCGGTACCCAACCCTAATTGTGACAATACATCTGTGTGACAAAACCTCATCTCTCTCATCAGGGATCTCCTAAATCCTCTCCTTAATACATTTTAGAAACACTTAAGCAAAACCAGAAAAAAAATGTTATAAATTTGGTGTTGCTCCATTATTTCTGAGACCAGAAGTGTCGGCGAGTTTCACTCCAATTTTCAGTCCAATAGACAAGAGACGGTTTTAGATAGGGCAGGGCGATATGGAGAAAATCAAATATCATGATATTTTTGAGCAAATACCTCGATACTGATATTGCGACGATATGTAGGATATGTAGGGTTTACACAATGAGATTTTGTGATAAATAATCATCAGTAATGTGGACAAAATGACTGAGTGGGTAAAGGCAAATAATAGAAGTCTGGTAAGAAAAAAATGACATCACTTTACTGCAGTGCAGCCTGTAAAACCAGGAAAAGACAACACTTGTGTCATATTACGTTATGACGATATCCAACATGTAAGTGATATCTATCTCATATCACAATATCGATTTATATCGATTGCCCAGCCCTAGTTTTAGACATGAAAAATGCTACAACTTTGCAACTTCACCCTGGAATCGCACCAAGTCTCCCGAACTAAAGCGCCCTAACTGACCGTTTGCAACAAATCCTTCAGAGCCTCTGAAACAAACACTTGTTTGATTTACCACTTTATACTGTAAATATACTGTACTGCATCAGCCAGTGGGAGAGAGACCACCGAAGCACTTGCACTATGGAGCAGTGAAACTTTCCACTACAACAACATAGATGAGGTAATTGAACGTGGTAGAGTGGGGAAGACATCAAAGGGTGGTAAATCCAGAGTGTCTGTATAGAGTTTGTACAGGAATAAACACACGCCCCTGTTTAACTGTGTTTTGTCTCTGATTAAACTCTGATTAGAGTCGCACATGTAACGCCTGTTCCTGGAAGCATTACACCACATAAAGTAAATAGTCCCCAAAAGTGTTTTATCCACTTCAGCAATTCACTTCTGTGTTTAATATGTTTGAAATATAGAGATCCAAACCGCCCCATAATCCACTGAACAAGCTATTTATCTTATGCGTTATCTTTACAATCTTATCAAAGTATATTTACATGTGATAACGTGTGTAAAGATATTATTTGCTGTTCACCTTCTCCATTTTGTCAACTCCACTTAACATTTGCTTTGGATCAGAGAGGTGAAGACATTTTGAAAGCAGAGAATGTTTATCATGAGACTTCCTGAGAAAACTGAGTAATGGCAAAATAATGGTTTTCCAATCCCACCGAGAGAGAGAGAGAGAGAGAGAAAGAGAGAGAGAGAGTGTGTGTGTGTGTGTGTGTGTGCGTCTTATTTGAAAGTGTGTGTGAGTACGCTCATCATTACTGCGGGTGTATTCAAACTGCAAGCAACAAGTCACATGCTAACAAACATTTGACGATATAGGTAGTGTAACGTGAGGGTTCAGTATGTGGTGGTGGATCACTCTTTATGATAATAAACAGCAGGATGGAGACAGAGAGAGACAGTGGTACTTTACTGAACACCACTCACAACAACAACACTTCCTTGTTCGGACCTTCCACGTGACTGAACTAACCAATCAGAAGCGAGAACTTAGACTGAGGTAAACGTGAGGGAGTCAGAGAGGCAGATTCAGCAGAATATCCTGACTGTGTTAAATATGTAAACATGTAAATAATTGTGTAACATAAATATGTAAATGGTTAACTGACTAAACATTGTAAATACATTTCTAGTAAATTAACTCAAATATAAATTATATTAAATTCTGAGCATTACAACTTTCAAATATAAAATATGAACTCCACTTCTAAACCTTACAGTAGTTTATTCCTCCCCTCCACAGGAGTGTTTTCCGTCCTCATATCTAAATCAGAGAACGTAACGGTCGCGGTTTTAAACACATTGTTAACGTTGTTAAACGTTTGCAGTTTGGTAACGTTGGGGTAGGCACAAAAACTGCTTTGTTAAGTTAAGAAATAGATTTTGGTTAGGGCGAAAATCAGTACATGTGGTACGTTACCGCCAGTGTTGGGAGTAACAGAGTTTAAGTATAACGACGTTACTAACGCAGTTATTTTTTCAGTAACGGAGTAATTTAATTAATTACTTTTCCCATCGTTGCAACGCCGTTATCGTTACTGAGAATGTAAAGTGGCGCGTTACTAGAATTTGGTTGAACGAAGCGTGAGGTGTCGGCTTTGGCTACAAAAATCAGCTGCCTGGAGAGAGCGGGGGGGGAGGGGGTGATGACATCGTAGCAAATGTGATGATGATTGGCTGGGTGACCTGCTCACGCTGTCTCACTGCACGCTCTGACTACCTATCACTAAACACAAGACAGCAACAATGGCGACGAGCCAGGGAAATTCAAAGGTAGCGTCCTCGAACTGGAAGTACCGGCACTACTTCTCGCTCATTGAAATTAAAGACAAGGATGTTTATGTAACATGCACGCTATGCCCAGGAAAAAAGACTTCATCCACGTCTGCCTCAAGCAACTCCAATCTTATCAACACATGCTAACACGACACTTGTTGCTGCTGCTTATACCAACCCCATAATAACCCCGAGCCCAAATGCAGCTAGCGTGAGCTCCAGCAAAGGAAACGGAGACGCAACTCTCGATTTTTCGGGTCAGCAACAGGTGACCAAGGCCGAGCTGACACATTGATTTCGAGGTATGTTGTTGAAAACATGCTCCCCCTGTCCACTGTGGAGTCTGAGTCATTAGCTATCCTTGCATATCATATGGCAGGCTGGCAGTTCAGATAAATACCAAATGTTCTAAAATACTGTATCTAGTGTTTTTATTCTTCAATCAGTTAACTTAATATAAACATCTTTGATGTTAAAAATGTTATAGAACGTAATAGCGTTATAGAACATAAAAAATAACGTCACAGTTACTTTGATGAGTAACTAATTACTTTTACAATGTGGTAACTGAGTTACTAACTCAATTACTTTTTGGGATAAGTAATTTGTAACTGTAACTAATTACTTTTTTAAAGTAAGATGACCAACACTGGTTACCGCACTCCTGGCTACGCTTGTGATGCAGAATTTGACGTACTGTAGTTCCGTCGGTAATTTAAAAAAAAAACCTCACTGTTTACTTTTATTTTCAAACTGGACACAAACCTCGGTATCCTGTTTGTTTGACGTGTGCACCACCCCAGTCTATCCCCTTACGTGGAATTTGTAGTTCTTCGTCTGTACTTTTGTCACCTTACTTCCTGATTTCCTCACAATTACTATGGCCACTAGAGGGCGACGCCACTATAAATGCTTGAACAAATAAATTATGGGAGTGTTTTTCAGAAGAGGACAGTGTTATTGCATATACGACAGCTGTTGAGACCTGGTTGTCACTATTCTATTCGATTCTACGGCCACGCATGTTCACAACCATTCAAACGTCCAATTAGCCTGCTGTGTGTCCCTACTGAGCTTATCAGTCCTTGTTTAAGTGATTTAAGGCCAACATACAGATAGGTAACTAAAGAGTGCTCCAAAGATGTAGCGTTGCATTGCTGTAACACTGTTAAGGGCTTTTCACATAGAACGCGGCATGCACTGCGCTCGCCGGCAGGTTGTCCTATTCCCAAAATAACTTTTGTTGTGCTTGCCGCCGGGCTCAGCGCAAAATAGGCGAGAGTTTCTAAAAGTATGTCATACATGCGCCAATATTTGAATGTACGTCACGTCTGCGTCCAGTGTTTACATCAGACGTGTAGTAGCCTACATGCGACATTGTGTAGGATACACAGCGATTTCAGTAGTGATTTGGTGGCGGAGATGTTTCGGTCTTTGAACCAAAAGAAAGCCTTGGCACTTGCCCTGGTTGTGAGGAGAAGACGGAGGAAGGCAGCCACAGCAGCAGCAAGAAGGGTGTGGGTGCACGAGACCCTCAGGTCCAGAGAGCAGTTGAGGGAATTCTGGCTGGTGAAGGAGCTCCGCTTTCACTTTGACCGGTTACAGAGCTACTTTCAGCTCAACAGGGAGCAATTTGACAGTCTGCTGACGAGAGTCGGTTCTACGATTTCCCGGATACGAACAACATTCCGATAGTCCAGTTCTACAACGGAGTGTCTGGCAATCTGTCTCTCCCTGAGGTGTGGCACCAGAAAAGACAGTATGGAAAAGTACTTCCAAGTACTTTTTTGGTCTGCCCCTGCACCACTTTTTTGTCTCTCTGTTGCCTCCCCTCCTTTATGTACCTATCCCTTAGGTTCTTCCACCTTTTCTTACGCTCCTCTAAATAGATGAAGACGTGTGGATTATTTTAATTTCTAAATAAAATGTTGCATTTCACACTACATGTCATTGCATGTTTACATACATAAGTAAGAGGTCTGCAGTCATTGCAGTTGGGTGTAATAAACCGAAGATATGAGCCTAAATTCATACATTCATCATCATTCATTCATACTCTGGAAAACACATTGTGCAATTAATTCCTCCAAAACTGGAGCTTACGTACACTTGGAAATGGGTAGTTATTCTGTGTAAAGGCATATACCTGACTACCTACATGTGAACTTCAGTGAAAACAAACATGACTTGTGTCAATCAGTCCAAACATATTTTACATCATATAAACATACAAATATATCCTACAAGAACCTGTATGGAGCTGTATATAATCAACTTGGTATTTGGTTTTCGCAGCTCACAACAGTACAGTTCTTCTCCATTGCTTTGGCGCATTTCTCAGATCAGAGATGACAATAATGTGTAACTTTGTCACATAAGGAATAGTGCTCCTTTTCATGTGCATTGTTCATTAGACTACACTTACAGAGTGAACTGTTAAATATGGACGACACAAAGCAGTTTCACTATCTTGGTATAAACAATGGCATAAGGACTTGTCAGTTTGATTGTGTCATTGGTATAAATACTTGCTTTGGACACATAAACACAAGATTTGCGTCGTACAGCTCTGGGAGATTGCTGACGGCTAAAATCAACCTCTAGTCCATGTTCCGTTTGTAGATCCACGTGCATTCTGTGTTGTTGTTTTTGTTTTTTTTCAGACACGTGAAAGCACGTCACAGCGCACCGTGGCTGCTCTTGCGCTTGCCGCGGCCAAAGTTGAACCATGTTGAACTTTGACCGCGGCACGCGCAAGAGCAGCAAGCTGCAAAATGCAGCAGCGGCAGACCAGCTCTTGCGCGCGCAAGCCATTGACAATAATGGGTTTCATAGCGCAGCGCTGCCGCTTGCGCGTTCAATGTGAAACGGCCCTCAAACTCAAGTCACAATTGATGCAGCAGAACCTTTTTGATTCCACTCATTCTTCTTCCTTATCATAACCTGCCGCCTACATTAACCACAATGCAACTCGATTCTTTACAGTCTAGTCAGAGATGCAGGTGTGTTATGCTAGTAGCAGCTAATGTAGCCTGGAGCCTCTAACCTGCAGCAGAGATGAGCAGCTACAGATGTTTCACAGCTTTCTAACTCCACACCGCCAGATTTATTTCATTTTCAAATTTGTAGTCTTCAGACTCAACCAACACTGACTCAAGTGACATCAGTTGAGGACATGTATCAGACATCTCACAGTTCCCTCTGGAGACACTAAAGGCTTTATGCTACCTTTAAAACATATGCAGTAGAACTCCCCAACACATGAAAACTGATTTTGGTGTATATATATATATATATATAACCTTTTGGTATATTTTACTCTTTATTCACCAGCAGCCTCCACCTCTGCTGTAATCTCCCAGCTAGCCTCGGGGAATCAATACAATTAGTTTGATCTTTTTCTTACATCATTATCTACTATTAACATAATTGGAACTAATGAGAGCTGAATAAAAGCAGAGCTTGCTGCTGCTGGCATCGTCATACAGCACGTAGCACTAAGTGGACTGAATTAATGGCAGTAGCCTGAGCACTCGATGACAGGCTGAATAGTCATTACAAACACAATCGGCACATACTGTATTACACTAAGAACACAAACACTCTCCAAAATACGTCAGTGATGAAATATCAGCATCCATCTTAAAAACTGGAAGACTGTGTGTGTGTGTGTGTGTGTGTGTGATGGTGTTTTATTTGTACACTACTATAAGTACTGATTCATTTTCACTAACTTAAGCAAGTATTTGGCCTGCGGCATCAAAATCAAAATCACTTTCACCCTTTATAAATGCTCTTTCTCATTAAATAAGTACCATTAAATAACATAATATACTTGTTTGACTTGGCCACCTTTCTTGGCAGCAAAGAGATATTTCATCAAAACACGACTTGGTTATCCAGTTTGAAACTAAGTGAACAATTTAAAGCTCACTTGAAATCAGCCCAAATGATTTAAGGGGAAAAACAGTTACATGTGGGAGAACCAAACTATAAAGTGCAGCATTTAAATCTGCTATTAAAAGCACATTGGTAATTAAAGGACAGGTTCACAATGTTTGAAGTCTGTCTTAAAAGAACAGTCAGGTGTTCATATGAACATTGAAACAGGTTTTACTTGCTGTAATCATTTCTCCTGTTGATTCTGGATGTTTGAAGATACTTTCTTAAAGTGCTTCCAATGTGAATAAGCAACTTTCATGCATTTATTTCACATCTACTGCAGCCATATTCACTGTGTTCACTCGGAAGGAATAACTACACATGGCAAGGCACTTGTAATGACATCTCGAACATGTTAAGAGGCTAAAACCACGTTTAAAACCTGCCCCGTTTCAGCCGCCTGGGTGCGAAAGCTAGCAGTAGCATAACTCAGTGTAGGCAACACCGATTGTTTTCGTTTTTCTCGCTACTGACAGCACTACGTGTCAACAAACAACAGAGCTACGTGTTGAAATCGACCGGAATTCTCCTTTAACACTGTTAGCTGAACCTTTTCCTCGACTGACATAATAAGAATAATTTCAGTTTGTTTCAAATTACAGGATTTCTGGGTGAGTCAAAAAAAATGCACACAATTGCCCCTTGTTAACATCTGGGCCCAACATATTTCAATATTTTTTAAGAACAATGCAAACAAAGCAAAAATAATTTATAATATATTATATATTTATAAGTCACCTCTCATTAATCATGGAATTACAGTTCCTGCATATTAATCTCATAATTGTTGTTTAATTAAACCACTCTACTCGTCTATTTATTTTACTACTGTAATAAACACACCCACACACACACATTTTTATGCATGCAAATATCCCCTTTTGTACACACACAGAGGGCAGAGGCAGCTCTCAGGGCAGCAATGGGAAAGTTGCTGACTGTTGGTTTGTTTCTGTTCCAGCTGTTCTGCTGACAGCAGTGTTTCGCTGGGAAAAGCTAATTGACAAATGAGCCCAGTAAATATGGACATCCAATGGGAATCAAAACAGCTGATTATAGAGGGACGCTGTGTGTGTTTCTCATCATGTGTCCAATGAATAGTACAGAAATAGATCAGTAGAGGATTGTCTGTGTATGTTTTGTGTACAAGCCATGGTCCACTCACAATGTGTTGTATTAGAGAGAGATGCAAATATGTTTTACTTTGTTTTTACAAACTGTATGCATCTGAACATGGTCACAACACATCCAGTTAGACAAAAAGTGTGTGTGTGTGTGTGTGTGTGTGTGTGTGTGTGTGTGTGTGTGTGTGTGTGTAACTTTTCCACTGCTCCAAACTGACTGCTGTGCAGTAATGACTGCTCTCACTGGAGATAAAAGCCTGCCTGCCACCTCCACCTCTGTGTGTGTGTGTGTGTGTGTGTGTGTGTGTGTGTGTGTGTGTGTGTGTGTGTGTGTGTGTGTGTGTGTGTGTGTGTGTGTGTGTGTGTGTGTGTGTGTGTGTCTTGTGAGCACATTTATTAGCCCAGAGATTGAAGCAGTGGGCGTTCGAGTGGGGAGTGTGTAATGTATCTCATTAACTGGGTTCACAAGGTCTCAACGATTTAGGAAAAATTAGTGAGATGAAAAGCAGCTGCAGAGAAGTTATGCTATGGATTTGTTCAACTCACTGTGTTCAACTGCAGTGTGTATGCACTCAGAGTGTGCTGCGGCAGGAAGTCAAACTCAAACCATAATTTATGAAATGTCTCTGCTCAACAAACTCAACTAGATGGTGACAGAGAGTGATGCTCAGACTCTGAGTCCACTGAACTAGTTTGCTGTCACAGTTTCACAACTGCTTCCAGCTAAAGCCTCAAAAGCCAACTTCTGTCTTCAGCCTTCATTGCAGTGTGTTCAGCTGGCTGCAGAGCTGTGTACCTGCACACAGTGAGGGCACAAGATTACCAATCATTAGGCTGAAAACATAAACTAATATGAACTTTTTTTCTACTTAAAAAATCTTAAACACAACCTTTAAAAACACTCTGCACCATTAAGGACATTTGTATATTTGCCGATATACACAGTTAGCAATATAAATAAAGTTCAAACCAGTTTTCTCTGTGTCTCTTTCCTCCCTCGCTCTACTTTGTTTCTGTCTTATATTTCCTCTCACCTCCCTCACCTCCCCCTCCTCCCCTCCATTTATCTTAGTTAACTTTATCTCTTTCACCCTCTTTGTTCCTCCCCGCCTTGATTGCTTGGCTTCACTGTAGTGATTTATGAGTTAACAACAGGCGACTTGTCTGGAAGTGTTGAACTATGACTTCCTCTCTGTTCTCTCGTCCTCCTCTGTCTCTTGGTCAAATTGTCCCTCTTTTCTTGTTTGTTTGTTTTAAACTTTTTTCTTTCAGACTTATTTTACTGTGTCTTTCTTTCCCTTGCATACTGTAATGTTTTATCTAATCAAAAGCATTTTATTCAAACGACACAGATGCCTTCTGATTTCCCGAAACAATCCTTCCAAAAAATAATTAGTCAAAATGACCAGCAGACTTCTGGGAACCATGACAACAACATACTGGAATGGATTTGGATTTTTTGATCCAACTAAATACTTAAATTTCAACAGCTCAAACACTTTCTGCAGGGAGTCTTCAAGCTCCTCTGTCATCATCATCATCATCATCATCATCATCATCATCATCATCATCATCATCCTGTTCTTGCAAAATAAAGAAGCTAGAAAAAAAGCTTAACAGAAATATGAAAAAGTTTGGAAAATGGTCCAAAAAACCATGCAACATTCACTTATATATAAAACGTGGGAGAGTAGTTTTTTATAATGTCCATAAAATGTCCTCTGTCCAATTCAATATAACATGATTTCAAAGCAAAATCAAAAGGGTTGAAACCACAATATCACGGAGGAAGTCAAAAGGAGAACCTATTTTAGAGTTACATGGCAGCAGCATTTTGATGACACCTCGCTTTTGTAATGTTTCTGTTTCATGTTGAAACAAGTGATGTGAAATTGTTTTGTAACGTGATCTTAAGTAAAGTCAAGGCACAGAAAGCTAAGCAAAGTACTGCTGCAGCTAAACGTATCATATTTTAAAAGGAGGCGTTAGATGAACGGTTACAGTGCATGACACAGACCTGCAACGTCACTGTTTCAAATCTGACACTGGACTTTTTTCTGTGTGTACCTTCACTATCAATCGTCAAATACAGGCACACATGTTAAAAGAATCTTAAAAAAGGAAAATTACTTAGTAAACAGGTAAAGATGTGACTCTTGTGTGTGAACTGACTTTCTTTAGTTCTCTTTTTCTCTCGCTTTCTTCCTTTCCTGTCAGCTTGTTTGAAGTGAGTCTCCAGCAGCCACTCCGATCCACAGCGTTGATAACAGTCCAGTAATCAGACCTGGCTCCCACTAAAAAGAAACTCCCGTAAACTGGTGGGTTTCTCTTTTTTTATCCTTTTCCTCTTTACAGGGCAGTTCAATCATGCAGTAACCAGGCCTGAAAATGAGAGCAGCTGCCTGATTACAAGACAAGAGATGCACACAGTAGTCATGTTTCCATCAACGTATTTCTCTGCGCATTTTGAAGTATCGCATTAGAAAATGTTGATGAAACGGCAAAATACGAAAAAAAAACTTCCTCAAATTCGTAAAAAAAGTTTGGTTACACTTTGCTTGAAGGTATCTACATAAGAGTGACATGACACTGTCATGAACGGGTCATAAACATTATAAACATGACTGTGTCATGACAGTGTCATGTGTTCATGTGCCTCAGCCACGTCGGGTAAATTGATGAATTGGTTCAACAGCTTGAATCGTATGGCCCTGCACACCGCGTATACTGTACATGCAAGACATTTTAAAAGTTTGCTTAAAGTGCTCATATTATGCATTTTGGCTTTTCCCCTTTCCTTTATTGTGTTATATAACTTTTTTATGCACGTTATAGGTTTACAAAGTGAAAAAGCCCAAAGCCCCCCCCAAAGGGACTTACCATCTCCACCAGAAAACACTGTTCACCAACTGCTCCAAACAGCTCTGTTGTAGTCCAGCCTTTACTTCAGAGACACACGTGGTCACTTTGGAACACACGTTATAATGCTCGCCTAGCTGCTAGCATGGCACAAAAATAGCTAGCATGGCTTTTTGAAAATTAAACCATGTAAACCTATTCTGATATAAACTCTAAATACTATTATGAACTTGAAAATGAGCATAATATGAGCACTTTAAAATTCGCTTGACAATGGAAACATGACTAGTGGCAGCCAGAGACTCATACAGTATATATATAGAGGACATGGTCTGTGTATTCAGGGACCATTTACTGTACAAAACTGGATGCTCATGTCTGATTTTCTTCCCCGTTCCTTCTGGTTCCTTTATTTACACACAAACTGTGTAATTCTGTTACTGAATCAGCAGAATAAGGATGTATTGCTTCACATCCAGGCCAACGTAAAGAACGCATGGAAGTATGCAGGCAGTGACAGTTACATTGATTGAAATGGACGTATCTATGGTGTGGCGTTAATTCCTGTAGTAGACTTCAGAGTCCTTGTTGTAGGTTAGGGTTGTATAGGAATATATTTGCTAAACCTTCCTGATTGAAACTCGGACTCTGACCAATTTGTGGCCAAATGATTCAGAAGTCATCATATGAACGCTGCCATGATTCATTTAGTGCTAGCCACATAACCATGTATGGACGTCTACTCCAGTCTGCAGGCTAACGTGTAGGTTTATCTGAATGACGTCCGTCTTAGTCACATTCACTCAGAAATAGAGGGCACCCGCAGACAGACACACGCGCACACACACACGCACACACACACACACACACACACACACCCTTTGTGAGCCCATTTCCTGCATTACTTCTGCTTTTTTATGTTTTCAATTTCTACTTTTATGGCTTCCTCGTCATATTGGCGATCTTGTGTAATTAGGTTGCGCAATGCAATGTCCTTTTTAAACTTGTTTTCATCTCATAAAATGAAACCTCAAAAATAGTCACGTGACATGTTTGGATATGAGGTTTGTTACATCTTTGGTTAGTGTTACAGAGTCCCCCCCCCCCCCCCCCCCCATCCATTATAAGGTTTAGGTGCAGCACCCGAGCTGTTTGAGGCAGCACCCAGATCTAATGACTGTAGTTGGACTTCTTTAGATTTAAGTTTTGTCTTAACTACCAAAAAGCGAGTACAAAGAGACGCCACATGACCACAGAGACCCAAAACAACCCCAAAGAAAACACAAATCACCAAACAGACACAACACGACTACAAAAAGACACACAATCCCACAAAGAGATACAAAATGTATGTATGGTTTTATTGAAAAACGTAACATTTTCTTGAGAAGTGACGCCTAAACCCCCCGCAAAATACGCGCGCCTAGGTCTTCCACAAAGCTAGGGAAAACACTGGGTGCTAAACTAAAGTCAAGCTGCAGTGTATAACATAAGCACACGAGAATCTGACCTTTACATTATCAGATCATAAACCACCAGCCAGCACACAGCAGTCAAACCTTTTTTAAATACTCAAACACATTCCCATGAAACACAATAAAACTGCCTGCTGTGTTAAAACCAAACCTTAACTGTTCCCATCACTGCCTCCAATCTTCAATAATCATTGCCAACATTTCCCAACAGGGGAATAAACTCAGAGAGAAGCCCAGAGACGAAAACCCATAAACAGTTAACTCAGACGTCACCGAGAATGAATGAAGAAGTTCTTAGAAAAGTGATTTTAAAGGAATGTGTCCTATTATTATGAACGAGTCCAGCACGGGTTGAATGCACATCGGCAGGTCATCGGCGTTACACGGTGTCAGTGTATGTAATGTCTGTATCGGCTTGTACCGGTCGCGCAGCCATGATGGTCCGTGCATTGTCGTAGACATACACGTAGACCGCTGCATGTATGTATGAGCCCATCTCCACCGCATCCATCTGTGAGGTTGTCAGCTTTGTGTCTGCCTGGCTCACAGCGCCGTCCAGCAAAAAGCCACAAAGCTTAAAATGCTCTCAAAAGTTAGCTTTGGATGCTTCTTGCTTGCCATGATTGCTCTGCTACCAGCCTCTGTCACATACCGGGTGGAGCTTGTGAGAAGGCAGTGTCGCTGTCAAATCTGTCCCTGGGAAAAGTAACGTTGTGCCTATACGTTTCATTACCACATTTTCAGTAGTAGCGCGTTACACTACTTTTTACCCGAAAAAAAGTAGTTAAGCTCCGTTACATTACACCCAACACTGGTCCTAAGTAGATAAGTCTGCAGTATCTTGCTCCAGGATTGGATGGACACCTCAAATCAAACCTGCCTTCTTTAAAACACTACAGCAGCTTTTCATCAGAAGATCTGTTGACTAAAACACTAGGAAGAGATGCAAAGGGAAGGGAGGCAGAATTTATTGGATCACATAGTGGATCACTGTCTGTGAGCTCATAATGCCACAAGTTCCACTCCACTGATTTGAATTCTTTTTTTTCAATTGTCCTACACATTCAATCTAAATTCAGTTTTCCTGGTCTGTGTGCACTTTTAACAATGTATTTGAAAGCCAGTTGCAGCATAATGAGAGCTGAATTGTCGGCAGTTGTGTTTGGACTGGAGGAGGCTGCCGGGCAGATAATGGCTGCCATTAGGCTGTTATTAGTGCTGTCAGTGGGGTCTGCTCCGAGCTGTTTGATGTGTGGCTGTGAGGGATGATGGAGCACGCACCAGGTGTTTTTTCCAGACCGACATCAAGCTGTGAATACTCTCAGCACAGTCTGTTATTATTGTACTTGTGATGTAGGACAGCATGAGTACCAGAGCTGAATGTTCAAGCTTTTGTGTCCCTTTTGGGCAGAGCAACTGTAACTGTGTAACTGTGTAAATGTAGGATTTGCACTTAAATACACTCAACCGTGTACATTAAATCTAGGATTTTCAGTTTTAAAGCTAACACGTTTTGTCCACTGCACAAATAAAAGTCCATTTCTCCACTCCATTTTAGCTCTGTTTTGGTAAATGGAGTGCATTTATACGGCGCTTTTCTACTTTACCGGACAAAGCGCTTTACCTTTTTTTTACGCTTTTGCCTTTTATTCACACACACATGCATAGATGATGGCGGAGCTGCCTTGTAGGGCACTGGCATGCCATCAGGGGCAACTTGAGGTTGGAGGTCTTAGGGACACTTCGACATGCGGACAGGGATTGAACAGCCAACCTTGTGGTCAAAAGATGGCCCACTTTACCTCCTTAGTTTTGGTATCCACCAAGTCCTAACGGGCTGTTCAACACATACAGACTCAAAAGCTGAGGAGTAGGGATTGCTTCCACTGCAGAAACGGGACCACGATGCTAATCGGTCTTCTACAAAATTTTCTGCAAAACAACATGTATGAGAGGTGAGTGGTGTTACTCTGCTGTAAGCCTGTAAAGCATTTTGCACACTGTAGTTAAATTGTAATCATAAACATGTTTGAAACACATAATGAGGGACGTGAAACCTTTAAATGTATTTCGATTTTTCCTCAATATAATAAAGTACAGCTCGTCTGACATCTGACATCAAACTGTGAGTTTATTTCTCCATGTTATTTTCCACTCCAGGACAAACCTACAGTATATGTTGAATTAAAATATACCTCCTATGTCATCTCTTATCCCATCAGATTTCCTATGTTGCCGCTGTCTCTCTCTTTGTCTCTCTGCAGGTTATCGTCCAAACAACCTCGGAGCACATCAAAGCATCGTATCGCAGCAGCAGCAGTTGAAAGCCGGGCTGTGATCTGACCACAGTGGCTTTCCTGTCTCTCTCAGTCTCAGGTCCATTTGAAGTCAGTCATTTGGCAGAAAACTAAACAAGCCCCCTGTTAACTACCTCACTTACTGCTGTTTACAGACCAACTCTCTCAAAAACCACCAAACCGCTACACAGGCCACACTGAAACCAAAAAATGACAGAAACTTTACACTTTGAACTGGGCTTACTATTACTTTACAGAACAGATTGTGTATTATTTTACTTATGGGTATGATTTTTATTGATATTATAGCTAAAAAGATGTCATTAACTTTTATAACAGATTCCAGCTTCAAACTCAACATACTCATGTCTGATTTAAGTAATATTGAAAGTGGGAGTTGTTTAAAGGAGAATTCTGGCGCAAAATGAACCTATGGGGGTTAATAACACATTTGTACCAAGTTAACTGTTCTCTGGGATATATTTTCATGCTAATCGAATGTGACCAGTTTTAGCCCAAACCGCTAATTAGTTTATAACGCTAGTCGTCGGGGCACGCGAAAGTAAAAAGAAATCTCTATTTCTACACCACTAACAGGGCTCAAAATAGCACCACACTTCCACGGTAGCATAATGACGGTCCCTACATGTAAACACAAGCATTGACAACTTTGTAAGTGTACAGACAGTTTATTAAAAAGATAGTTTAGAAAGACCGTTCACGTATATAGGCGGGCGCCATCTTGGGAAAACAGTCATGACCAGCTGAACGACGAACGCCGTGCAACCAGTAACAAAGCTCAAGCACGGCTTTCGTCGTTCGACTCATTTCCCAAGATGGCGCCCACCTATATACGTGAACGGTTTGTGTTTAGTCCTTATTAGCAACTATTAGCATGCTAACATACTAAACTAAAATGGTGAACATGGTAAACATTGTGTTTGTTTATCAGAATGTTAACACTGTCCTGGTGAGCATAATTATTAGCATGCTAAAAACGAGCATGGCTAAAAGAAATGTACCTGCTGAATGGTGTTCAGGTTTGTCAGATCACAGCTGTTCGCTTCACATTGTCACTGCACTCCAAAAACAGCGAGGTGAAACTACATTACAAACACAGCATTAGCTGCTCCGTCATCTGTGCTGCAGTTTGACCAAAGTTAAAGGTTCTGGCTTTAAGATCTGATTTGTGACTTCCTGGGCTCTGAGAGAGAACATTTGCCCCCGGTGACAGCATGAGAAACGCAAATATTGAGAAGAATTTGAACAAATAGAGGGAATGCACTGCGTCTCAGTTTGGGGGGGGGGGGGGGGGTGTAATGGTATACTTCACTGCAGCCAGACTGTAGACACGAGACAGCTGCGGTTCTGGAGAAAAACTTTGCTTTGTGCAATTCTGCTTCTCTTACATCATATCAAAACTTTTGTTGTGCAAAAACGTTATGTTCACAAATTACATTTTACATTAGTGTACGCACAAAGCTTTGGTTTGTAACAATCTAGAGCTGAGACAATAACTTGAGTAATGAATAAATCTACAATAATATACAGAAAATGAATCAGCAACTGGTAATCGGTTGATCGTTTCAGTTTATTTTCAAGCAAAAAAGTTCAAACATCTTCTGGTTCCAATTACTCAATTGGAGGATTTCCTTGTCTATCCTTGTCTTACATCATAGTAAACTGCTTATTTTGGGGAGTTTGGGGCTGTTGGTTGGACAAAACAAAACAGTTAAGATTTAGGTTACTGTTTAAAAAATCAGCAGAATCATCAATAATATGTATAAATATCAGTTGCAGCTCATCACAATCATAAAGCATTTAAAAGCTTAATAAACAGCTAATTAGATTAGTGGATTCTTTATGCTCTTTTGTGTAATATACGACAGTTCTCCTGGCCTGTTTATATTGTTTGTATTGCAATCTTGTTTTTAGGCTACATTAATAGTTAGCAGTAGTGGACTAGAAGAATAGTAGGAGACTTTTATCTTGTTAAATACAAAAGAAAAAAGTTTGAATAGCTCTCATTAACAGCAAAGGACACTCATAGGACATGAACCAAATTACACAATTCTTCTAATTTAATCTGGATAGAGACACGTCATACTAGAATAGGACATTTACGAGGAATTTTATTTAATTTACTTCAACCCTAAAAATACCTAAACTCTGATGCGTTGGTGCTACAACTTTAAGCAGAGAGTAGGAAGAAAAAAGAAGAAAGAGAAAGGGATGGACAGTGAAACTGAGAGGAGCCGTAGTTATCTTTTATCTGAATTGAATTAAAGCTGTGATGAAGGGACGGTAACAAACGTGACAGAGTCAGAGAGCGATTAGATCCTGAAGCCTGAAGGTGAGAGGTCGCCTCTCTGTCTCCTGTCGGGCTGCTGCCGGGGCTCAGCTCTGGACTTGACCCACGTCTCCTCTGGGGTTCAACAGTGTGGGTGGTAAACACATACACACACACACAGTCACACACAAACTGGCTTGTTAAAAACACCCGTGAAATCTCAGTGGTTTAATCCAGTGACGCACCCAACCACTCTGAATTTAAACTTTCTGCAGATTAAAATATTTCTAGTAAAGTCATTCAATCCCTCCTTCAGATACTCACAGAGGAGGAGGAAAAAATCCACTCCGGTGGGCAGCAGAAATGATTTTACACTGGAATGTGTCTAATCCATGTAAAGTATCAATCTGAGCTGATCATCAAACTCTTAAAACAAGGAGATTGGACTAGAAGACAGTTTTTTAATGCACTGAGTTGCAGAGGTGGAGATTGATCCGGTATGCAGCGTTTAGGAGTAGTAAAGTCAAATATCATATCAAACCAGACGATGATACCCGTGGATCAACTTGTAAAGAATAGAGCTTCAAGGGGACTCCAGAATTAAATGTTCCACACCACTGCGTTTTAAACACAATCAGCCATTTGTTTTTTTTGCAATTTTGTTCATTGTATATATCTTTTCAAAGAAGGGCTGCAAGTAATGATTGTTTTGATTTTTGATAAATCTCAATCGATTAGTCGTGTGGTCTGTAAGAGTAAAGAAAAAGTGAAAACTTATATATGGTGAATATGGTGTTTCTACAGCAGGAGCCTCCTCAGAGAACCTTGTGAGGATCTGGAGGAACCAAACCTGCAACTGGAGGAACCATGAACTTCAGTAGTTCCTGTACTAAAGTTCCAGATGCTAAAGAAGTCCCTGCTCCATCTGAAAGGTTCAGGATCATTTGCAGCCCTGGCCATTCCTGATTAATTGAACAAATATACAACAGCAACTATAACTTGTGTACCTCATCTATCATTAAAACAAGAGGGTACTCTGATATCGATATTAGGATGAGGGTCTTACGTTATTTAATAACAGTAAAAACAAAGTTGGGAATTGTTGTCGCCTTCCTGAGTCAATTTAAAAAACAAAAGACGGAAGAAAGACAGAGATCAGCACACCATTTTCACGGTTCTTCAGATGTGCTGGAAACACAAACGGATGTGCAGAAGGGATATTTATTTTCCTAGTTTAGTTCCTCTGGTTCCACACTGCAACATTTTGTACGAAAAGGGCCTCAATACAACATTTGCTTACTTCTCAAATTTTCAGGATACCACCTTCTTTTCCAAACGCCATCTACAGTACACGTCAGCATTCTGAAGGCTGGATTCAAACATTTAGAAAGCTAAATAAATCTGCTGTTATCTCAGCATTCCTTCTGTAAAAATTATGATTCATACCGACTCGGACTTCTGAAACAGGAGCATTATTCATGCTGCGGCGGAGACGTTTAAATGATTCTAATGATGATGAATGGAGACTCCCTGCACACACACATTCCTTTCACAAATGTTTTCTTTCACTAATCCGATTTCATGGACCAACATCACCTGCTGCACCCAAACCACTTCAATCTGCACATCAGCGGACATCTGACTGAATGTTTTAACTATCAGGAGCTGAGGGAGGAACTGCAACAACTGTAATACCCAGGAAGACGCTGTGTGGTCCCTATACAGTAGAGTTCATAGAGGCTACTGTATTAACCCTCATTGAACATTTATCTTTGATCACAACAACCGAAAGGAACCTTGTCTGACAGTGTGATGCTTCTTTCACATTGCATTAATTAAATAAATGTGGTTCCTGTATGAATGGACCTTTAAAGCTACAGTGCGTAGTTTCTGTCCTCCACATGAGGAATTCTAAGTAATGACAACAACACTGTGGACGCGTCCACATGCTACAAGCCTTCCGTGATCACATTTAAGAATCCGGAATCAGAGAATGTGGACTTTTTTTAGAAAATTACTCTGATTAATCAATCATTAAAATTGTTGCAGATTCATTTAATAAGCAATAACTAATAAATCAATGTATATATATATATATATATATATATATATATATATATATATATATATATATATATATATATATATATATATATATATATATATATATATGGTATTGTCATAGTCTTGTCTGAAGTTGTAAGTATTGTAAAGGCTGTTATTCGTGGTAGTGCTACTACTGGCTTGGCCGTGCGTTTCCAGTGCACACTACTGGTGTTTGTGCGTGGGAGGCCAGTGAGGGATATTATCCTTGTCGTTGCACCAGCGATTACTACTGGTTGGTCTGGACTCTTGCACATTGGTCGGGAGTTCTGGGTGATTACCGTGAACCTCCCATGTGTTACTCTCTCCCAGTGAAGCTCATGGCAGATCAAAAGAAGTGAGTGGTGATGGAGTGGAGTGACAGTCCAGAGGGAACTAAGCGTAACAAATTGGTTGAAAACAGAACAATACTGTAGAAACATATCATTTTGAAAAAGGTAGCTGGTAGGCAGGAAAAAAGTCCAAGATCTAACAACAGAGAGAGACAGGGTGTACAATCCATCTCATTATCAGTTACAAACTCCGTCACTTCATCAGACATCAGTAAACAAGAATAAAAAAATTCTGCAGCACTTTTGCAGGATAGATGCATGTAACGAGGAACACGGTTTTACATTGGCTCTCATTACGCACCGCGCAGTCACAGCTCTAATGAAACCACAGATGGAGGAATTATAGTTTGCTAGGAAACCAGGACAACAGGAGGGTAAGCCTCACTGCTTTTTTTCCTGATTGAAACCAGCTGCCACTCATCCACAGCAATAACTTGAAACTTTGATCTCTGTCCTGTAGATCACCAAGCAAGAAAATTGAGCTTGTTACAACCTAAAATAACAACACACACACACACACACACACACACACACACACAGTTTCTTATTGTTAAGTTTCTCCAGGTCTATCGAGGGGTTAAACGGTCCAGAACAAAGTATCCATCAACATGTACTGTATGTCATACCACTACTACAAAACACTCAGCCATTCTCTACTGTATGTTCAGCCCCGAATCAGGGTGTGATAGTTCGATATTACCTTGTATAATCATGCATCAAGTGACAAGATCTTCTATAATGAGCTGAGCTTTAACAAGGTTCTTAGTGAAAATTACCAAAACATTCATGAACGCCTTCATCTGTCCTCTGTAAAGATGAAAAGTTTTTTTTCTGCAGCTGTCTTTTTCTACATATGATATATCGATGTGTGCAAAAGAGCAGTTAGCCTCTTACCTTCTGCAACCACTGCGTGTTGTTCTCCATTGTGCTCTCCAGGTGCTGCAGTTTCTGAGCCGACCATTCACCGTCGATCGGCGGCGAGTCTCTCTGCACGACGCTCGCACCGCCATGAGACACACCATATCGTTCACCCTGTGACAGCGATACTCCGCCCTGGCATGCGTCCATCTCCGGCAGGATGAAGGTGTAGCTGCACTGGCCATGTTGGATGCGGTGAAACTTCCTTCTCCTCTCTGCACCTCCTCCTCCACCACCACCACCGCCACCGCCACCGCCGCCACCACTTCCTCTTCTTCTTCCAGCTCCTCCTCGCTCTGGGGTCACAACACCGGCTGCATCAGCAACGACCGACATGGTCCAAAGCAGCAGAAGCAGCAGCAACCCCCCGCTGAGATCTAAACGTTTCATGATGCTCTCTTTGACTGTAATGAAGTGTCTTCTCTCAGTGAGAAGAGGGTCAAGAGAAACTCGTTCACGCTTTGACCCCAATTCACTTTATGAACATATCTGTGTGCAGGATGCAGAACGAGTCATGCACAAGTCAATCAATCAGGGCTGACTTCTGCTTGTTCCGTTAAATTCCAGGAGATAACTTTGCTTATGGATTACACTTTTTTTGAAAGGCAGAAACAGAAAGCAACACCTGTCCTGTGGTTTCCCGTTCCCTCCCCACTTGCGGTGAAGATGTACATCAGATGCGTTAGTCAATACGTGGGATCGATCTCTTTTCTTCTCCCCCCCTTTTTTTCGTCCTCGGGTCTTAATTTTGTTCTCTGTTGTCCGTTTTTTCGTGTTGATGAAGATGTTTCAGGATGGGTCTACTGGCTTGAGCCTGGGCAGGTCCTTTATGGTTTTCTTGAAATTCCCTCCTGTCCTCAATGTGCCAAGTGCAGGGCAAAACATATGGATGGAGAGTAAGTTAAGTGAGTTGAAAGAGATGAAAAAAAGAGGTTGTGGTTAAGGATAGGGCCGAGTGAATGTCCAAACTGACTGCGAGAATGAAAAAGGTGGAGGTGAAAACATCCTTCTCTGCTGGCTCCAGTTTCAGAAGTGGCCGAAGAGAAATACTTCTGCCCCTTCTTATCTGCTGCTGGCTGAGAAAAGAAGGAATGAGCGAGGGAGGGAAGACGAGGGGGGAGGAGGAGAGGGAGGAGTGGAGGGACAGGCGACCTGAGGGAGGTCTATTAGAGTACCCTCTCTATTTGTAGGCTGAGAGGAAAAGAAAAGAGGGAGGAAGGAAGGAATGAGAAGTAGCCAGAAAAAAAGAAAAAGGGGGAAGATTAAGGGAGTGAAAAAAGAGGAGAGGCAAAAATAAAAGACAGACATCACCAACATCACTGAGAAAAAGAGGACAGAAAAAGAAACTGAAATGCTGACATACAGAGGAAAGACAGAAGGAAATGAGTAAAAGAAAAGAGATCTACACATGGTTTAGTAGCAGCTGTAATTTTCTCTCCAAACTGATATTTCAGTTCTGAAGTCAATCCCAATGCCTTGTATGGTCATTCATACTGAGTCAGCAACTGGAGGCTGGAGATTTAACTCTGTCCTCTGAACACAGCCATGCTCTGGGGGCATCATGGGAGATCAGGGGGCCAAGGCAAACCACGTAGTCCACGTACATTTGGTTTGGAATCTCTCCTTGTCGCAGGATGTACCATCTCATCTGTCCTGCTGCTCTTCACTCTACATGGAAATACATACAAAGATTAGTTCCAGACAGATGGCTTGGTCCCAGGCTTATGAAACACAAGCTCTACATGTGTGTGTGGGGGGGCGATGTGAGTTGTCAATTGTTGAGTTTATTTGCACAGCGATAAACTGTTCTGCAGAAGTTGACTGATACAAATACGGATAAAATGCTTTGATGAAAGCAAAGCGATAAGAGACACACTTACAGATGTGTGCAAGAAGAGACAAACCCTAAAATGTGATAAATGTGATACCTCAACTTAAAACAATAAAAGGCAGCAGTGATACAAAGAGCAACATGAGGTTTCTGTTGAGAAGCACTGTTCCTGCACCATCCTCTGCTGGTCAGAGAGGACACTCTGCTCTCATCATCCTCCTTATTTATTTTGACATAATACAGTCTTATTTTCAGTCCGGCTTGACCTCGGTCTACTGTTACTGCCGTGCTGCGGCATACATCTCCATTTTGGCAGGGCAGGGTCGCTCGCTCACTTGATGTTAACCAATTGGTCCTTTGGGGGAGAGCAGAGGGGTTACACAGTGAGTGGCTTCTGCCCCAACCGGAGATCATTCTCATGGGAACAAGAGTGGACCGAGAGCCTGGTGCACAGAGCTGCGATACATAGAGCTGCCCAAAATCCTCTTGTTGCCTCATTTTCTATTTTAAAAGAGAGAAAAATTTAATTGTGAAATTATTTGTTGTCAATGCTGTTAAGAGAAAAGGTAAGAAATGGTCCATCTTACCTTTAAGTTTGATATGATCTTGTTTGCTGTTTATTAACTTTTTATTATATAGCTATAGCATCTGACCAGCTAACTAATAGCTGCAAGTAGAGTGCAATAACGTTTTAAATTCAAACTATACCTTTCATGTAACAACGATCCACGTAAAGTAAATTTTTAGCATCTGTCCCAGGCAGCAACCTCCAGCTCGAAAAATGTAAGCCAATGTGGAAGTGCCCTAAACCCGCATTCTTTCTAATGGCCAGCAGGGGCCGACTCCACTGGTTACAAATAGAAGTTTGATTGTTTCAAAGTCTATGAGAAAATGAGCCTACTTCTCACTTGATTTATTACCTTAGTAAACATTTTCATACTGAGTTTATACTGTCATTCTCTAGTTCCAAGTCTTCTTCAATACAGCATAATGTTCATTTTGTAAATTGTGGGGCCATTTATTTGAAAAAGAAAAATAGACATTAAAGCCGGGGATGCTTAAAGGGCACGGTTGTATGGTGATTGATGAGTGGCTACCCAATGTTGTTGTCCAGTTTGGGTGTTGTGTTTTTGTCTTTTTACTTCACTGTGTGTTTCCAGTTCTTAGGAAGTTGACTGTAACATTTTGGTTGCCTAAAAAAGTTTTGGTTAGCATTCAATTGTACTAAAAGACACGCTAAAGTCACAAGTCCATTCTGTAACAACAAATTGGAAGTATGCAGACGTCCACACAGAGCCTACGCGTACGCCCTCTGATGGCGACATTAACGCCACACGGACCCTCGGGGACTGGCGAACGCTGACAGTATAATTCCAGTCATCTGTTAATTTTTTCACCTGGCAAACTAATGAGCTAGCACTAGCAGCCATATTGGATAACTTAGCTCCACCCTGTCGCCCAAACATGGTCACTTCTGACTCCAAAAAAACAAGATGTTATCGACCAAAATACAAAACTCCAAAACAATACTTCAGAAACCAATGGGGGACGTCACGATGGTTAAGTTAAGTTTTTTAATTTTACATTTATATCTGCATTTATGTCAAAACCTTTCAAACATCAAAATGTCATTTATTAATATGTATTTGTGTCAAAATGACATATAAACATATTTTTCCTATTTTATTTTGTCGCTTGCGTCTCGTGTGAAAAATAGGCGTCGGTTCTATTTCTAGCATGCACGCGTTTTCGGCGCAGCTCAAGCGGCGCGTGAGACGTGCGTGTCACGCAGGCAGTGTGTAAGCTCTAACCTGGTAACATGGAAGCCGAAATAAAAACGAACACGCCACGCAGCTGACATGCTCACGCCACGCATCCAGTCTGTGGCCGGCCTTACAGTCAAAGATCTACCCACATCTATGCAGACATCGCTGTACAGACCGACATTTTCTTTTTTTTCTATTTCTATTTCTATTTTTTTTGGACATTCTTGTCTTCATTTGATAGCAGACAGGAAACGAGGGGGGTAGCAGTGGGGGTTTGACATGCAACAATTGTCCATGGTGGGAATCGGCCCATTTATTTAGAGTATTTCAGGACCATACCTTTCCTTCATAAATTTTCTTTTCAATCTATATTCATCCATCCAGACGTGTCTTCAAAATACCAAATTTGATTCAGTCCTTTTGGTTTTTACAGGTTTAAAGATTGGTGTAATAACATTATTTGTCTTAGTTTGAAAGTTGGGTTTGGGTATCGTGAAAATAAGCTTGGAGATGAAGGCTTTAGGATGGGTGCTTCTCTTAACATGGTGATTGAGAAATGTTCTGCATTGTTCTGGAGACAACAAGTTGGTACCAAATGTGGTCAGAAGGAGACTTGTTCAGCATGCCGCGACACAACTACAAAGCCTTTTTGGTGAGTATCCAAAAGCCAACATGAGAAAGCTCTTCACATTTTAGTTACATTCTTATAAGTCATTTCAATCCAATTATATCCAATAAACGTTACAATGTTTAACCTCTATATCCCAAAAATGTTGCTGCATTACAAAATGTTATCATCCTATTGTACAATGCCAAAGAACATGACAACGACAAGCTCTGGGATATTTCTGAACTCTCCACTTCTGTGGTGTGTAGAATTCCTTCTATTCATGCTGATATCAGGAGCAACAGGAGGGCACATGGGTCATGAAACAGCCCTTTCACCTTCGCTCTGTGGGAACGGACGGACGGATGAGGATGTGTCTTTTTTTATTCCAGGATTTGATTTCAGTTATGTCTGTTTTTCTTTTTGTCCTGTTATAAACTTTGTCTCTTTGTTTGTCTTCCTTCGCCTTCTTTGCTGTTGGACACTTTTACCACATCATGGTTAGCAGTTTTTTCATCTGTTGACAGTTTTTAGCAGAGATGGGAATAAGTCACACATGGGCAAGTCACAAGCAAGTCTCAAGTCTTAACCTTCAAGTCTCAAGCAAGTCCAAGTCATGTTGTGTGACAATCAAGCAAGTCAAGTCAAGTCAAGTCATATAAAAGTTTCCATTTTTAAACAAGCTAAAGACAGTGGTTATCAACTGCTGGAGTTTTATTTGCATTTTTTCCTACTCAATATTCAAAAGACATTGCGTCCAAGCCACATATATCTGAACAGTTTAAATTTATAAAGATAAAAAAGCACAGCCTAAAACTGATATTAGGCCAACAATAAATCAACATATATATTTGTTCAATATGCCTCAAACATGACATCAAATCATGAAATTCATTCAAACAATTCAAGTATAATGGTTTCTAAGTCAAATAATATTCTTCAGACATGCCTCACTTTTATGGGACAGAAACACATTTAACCTTTCCTTCTCTTAAAGAAATAAAACAACATATTCTTTAAGAGTAGCTGAATCCCACCACCTTTGCGTCATTTGGAGAGATTGATTGAGTGTATTTATCACATGGAATTAATAGTACATGTTAATATTTGTCAGTGTATTTGTGAGTGAATGTGTGAGTGTTTGAGAGAGAGAGTGAATGAAAAGTTATTAATATTGGTGAGTGAATGTGTGCATGTGCGTGAGAGTGCAGTGTGTTGTGTGTGTATGTGTGTCTAGCTTTATTCACATACTTAATCTGCATGTGTGTGTGTGAGAGAGAGAGAGAGAGTGTGTGTGAGAAAGAGAGAGAGGGAGAGAGAGAGAGAGATAGAGAGAGAGAGAGAGAGAGAGTGAGTGCAGTTTGTGTTGTGTGTATAAGTATGTAGGCTATACAGTGTGCTTATTCATGGCCCAAAACTGAAGGGAGTTCTGTTCATCACAAGCATCCAAATAGTGGTTCAGCTGAATGTGGGGACTGGAACCTGAATCTCTCCTGATTTGAAGTGTCTGATGAAATTCGCCGTGGTGGTGGTTGACATCGGAATTTTTTGTACTGCAGACCTTGCAAACTGCCGTTCGTTTCTTCTTTGTCCTGGTAAGATATGTAATCCTTATAGCCAAACTTTATTATTATGTGATATGCTTGCAAGCTCACTCCGCTTCGTCTTTCTGAGAATATAGTTCCCAGTAATATACAGTTAGAAGATGGCTGTGTCTCAAGTGACGTTATTTGTACACGCTGTGACTATACAAATCACAACATGTAAATAGGAACATGTTGCCGTTATTTAGTCACTTATTCAGAGCAGTAGGCTAGTTGGAGCCGGTTACCTCCAGGATCTGTGCTAGGCTAAGCTAATGGTGGAGCCGTCAGACAGAGTTACGACACGCACGGAGATGAGAAGGGTATGTATCACTTGTCTAACTGTCGGGGTTACGGTGAATAAGCTAATGTCCCAATAAGTCGGCATGTTCCTTTCAGCGGTTCTATTGCTGAATGTTTCAAGTTGTGTAGAAACTTACATGAGGTGTTTGAGATGACTTGATTGAGGTCAATTTCTCTAATAATGTCTCTATTTTTGGGAGGAAAACCCATAATGATGTTTGCATTCAACCACATGTGAGAAAAAACGTTGTCTAAAATGTGTTTGATTTGGTCACAGTGACGCATTCACTGTATTTTGATTTTCTATCTCTGTGAGGTACTTGCTTTGAAATATTTACGTTATTTTGCAATATTGTTTCTCTTCTATGTGTAAAGCCAAAAAAGATTACTTCAGATAAAGCTGCAAAGAAGGTGAAGACAAATAAGGACTGTGGAGACAAAGAGATTTAGAGTGAGAGACAAACTAAGAAGGATTTGATTGGGCTTTCAGATGACGGAGGCTCTATGAGAAAATAACCATCTTGGCTCTAATAAAGTGCGACTACAATCTGCAGAATCAATCATTTCCCTACAAAGAAGAGAATGCCTTTGTATTATTATTATTAATAGAATACAACGTCAAACAGATTCTCTCCTTATTGGTTTTAAATTGATTTGTCATTGTTGTTGATGCTGTCACTATTGCTTGCCTTACCTTAGCAGTTAAAACGACCACTAACAAGTTTTGTAGTTTTTCTTTTTCATATCTCTGTGCAGGTATACACTTGATGTATTGTGCATAACATTTAAAGTAAGAGAAAACATTAAATAAAAAATCTGCACACTTTTCTTGGTGCACTCCGGTTTGTGCCACAAACAATTTGGCACACAAAACAGAACGTTATGCCGACCTGATTTGATGGCACCACGAGGCATGTCATAATACCGCATACACCAACAACATTGTGATGATCAATGTTAACACAGGCTATCTCTGTAGTCGAAAAGGTACTGTACAAGCATCTTACCTGCCACCTCATATGCTGCCTGCAGTCCACTTAGGCTAAAAGTATCCCAGGTGATCCAAAGTAATCCAAAATAAACTGTAAAAATGTGGAAACGTTGGATGCAAATACAAAAAGCTTGACATCTGCTTTCTCCATCAGTGAGCCAAGGACCAACTAGGAGGTCAGATAGTGTACAAAAAAGGCACACAGTGTGAAGGCCAGAGACATTTTAGAGCTATCAACTGTATGTTTGAACCATATGAGCCCTAAATGACCCGACCAAAAAACAACAGATAGCTTCACTACGTTTGTGCTGAATGCTAATGAGTGTCAACAGGCCACACCTGAGGGACGAGACCTGCCCGTGCATCATATACAGAAACTCATCAACTCTGCAAACAGTAAAACAGCTCCCTATTTCACTGTGTTTATAAAGACAGATGTATTACTGTAATTTCAATGTACCAACATGCGGTTTACTGTTACACATCTGCTTAGAGTTACTGTACAGCTGTTAACTAGATTTACAGTTGTATGCCTCCGCTAACAAGTGAAGTTGGAGTTTACATCCATGTCTGTCCACACTCATATATTTGTAGTGACCTTGACGCAATTAATAAAAAAAAGGTATAAAGTAGGCTATATATTTTTTGTGAAATGTGAATGCTTCAACACACATCTGCAACCCGGCAGCATAGAAGATCTAAACAATCGCCACCGTTTTCAAGATTAGTGTCACAGACTCAGTATCAGACCAGATGTCTCCCCTTCTGTTCCTGAGGTATGGAGCTGGATAATAGCCAGAAACGTGTTTTTGCAGAACATTTTCAATCAGTCAAGCTTGATTTATATAGTACCTTTCAAACATAACAAACTGCAATTCAAAGTGTTTTAAAGTAAAGTGGATTTAGAGACAAATAAAGTAGTAGTAGTAATAGTAAAAAACAAAACAAAAAAGTATAAAAACTAAAGCCATAAAAATGATGATGTCTCAGTGAATTTGCCATTTGACCTTTCGGATATAAAATGTCATCACTTCATCATAGTGTCCTTTTAAAAATGTGTGTGAAATGTCGTAATTAGCAAAGGAATAGTTGAGTTGTGAATTGCCTACTTTTTGGGATATAACGTAAGCTGTAATTGATCTAGTGTTTTTAATGAGTTTGAATATGAAGCTTCCTCCCCACACTCAGGAACTCCACTACAGTATAATACTTCCACTTCAGTGAAATCAAACTATAAATGTAAGTACTCTTAGGGCCATATGTACTAACCCTTTTGGCGAGGTATGTACAAACAGGCCGCACTGAGGTAAAAGCGCAGACTGCCAGTCGCGGGAACTGAAAATGGCAAATTGCGCTTTCCCGTGTCAAGCATATGCATTCATGGGTTGTTTCCCATAAAGACATGGGAAGGGAAGCGTAAAGTGCGCCTAATAATGTATTCCGCGGTGTGTACAAAAACCGCCCGTGGCAGCACGTCTCTATTTTGCGGTGAAAATTGTCCGCCTCTTAAAGGTCCAATATGTAATACTGACAGCTAGTGTTTAAAATAGTTACTGCAGTACAAATTCAAAATACTGGAGAGAGTCGTCTCCCCCGCCCCTCCTCCCCAGACTCGAAGTTCACGGAGGTTGCCAGGCTTAGACCGCAGCATCCAACAATGTTGTTAGACGCTTGTCTCACATATCCAGACATACTTCACAGCACAGCAGAGTAGCTAACGTTAGATGCTGGCTATACTGACAGTCATAAAAGCCCATGCTCACATGGAGCTCTGTACCCAACTGACACACACACTTTTTTGGCTTAGAATTAGCTACAGTAGGAACCGCTAAAAATACAACCAAATTCGCCGTCCTCTCCACACGCCAAACAGACACACTTCCTCGGCTTAGAATTATGATAGGAACCGCTAAAAACACCACTGCCTTGCACTCCTTTTCCACCCGACGGAAATACACACTTTACTGGCCTTAGAATTACACAATCGCTAAATCACTACAAACTCAAGTTCCTCTCTTTCCGACTTACAGCTACAGCCCCCCCTCTTGGCTTCAAATAACTCACCGTTGTCGGCTACGGCCGCTGAACAGCCTACACAGTGTAAACAGCCGTGGCCCGCCTGCCTGGTCCTCCGGTAACATTAGCAGTTAGCAGGATTAGCATGGTGGCGTTAGCCAGGACCAGTCGGGATCACTTTACTGGCTGAGTCTCAATTGTTTTTGCGAGTAACCAACGCGGCTACTCTAGCTATATAATTCAATGGGAGTAGCTACACGAATGTTGAAATGACATAAAGTGCTCGTCCCTAGTAGCTGTGATAAATTAGCCTGAAGCTAATGCTTACCTGTTCAGGAGGAAATTAGCCAACTCAGCGTCCTTTTGGGCTCTAAGCTGTCTCCATCTTTCAAAGACATCTCCAATATTAACCCGGAGTTTGTTACGTCTCTGGTCAAGCAACTGTTAGAAACATGATGTTTTTTAATGTCAAGTTCGGCAACCCGGCCTGGCTGTCAAACTGGGCAGTTGATAACAACACACAGGCCAAAACATAAACATAAATTCCGTCACGGATCGTAAATTTCAAAAAGAAAAAATACTGATATTAGCATTGTTGTCAGAAAAGATAGTATTTCAGCTTAACGTGTTTCCTTAATATCTGATGAGGCATTAGTGTCATTTTTGGATTTATTACAGTACAAATATTACATATTGGACCTTTAAAAGCAGGTGTAAACCAGCCGCAAGCGGATTTCCTCGCATATGCCTCCTGGTGAAATGGCGGCAGTAATCTGGGCAAGACGAAGACATACAGTCAGGTCCATAAATATTGGGACATCGACACAATTCTAGTCTTTTTGGCTCTATACACCACCACAATGGATTTGAAATGAAACGAACAAGATGTGTTTTAACTGCAGAATTTCAGCTTTAATTTGAGGGTATTTACATCCAAATCAGGTGAACGGTGTAGGAATTACAACAGTTTGTATATGTGCCTCCCACTTTTTAAGGGACCAAAAGTAATGGGACAGATTAACAATCATAAATCAAACTTTCACTTTTTAATACTTGGTTGCAAATCCTTTGCCGTCAATTACAGCCTGAAGTCTGGAACGCATAGACATCACCAGACGCTGGGTTTCATCCCTGGTGATGCTCTGCCAGGCCTCTACTGCAACTGTCTTCAGTTCCTGCTTGTTCTTGGGACATTTTCCCTTCAGTTTTGTCTTCAGCAAGTGAAATGCATGGTCAATCGGATTCAGGTCAGGTGATTGACTTGGCCATTGCATAACATTCCACTTTTTTCCCTTAAAAAACTCTTTGGTTGCTTTTGCAGTATGTCTTTTGGTGTTGCTGAGCTCACCGGTTTCTTTTTAAGAATGTTCCAAACAGTTGATTTAGCCACCCCTAATGTTTTTGCTATCTCTCTGATGGGTTTGTTTTGTTTTTTCAGCCTAATGATGGCTTGCTTCACTGATAGTGACAGCTCTTTGGATCTCATATTGAGAGTTGACAGCAACATATTCCAAATGCAAATAGCACACTTGAAATGAACTCTGGACCTTTTATCTGCTCCTTGTAACAGGGATAATGAGGGAATAACACACACCTGGCCATGGAACAGCTGAGCAGCCAATTGTCCCATTAATTTTGGTCCCTAAAAAAATGGGACGCACATATACAAACTTTTCTAGTGTTCGGTGATATTGTCAGATAATGTCACGGTTATAAAATCAGGATTTCAGCAGTGTAAAAACAATAATGATAATACTGGGAACCAAGCAATCGGCCCATTCCGAACAAGCACGTGCTCCAAACGGGTACTGCACTACTATTGTAAATATGTAAACACGATCGCTGTATGGCACACTTAGCGTCCAGGATGTGAAATAATGTGTGAACCTGATAGTGTAGCCGTGCTGTGATGGATGAGGTCACCACCCTCCTCACACTTTGTAATTCTCAACACCTGCAAAAACACATGATGGGATGTAACCTGAGGAGCTTTCACTCATTCATGAAAACAGGGGAGTGTTTTTTTTACACATACAGACTAAGTGGATGGGCAGATGAGTGGATAGACAGATTGAGGGATGACAGGATGAATGGATAACCCTGCTGAGCTAAATGCATCAATTCTATGGTTGATGGCTAGAATCGACGAGTGAACAGTTTGCCTTGACTTTTGCCTGTTTCTGACCATGCAGAATGATCTCAATAAGTGGCGTATGTATGACACGCCAATTCGTATGCCATTATTGCCATGTTATCAAGATGCATAATTGCTTTTTAGCGTGTTTATCAACGCCGTTTGGCCTCCATTGACTTACATTACCTTGCGATTGCGTGTCAATTTACGCCGTAGTGAGTAGTATGAAAGGACGAAAATCCGCATAGGGAGGTTGGTCGGGGGGGTGGATGGGTCAAACAACACAGGACCTTCACCCCGGAGACGGGGATCGTGTCCCGCGTGTCGCGTTTCCTAAACCCAACCATCCTGTTCTTCTTTTCCTAAACCCAACCCGTCCGCTGTATACGCCGTAGGCATACATGTGGATAGCTCAAAATGCGTACAGATAACACGCCACTTGGCTTTGGAAAGTGGTGTATGTTTACGCAAAGTCATGATGTCACGTTGGACCATGAGTATGAAGTGAACTTGTAAATTTACACTTTTGGTGTATGGGTCGTGCTTTTGGGTCCAAACCTGATATCAAGGTGGTGCAGAATCTCAATTGACACAAAAAGTCATGAACAAGTTAAGTTAGGTGCTCTTAATAACACCTTTTATGAAAAGTGTGTTACGTCACTGTGGCCTCTTTTGTTGTGGAACTTTAACTACTATAATATAAATGATCGTGTTAAGTTTTCAATTCATTTAGTGGTGTAAAAGTAAACGCTATCTTTGTAACTTTCCAACTGAATGTCGTTGTCTTTGTTTTAACCAGAGTTGGTAAAAGAACGCACAGTGAACTTGTGATATACGGGCCGGGTTTGTAACTCGCAACTAAATTGATTTGGGCAAAACAAAATAATTAGCACCCCTTTGAAAACAGAAATGAAAAAAACATGAAAAGATGCCAAGTTGAATAAAGTGAAACAAAATGACAATCCAGTCTGATTATCAGGCTCATTAAGCACAAACTCGATTTCACTGTTTGACTGATGTTTTGAAAACTAAAAGTTTTAAAGCTCCTGAACATGAACTTGAAAATATTGTTTTCATATTTAGTACTCACAGCCTTTTAGGCTAAAGCAGTGCAGGAAGGTTTTGACCAAATTTGGTATTATTGTAATTTTGTCTCAGTAACTCTGAGGCTTCGGGACACGAGAGTCAATTCTATCTAACGAGCTGAGCTCAAATGTTTGTCTACGCTGTGTGTTTATCTTGAAGGTTGTAAGTGCTTTTGCTCGATTTTTATTATGGTCATTCAATCATATTTGTTGAGCTTTTCGGACGTTACGAAAAAGATTAGAAGAGATTTAAGACATTATGTCTCATTTCGCACAAAGCATCTCAAAGATGAACTGAGCAGCACTTAAAAGAGCCTGAGGTCTCAATCTGTCCACTGGAGATTTTATGGCTCCAAACACAGCCTTTTATCTGAAAGAGTTGATCTTTTTTAAGCTTCAGTGATTCCTTCAATACTTCCAGGAAATGTTGCTAAGTAACATTAGGCGAAACTGACAAATATTATTAAAACACAAATAAACCAAAGCCAGCACACTGGCAGAGATTTATTTGTGTAGTTTCATTCCACACGTTTTTCTCTTCATTTGAAAAAAGGGATGTAAAATCATGTTGAAAAGAAACAAAAAGCAGACTGCTGGTGTCAGCAAACCATCACCTCTGCCTTAGTGTCCTTGAGCAAGACACTTCATTTGTTTCAAGCTACAGTGCCAATAACCATTCATCCTATGCTAGGATTTAAAGATACTGAATGATGAACGAGATGTACTTGTTCTACTCTGTATAACTCTGTTCTGCTGTGTATAAACTTCATCTGTTGCTCAACAGGATGGTTACAGAGTTGAGATGTGGGACGAGCCAATGGAAAAGTTATTTTAAAGTTTACTTTAAACAATATTCTCAATGTTCCCTTAAACAGAAACCGGTCTAAATATTTAACCAGTTCTCACTCCCAACTCGTCAAATAAGGGTCAGTGGCCCTCAGCATCTGATACTGATGCACAACACAGCCTTTAGTGCAGGGGTCTCAAGTCAAGGACCCCTTAACTGAAAGAGAGATGGATCAGGGACCCCCTACTGCATATATTATTTAAAATAAGTTTCATGTTAAATTGGGCCTACAATAAAGTGAAGGGCAGTACACTACATACTTTTTTGTGCATATACTAAGCTATTAAAATAATAATTGTTGGCATGATCTTATAAATCATGTTTTCATGTTAAACATACATGTAGAGTAGAGCAGTGAATCCTCAGGATGGCCATCTTAGTGACTACCTTACCTACAGGCTAGTTATCATCAGTGAGGTTCTTTCTTCACAAATAGGCTGATTTGTATTTCCTAATAATATGTTGGATTTATTTAAATTTTTGAAAAAAATAGAATTAACAACAATTTCCAGGCTTTATGTAGCTGAATATATCCAAGAGGGTAAGCCTGCCTCCACAGAGCTGCTATGGCGCCACTTTGATGCTGCCAAGCACTCACCCCCCCCCCCGTTAGCATTCCATTGACTGCCATTCACTTTGACAGCCAATAACTTTACATCTGAAGCGTTTAAAGACTTAATTTGTCCATTGTTTATTTCTAAAAAAAGCATGACAATGTATAAAAGGCTCCATTACCTTGTACCTCACGTTATGGCTCCGTAGCAGACGTTTTTATAAAAATAGGCTAACGATTGTGTCATAACCACGCGACTTACTGTCACATAGTAGAGGAATTACCGTACAGTACAGGAGAAGCTCGCAGGCAATTTCGACATACATTAGCTGTTTAAGTTTAATTGCTAATATTAACTAGCATTTTAGTTAGCAATAATTAGCCTGTGCCTATGTTATTTCCTTACATATACATACGCTCTCCATCTCTGATAGATTGGGAATGATTGAGATTTCTCTTGGCACAGCTACCAGAAGACTTACAACGTTCAGACACGTTGCGCACGTCACATCTACAACCCCAAATCAGAAAAAGTTTGGACAGTATGAAAAACACAAATAAAAAAAGAAAGGTTTTTAAATGTACTTTGACTATTTCATGTTTTGTCTGGTCAACTTAATTTCATTGGTAAATATACATCCTTTCATGTCATTCAGACCTGCAACACATTCCAAAAAAGGTTGGGACAGGAGCAATTTAGGGCTAGTAATCAGGTAAATTAGTTAAATAATGATGTGATTTGAAACAGGTGATGTCAACAGGTGATTGTAAGTGTAAGGTCTAGTCCTTTAGGAGCAAAGATGGGCTGAGGATCGCCAGTTTGCCAACAGATACGTGAGAAAATTATTGAAATGTTTAAAAACAATGTTCCTCAAACAAAGATAGGAAGACATTTGCTTATTTCATCTTCAACAGTGCATAACATAATTAAAAGATAGTAGTGATATACTGCACTTAAAATGGAAGTGACGTATTTTGGGGGCGGGGTTACGTCACTTCCGGCATTCATGGTCACCCCCCCCCCCCCGGTGACCATGAATGCCGGAAGTAACGTAAATTTGGGGGGCGGAGGGTTCAGAAGGGGTGTGACCAATGAAATCTGGAAGTGATGTATATGTGTGGGCGGTCTGGAGACTGTGCTGAGAGTAGCTGGAGACTGTTTACATGTGTTAAACAGTTAATAGGTCCCTCCATGAACATAACAAAAAGAGGTGTCGTGGTGGCCTGTGGTGTCTAATGGGGTACATGACCATGACAAAAGGGGTACCTCAAAATCTTGGAGAGAATATGCCCCACTTAACTAAATTATGTTATTTCCTAATAATGGTGTTTCAGGTAGCTTTAGACTTTACAAAGGTCAGTCCTCAGACATTTTATTTGTTGTCTGACTGGGGAAATCGTTGTTATAAGTAGTGAGACCAAACAGTTTCTTTATTTTTAATTAACCACCTAGTCATTCTGTTCATTTTATAAAAAGAGTTTTACCAAAATACTATAGCCTCTGAGCTATCTCTTCATACATTTAGGCTATTCAATAATATCGTATTGATAACTTATGTAATAACTAATGTAATCATTTTTCACTTCCATTCACTGAGCCTCCTCTGAATGAGTTTTAGTTTCCCTGGGTAATTAACTTCTTATCATTGCTATTGCTGTTATAAAACTCCTAAGTTGGAGATATTTAAAGAAATGTTTTTTATTTAGTGAAATTTATCTTGTAATTCTTGAAATAGCGGTTTTACTTTGGCTTCAAGGAAGTTTTCATCCAATAAACACCTCAAAGTGCACCAACAAATAACAGGAATTTAAGCTGCTTTTTAGTATTGGTCTAATTTTCTTGTGTAACTACTTTACTTTACTGTACTTTTCATGTTAAAGCTTCCAAAATGACTTTTATTGGACACTATCATGTGTAAACCAAATATGGCTATGGCCCCCCTGGATGTGGTGTGTGAGTGCAGTATACTTACTACTACACAAGTTTTTGAGTAACTAAATGTATTTGACACGTATTTACTTTGTACATAAAAAACTAACAAATGATAAGCTTGAATGATGTGAGGCAGGACTTTACTATTACCCTACTCAGTAGCATACAGAGTATATAAAACTGGCTCCACATTAATGAACATAGCATTAAAATGCTCATTGATGCATTGTGATAAAAATCACATTCTATTATATTTTTAAAATATAACCCTTTAAAAGGAGCCATTCTGCATAAACAGTAGCCAACAAACTTTTGATACTTTGAGTGCATTGTGCTATTAAAACTTCTGTACCAGTCAGTAACATTTTGAATTCAGGACTTTTTAGAGTGAAGTACTTTAACAAAAATGTATTCCACCACTGGTCAACATAGACTCTCACTCCTCTTCTCTGTTACTGTTACTGTGCAGAGTGGCAGCAATAAGTGCTGCTAAGATGTCAGTGACTTGGATGGGGGGAGAGGTGTGAATATGCGCCACTAGATCTGTGTCATTAAATGTCTGTATTGTGGTGTGGGGTTTTCTGTAGCTAGGGGGTGGGGGGAGGTAGTTAGAGCTTTTCACGTTCCACACATCTCATAGCCGAGATGTTCTAGTCAAAAAAGACTGACACTCAGACAGGGCAAAATAATTGCATGTGCCATTTAGTACATGTCTTGAGTTAAAGTAGAAAGTTTGACTGGTACTTTTCTGTTTCTACCACTACCTTTGTTCAGCCCTTTCGATTTACAACCTCAGCTAGAACTAAATTAGAACTATGAATATAATTCCTCATTTTATTTGATCGAACACAGTGACCAAAGGGTTTCAGGTTAATATTTGGACATTAGCAGGAATGAAAGGGTTATTGTATATGTCAGACATGGTGGTAAAAGCTAAAGTGAATGAAAACATCTTAAACTTAAACACCTATATTTCTTTCTTCATTTTTCCTAAGTGAGTATTCCACTGCTTGTAAACATCAGTAATATGAAGGAGGATATCTGTCTGGTCCACCTGTATTTAATCACCATTCCTGTTATTCAACTGTGAAGTCAGATTTACCTGGGCTCACCCTTTTTCCATAACAATAGATGCACTTTGTAAAAACACTGTCCAGATAGCAGGTGTGGTTCGGTAAGAATACCATGGTGAGCCAATAAGAGGCAAAGTAGGGCAGGTCATGCATTTGCCAACCAATGAAAAGAAATATCTTGGCCAGGATTGTATATATATTCTAGCCTGTTCAAGGTTAATTTCTACCTTTGGCGCTGTTGACCACTTTACAAGGGTTTGGAGAACAACACCTTGAGCTTGTTCTACTTGTTTCATTGCTCTTTTACACTTCATCTACTACAATCTTCCATCTATTGTTTACCTACCAATAGATAGTATAACTACGAATTCAGGCGCATTTCACCTCTTCCTTTAAAAGAAACTGTGACTAAAGCGAGAGGTAAGTTCCACATTTTTACAAATTCTTGCATGGATAAATCAAGTCAGTCTGTTGGTAAAACTATGTTGTAAAAATAGTGATAGCTGAATATCCTTTTATGAAGTCATTCAAGTTGTCATGCCTTTCATCACTTACTGTATAAGCTGTCATTTTACATTCGGTTGCTATAGGTCATATATTTAATTGTGTTTTTCCCCTTAAATATTTCACAGAAACATGAGACCAAGAAGGGTTTTCCCTTTTGACATATCCAAGTCTCTAATCCCCACCAAAGCCCCATCTCCATATTATTAATTATATGGAAAAAATATCATTTTTTTGTAATAAAAATTGAAATACTTCAACTAAACAAACTGGCATTTAAATGGTTAAAATCCTGAAAGGTATTGCATGTTTTGTAGTTTTGAGCAAGTTACAAGTTGTTTAAGTGATTTATGAAAAAAAGCAGAAAGAAATATTGATATATGATGATTTAATAGCAGTTTTTGTGTGCGTGTACGTTTTTGCCACGAAGAGGGTGAGAGCGAGTATTTAGCTCTACGCTAAAAATGCTAATGCAATCAAATCCATTTTGTTGTTTATCTTTGACATGTCCAAGTCTCTTACCCCCACCAAAGACCCATATCCATATTATTCATTATATGGAAAAAATATCATTTTTGTGTTTTTTTGTAATAAAAATTGAAATACTGTTACTAAACAAACTGGCATTTAAAAGTATTGAATGTTTGGTAGTTTTGAGCAAGTTACAAGTTGTTTAAGTGATTTATGAAAAAAAAGCAGAAAAAATAATTTACAAAAATGCCCGAAGAGGGTATGAGGGTTAATATGCACTGAATAAATTGAACCCACCTTCTGGACCCCATTAATGTATGCTACTTTATAGCACACATGGTAGCTGCTTTATTTCAAAGACCTATACATTGTCTACAGATAATTTAAAGTGCAATCTAGTAACAAATGGCGAAGCACATGTAAGTTGTTTTTTTAGGCAGTGGATGGACAATATGTTTTACTATTAGTAGTATTACTCCCATTTAGTATACCTTGAATCACTCTCATGCTCATAATAATGCTCTGCCAGGTGTAATTACTGAAGTATTGTTTAGGAACTTACATATAGATTTGATTTCATGTTTCAGGTCGTACATATAGTTTAATGTCATGTTTCAGGTCTAACATATAGTTGTGATGTTATTTTGTCAAGTCTACCATAGTTTATTGTCATGTTTAGGGACTTACATATAGTTTAATGTCATGTTTCAGGTCTAACAAACAGTTTTAATGCAATGTTTAGGGACTTACATATAGTTTAATGTAATGTTTTAGGGACTTGCATATAGTTGTGATGTTATTTTTTCAGGCCTTTCATATAGTTTTTTGCCAGAATATATTTATTAAGCATTGTGTATACACAAACACAAGACAAATAACCACAATGCCTATCAGAAATCCATCTCTATACAAAGCAACAATCTACAAATATTTAACACTTATCTTTGAAATAAAAAATAAAAATAGAATACATGAGTTATACAAATCAGGTGATACATATTATTGTCCAGAATTAAACTGCAATGTCCACACATCTCAGTCATTGTCATCTGTTAAATCCAAATCTTTGGTATAATCAATAAAAGTATTCCAGATATTCTCAAAAAGTCCCTGTTTGCCTTTTAGCACATATGTAGTCCTCTCTAGTGGCAGAGCAGACAGCATCTGCCGTAACCATAAAGTGTCTCTTGGTCTACATGTTTTTTTCCAAAATAATGCGATACATCTTTTGGCGTTAAGCAGACTAAGGTCTATAAATGTACGTTCATTTTTAGTATAGTCATGTTTCTCTGGATATAAGCCAAATAAAAATAATTATGGTTCTAGTATTATTTGTTTGGAAATAATATTTTGAATAATGTCTTTTACTTCTTCCCAAATAAGTGTAATGTTTGTACAATGCCACATACAGTGAACCAATGTTCCTCTACATTGTTTACACTTTGAACACACATTAGGAATGTTTCCATTATATCGACAGAGTTCCACTGGTGTCGCATATGTTCGCATTAAACATTTAAATTGAATAACTTTAAGACAAGTATTTATTGATGTTGTGTGGGCTAAAGTGCATGCATCTTGCCAGTCTTCCTCTGAAAGTTGCAAGGACAAATCATCCTTCCAAGCTCTAAATCTATCATGAGAACTTTCAGGAACGTAAAACATAATCAGATTATAAAACTGAGAAATAATGCCTTTCTTTTGACTATCTTTTAACAGCAATTCTTCCAAGTCTGAAATAGTGGGTTTCGTTAATATATATTTTTTTGACTTGCTCTTATAAAACTCCTAAATTGGAGAAATGTTTTTTATTTAGTGAAATTTCAGGTTACAATCTCAATAAAACCAAGTCATCTATTCTACTGTTAAATGAACATGGAAGAGCAAACCCAATCCCAGATGTTATACAGTTTAATGTTGTGACACAATTTGAGTACTTGGGGATACAGATTTTGCCAAGTTTAGATAAAATAGTTGAGGTGAATTACATTCTTTTAGTAACGGGAATACAAAATTCAGTTGATAGATGGATGCTTCTGCCAATATCTATAATTGGGAGAATTAACATTTTAAAAATGAACATTCTTCCAAAGCTACTATATCTGTTGCATAATATTCTCTTTCCACCTCTGTTTGGTTTTTTCTCACAAATGAAAAAAATGTTTATATGTTTTCTCTGGAATAATAAAAGGGTAAGACTTTGTTTGTCTTTACTGTACTTGCCTTATGAACGTGGAGGTTTGAAATGTCCTATTTTTAAGCTGTACTATTGGGCTGTGCAGCTAAGGTCTATTATGTTTTATTATACTGATCATTCACCACATTGGATAGAAATGGAATCACAAGAAAACTATTAAGAGAAATTAAAAACCCAATTCTTAAAAACATGATAAAAGTCTGGAGTGATGTGAAGACACTTTTGAAAGATTCACACTGTCTCAATTAGTCCATTATGGGGCAACCGATCTTTTCCACCAGGCAGGGCAGACGCAACATTTAAGATATGGAAAACCAAGGGACTGAGAATGGTTTGACATGTGCATTTGCCAAAATCTGACATACTTATGACCTTTCAAGAATTACAAGATAAATTTCACTAAATAAAAAACATTTCTTTAAATATCTCCAACTTAGGAGTTTTATAACAGCAATAGCAATTTTAAGAAGTTAATTACCCAGGGAAACTAAAACTCATTCAGAGGAGGCTCAGTGAATGGAAGTGAAAAATGATTACATTATAGTTATTACATAAGTTATCAATAAAAGATCTTATTGAATAGCCTAAATGTATGAAGAGATAGCTCAGAGGCTATAGTATTTTGGTAAAACTCTTTTTATAAAATGAACAGGATGACTAGATGGTTAATTAAAAATAAAGAAACTGTTTGGTCTCACTACTTATAACAACACCCCATTTTCCCCAGTCAGAAAACAAATAAATGTCTGAGGACTGACCTTTTTAAGTATTTGGTAAAGTCTAAAGCCTGAAACACCATTATTAGGATATAACATAATTTAGTTAAGTGGGGCATATTCTCTCCAAGATTTTGAGGGGAGCCCCCCTGTCTCAGAGCTTGAAAAGGTCTGGTTTAACTGTTTTTTACACCCTCCTTTCAAATCAAAGGATCCCCTCCAACCCACAGAATACCTGTGTGTCACTGCTCAGCTATCAAGGTACCCCTTTTGTCATGGTCATGTACCCCATTAGACACCACAGGCCACCACGACACCTCTTTTTGTTATGTTCATGGGGGACCTATTAACTGTTTAACACATGTAAACAGTCTCCAGCTACTCTCAGCACAGTCTCCAGACCGCCCACACATAAATCACTTCCGGATTTCATTGGTCACCCTCCCCCCCGCCCCCTTTCTGAACACTCCGCCCCCCAAATGTACGTCATATCCGGCTTTCATTGGTCACACCCCTTCTGAACCCTCCGCCCCCCAAATTTACGTCACTTCCAGCATTCATGGTCACACCCCCCTTCTGAACCCCACCCCCAGACACGCCCACTTCCGGCCACCATTTTAAGTGCAGTATATCACTACTAAAGATTCAAGGAATGAGGAGGAATTTCAGTGCGTAAAGGACAAGGGCGCAAGCCTAAGCTGAACAACCGTGATCTCCGATCCCTCAGGCGTCACTGCATCAAGAATCGTCATTCATCTATAAGCGATATCACCACATGGGCTCAGGACTACTTTGGCAAACCTTTGTTAAGTACCACAATACGTAGTTACAGCCACAAATGCCAGTTAAAACTGTACTGTGCCAAAAGGAAGCCCTATGTTAACAGTGTCCAGAAGTGCCGTCGACTTCTCTGGGCTTGGAGGCATCTGGGATGGACCCTCACACAGTGGAAACGTGTACTGTGGTCAGATGAATCAGTATTTCAGGTATTTTTTGGGAGAAATGGACGCCGTGTGCCCCGGACCAAAGAAGAAAAGGATCATGCAGACTGTTACCAGCAACAAGTCCAAAAGCCAGGGTCTGTCATGGTATGGGGTTGTGTCAGTGCCCTTGGCAAAGGTAACTTGTACTTCTGTGATGGCACCATTAATGCTGAAAAGTACATTCAGAGTGAATGTACAGAGATTTTGGAGCACAATATGCTGCCTTCAAGAAGACATCTTTTCCAGGGACATCCATGCATATTTCAACAAGATAATGCAAAACCACATTCTGCACACATTACAAAGTCCTGACTGCGGAGGAAGAGGATACTGGCAAAATGCGACAACGAAGACCCCATACTGTTGCCAACCTTAAGACTTGTTTGCAGCAAGAATGGGACAAAATTACACCTGAAACACTTCATCACTTGGTGTCTTCAGTCCCTAAATGTCTTTTAAGTGTTGTGAAAAGGAATGGCAACATTACAAAGTGGTAAATGCTTTACTGTTCCAACATTTTTTGAAATGTGTTGCAAGAACCAAAATAGGAATTTAGTTTTTTTGAAACAAAAACAATACAAATCATGAGGAACACATTAAATTATGTGCTGTTGTATTGTCTGCAATTAAATACAAGTCAAAGTACATTGAGAAATCACTACTTTCTTTTTTTATTTGTGTTTTCCATACTGTCCCAACTTTTTCTGATTTGGGGTTGTATGTCGGCAAGCTCAGTGTGTAGCTACGCAGTAACGCTCGGCTATCACCGGAAAAGTGCTTCTAATAGACTTCACAAACCTACTTTTTTTTCTCCCCCTCCCCCACAATCTTTTCTTATCCCTACGTAGTTTTGTTTTAATTCACAACGTTAACAATGTATTCCACGTGTTTAAAAAAGCAGCCACAGTGGAGTGTCAGAGTTTGACGTGCAGTGCGTTGACAAGTGAGCGCCAATGTGATAACGTCAGTGTGTGACGAGTTGAGATGAGAACGTAGTTTTGTTTGAATTTACAACAGGACTAACCTATACGTTAAAAAATGACACCAAGGGGTACCGAGGAGGCATTAAAAGTGACACCAAAGGGGCCTGACCAAGCGGCCGTATTTGACGACTTGGAAGTGAAAATGTGTTGCAATACTACAATACCCATAAGCTTTGGCTGCTGTTACTATTGAGAAGCCAGTGAGAGGTGCAAATCAGAGCTGGAGGGAATTCAAAATGGTTCACACATCATCATAGTTTCTAAATTCATCCAAAACTGATCCAGAATACAAAAGTGAATTGATTTAAGATATAGTGCAATCTTTAGCTTCCATCTGCTCTTAGCGATGCATTTAACTTTAAACTCTGTGATTGGATGTTCCTTGCCAAAAGTGCACATCTGCAGGCTTGTACCTTTGACTTTTTATTAAAAAATTTTCTAACACAGTCGTAAATCATTTGTTGTTATGGTTCGACCAGCAGAGTTTCCATATTATTTTTTTGCTATTTTGTACACACAGCATCTATTGAATGTACCTCTTAAATACCTAAATAGCCCTGCCATCAGTCATTTTAAACAAACAAATTAATTAATTATTAAATTAATTACACATAAATGCAGGTCATTTTTCGATAACTTGACGCTAAGTGGTGGAAAATTAATTAATATGTAAAAACCCAAATGATCACTGTATCAAAGTTTGTTTTCTGTGTCAGTGAGGTTGTCGTTTTTTTGCATCCCACACAACGTATAATGATAATTGTTGGCGAAGCAGTGTCTTTTAATAAGCTCACAGTCACCAATTAAATAACTCGTCCTCAGACAGTGTGTGAGCAAATCTCTCCCTTAACAACATCTCCTGACAGCTCTTAACAAGTTAGGTCTCCTCCTAAATATGAGCTGGTATCTCAAATACATTTCTCCACAAAAAAATAACATCTCCAGGAATGCACTGAGCATTACAAATTGATAATATCTAACAGTTTAAGAGAAGTCAATGGGATTTTTTTTACATTACTCTTCTATGCATCTAGCTATGGCTCAAACATAAACTAAAGCGCTCAGCTTTTTTCTGTGTTTCATTAAGAGATAATAATGTTTTATTTAATGAAAATGTCTCATAGTTTATACACAGTAGCATGTAAACAAATCTCATTGTCAAGTGTTGGGGGAAGAAAAGGAGGCAGGAATGCTTTCAGGGAGTAAAGACATATCATTATATTTTAATTTATATATATATATATATATATATATATATATATATATATATATATATATATATATATATATATATGTATGTAATGCAGTTGCATCTTCAGAAAGACTTCAGAGATTTCAGAAGCTTGGAGTTAATGGAGCAAGATATCCCACCATTAGTGATGATCATGTTTATACTGTATTATCTGCTTCATTCTCACTGTATGATCCTGTTAATGTTCACTGTCCCGTATACGACCCACATCCGCTCAAATTGGACGCTGAATATACTTTGTTATAACTTCTACACATTAAATCTTATATCACAATATATGGCCATGATATACCATTTGAAAGCTTACCCTCTCAAGATTCATTTAAGCCCATAAGGTGATTTATAGCAGTTATAAAACTGTTATAAAGTTAAAGAAAATAAATTAATTCAGAATTACACTGCGCAGCTGGTGTGTGTGCATTCATACCTTTTTGAGTGTCCCTTTATCCACAGAGGTGATATAATCCCAAAAACTTTGTTTTCATAAATCCACAAGAGTCCAAAGAAATGAAATATCTAAGCAGTTTAATCCAAAATGAGTTATTCGCCTCAAAATCTTAAAGTTTACAAGCCCAGAGTTACAAAAACAGCGACGCAAGGTTCAACTTCAGCGCCCTTCCAACGGCTCTCTCTCCTCCCTCCGGCCGCCTACCAGCCAATGAGCGCAACCATGTTATTCTCTGAAGCCTTAGAAATCTAACAAGACCTCTCATAAGTCAATACGTCTCCGGGAGCCGGAGATTGATAGGTTTAACGCCGAATCAGGGCTGTGAAGTGAAACTCCCCACGTGGACTTTGATTGAGATTTGCTTCAGCCAGTTAAAATTCCATGCTATGAAACGCCCCTAGCCTTGTAGCCAATAAGGAGACGATTCGATTGACACATAACAACCCATTGAAATTTTAACCCTGTGATGGCTGGCTCTGTGTTTCAGCACAGACAGTGACTGTTACAATGCAAAGCCCTCCCTGACCAATTTGTAATTACTTATTTCTATATATGTATGTATATAGTTATTTACAGTATGTGTGTGATTTATGTGGGTGTGTTCTTGTATGTGAGAAGTTTTGAATTTTGCACTTTTTTGGCTTTTTTCTTTGCACCTTTCAAGAAAAACACACAGCCATATTTGTAGAAAAGAAATCATATAAAATCAATTTTTGAGTCTTTTGGCTTCTGGATTTTTTCTGTAGTAAGCTGACACATGTGGTTAATGTCCTGGATTGTCTGTCACCTGGTGGATGTGTTCACCGCAGTGTACTTTAATCATATTACAGATGTATGACTTGGACGGAAATAAAAAAAACTCTATTCTAGCCTCTGTAGCTCTGTCAGTGAGGCCTAGAATCACCCTGACACTTGTAACAAAAGTGTTTCCTTTCCAATGATATCAGGCACATCCCAGAGTGTCAAAGTATATGGGAGCTGTACCACTTTTAATTTGGGTATGCCGTTTAGACCAAAAAGCATGAAATTTGAAGCGTTTCTTAAGAGGTATAAGTAATTCAAAACCTGATAAAAGCAGCTAAGATTAACAAGGTCACTCAGTGTGGTATTAAAAGGAAGTTTATCTACATACTTTAGAGGCATTTCACAAGTGAAATATAGCATTGATGAGTGTGAAATTGCAGGACTATTTTAAAAGGATGGATCACATTATGAATCAGTGGCAGAGCATCTATTCTTGTTGTGGGCCAATCAGAGGTTTAGACCAGGAGGACAGCCTGCAGCCTGCGGTTACTGACAGGCTTTTAAATCCTTAAGTAAACACTCTACAGCTCGCCTCGCTGCAGGGTAACATTAACCCTCATCAATCAAACCTCAGAGTACAGCGCATTCGCTCTGTACCAACAGATTCATCACAACTGGGGTCCGCATGCTGGATCCTTTTCTGACTATACAGTAGTGTAATACCTGTCACATACACCTTTGCTCTTTAGTCATGATTCACTTTGGCACTGAAAGAACAACCCAGTCTCACGGCAGTTTGTGAAATGGTCACATTATTTAATCTATTGATTCATGTACACGGACATGTTTATCTCGTTTATTTCGGAGTGATGAGCATGTTATTTAAAGTAATGTATTTCAATGGGAAGCATCTTTCATGAACACAGAACGACTAGCGAGTAGTATGAAATGCCAAAATTCCGTGTAGAGAGGTTGTTTGGAGTGGTGGATGGGGACTTTGATGCCTGTTAAGAATTGTCTTTTTTAAAAGCAAGAAAATCTAAATTCCTGCGCACACTTTCTACCTCTGCATTTGGTGTTGTTTGTTGATGTTTCAGTCCCAGGGACCTTTCTCAAGACACATATTAAGAATTCATCTCTCCTTATAAAGTATTTTTTTAAAGTATTGATTATTTTTCGAGTTTGACATACACCCAGTCTGCACTGGTACATACTGCTTCCAGGAAAATAGCCACAACCTCGCACTCTACCAAATCAAACAGCCATCAAAAATGGAAGCATTAAAACCGTAAAGGAATAGTTCACCCAAAAACAATATAAATTGTATAAAGTACTGACCTCCCTAGTAGGGATGTTAACCATTTAGCCATCCACCGACAATAAGGATTTTGACCAATACTATCAGTTAAACTGTTAAAAACAATGTTATTAAAACAAAAATACAAAAGTTATTTAAAAAAACTTTTAGGCTGTACTATCTATTTCTTAATTGCTATTTAACTTGCTAGTGCTAATTTTTAGCAAGTTGTGTTTCACGCTCTTTTTTCATCTGCTCATGGCTCACGGCACTATAACGATGAGGACTGGTGGATTAAACTGTCTATCCTACACAAAGTATGCCAGGTAGATGCACAGCTGACAACCTTGTAAGTGGAGGGACAGGCTCAGACACGCCGCGGACCGCTGTGGACTTGTCAGTCGCACAAATGGTTCCAGGAAAGTGGCTGCATGTGTCCAAGACAATGCATGGAACATTGTGGCTGTGCAGCTCACAGGTCCATCGACAGCTGCCGTACGTTCCGTACGGAACGTAGAAAGTATGTCCAAGCCTCCGAAATGGGTGAACCAGTGATGGAGTACTTGAGTCCTGGACTCTGACTCGAGTCCGACTCGAGTCTCTTTTCTCTGGACTCGAGTCTGACTCGAGAATCTTTTCTCTGGACTCGTGACTTGACTCGCGGGCTGAGGACTCAAGACTCGACTCGGACTTGAGGATATATAATCGGAGACTCGACTCGGAATCAAGGATATATAATCGGACGTTAAATTAAGTTTCTGATGTGTTTTTCCTGTTTCGGCCGGGATCTCTTTTTTTCCTCACAGCCACACGTGCTTCTCAGTCAGACAGCACTACCGCTCGCTCTCCTTGCTTGACACAATCACTGATGTCACTCACTTAACGCTGGATTCTTGCTCTTTTAGTGCATGATTCGCAGGCAGGTTCTTTTCCCTATTGTGGTGGTAGATGACTGTGTTATAATAGCATAAAGTCTGCACTGGCATTCAGACAACTTTGCTCATGCTTTTTGTGTTCACACAGCCATCTAATCACACCTGTTGACATTCTTGTGAAATGTTTGTGTTATATATGGAGGAAATATTTATTCAATATTTATTCATCCAAATTGAAAGTCCAAAGAGATATTGAAAGTCCAAAGAGAAAACGAAGCAAGTTTTAAAAATAAAATAAATAAAAAAAAATATTTTTTGAAATTTTCCATTTAGCTAAATTTAAAATATATATATATATATATATTATTTCCATTTGGCTTATCCATTTGGTTTTAATATTTGGCTTTTCAATTTCAATTTAACATTGACTTTTAATTTGGATTTAATATATCGCTTTTCGATTTCAATTTAACATTGGCTTTTCATTTGGATTTAATATATCGCTTTTCGATTTCAATTTAACATTGGCTTTTAATTTGGATTTAATATTTGTTGTTTGAACATATTGTCATCCATATTAACGGTTTTAACATTAACATTAAGGTTTAAAATGACCCATTTTTCAAATTTGGATATCGTTTCAAAATCGGAAATCAAATGAACAAAATAAGTAGCCTACGGGCTTTACAAAAGGCTGTCAATCAGGAGTGATTGTTGTGAGTACATGTCGGAGAAGGCCAACCTGGTGGCGAAAGCCAGCCTGGTGGCGAAGCTGCAGACAGATGCTTCTCAACAGTGTGCTCCCCAGCAGTCAGCTCCCCCTGCTGATCATAAGGTGCCTCTGCACCCCTTTCTTTTCAGACCCTCCTACCAGCTTTTGTGCCACGCCTCCTCATTTACATTGACATTTGTGAAGTCCAAATGAAAAGCCAATGTTAAATCGTAATCGAAAAGCCAAATATTAAATCCAAATTAAATGCCAATGTTAAATCGAAATCGAAAAGCCAAATATTAAATCCAAATTAAAAGCCAATGTTAAATTGAAATCGAAAAGCCAAATATTAAATCCAAATTAAAAGCCAATTGTCATGCCGTTTGAAAATGTGTTTCTACTTTGTTTCAGCAGTTCAGTGTGGTTTGTTTATCTTTGTAACCATAGTAACAGTACCAGTGCATGTTGGGAAACAGGAAGTAAAATTGCCATGCGGTAATCAGCTACAGTAATGCATGAGCTCTTCCCGTCGTCAATTTCTGAGTCAATCACTTTTCCTTCTCCCCTTTTTGCTAAGGCAACGTCTGTAAGTATTTCTAATTGTGTAACATTAGGTTATTGCTTATTTTCAAGTTTGTAAGGTTATTGAGATGGCTAAGAAGCTAATTAGTTTGTGCTAGGCTAAGTTAGCTTTACGTTTATTGCTACTGGTTGTTTTTACTAGCTTGATTGTGTTCATCATATAGGCTACACTGCTACGTTAGCTAAGCTGTGTTATTTACACTGTTACTGTGTATTTGGCTTTGATTAATAATATAGACATCTCATTGTACTGTATTTCAGTTTCACAAAATTCCCAGTAAACTTAATGGAAGTGAATCAGCTGTGTCCTGGAGTTTCTTGGGAGTGTTTAAGCTGAATGGAACATAGTCCATGACACCAATGTTAAACTGAAATTGAAAAGCCAAATAATAAATCCAAATTAAAAGCCAATGTTAAATTGAAATGGAAAAGCCAAATATTAAATCCAAATGAAAAGCCAATGTTAAATTGAAATCGAAAAGCCATATATTAAATCTAAATTAAAATCAATGTTAAATTGAAATTGAAAAGCCAAATATTAAATCCAAATGGATAAGCCAAATGGAAAATTTAAAAAATAGATATATTTTTAATTTGGTCTTGCTTCATTTTCTCTTTGGACTTTCAATTTCTCTTTTGACTTTCAATTTGGATTATGAATAAATATTTCCTCCATAGTTATCATCACAAAAGGTCTACACTGGCTAATTGAATGTGCATCATGAGCACACATGTCTGAATGCAACAATTCCACCACTCTGAAACCTGTGCACATAGTGAACTTTTAAGTTTGGTGAAAATGGTTGTGAATAAAGTGGTTGAATTGGGCCAGGGCTCTCCGCGGCTCAGCCCCGGTACATAAGCCTGCTCATTTGTGTCCGGATGTGCCTGCTTGCAGTTAGTTTCCTACTGGAAATATCTCACATACAATTTGATGAAGGGATGCTTTTGAAAACATATTTCTGACAATAAATGAAACATTTTTGAAATGGCATGTCTATTTTGTCTCGGCAGAGCTGAGATAAGAACAATTGGAACATGGCAACAACCCGTGCAACACTGTGGACAATTCACCACTGCGGGACAACTACATAATGTCTAAGTGTCTACGTATGGTTGAAATAGGGCTTATCACGGTCTCCCCTAGCTGTAGATAGGTGGACCAACGCATTTTTTGTGCATATATTGTTTTAGTCTGGTGCAACACCCACAGCGCAGCTGCTGGTTAGCTTAGCGTAGTGAATGGAATCCTATGTTGCCTGTTAGTATGTTGGGAGTAAAAGTGAGCCAACAAAAGACAAAAAAACAACCCAATTACATGCACTGAGACAAAAAATGCATTGGCCCACCTATCTACAGCTAGGGGAGACCGTGATAAGCCCTATTTCAACAAATGGTGGTGTATCCCTTTAACAGATAAAACACCTTCTCCTAAAGCTAAAAACCCTGTTCGCAGCGGTAGAAGCCCGGTGCTCGGAAGCTCCAACGCCTGCTACTAGTTCATGTCGCTGACCAAGCCGTTGAACCGGTCCTCGCCGTCGCATTTTCTCCAATGGCAGGGCTCCGAGCCGGCCATGGCTCGCCTCCGAGCATCTGAGCTGTGCGTGCGTGCGTGCGTGTGTGTGCGTCGTAGTAGTAGTAAAGAGAGAGAATGGGAGAAGGAAGTTTGTGTGAGGTGGACCTGGTCACCATAGACCCAAACCTTCTCAGCTGTTGCTACTGTCATATGCTGCACTGTCTCTTCAAGTGGCACATTATGTTTGGCACACTGTATGGGTCACTTCTTATATCATAACAAGGTAATACAATGTGTAATCAAGTGTAGACCCTCTTTTATAATTATATCAGCTCTTTAAAGGTGCCAGAGTGGAGAAATGTAGGCAGTCTTGAAATATAACAGACTCAACCTTGATGACTTCAGTCAGACTCGAACACTGCTAATGGTGACTCGGACTTGGACTCGAACTCGAACACTGAGTACTTCAGACTCGACTCGGACTCAGGTAATGGTGACTCGACTCGGACTCTTCATTGGTGACTCGGACTTGGACTCGAACACTGGGGACTCGAGACTCGACTAGGACTCGACAGTTGGTGACTCGACTACAACACTGGGGTGAACTGGGACTCTGCTTGTCAGTTAACAGTTAATGATCGGTTGACAAGTGTCGGCGATCGGTCAAAAAGAAAAAAACTCTAAATTAGCATCCCTACGCCAGTTACATTCTAAAGCAGACATAAATATCTAAACATTCAGTAGATTGGCTACTGTGGAGTTTTCAGTCTCCTTTCCATTGCTGCATGATTTTCACAAACTACAAAATGCTGGTGGGGCTGGGCCCTAAGAGAAGCTGGGAGTTAGTAGATGTGTCCAACCATGTCTCAGAACACCTCTGCAGGTGGTTTGAGGAAGCAGCATCAGCATCCCTCTATGATGCATCTTACTCTCAAAATCAGCTGAACTTGTTAATGTGATTGTGATAACAGGGTATGAGATGCCTTCATCTCATACCCTGTTATCACAATCACATTAACAAGTTCAGCTGAACAACAACAAAGCTAACAAACCCACCCAACAAAACAATATAGCACAACTATCACATATAAGGTTGCTTCCCTCTTTATAGCCTGAAGTTCAACACTTAAGCCAAGACTCCAGATTTAACTTAATCATTCTTTTAAATGTTCTTCCCACCAGCAGGTTGTAAATAACTAATAAATCACAATGAATCACAGCCAGAGGCTTTATAAACACTAATCAACTTGGCATGTTTGAGCACTTGCTCTACTAAAACATATAAAATCTCTATCTTATCTGTGTTTTCTTTTCAGATTGGCTGGCAGTCCCACTGCAGAGAACTGTCGCAAACACATACTCATAAACCATAAACGCACACTCAGCCATTGTTCCATGTTTCACTTGGAGCAGATGACAAACGTTATCAGACTCCAAACCCACAGCATCGGCCAAAACACATTAGGGTTTCGTGAAATAAGGCGGGTGTAGCTCCCAGTCCACACAGCCAAGATATCCAGAGAGGACTGTCAGGAAAAACAATCTGTGTTATTAGTTGCGAGAGATGGCTTTAAATTGTAGGTTTCAACACAATCAACATAATCTGATGGTGTGCGTGGAGGTCAGTGTGAGGACTTTCTGGTACTCACACACTGCAGGATGCTCCTTTACACACTTGTTTTACTCCAGTACCCCCATGCTTCACACATTCACACACTCTGCTGTAGAAGATGAGGCCGGTCAGTGCATTGCCACATTCAACAACATGTCGGTCCTTTGATTCAACACAGTGTCTTTCTTGTTGCAATACTTCTAACTTCCCTATTTAGACTCCAGGGCATCTTAGGCCAAACACACACATTCTCACTCCCATCGCGTAAAACATAGACGTTTGGTCAGGTGCCTTTGGCGTTGTTATTGACGCTAAAAGTCTCCTTTAGCATCATATCTAAACGTGCTTTATATAAACGCGCTTGGTCGGGACTATTGGCGTCACTTTTGATGCAGTTAGGTTAAGGAAAAGGTCGTGGGTGGGCTTATATTTCCATGACACGCTGTGACACACCCTGTGTTGTTTGACCCATCCACCCCCCAACTAACCTCCCAATGTGGATTTTCATACCACTCGCTACCGTAGTCGCTCTTAATGCTACGTCATGTTCAAACGGCATGTAGCTGCTGCTCTCCCCGGTACGTTCTACACACGTGCTGAAGGACGCTTTTTTAGTCGTATCTAACGCTGACAGCCATTGCCCAAACATCCGTATTTTACTAGTTCGGAATGAGAACAGGTCGGACAAACACACATTTAACAATTATTTGCTAATTACCATGGTTAAGTTAGCTACACAGAGTAGACCATTACATGATGCTGATGTGTGGCAACAAATGTTCGCTCGGTTCATACATATACTTATACATAGAAAATAAGCATCACACCAAAACAAAGTCTGCGACAGATATTGCCTTCTAGGTTAAGACACATAAACTACAGCATGCCTAGTTCAACTCCAGTCGGGGATTCTTTAATGCATGTCATACTCCTCATCTCCTGTCTGTCTCTTTACTATCAAATGTTCAGGGTGAAAAAAAGGGTGAAAATTCCAAACATGTTACTCTACTGCGTTGTTGGAAAAGAGCTGGACAACATGTGACACATGTACAGGTGATTGAGAAAGGTAAAATAATGGACTGCAATGTGAAAATATTACGGATTCATAATTCATATAATAAAATCTAGTAATGGAATATTAAACGTTAAGTATATGACACCACATCATCAGCAGCAGTTTCTGGTGGTTTTGTGCTGTTAGCAGGAAATTCAATGTGTCACATCCTGATGGCTTTAAATAGTTTGCTAGATTGATGATGCCATGCTGTGAAACTTGTAGACAGTGGAGGATGTATCATCATAACTATTATTATCATAGCCATAATCACTGTTGAAACCCCCAACTCCCCTGTTATGGATTAATAAAATCTATTGCTTCTATTTGTAGTTTTAGTTTCCCAGTCACTTGCTTACTTATTTATTTAAGGCCAAGTAATGAAATTTCTATCATACAACTATTACTTATATACTATTTCTGACATGTTGTGTTTGTGTCAGGGACTTCCTAATGATCCAAAGAGTATTTTCTTTCTTTACCCTCTCTCTCTTTCTCACAACGTAGTTCCTGTTAACTGTAAATGCCAATAAGCAAGGTATGATAAGTAAGATATATAAGTTATAATTGTGATGAAGAAAAAGGGGAAGGATAGACAGAAAGGTGGGGGTGGGACATTTTTAAGTATATCATGACAGCACCGATCAGACAGAAGTGAAATAACCAGCTGGAGATTAATAATCTGACGGAGGATCTCAGCATCCAACAGCAACATGATGAAGAGCTTTCTTCTACTCATCCTCTCACTGATGATAACAGGTACAACTAATACCTCATCACTGATAGATACAATCATTTAAATTAACTTGCATTTTAAAGTATAATGTGTGGAGATTTTAGGAGCAGGAAATACGAGAAAAGTATTAGTAAATATAAAAACTATACAATCAACCAGTTTAATATGACAAATCTGTGATCTACTGATTAATCCTGAGAGTGTTTCCGATCATGTTCCAGACAGATGGTGTATGTTTTGTTGATAGAGATCATATTCAGACTGCAGCTCTGAGATTGTTTCAGAATGTGACATGATGTGAACTTTTCTCTCTGATCTACAGGCTGTGAGGCCTCATCTGAAGTGAAGGGATGCACAGACGGATGGGTGGAATTCACCTGCCAGCATAAAACAAGTCGACAATATCAAAGAGTTAATGTAGTTAAGAAGGACAGCCCACTAATCATACAAATTACTCAAAAGAATGTGTGGCAGACCCAGGACAGATTTTCTGTTTACAATGATGCAGAAAATAGAAAGCTCAGAGTGGTCATCAAACAACTTAAAAAAGAGGACTCTGGGAAGTACGAGTGTATATTTATATCTGGACGAAACTCTGACTGTGATGAATCTGACAGTGATGAAGTGAAATTGGACGTTGGTAAGAAAGAAGCCTCTTTTTATAACTGTCTCTCATGTCCTTTGTTAAAGCACTTTGTAACTGTGTTAAAGAGATAACTAAGGTATCATACGTGCACACTTGGACATACAGTACTCCTAGTATAAGTATTGCTGACTAACCAAGTTACAAAAAATGGAAATCATTTTGCCATAAAGCACATAGTACTAGACATGATAGACAGATTTTACACGTTTTACCTTTCTTGTTTATTCACAGATAAGGACTGTCAGACACCATTTAATCAAACTGCGTACAGAACAGCTAAAACCACCATCTCATGTGACAAAGGAAACTCCAGAGTCATGTTTTTCTGCAAAGAGAACGGTTCAATCTGTGAGAATATTTTACCAGCAAAATCTTCTCTGAAGTCAGACGGGTCCTTCACTCTCCGAGAGACCAGCAGTAGCTTCAACATGTCCATCAGTAATGTGTCCTCACAGCATGCTGGTGTCTACTGGTGTGGAGTGGAAACAGCTGAAGGTTACCGAGCTGCACTCAGAAAAATACACCTGAAGGTTGAAGGTGAGAAACAAACATCGGACACTTTTAGGTTTGATTTACTCACACAAATAATGAAGGTGTCTCTGAAATATGATGTTAAACACAGTTACTGAACAACAGTGTATTTCTGTCTGTCTACAGAGACTATTACTAACTCCACTAAGACTCTAACTGTTGGACAGAATCTCACATACTGGTGTGAATATCCAGAGGGTACTCTGATAAAAAAATTCATCTGTAAAGGAGAAGATCCATCTTTATGTAAACGGATAGTAAGCACCGCAAAGAGCAACGCTGGGAAGTTTTCTGTGAAGGATGACAAAGTGAAGAGAAATATCACCATAACAGTGAGAAACGTAACAACAGAAGACACTGGGACATACTGGTGTGGAGCAGAAAACAATGACCCAAAACAGAGCAACCCATTCTTCCACAGGTTCATGATGACTGTCGGTAAGTTGTAACATTATTTTATGGTTTGGAGGGGGGTGCGAATCGCCGGAGGGTTGTGCAGCGATGGGAGTGTCACTTAAATGTGTGATGTCCTGTTGAATCGATCTAAACCTTTTGCCGTAGGCATTCAAAATAAATAGAAAGACTTACGTTTTTGCCGGACTATCTGAGAACTGACGCATGTGTGTGAATGAATGCTCAGCCAGCCAGTGCCTCACAGCATTGGCATTATGCACGGCCGTAGGCTATTATATTTACCTTTAACAAATCGCCTGAAAACGACACCAGGCTACTAACGTATACCCATGCAGACCTCTACAAACATCAGACTGCTTGCTTGTAACTCAACATTTCTCCATTTTTGGCTGAGATGGACCAAACAGCGCTGCATAAATAAGCCAGCGGCTAGCGAACATTTAGTTAGCAGCTCAATCCCGACAAAACACCACTGTGAAATTTAAATAAAAAAATGAATATTCAAATCACTAAATTGTAAATCGAATACCTACCCAACGAATATCAGAATAGTTGAATATTCAAGTCCAGCCCTATTGGTTGTAGGCTACTGCAAATGCAAGGTCTTTCACCAGTGGGCCAGTTGTGTTGCCACAGTCGGCCATTAATAGAGATTTAATGTAACTGACATTTAATTGCGGAGGACATCCTCTGTTTGGACTTTGCATATTCTCCCTGAGTTAGAGTGGGGTTTTCTCTGGGTTCTTCCATTACTCCCAAAGTCCAGAGACATGCTGGTTAGGTTAATTGTTAACTCTAAATTGTCCGTAGGCCTGTTGTTGACTTGCGACCTGTCCAGGATGTAACCCGACTTTGTCCAATAACTGCTAGGATTGATTGGTAGGGTTGATTCTTAGACGCTATGCGATTCTCTCTGAAAGATTATGGCTTGATGCAGAAGGGTCAATAATCAGAAACTGAACTCCCCAAACCCACACCAGCACACTGTTTGAGTGATTTCATTCTCACAGATGTTTGACAGACAGGCAGTTTGAATTATGGCCAATGAGCCACCATTGAATGTTTAAAAAAAAATTGTAAATGTAATTTGATGTATTTCTTTACATTTGCACATCCTAATACAAGTTGTGTCTAACTAAACTAAATGATAATGGAAGTAAATGTATCTGTTTATTTTAATTATGGCTTATTACACATACCATATGTTTTAAAAGTAGCAAGTAATCACACAGTGAAAAAATAAATAAATCATGTATAGAAATAAACAAATGTTTGATACGTGCATTGATGATTGTTTAATCATTGCGTCGTAGCCCTCTGAATCAGAATCCAATCATGAGGTGCCTAGAGATTCCCACCCCTAGTCCAGCCGCCCTGCAACCCGGTTACGGATCTGTGAAACATTTGCGGTTAGAGATAATGATTGGATGGGACAAAAATGTTTACCAAATAAAAGTAAAAGCTACAGTAACAAATGTACAGTATTTAGTTTATATCATATTATATCTATTTGCAGTGCCTCCAACAACACTGAAACCCTCCACTGTCTCAACATCACCTCATCCAGTTCCTACATCTGCTTCTCCCACCAAGTCAACCACTGGATCTGCCAACAGCAAGGGTGAGGAAGCATTTCTGAAACCTACTACTTTATGAAATGCTTACCAGCGTCAAAATAAAAGCAACAATAACCACTGAACACTGATAATAGTTCATCTTCGCAAGTTATGTTAACAAATAACTGTGTTTTTAGGAAGATAATCATTTTGCATTGTTGACCTGTACAGTTTCAGGCATCAACTTTCATCCAAATTATATCATCTTCTTTAAAAAAAAAAATAATAATTGATCTGTACAAAAGAAATAGTTACATGACAAGTCAGTTAAAGTCCCAGGCTCATGATAGCACAATTTGTTTGTTTTTTGCCAAGTTTTGGCAAATTACATTTCTTATTTTCTATACTTTCCTACTGTATATCTCTAATCTAGTCTATCTATTTTCAGTGCCTCCAACTACATCAAGTGCTGGTGAGGAAGCACTTTTATTTACTGAAACCTCCTGCAGCAGATAAACAATTCTGGATGAGTTGTGTGTGGTTAAATAAAGCTGGTTGTCTTTTAGTTGTGTGGTTTTGTCTCCTGCAGAAGCCTCCTCCTCGTTACCTGTAACCATATCTCTGGTCGTCTGTGTGGCTGTGCTGGTGGTGCTACTTATTATGGTTCTCGTCTGGAAACGTAAGAGACTTCTTGGAACACACGTACATGGATACACACTTTTTTTCTTACTGGAAGTAGGTGGGCAAGCGGTGATTCAATAAATTCATTAATCAATAAATAATTAAAAGTAATAAAAAGGTCCAGACTACCTTTTTTCATGTCTGCAAATTAATATGTGTACAGCTTTCAGTATTTTACTCATTTCTATATACAATAGTCAGCCATTAAATCTTTGTCAAACCAACCTCCACAGGTGTAACTGTGTCAGATCTTTCCTGGTCCGTCGTACAGTAGGGCCTGCTGTGATGATACAGATTAGCGTGTGATTCTGCTTGTTAATTCTTTTTTTTCTTTTTGCAGGATTACAGCATTCAAAAGACACAAGAAATGGAGAACAGAACAATGAGGTTAGTGTATAAGTCTACCTAGCCATACTAGCTAAATGCTAACATCAGCATGCTAGAACCTCTGCCACTCTGGTTAGTGCCCATTGTTAGGATCACATATGAACAATTCCTCCTGTGTTTGTCTTTGTTCTCTGGAAGGATGGTGTCTACGAGGAGATACAGGAGCACCTCCAGAAGCCAGGCTCAGGAACTGCACCCAACACTATTTATGTCACAGCCAACGCTCCCACAAACCCTTCTGCCTGGCAGCATTACTCCACGGTCAACTTTCCCAACAGCTCTGGAGAAGCTAGTGGTGACACATATTCTACTGTGTGGGACAGTAGCCATAGTCCCGCCCACTCTGCTGTCAATCATCCATCCAGACTTTCTGAAGACCCTTTCTATTCTACTGTCAACAACCCACAGCAGCACTGAGACCAGTCCGGACATTCTTCACTTCATTTTTTATGGGACTTTATTTGAACAAACCAGGCTTCAGACTTCAGGATTCATGAAATTATATTCATTAATAATAAGAGTACAGGACAGGACAGTTGGATTAACAAGAAAATCATCACAAATGGCACCACTTGTATGATTTTAGAAGCATAAATACAATAGCCAGGAGGAAAAAGCAAACGTTAGGCTATGAACAAACTGCACCACCATGTAGGGGTGTACGATTCAGAAAATGTCACGATTTGATTCCGATGTTAAGGCTCACAGTTCGATTCAAAATTGATTTTCGATTCAAAAACAATTCTCGATTAAAAAAAACAATTCCCAGTATGTAAATGTAGTATGTATATATATATATATATATATATATATATATATATATATATATATATATACTGGTATATATACTGTATATATACTGTATCTTATACACATTCATGTGGATTTTTTATTTTAATATCCTGTTATGATGGATGTGTAAGTTGTGTGTGATGTCTGTAAGCTACTGGGACCTTGAATTTCTCCTTGGAAATCAATAAAGTATCTGTCTATTTATCATGTGATTGCAGTAGACATACAATTAAAAAAAACAAATGTAAAAAAAAAATATGAATCGATTTTTGGAATTCTATGAATTGATTTTGAATCGGTAGAGCTTGAATCGCGATTTGAATACGAATACATTTTTTTGCACACCCGTACCACCTTGGCATGACTTCAACGTCTCCACCACTACGCTGATGAAGACGCTTAAAGGAGAATTCTGGTTGATTTCAACACGTAGCTCTGTTGTTTAATCCATACCTCACCGAAAAACAGGAAATAAACAGAGGTATGGATTAACACAACTTGTCTGCCTTTCTGTTACATCTACTGCAGTCAGAGTCGCTGTGTTCCCTCGGAAGGAATCACTGCACATGGGTAGGCACTTGTAATGACATTTCTAACATGTTTAGAGGCTAAAAACACATTTAAAACCTGCCCTGTTTAAGCCTGTTGGGTGCTAACTCTAGCAGGAGGATAACACGGTGTAGGCAGCACCGATTGGTTTAGTTTTTCTTGCTACTGACAGCACTCCAAATTTACAAACAACAGAGCTACGCGTTGAAATCGACCGGAATTCACCTTTAATGTCCCCAACAACCTTTGTTGTCTCATTTAGCCACTTGTTAACCACTGCCTTTTTTAAGACTCATAAAAGCTTCAAAATTCACAAGTGGAGTATTTACCGAAGTATTTGATGTCGTAGAACAAAATGTGAACATTGTGTTAAAAATGTGAAAATGCCAAACGTGTTACACTACTGCGTTGTTGGATAAAACCTGGACAACACGTAGTACATCAACAGAGAACTGAGAAAGGTAAAATAATGGACCGCCATGTGAAAGTATTACAGACACCACCCCATCAGCAGAGGCTTCTTGTGGTTTTGTGCTGTTAGCAGGAAATTCATTGTGTCACATCATGTTGGCTTCATATTTCTTGCAAGATTGATGATGCAATGCTGTAAAATACTCGTAGACAGTGGGGGATGTATCATCATTACTACTATTATGTTTATAGTCATTTATTTTAATTATTAGGATCCCCATTAGCTTGGAAGAAGGTTGTTGTTTATGACAGGTAATGGTTCAAAAAGGCTGATATCTTCTGACATTAACACTGATGAAACCCCCATCTTCCCCTTTATGGATTAATAAAATCTCTTGCTTCTATTTGTCATTGTACTTTGTCCAAGTCACTTGTTCTTACATTTAGGAACTGATTTTGATATGATTTACTTATTAAATCAAAGCCAAATAATGAATAATGGTGAGGCATTTTGTTATACCACTATTCTACTATATGTGGCATATTGTGGCATTTATGTCAGGGACTTTCTAATACAAAGTGTATTTTCTTTCTCATGACTATTTCTGTTTACTGTGAGCAAAAGGGTTAAAAAAGGAGTTATAATTGTGAAGAAAAAAAGGGGAAGGATAGACAGAAAGGTAAGGCAAGATGATTTTAAGTAACATGTCATGACAGATATTCAGGAAACAACTCTTGAGACAACTGTAGAGACACACACCGATCAGACAGAAGTGAAATAACCAGCTGGAGATTAATAATCTGACGGAGGATCTCAGCATCCAACAGCAACATGATGAAGAGCTTTCTTCTACTCATCCTCTCACTGACGATAACAGGTACAACTAATACCTCATCACTGATAGATACAATCCTTATAATGAAAAATGTGCTTTACAGTGCTTTACTAAATGAATATGAATAGAAATCCTACAGCAACATACTGCACTGCTACTGAACTACTGTACTGCTCCATAACTCCAGTAATTGCAACAACAGTTAAGTGTAAAAACAGTGTAGAGAAAAAAACAGAGGCTTTTCAGAAAATATACAATGAGATTAATATGACAAATCTGTGATCTACTGATTAATCCTGAGAGTGTTTCCGATCATGTTCCAGACAGACGGTGTATGTTTTGTTGATAGAGATCATATTCAGACTGCAGCTGTGAGATTGTTTCAGAATGTGACATGATGTGAACTTTTCTCTCTGATCTACAGGCTGTGAGGCCTCATCTGAAGTGAAGGGATGCACAGACGGATGGGTGGAATTCACCTGCCAGCATAAAACAAGTCGACAATATCAAAGAGTTAATGTAGTTAAGAAGGACAGCCCACTAATCATACAAATTACTCAAAAGAATGTGTGGCAGACCCAGGACAGATTTTCTGTTTACTATGATGCAGAAAATAGAAAGCTCAGAGTGGTCATCAAACAACTTAAAAAAGAGGACTTTAAGAAGTACGAGTGTAAATTTATATCTGGACGAAACTCTGACTGTGATGAATCTGACAGTGATGAAGTGGAATTGAAAGTTGGTAAGAAAGAAGCCTCTTTTTTATCATTGTCTCTCATGTCCTTTGTTGAAGCACTTAACTGTGTTAAAGAGTAACTAGACCCTCAGATAACTAACATCATACCTGCACACTTGGGTATACTCTTCTATATCAAGTCATCATCTACTGACTAACCAAGTTACAAATAATGGAAATAACTTTGCCATAAAGCACAGAGTACTAGACATGATGGACAGATTTAACACGTTTTACCTTTCTTGTTTATTCACAGATAAGGGCTGTCAGACACCATTTAATCAAACTGCGTACAGAACAACTAAAACCACCATCTCATGTGACAAAGGAAACTCCAGAGTCATGTTTTTCTGCAAAGAGAACGGTTCAATCTGTGAGAATATTTTACCACCAAAATCTTCTCTGAAGTCAGACGGGTCCTTCACTCTCCCAGAGACCAGCAGTAGCTTCAACATGTCCATCAGTAATGTGTCCTCACAGCATGCTGGTGTCTACTGGTGTGGAGTGGAAACAGCTGAAGGTTACCGAGCTGCACTCAGAAAAATACACCTGAAGGTTGAAGGTGAGAAACAAACATCGGACACTTTTAGGTTTGATTAATCACACATATAATGAAGGTGTCTCTGAAATATGATGTTAAATACAGTTACTGAACAACAGTGTATTTCTGTCTGTCTACAGAGACTATTACTAACTCCACTAAGACTCTAACTGTTGGACAGGATCTCACATACTGGTGTAAATATCCAGAGGGTACTCTGATAAAAAAATTCATCTGTAAAGGAGAAGATCCATCTATATGTAAACAGATAGTAAACACCGTAAAGAGCAACGCTGAAAAATGTTCAATGATGGATGACAAAGTGAAGAGAAATATCACCATAACAGTGAGAAACGTAACAACAGAAGACACTGGGACATACTGGTGTGGAGCAGAAAACAATGACCCAAAACAGAGCAACCCATTCTTCCACAGGTTCATGATGACTGTCGGTGAGTTGTAACATTATTTTATAGTTTGGAGGGGGGTGCGAGTCGCCGGAGGGTTGTGCAGCGATGGGAGTGTCACTTAAATGTGTGATGTCCTGTTGAATCGATCTAAACCTTTTGCCGTAGGCATTCAAAATAAATAGAAAGACTTACGTTTTTGCCGGACTATCTGAGAACTGACGCATGTGTGTGAATGAATGCTCAGCCAGCCAGTGCCTCACAGCATTGGCATTATTCACGGCCGTAGGCTATTATATTTACCTTTAACAAATTGCCTGAAAACGACACCAGGCTACTAACGTATACCCATACAGACCTCTACAAACATCAGACTGCTTGCTTGTAACTCAACATTTCTCCATTTTTGGCTGAGATGGACCAAACAGCGCTGCATAAATTAGCCAGCGGCTAGCGAACATTTAGTTAGCAGCTCAATCCCGACAAAACACCACTGTGAAATTTAAATAAAAAAATGAATATTCAAATCACTAAATTGTAAATCGAATACCTACCCAACGAATATCAGAATAGTTGAATATTCAAGTCCAGCCCTATTGGTTGTAGGCTACTGCAAATGCAAGGTCTTTCACCAGTGGGCCAGTTGTGTTGCCACAGTCGGCCATTAATAGAGATTTAATGTAACTGACATTTAATTGCGGAGGACATCCTCTGTTTGGACTTTGCATATTCTCCCTGAGTTAGAGTGGGGTTTTCTCTGGGTTCTTCCATTACTCCCAAAGTCCAGAGACATGCTGGTTAGGTTAATTGTTAACTCTAAATTGTCCGTAGGCCTGTTGTTGACTTGCGACCTGTCCAGGATGTAACCCGGCTTTGTCCAATAACTGCTAGGATTGATTGGTAGGGTTGATTCTTAGACGCTATGCGATTCTCTCTGAAAGATTATGGCTTGATGCAGAAGGGTCAATAATCAGAAACTGAACTCCCCAAACCCACACCAGCACACTGTTTGAGTGATTTCATTCTCACAGATGTTTGACAGACAGGCAGTTTGAATTATGGCCAATGAGCCACCATTGAATGTTTAAAAAAAAATTGTAAATGTAATTTGATGTATTTCTTTACATTTGCCCATCCTAATACAAGTTGTGTCTAACTAAACTAAATGATAATGGAAGTAAATGTATCTGTTTATTTTAATTATGGCTTATTACACATACCATATGTTTTAAAAGTAGCAAGTAGTCACACAGTGAAAAAATAAATAAATCATGTATAGAAATAAACAAATGTTTGATACGTGCATTGATGATTGTTTAATCATTGCGTCGTAGCCCTCTGAATCAGAATCCAATCATGAGGTGCCTAGAGATTCCCACCCCTAGTCCAGCCCCCCTGCAACCCGGTTACGGATCTGTGAAACATTTGCGGTTAGAGATAATGATTGGATGGGACAAAAATGTTTACCAAATAAAAGTAAAAGCTACAGTAACAAATGTACAGTATTTAGTTTATATCATATTATATCTATTTGCAGTGCCTCCAACAACACTGAAACCCTCCACTGTCTCAACATCACCTCATCCAGTTCCTACATCTGCTTCTCCCACCAAGTCAACCACTGGATCTGCCAACAGCAAGGGTGAGGAAGCATTTCTGAAACCTACTACTTTATGAAATGCTTACCAGCGTCAAAATAAAAGCAACAATAACCACTGAACACTGATAATAGTTCATCTTCGCAAGTTATGTTAACAAATAACTGTGTTTTTAGGAAGATAATCATTTTGCATTGTTGACCTGTACAGTTTCAGGCATCAACTTTCATCCAAATTATATCATCTTCTTTAAAAAAAAAAATAATAATTGATCTGTACAAAAGAAATAGTTACATGACAAGTCAGTTAAAGTCCCAGGCTCATGATAGCACAATTTGTTTGTTTTTTGCCAAGTTTTGGCAAATTACATTTCTTATTTTCTATACTTTCCTACTGTATATCTCTAATCTAGTCTATCTATTTTCAGTGCCTCCAACTACATCAAGTGCTGGTGAGGAAGCACTTTTATTTACTGAAACCTCCTGCAGCAGATAAACAATTCTGGATGAGTTGTGTGTGGTTAAATAAAGCTGGTTGTCTTTTAGTTGTGTGGTTTTGTCTCCTGCAGAAGCCTCCTCCTCGTTACCTGTAACCATATCTCTGGTCGTCTGTGTGGCTGTGCTGGTGGTGCTACTTATTATGGTTCTCGTCTGGAAACGTAAGAGACTTCTTGGAACACACGTACATGGATACACACTTTTTTTCTTACTGGAAGTAGGTGGGCAAGCGGTGATTCAATAAATTCATTAATCAATAAATAATTAAAAGTAATAAAAAGGTCCAGACTACCTTTTTTCATGTCTGCAAATTAATATGTGTACAGCTTTCAGTATTTTACTCATTTCTATATACAATAGTCAGCCATTAAATCTTTGTCAAACCAACCTCCACAGGTGTAACTGTGTCAGATCTTTCCTGGTCCGTCGTACAGTAGGGCCTGCTGTGATGATACAGATTAGCGTGTGATTCTGCTTGTTAATTCTTTTTTTTCTTTTTGCAGGATTACAGCATTCAAAAGACACAAGAAATGGAGAACAGAACAATGAGGTTAGTGTATAAGTCTACCTAGCCATACTAGCTAAATGCTAACATCAGCATGCTAGAACCTCTGCCACTCTGGTTAGTGCCCATTGTTAGGATCACATATGAACAATTCCTCCTGTGTTTGTCTTTGTTCTCTGGAAGGATGGTGTCTACGAGGAGATACAGGAGCACCTCCAGAAGCCAGGCTCAGGAACTGCACCCAACACTATTTATGTCACAGCCAACGCTCCCACAAACCCTTCTGCCTGGCAGCATTACTCCACGGTCAACTTTCCCAACAGCTCTGGAGAAGCTAGTGGTGACACATATTCTACTGTGTGGGACAGTAGCCATAGTCCCGCCCACTCTGCTGTCAATCATCCATCCAGACTTTCTGAAGACCCTTTCTATTCTACTGTCAACAACCCACAGCAGCACTGAGACCAGTCCGGACATTCTTCACTTCATTTTTTATGGGACTTTATTTGAACAAACCAGGCTTCAGACTTCAGGATTCATGAAATTATATTCATTAATAATAAGAGTACAGGACAGGACAGTTGGATTAACAAGAAAATCATCACAAATGGCACCACTTGTATGATTTTAGAAGCATAAATACAATAGCCAGGAGGAAAAAGCAAACGTTAGGCTATGAACAAACTGCACCACCATGTAGGGGTGTACGATTCAGAAAATGTCACGATTTGATTCCGATGTTAAGGCTCACAGTTCGATTCAAAATTGATTTTCGATTCAAAAACAATTCTCGATTAAAAAAAACAATTCCCAGTATGTAAATGTAGTATGTATATATATATATATATATATATATATATATATATATATATATATATATATATATATATATATATATATATACTGGTATATATACTGTATATATACTGTATCTTATACACATTCATGTGGATTTTTTATTTTAATATCCTGTTATGATGGATGTGTAAGTTGTGTGTGATGTCTGTAAGCTACTGGGACCTTGAATTTCTCCTTGGAAATCAATAAAGTATCTGTCTATTTATCATGTGATTGCAGTAGACATACAATTAAAAAAAACAAATGTAAAAAAAAAATATGAATCGATTTTTGGAATTCTATGAATTGATTTTGAATCGGTAGAGCTTGAATCGCGATTTGAATACGAATACATTTTTTTGCACACCCGTACCACCTTGGCATGACTTCAACGTCTCCACCACTACGCTGATGAAGACGCTTAAAGGAGAATTCTGGTTGATTTCAACACGTAGCTCTGTTGTTTAATCCATACCTCACCGAAAAACAGGAAATAAACAGAGGTATGGATTAACACAACTTGTCTGCCTTTCTGTTACATCTACTGCAGTCAGAGTCGCTGTGTTCCCTCGGAAGGAATCACTGCACATGGGTAGGCACTTGTAATGACATTTCTAACATGTTTAGAGGCTAAAAACACATTTAAAACCTGCCCTGTTTAAGCCTGTTGGGTGCTAACTCTAGCAGGAGGATAACACGGTGTAGGCAGCACCGATTGGTTTAGTTTTTCTTGCTACTGACAGCACTCCAAATTTACAAACAACAGAGCTACGCGTTGAAATCGACCGGAATTCACCTTTAATGTCCCCAACAACCTTTGTTGTCTCATTTAGCCACTTGTTAACCACTGCCTTTTTTAAGACTCATAAAAGCTTCAAAATTCACAAGTGGAGTATTTACCGAAGTATTTGATGTCGTAGAACAAAATGTGAACATTGTGTTAAAAATGTGAAAATGCCAAACGTGTTACACTACTGCGTTGTTGGATAAAACCTGGACAACACGTAGTACATCAACAGAGAACTGAGAAAGGTAAAATAATGGACCGCCATGTGAAAGTATTACAGACACCACCCCATCAGCAGAGGCTTCTTGTGGTTTTGTGCTGTTAGCAGGAAATTCATTGTGTCACATCATGTTGGCTTCATATTTCTTGCAAGATTGATGATGCAATGCTGTAAAATACTCGTAGACAGTGGGGGATGTATCATCATTACTACTATTATGTTTATAGTCATTTATTTTAATTATTAGGATCCCCATTAGCTTGGAAGAAGGTTGTTGTTTATGACAGGTAATGGTTCAAAAAGGCTGATATCTTCTGACATTAACACTGATGAAACCCCCATCTTCCCCTTTATGGATTAATAAAATCTCTTGCTTCTATTTGTCATTGTACTTTGTCCAAGTCACTTGTTCTTACATTTAGGAACTGATTTTGATATGATTTACTTATTAAATCAAAGCCAAATAATGAATAATGGTGAGGCATTTTGTTATACCACTATTCTACTATATGTGGCATATTGTGGCATTTATGTCAGGGACTTTCTAATACAAAGTGTATTTTCTTTCTCATGACTATTTCTGTTTACTGTGAGCAAAAGGGTTAAAAAAGGAGTTATAATTGTGAAGAAAAAAAGGGGAAGGATAGACAGAAAGGTAAGGCAAGATGATTTTAAGTAACATGTCATGACAGATATTCAGGAAACAACTCTTGAGACAACTGTAGAGACACACACCGATCAGACAGAAGTGAAATAACCAGCTGGAGATTAATAATCTGACGGAGGATCTCAGCATCCAACAGCAACATGATGAAGAGCTTTCTTCTACTCATCCTCTCACTGACGATAACAGGTACAACTAATACCTCATCACTGATAGATACAATCCTTATAATGAAAAATGTGCTTTACAGTGCTTTACTAAATGAATATGAATAGAAATCCTACAGCAACATACTGCACTGCTACTGAACTACTGTACTGCTCCATAACTCCAGTAATTGCAACAACAGTTAAGTGTAAAAACAGTGTAGAGAAAAAAACAGAGGCTTTTCAGAAAATATACAATGAGATTAATATGACAAATCTGTGATCTACTGATTAATCCTGAGAGTGTTTCCGATCATGTTCCAGACAGACGGTGTATGTTTTGTTGATAGAGATCATATTCAGACTGCAGCTCTGAGATTGTTTCAGAATGTGACATGATGTGAACTTTTCTCTCTGATCTACAGGCTGTGAGGCCTCATCTGAAGTGAAGGGATGCACAGACGGATGGGTGGAATTCACCTGCCAGCATAAAACAAGTTGACAATATCAAAGAGTTAATGTAGTTAAGAAGGACAGCCCACTAATCATACAAATTACTCAAAAGAATGTGTGGCAGACCCAGGACAGATTTTCTGTTTACTATGATGCAGAAAATAGAAAGCTCAGAGTGGTCATCAAACAACTTAAAAAAGAGGACTTTAAGAAGTACGAGTGTAAATTTATATCTGGACGAAACTCTGACTGTGATGAATCTGACAGTGATGAAGTGGAATTGAAAGTTGGTAAGAAAGAAGCCTCTTTTTTATCATTGTCTCTCATGTCCTTTGTTGAAGCACTTAACTGTGTTAAAGAGTAACTAGACCCTCAGATAACTAACATCATACCTGCACACTTGGGTATACTCTTCTATATCAAGTCATCATCTACTGACTAACCAAGTTACAAATAATGGAAATAACTTTGCCATAAAGCACAGAGTACTAGACATGATGGACAGATTTAACACGTTTTACCTTTCTTGTTTATTCACAGATAAGGGCTGTCAGACACCATTTAATCAAACTGCGTACAGAACAACTAAAACCACCATCTCATGTGACAAAGGAAACTCCAGAGTCATGTTTTTCTGCAAAGAGAACGGTTCAATCTGTGAGAATATTTTACCACCAAAATCTTCTCTGAAGTCAGACGGGTCCTTCACTCTCCCAGAGACCAGCAGTAGCTTCAACATGTCCATCAGTAATGTGTCCTCACAGCATGCTGGTGTCTACTGGTGTGGAGTGGAAACAGCTGAAGGTTACCGAGCTGCACTCAGAAAAATACACCTGAAGGTTGAAGGTGAGAAACAAACATCGGACACTTTTAGGTTTGATTAATCACACATATAATGAAGGTGTCTCTGAAATATGATGTTAAATACAGTTACTGAACAACAGTGTATTTCTGTCTGTCTACAGAGACTATTACTAACTCCACTAAGACTCTAACTGTTGGACAGGATCTCACATACTGGTGTAAATATCCAGAGGGTACTCTGATAAAAAAATTCATCTGTAAAGGAGAAGATCCATCTATATGTAAACAGATAGTAAACACCGTAAAGAGCAACGCTGAAAAATGTTCAATGATGGATGACAAAGTGAAGAGAAATATCACCATAACAGTGAGAAACGTAACAACAGAAGACACTGGGACATACTGGTGTGGAGCAGAAAACAATGACCCAAAACAGAGCAACCCATTCTTCCACAGGTTCATGATGACTGTCGGTGAGTTGTAACATTATTTTATAGTTTGGAGGGGGGTGCGAGTCGCCGGAGGGTTGTGCAGCGATGGGAGTGTCACTTAAATGTGTGATGTCCTGTTGAATCGATCTAAACCTTTTGCCGTAGGCATTCAAAATAAATAGAAAGACTTACGTTTTTGCCGGACTATCTGAGAACTGACGCATGTGTGTGAATGAATGCTCAGCCAGCCAGTGCCTCACAGCATTGGCATTATTCACGGCCGTAGGCTATTATATTTACCTTTAACAAATTGCCTGAAAACGACACCAGGCTACTAACGTATACCCATACAGACCTCTACAAACATCAGACTGCTTGCTTGTAACTCAACATTTCTCCATTTTTGGCTGAGATGGACCAAACAGCGCTGCATAAATTAGCCAGCGGCTAGCGAACATTTAGTTAGCAGCTCAATCCCGACAAAACACCACTGTGAAATTTAAATAAAAAAATGAATATTCAAATCACTAAATTGTAAATCGAATACCTACCCAACGAATATCAGAATAGTTGAATATTCAAGTCCAGCCCTATTGGTTGTAGGCTACTGCAAATGCAAGGTCTTTCACCAGTGGGCCAGTTGTGTTGCCACAGTCGGCCATTAATAGAGATTTAATGTAACTGACATTTAATTGCGGAGGACATCCTCTGTTTGGACTTTGCATATTCTCCCTGAGTTAGAGTGGGGTTTTCTCTGGGTTCTTCCATTACTCCCAAAGTCCAGAGACATGCTGGTTAGGTTAATTGTTAACTCTAAATTGTCCGTAGGCCTGTTGTTGACTTGCGACCTGTCCAGGATGTAACCCGGCTTTGTCCAATAACTGCTAGGATTGATTGGTAGGGTTGATTCTTAGACGCTATGCGATTCTCTCTGAAAGATTATGGCTTGATGCAGAAGGGTCAATAATCAGAAACTGAACTCCCCAAACCCACACCAGCACACTGTTTGAGTGATTTCATTCTCACAGATGTTTGACAGACAGGCAGTTTGAATTATGGCCAATGAGCCACCATTGAATGTTTAAAAAAAAATTGTAAATGTAATTTGATGTATTTCTTTACATTTGCCCATCCTAATACAAGTTGTGTCTAACTAAACTAAATGATAATGGAAGTAAATGTATCTGTCTATTTTAATTATGGCTTATTACACATACCATATGTTTTAAAAGTAGCAAGTAGTCACACAGTGAAAAAATAAATAAATCATGTATAGAAATAAACAAATGTTTGATACGTGCATTGATGATTGTTTAATCATTGCGTCGTAGCCCTCTGAATCAGAATCCAATCATGAGGTGCCTAGAGATTCCCACCCCTAGTCCAGCCCCCCTGCAACCCGGTTACGGATCTGTGAAACATTTGCGGTTAGAGATAATGATTGGATGGGACAAAAATGTTTACCAAATAAAAGTAAAAGCTACAGTAACAAATGTACAGTATTTAGTTTATATCATATTATATCTATTTGCAGTGCCTCCAACAACACTGAAACCCTCCACTGTCTCAACATCACCTCATCCAGTTCCTACATCTGCTTCTCCCACCAAGTCAACCACTGGATCTGCCAACAGCAAGGGTGAGGAAGCATTTCTGAAACCTACTACTTTATGAAATGCTTACCAGCGTCAAAATAAAAGCAACAATAACCACTGAACACTGATAATAGTTCATCTTCGCAAGTTATGTTAACAAATAACTGTGTTTTTAGGAAGATAATCATTTTGCATTGTTGACCTGTACAGTTTCAGGCATCAACTTTCATCCAAATTATATCATCTTCTTTAAAAAAAAATAATAATAATTGATCTGTCCAAAAGAAATAGTTACATGACAAGTCAGTTAAAGTCCCAGGCTCATGATAGCACAATTTGTTTGTTTTTTGCCAAGTTTTGGCAAATTACATTTCTTATTTTCTATACTTTCCTACTGTATATCTCTAATCTAGTCTATCTATTTTCAGTGCCTCCAACTACATCAAGTGCTGGTGAGGAAGCACTTTTATTTACTGAAACCTCCTGCAGCAGATAAACAATTCTGGATGAGTTGTGTGTGGTTAAATAAAGCTGGTTGTCTTTTAGTTGTGTGGTTTTGTCTCCTGCAGAAGCCTCCTCCTCGTTACCTGTAACCATATCTCTGGTCGTCTGTGTGGCTGTGCTGGTGGTGCTACTTATTATGGTTCTCGTCTGGAAACGTAAGAGACTTCTTGGAACACACGTACATGGATACACACTTTTTTTCTTACTGGAAGTAGGTGGGCAAGCGGTGATTCAATAAATTCATTAATCAATAAATAATTAAAAGTAATAAAAAGGTCCAGACTACCTTTTTTCATGTCTGCAAATTAATATGTGTACAGCTTTCAGTATTTTACTCATTTCTATATACAATAGTCTTTTTCAAACCAACCTCCACAGGTGTAACTGTGTCAGATCTTTCCTGGTCCGTCGTACAGTAGGGCCTGCTGTGATGATACAGATTAGCGTGTGATTCTGCTTGTTAATTCTTTTTTTTCTTTTTGCAGGATTACAGCATTCAAAAGACACAAGAAATGGAGAACAGAACAATGAGGTTAGTGTATAAGTCTACCTAGCCATACTAGCTAAATGCTAACATCAGCATGCTAGAACCTCTGCCACTCTGGTTAGTGCCCATTGTTAGGATCACATATGAACAATTCCTCCTGTGTTTGTCTTTGTTCTCTGGAAGGATGGTGTCTACGAGGAGATACAGGAGCACCTCCAGAAGCCAGGCTCAGGAACTGCACCCAACACTATTTATGTCACAGCCAACGCTCCCACAAACCCTTCTGCCTGGCAGCATTACTCCACGGTCAACTTTCCCAACAGCTCTGGAGAAGCTAGTGGTGACACATATTCTACTGTGTGGGACAGTAGCCATAGTCCCGCCCACTCTGCTGTCAATCATCCATCCAGACTTTCTGAAGACCCTTTCTATTCTACTGTCAACAACCCACAGCAGCACTGAGACCAGTCCGGACATTCTTCACTTCATTTTTTATGGGACTTTATTTGAACAAACCAGGCTTCAGACTTCAGGATTCATGAAATTATATTCATTAATAATAAGAGTACAGGACAGGACAGTTGGATTAACAAGAAAATCATCACAAATGGCACCACTTGTATGATTTTAGAAGCATAAATACAATAGCCAGGAGGAAAAAGCAAACGTTAGGCTATGAACAAACTGCACCACCATGTAGGGGTGTACGATTCAGAAAATGTCACGATTTGATTCCGATGTTAAGGCTCACAGTTCGATTCAAAATTGATTTTCGATTCAAAAACAATTCTCGATTAAAAAAAACAATTCCCAGTATGTAAATGTAGTATGTATATATATATATATATATATATATATATATATATATATATATATATATATATACTGGTATATATACTGTATATATACTGTATCTTATACACATTCATGTGGATTTTTTATTTTAATATCCTGTTATGATGGATGTGTAAGTTGTGTGTGATGTCTGTAAGCTACTGGGACCTTGAATTTCTCCTTGGAAATCAATAAAGTATCTGTCTATTTATCATGTGATTGCAGTAGACATACAATTAAAAAAAACAAATGTAAAAAAAAAATATGAATCGATTTTTGGAATTCTATGAATTGATTTTGAATCGGTAGAGCTTGAATCGCGATTTGAATACGAATACATTTTTTTGCACACCCGTACCACCTTGGCATGACTTCAACGTCTCCACCACTACGCTGATGAAGACGCTTAAAGGAGAATTCTGGTTGATTTCAACACGTAGCTCTGTTGTTTAATCCATACCTCACCGAAAAACAGGAAATAAACAGAGGTATGGATTAACACAACTTGTCTGCCTTTCTGTTACATCTACTGCAGTCAGAGTCGCTGTGTTCCCTCGGAAGGAATCACTGCACATGGGTAGGCACTTGTAATGACATTTCTAACATGTTTAGAGGCTAAAAACACATTTAAAACCTGCCCTGTTTAAGCCTGTTGGGTGCTAACTCTAGCAGGAGGATAACACGGTGTAGGCAGCACCGATTGGTTTAGTTTTTCTTGCTACTGACAGCACTCCAAATTTACAAACAACAGAGCTACGCGTTGAAATCGACCGGAATTCACCTTTAATGTCCCCAACAACCTTTGTTGTCTCATTTAGCCACTTGTTAACCACTGCCTTTTTTAAGACTCATAAAAGCTTCAAAATTCACAAGTGGAGTATTTACCGAAGTATTTGATGTCGTAGAACAAAATGTGAACATTGTGTTAAAAATGTGAAAATGCCAAACGTGTTACACTACTGCGTTGTTGGATAAAACCTGGACAACACGTAGTACATCAACAGAGAACTGAGAAAGGTAAAATAATGGACCGCCATGTGAAAGTATTACAGACACCACCCCATCAGCAGAGGCTTCTTGTGGTTTTGTGCTGTTAGCAGGAAATTCATTGTGTCACATCATGTTGGCTTCATATTTCTTGCAAGATTGATGATGCAATGCTGTAAAATACTCGTAGACAGTGGGGGATGTATCATCATTACTACTATTATGTTTATAGTCATTTATTTTAATTATTAGGATCCCCATTAGCTTGGAAGAAGGTTGTTGTTTATGACAGGTAATGGTTCAAAAAGGCTGATATCTTCTGACATTAACACTGATGAAACCCCCATCTTCCCCTTTATGGATTAATAAAATCTCTTGCTTCTATTTGTCATTGTACTTTGTCCAAGTCACTTGTTCTTACATTTAGGAACTGATTTTGATATGATTTACTTATTAAATCAAAGCCAAATAATGAATAATGGTGAGGCATTTTGTTATACCACTATTCTACTATATGTGGCATATTGTGGCATTTATGTCAGGGACTTTCTAATACAAAGTGTATTTTCTTTCTCATGACTATTTCTGTTTACTGTGAGCAAAAGGGTTAAAAAAGGAGTTATAATTGTGAAGAAAAAAAGGGGAAGGATAGACAGAAAGGTAAGGCAAGATGATTTTAAGTAACATGTCATGACAGATATTCAGGAAACAACTCTTGAGACAACTGTAGAGACACACACCGATCAGACAGAAGTGAAATAACCAGCTGGAGATTAATAATCTGACGGAGGATCTCAGCATCCAACAGCAACATGATGAAGAGCTTTCTTCTACTCATCCTCTCACTGACGATAACAGGTACAACTAATACCTCATCACTGATAGATACAATCCTTATAATGAAAAATGTGCTTTACAGTGCTTTACTAAATGAATATGAATAGAAATCCTACAGCAACATACTGCACTGCTACTGAACTACTGTACTGCTCCATAACTCCAGTAATTGCAACAACAGTTAAGTGTAAAAACAGTGTAGAGAAAAAAACAGAGGCTTTTCAGAAAATATACAATGAGATTAATATGACAAATCTGTGATCTACTGATTAATCCTGAGAGTGTTTCCGATCATGTTCCAGACAGACGGTGTATGTTTTGTTGATAGAGATCATATTCAGACTGCAGCTGTGAGATTGTTTCAGAATGTGACATGATGTGAACTTTTCTCTCTGATCTACAGGCTGTGAGGCCTCATCTGAAGTGAAGGGATGCACAGACGGATGGGTGGAATTCACCTGCCAGCATAAAACAAGTCGACAATATCAAAGAGTTAATGTAGTTAAGAAGGACAGCCCACTAATCATACAAATTACTCAAAAGAATGTGTGGCAGACCCAGGACAGATTTTCTGTTTACTATGATGCAGAAAATAGAAAGCTCAGAGTGGTCATCAAACAACTTAAAAAAGAGGACTTTAAGAAGTACGAGTGTAAATTTATATCTGGACGAAACTCTGACTGTGATGAATCTGACAGTGATGAAGTGGAATTGAAAGTTGGTAAGAAAGAAGCCTCTTTTTTATCATTGTCTCTCATGTCCTTTGTTGAAGCACTTAACTGTGTTAAAGAGTAACTAGACCCTCAGATAACTAACATCATACCTGCACACTTGGGTATACTCTTCTATATCAAGTCATCATCTACTGACTAACCAAGTTACAAATAATGGAAATAACTTTGCCATAAAGCACAGAGTACTAGACATGATGGACAGATTTAACACGTTTTACCTTTCTTGTTTATTCACAGATAAGGGCTGTCAGACACCATTTAATCAAACTGCGTACAGAACAACTAAAACCACCATCTCATGTGACAAAGGAAACTCCAGAGTCATGTTTTTCTGCAAAGAGAACGGTTCAATCTGTGAGAATATTTTACCACCAAAATCTTCTCTGAAGTCAGACGGGTCCTTCACTCTCCCAGAGACCAGCAGTAGCTTCAACATGTCCATCAGTAATGTGTCCTCACAGCATGCTGGTGTCTACTGGTGTGGAGTGGAAACAGCTGAAGGTTACCGAGCTGCACTCAGAAAAATACACCTGAAGGTTGAAGGTGAGAAACAAACATCGGACACTTTTAGGTTTGATTAATCACACATATAATGAAGGTGTCTCTGAAATATGATGTTAAATACAGTTACTGAACAACAGTGTATTTCTGTCTGTCTACAGAGACTATTACTAACTCCACTAAGACTCTAACTGTTGGACAGGATCTCACATACTGGTGTAAATATCCAGAGGGTACTCTGATAAAAAAATTCATCTGTAAAGGAGAAGATCCATCTATATGTAAACAGATAGTAAACACCGTAAAGAGCAACGCTGAAAAATGTTCAATGATGGATGACAAAGTGAAGAGAAATATCACCATAACAGTGAGAAACGTAACAACAGAAGACACTGGGACATACTGGTGTGGAGCAGAAAACAATGACCCAAAACAGAGCAACCCATTCTTCCACAGGTTCATGATGACTGTCGGTGAGTTGTAACATTATTTTATAGTTTGGAGGGGGGTGCGAGTCGCCGGAGGGTTGTGCAGCGATGGGAGTGTCACTTAAATGTGTGATGTCCTGTTGAATCGATCTAAACCTTTTGCCGTAGGCATTCAAAATAAATAGAAAGACTTACGTTTTTGCCGGACTATCTGAGAACTGACGCATGTGTGTGAATGAATGCTCAGCCAGCCAGTGCCTCACAGCATTGGCATTATTCACGGCCGTAGGCTATTATATTTACCTTTAACAAATTGCCTGAAAACGACACCAGGCTACTAACGTATACCCATACAGACCTCTACAAACATCAGACTGCTTGCTTGTAACTCAACATTTCTCCATTTTTGGCTGAGATGGACCAAACAGCGCTGCATAAATTAGCCAGCGGCTAGCGAACATTTAGTTAGCAGCTCAATCCCGACAAAACACCACTGTGAAATTTAAATAAAAAAATGAATATTCAAATCACTAAATTGTAAATCGAATACCTACCCAACGAATATCAGAATAGTTGAATATTCAAGTCCAGCCCTATTGGTTGTAGGCTACTGCAAATGCAAGGTCTTTCACCAGTGGGCCAGTTGTGTTGCCACAGTCGGCCATTAATAGAGATTTAATGTAACTGACATTTAATTGCGGAGGACATCCTCTGTTTGGACTTTGCATATTCTCCCTGAGTTAGAGTGGGGTTTTCTCTGGGTTCTTCCATTACTCCCAAAGTCCAGAGACATGCTGGTTAGGTTAATTGTTAACTCTAAATTGTCCGTAGGCCTGTTGTTGACTTGCGACCTGTCCAGGATGTAACCCGGCTTTGTCCAATAACTGCTAGGATTGATTGGTAGGGTTGATTCTTAGACGCTATGCGATTCTCTCTGAAAGATTATGGCTTGATGCAGAAGGGTCAATAATCAGAAACTGAACTCCCCAAACCCACACCAGCACACTGTTTGAGTGATTTCATTCTCACAGATGTTTGACAGACAGGCAGTTTGAATTATGGCCAATGAGCCACCATTGAATGTTTAAAAAAAAATTGTAAATGTAATTTGATGTATTTCTTTACATTTGCCCATCCTAATACAAGTTGTGTCTAACTAAACTAAATGATAATGGAAGTAAATGTATCTGTTTATTTTAATTATGGCTTATTACACATACCATATGTTTTAAAAGTAGCAAGTAGTCACACAGTGAAAAAATAAATAAATCATGTATAGAAATAAACAAATGTTTGATACGTGCATTGATGATTGTTTAATCATTGCGTCGTAGCCCTCTGAATCAGAATCCAATCATGAGGTGCCTAGAGATTCCCACCCCTAGTCCAGCCCCCCTGCAACCCGGTTACGGATCTGTGAAACATTTGCGGTTAGAGATAATGATTGGATGGGACAAAAATGTTTACCAAATAAAAGTAAAAGCTACAGTAACAAATGTACAGTATTTAGTTTATATCATATTATATCTATTTGCAGTGCCTCCAACAACACTGAAACCCTCCACTGTCTCAACATCACCTCATCCAGTTCCTACATCTGCTTCTCCCACCAAGTCAACCACTGGATCTGCCAACAGCAAGGGTGAGGAAGCATTTCTGAAACCTACTACTTTATGAAATGCTTACCAGCGTCAAAATAAAAGCAACAATAACCACTGAACACTGATAATAGTTCATCTTCGCAAGTTATGTTAACAAATAACTGTGTTTTTAGGAAGATAATCATTTTGCATTGTTGACCTGTACAGTTTCAGGCATCAACTTTCATCCAAATTATATCATCTTCTTTAAAAAAAAATAATAATAATTGATCTGTACAAAAGAAATAGTTACATGACAAGTCAGTTAAAGTCCCAGGCTCATGATAGCACAATTTGTTTGTTTTTTGCCAAGTTTTGGCAAATTACATTTCTTATTTTCTATACTTTCCTACTGTATATCTCTAATCTAGTCTATCTATTTTCAGTGCCTCCAACTACATCAAGTGCTGGTGAGGAAGCACTTTTATTTACTGAAACCTCCTGCAGCAGATAAACAATTCTGGATGAGTTGTGTGTGGTTAAATAAAGCTGGTTGTCTTTTAGTTGTGTGGTTTTGTCTCCTGCAGAAGCCTCCTCCTCGTTACCTGTAACCATATCTCTGGTCGTCTGTGTGGCTGTGCTGGTGGTGCTACTTATTATGGTTCTCGTCTGGAAACGTAAGAGACTTCTTGGAACACACGTACATGGATACACACTTTTTTTCTTACTGGAAGTAGGTGGGCAAGCGGTGATTCAATAAATTCATTAATCAATAAATAATTAAAAGTAATAAAAAGGTCCAGACTACCTTTTTTCATGTCTGCAAATTAATATGTGTACAGCTTTCAGTATTTTACTCATTTCTATATACAATAGTCAGCCATTAAATCTTTGTCAAACCAACCTCCACAGGTGTAACTGTGTCAGATCTTTCCTGGTCCGTCGTACAGTAGGGCCTGCTGTGATGATACAGATTAGCGTGTGATTCTGCTTGTTAATTCTTTTTTTTCTTTTTGCAGGATTACAGCATTCAAAAGACACAAGAAATGGAGAACAGAACAATGAGGTTAGTGTATAAGTCTACCTAGCCATACTAGCTAAATGCTAACATCAGCATGCTAGAACCTCTGCCACTCTGGTTAGTGCCCATTGTTAGGATCACATATGAACAATTCCTCCTGTGTTTGTCTTTGTTCTCTGGAAGGATGGTGTCTACGAGGAGATACAGGAGCACCTCCAGAAGCCAGGCTCAGGAACTGCACCCAACACTATTTATGTCACAGCCAACGCTCCCACAAACCCTTCTGCCTGGCAGCATTACTCCACGGTCAACTTTCCCAACAGCTCTGGAGAAGCTAGTGGTGACACATATTCTACTGTGTGGGACAGTAGCCATAGTCCCGCCCACTCTGCTGTCAATCATCCATCCAGACTTTCTGAAGACCCTTTCTATTCTACTGTCAACAACCCACAGCAGCACTGAGACCAGTCCGGACATTCTTCACTTCATTTTTTATGGGACTTTATTTGAACAAACCAGGCTTCAGACTTCAGGATTCATGAAATTATATTCATTAATAATAAGAGTACAGGACAGGACAGTTGGATTAACAAGAAAATCATCACAAATGGCACCACTTGTATGATTTTAGAAGCATAAATACAATAGCCAGGAGGAAAAAGCAAACGTTAGGCTATGAACAAACTGCACCACCATGTAGGGGTGTACGATTCAGAAAATGTCACGATTTGATTCCGATGTTAAGGCTCACAGTTCGATTCAAAATTGATTTTCGATTCAAAAACAATTCTCGATTAAAAAAAACAATTCCCAGTATGTAAATGTAGTATGTATATATATATATATATATATATTAAGGGTGCTCCGATCAGGATTTTTGAGGCCGATCACCGATCACCGATTGCTGGAAGACGTATCGGCCGATACCGATAACCGATCACCGATCACTTTTATGAACTGAAAATTACGCCATTACATAACAGTCACACATGTTTAGAGAATGTATCAGTAACTGTTTGGCTTTCTGTCCTAGCTCAAAATCTAAAACATGTCCTTTCAAGGTTCAAGGTTCAAGGAGTCTTTATTATCCCCGAGGGGCAATTCGTTGTGCAGCAATAGAATGAAACATAAACAACACATAGACTATACAGAAAACAAACCCCATCAATAATAGACCAAATAAATACAAACTACACACACATCTCGCAATGACTTATTTACAAAGCCTATAGCAGCAGGAACAAAAGAGTTTTTATGTCTGTTTGTCCTGCATTTTGGCAGACAGAATCTGCGGCCAGACGGAAACATCTTGTCGCTGTTCAGAGGGGGGGGGGTTATATCAGCCAGGACTGACTGGGCTTTCTTCAGAGTCCTTATCTCATATAGAGAGTTTAAGTCAATCAGGGAGTTTTGGGAAATTTTGCCACACACTTTAGTTTTTTTCTTTTCAATCACTGCACATTTCTTCAGCACACACAGTCAGTCACACCGACACGCACACACACACACACACACACCGACACACACACGGCGAAACAGCTGTTTGAGCGGCGCACACACAGACACACACAGTCAGTCACACCGACACACACACACACACACACACACCGACACCGACACACACACACACACACACACACACACACACACACACACACACACACACACACACACACACACACGGCGAAACAGCTGTTTGAGCGGCGCCGGAGCTGCTAGCTACACGACTCCGCTCTGCCTTAGCGTTAGCTAACTTTGAAAACTCCTCATCCTGCTTTCTGTGACTAACCTTCAAATGTCTGATGAGGTTGGTGGTGTTGAAATGTCTTTGGAGATTTCCGCCTCGTGGTATTTCCTCGGTACACACGTTGCTAATCGCTAGTGTATTGTCTTTTTCCCAGATAGCAACGAGTCGGCGGACCACCAGCGGTGCTCCAGAGGCAGTAGAAGCGTCAGAATGGTGTAATCACAAACACGTTTGCCGGAGCACCACCGGTGGCAGACGCTTTTAAAAGCGGTAGCCGTCTTCCTACCGCCTTCGTTCCGCGGCCGCGGACCAACTGCTGTTCTGCCACCGTTCAGACACCTTGTAGAACTGCCAGACCGCTGAATGTAGGGACGCCGCCATTTTGAAAATGTTCTCAGGAGTAGTGCGCTCTTAATACATCCATGGTAGTGCGTCATCTGATCGGCCTATCTGATCGGCCTTTATGGAGACCACCGATCGAACTATTTAAAGCCATTATCGGCCGATACCGATCGGTGGCCGATCGATCGGAGCACCCTTAATATATATATATATATATATATATATATATATATATATATATATACTGGTATATATACTGTATCTTATACACATTCATGTGGATTTTTTATTTTAATATCCTGTTATGATGGATGTGTAAGTTGTGTGTGATGTCTGTAAGCTACTGGGACCTTGAATTTCTCCTTGGAAATCAATAAAGTATCTGTCTATTTATCATGTGATTGCAGTAGACATACAATTAAAAAAAACAAATGTAAAAAAAAAATATGAATCGATTTTTGGAATTCTATGAATTGATTTTGAATCGGTAGAGCTTGAATCGCGATTTGAATACGAATACATTTTTTTGCACACCCGTACCACCTTGGCATGACTTCAACGTCTCCACCACTACGCTGATGAAGACGCTTAAAGGAGAATTCTGGTTGATTTCAACACGTAGCTCTGTTGTTTAATCCATACCTCACCGAAAAACAGGAAATAAACAGAGGTATGGATTAACACAACTTGTCTGCCTTTCTGTTACATCTACTGCAGTCAGAGTCGCTGTGTTCCCTCGGAAGGAATCACTGCACATGGGTAGGCACTTGTAATGACATTTCTAACATGTTTAGAGGCTAAAAACACATTTAAAACCTGCCCTGTTTAAGCCTGTTGGGTGCTAACTCTAGCAGGAGGATAACACGGTGTAGGCAGCACCGATTGGTTTAGTTTTTCTTGCTACTGACAGCACTCCAAATTTACAAACAACAGAGCTACGCGTTGAAATCGACCGGAATTCACCTTTAATGTCCCCAACAACCTTTGTTGTCTCATTTAGCCACTTGTTAACCACTGCCTTTTTTAAGACTCATAAAAGCTTCAAAATTCACAAGTGGAGTATTTACCGAAGTATTTGATGTCGTAGAACAAAATGTGAACATTGTGTTAAAAATGTGAAAATGCCAAACGTGTTACACTACTGCGTTGTTGGATAAAACCTGGACAACACGTAGTACATCAACAGAGAACTGAGAAAGGTAAAATAATGGACCGCCATGTGAAAGTATTACAGACACCACCCCATCAGCAGAGGCTTCTTGTGGTTTTGTGCTGTTAGCAGGAAATTCATTGTGTCACATCATGTTGGCTTCATATTTCTTGCAAGATTGATGATGCAATGCTGTAAAATACTCGTAGACAGTGGGGGATGTATCATCATTACTACTATTATGTTTATAGTCATTTATTTTAATTATTAGGATCCCCATTAGCTTGGAAGAAGGTTGTTGTTTATGACAGGTAATGGTTCAAAAAGGCTGATATCTTCTGACATTAACACTGATGAAACCCCCATCTTCCCCTTTATGGATTAATAAAATCTCTTGCTTCTATTTGTCATTGTACTTTGTCCAAGTCACTTGTTCTTACATTTAGGAACTGATTTTGATATGATTTACTTATTAAATCAAAGCCAAATAATGAATAATGGTGAGGCATTTTGTTATACCACTATTCTACTATATGTGGCATATTGTGGCATTTATGTCAGGGACTTTCTAATACAAAGTGTATTTTCTTTCTCATGACTATTTCTGTTTACTGTGAGCAAAAGGGTTAAAAAAGGAGTTATAATTGTGAAGAAAAAAAGGGGAAGGATAGACAGAAAGGTAAGGCAAGATGATTTTAAGTAACATGTCATGACAGATATTCAGGAAACAACTCTTGAGACAACTGTAGAGACACACACCGATCAGACAGAAGTGAAATAACCAGCTGGAGATTAATAATCTGACGGAGGATCTCAGCATCCAACAGCAACATGATGAAGAGCTTTCTTCTACTCATCCTCTCACTGACGATAACAGGTACAACTAATACCTCATCACTGATAGATACAATCATTATAATGAAAAATGTGCTTTACAGTGCTTTACTAAATGAATATGAATAGAAATCCTACAGCAACATACTGCACTGCTACTGAACTACTGTACTGCTCCATAACTCCAGTAATTGCAACAACAGTTAAGTGTAAAAACAGTGTAGAGAAAAAAACAGAGGCTTTTCAGAAAATATACAATGAGATTAATATGACAAATCTGTGATCTACTGATTAATCCTGAGAGTGTTTCCGATCATGTTCCAGACAGACGGTGTATGTTTTGTTGATAGAGATCATATTCAGACTGCAGCTGTGAGATTGTTTCAGAATGTGACATGATGTGAACTTTTCTCTCTGATCTAGAGGCTGTGTGGCCTCATCTGAAGTGAAGGGATGCACAGACGGATGGGTGGAATTCACCTGCCAGCATAAAACAAGTCGACAATATCAAAGAGTTAATGTAGTTAAGAAGGACAGCCCACTAATCATACAAATTACTCAAAAGAATGTGTGGCAGACCCAGGACAGATTTTCTGTTTACAATGATGCAGAAAATAGAAAGCTCAGAGTGGTCATCAAACAACTTAAAAAAGAGGACTTTAAGAAGTACGAGTGTAAATTTATATCTGGACGAAACTCTGACTGTGATGAATCTGACAGTGATGAAGTGGAATTGAAAGTTGGTAAGAAAGAAGCCTCTTTTTTATCATTGTCTCTCATGTCCTTTGTTGAAGCACTTAACTGTGTTAAAGAGTAACTACACCCTCAGATAACTAACATCATACCTGCACACTTGGGTATACTCTTCTATATCAAGTCATCATCTACTGACTAACCAAGTTACAAATAATGGAAATAACTTTGCCATAAAGCACAGAGTACTAGACATGATGGACAGATTTAACACGTTTTACCTTTCTTGTTTATTCACAGATAAGGGCTGTCAGACACCATTTAATCAAACTGCGTACAGAACAACTAAAACCACCATCTCATGTGACAAAGGAAACTCCAGAGTCATGTTTTTCTGCAAAGAGAACGGTTCAATCTGTGAGAATATTTTACCACCAAAATCTTCTCTGAAGTCAGACGGGTCCTTCACTCTCCCAGAGACCAGCAGTAGCTTCAACATGTCCATCAGTAATGTGTCCTCACAGCATGCTGGTGTCTACTGGTGTGGAGTGGAAACAGCTGAAGGTTACCGAGCTGCACTCAGAAAAATACACCTGAAGGTTGAAGGTGAGAAACAAACATCGGACACTTTTAGGTTTGATTAATCACACATATAATGAAGGTGTCTCTGAAATATGATGTTAAATACAGTTACTGAACAACAGTGTATTTCTGTCTGTCTACAGAGACTATTACTAACTCCACTAAGACTCTAACTGTTGGACAGGATCTCACATACTGGTGTAAATATCCAGAGGGTACTCTGATAAAAAAATTCATCTGTAAAGGAGAAGATCCATCTATATGTAAACAGATAGTAAACACCGTAAAGAGCAACGCTGAAAAATGTTCAATGATGGATGACAAAGTGAAGAGAAATATCACCATAACAGTGAGAAACGTAACAACAGAAGACACTGGGACATACTGGTGTGGAGCAGAAAACAATGACCCAAAACAGAGCAACCCATTCTTCCACAGGTTCATGATGACTGTCGGTGAGTTGTAACATTATTTTATAGTTTGGAGGGGGGTGCGAGTCGCCGGAGGGTTGTGCAGCGATGGGAGTGTCACTTAAATGTGTGATGTCCTGTTGAATCGATCTAAACCTTTTGCCGTAGGCATTCAAAATAAATAGAAAGACTTACGTTTTTGCCGGACTATCTGAGAACTGACGCATGTGTGTGAATGAATGCTCAGCCAGCCAGTGCCTCACAGCATTGGCATTATTCACGGCCGTAGGCTATTATATTTACCTTTAACAAATTGCCTGAAAACGACACCAGGCTACTAACGTATACCCATACAGACCTCTACAAACATCAGACTGCTTGCTTGTAACTCAACATTTCTCCATTTTTGGCTGAGATGGACCAAACAGCGCTGCATAAATTAGCCAGCGGCTAGCGAACATTTAGTTAGCAGCTCAATCCCGACAAAACACCACTGTGAAATTTAAATAAAAAAATGAATATTCAAATCACTAAATTGTAAATCGAATACCTACCCAACGAATATCAGAATAGTTGAATATTCAAGTCCAGCCCTATTGGTTGTAGGCTACTGCAAATGCAAGGTCTTTCACCAGTGGGCCAGTTGTGTTGCCACAGTCGGCCATTAATAGAGATTTAATGTAACTGACATTTAATTGCGGAGGACATCCTCTGTTTGGACTTTGCATATTCTCCCTGAGTTAGAGTGGGGTTTTCTCTGGGTTCTTCCATTACTCCCAAAGTCCAGAGACATGCTGGTTAGGTTAATTGTTAACTCTAAATTGTCCGTAGGCCTGTTGTTGACTTGCGACCTGTCCAGGATGTAACCCGGCTTTGTCCAATAACTGCTAGGATTGATTGGTAGGGTTGATTCTTAGACGCTATGCGATTCTCTCTGAAAGATTATGGCTTGATGCAGAAGGGTCAATAATCAGAAACTGAACTCCCCAAACCCACACCAGCACACTGTTTGAGTGATTTCATTCTCACAGATGTTTGACAGACAGGCAGTTTGAATTATGGCCAATGAGCCACCATTGAATGTTTAAAAAAAAATTGTAAATGTAATTTGATGTATTTCTTTACATTTGCCCATCCTAATACAAGTTGTGTCTAACTAAACTAAATGATAATGGAAGTAAATGTATCTGTTTATTTTAATTATGGCTTATTACACATACCATATGTTTTAAAAGTAGCAAGTAGTCACACAGTGAAAAAATAAATAAATCATGTATAGAAATAAACAAATGTTTGATACGTGCATTGATGATTGTTTAATCATTGCGTCGTAGCCCTCTGAATCAGAATCCAATCATGAGGTGCCTAGAGATTCCCACCCCTAGTCCAGCCCCCTGCAACCCGGTTACGGATCTGTGAAACATTTGCGGTTAGAGATAATGATTGGATGGGACAAAAATGTTTACCAAATAAAAGTAAAAGCTACAGTAACAAATGTACAGTATTTAGTTTATATCATATTATATCTATTTGCAGTGCCTCCAACAACACTGAAACCCTCCACTGTCTCAACATCACCTCATCCAGTTCCTACATCTGCTTCTCCCACCAAGTCAACCACTGGATCTGCCAACAGCAAGGGTGAGGAAGCATTTCTGAAACCTACTACTTTATGAAATGCTTACCAGCGTCAAAATAAAAGCAACAATAACCACTGAACACTGATAATAGTTTATCTTCGCAAGTTATGTTAACAAATAACTGTGTTTTTAGGAAAATAATCATTTTGCATTGTTGACCTGTACAGTTTCAGGCATCAACTTTCATCCAACTTATATCATCTTCTTTAAAAAATAATAATAATAATTGATCTGTCCAAAAGAAATAGTTACATGACAAGTCAGTTAAAGTCCCAGGCTCATGATAGCACAATTTGTTTGTTTTTTGCCAAGTTTTGGCAAATTACATTTCTTATTTTCTATACTTTCCTACTGTATATCTCTAATCTAGTCTATCTATTTTCAGTGCCTCCAACTACATCAAGTGCTGGTGAGGAAGCATTTTTATTTACTGAAACCTCCTGCAGCAGATAAACAATTCTGGATGAGTTGTGTGTGGTTAAATAAAGCTGGTTGTCTTTTAGTTGTGTGGTTTTGTCTCCTGCAGAAGCCTCCTCCTCGTTACCTGTAACCATATCTCTGGTCGTCTGTGTGGCTGTGCTGGTGGTGCTACTTATTATGGTTCTTGTCTGGAAACGTAAGAGACTTCTTGGAACACACGTACATGGATACACACTTTTTTTCTTACTGGAAGTAGGTGGGCAAGCGGTGATTCAATAAATGCATTAATCAATAAATAATTAAAAGTAATAAAAAGGTCCAGACTACCTTTTTTCATGTCTGCAAATTAATATGTGTACAGCTTTCAGTATTTTACTCATTTCTATATACAATAGTCTTTTTCAAACCAACCTCCACAGGTGTAACTGTGTCAGATCTTTCCTGGTCCGTCGTACAGTAGGGCCTGCTGTGATGATACAGATTAGCGTGTGATTCTGCTTGTTAATTCTTTTCTTTCTTTTTGCAGGATTACAGCATTCAAAAGACACAAGAAATGGAGAACAGAACAATGAGGTTAGTGTACATAAGTCTACCTAGCCATACTAGCTAAATGCTAACATCAGCATGCTAGAACCTCTGCCACTCTGGTTAGTGCCCATTGTTAGGATCACATATGAACAATTCCTCCTGTGTTTGTCTTTGTTCTCTGGAAGGATGGTGTCTACGAGGAGATACAGGAGTGCCTCCAGAAGCCAGGCTCAGGAACTGCACCCAACACTATTTATGTCACAGCCAACGCTCCCACAAACCCCTCTGCCTCGCAGCATTACTCCACGGTCAACTTTCCCAACAGCTCTGGAGAAGCTAGTGGTGACACATATTCTACTGTGTGGGACAGTAGCCATAGTCCCGCCCACTCTGCTGTCAATCATTCATCCAGACTTTCTGAAGACCCTTTCTATTCTACTGTCAACAACCCACAGCAGCACTGAGACCAGTCCGGACATTCTTCACTTCATTTTTTATGAGACTTTATTTGAACAAACCAGGCTTCAGACTTCAGGATTCATGAAATTATATTCATTAATATTAAGAGTACAGGACAGGACAGTTGGATTAACAAGAACATCATCACAAATGGCACCACTTGTATGATTTTAGAAGCATAAATACAATAGCCAGGAGGAAAAAGCAAACGTTAGGCTATGAACAAACTGCACCACCATGTAGGGGTGTACGATTCAGAAAATGTCACGATTTGATTCCGATGTTAAGGCTCACAGTTCGATTCAAAATTGATTTTCGATTCAAAAACAATTCTCGATTAAAAAAAACAATTCCCAGTATGTAAATGTAGTGTATATATATATATATATATATATATATATATATATATATATATATATATATATATATATATATATATATATATATATATACTGTATATATATATATATATACTGTATCTTATACACATTCATGTGGATTTTTTATTTAGTTTATTTAGTATCTTTTATTGTCCATATTATTCATGTGAATTTGTTATTTTAATATCCTGTTATGATGGATGTGTAAGTTGTGTGTGATGTCTGTAAGCTACTGGGACCTTGAATTTCTCTTTGGGGATCAATAAAGTATCTGACTATCATGTGATTGCAGTAGACATACAATTAAAAAAAACAAATGTAAATAAAAGAAATATGAATAGATTTTTGGAATTCTATGAATTGATTTTGAATCGGTAGAGCTTGAATCGCGATTTGAATACGAATAAATTTTTTTGCACACCCGTACCACCTTGGTATGACTTCAACGTCTCCACCACTACGCTGATGAAGACGCTTAAAGGAGAATTCTGGTTGATTTCAACACTCTGTTGTTTAATCCATACCTCACCGAAAAACAGGAAATAAACAGAGGTATGGATTAACACAACTTTTCTGCCTTTCTGTCACATCTACTGCAGTCAGAGTCGCTGTGTTCCCTCGGAAGGAATCACTGCACATGGGTAGGCACTTGTAATGACATTTCTAACATGTTTATAGGCTAAAAACACATTTAAAACCTGCCCTGTTTAAGCCTGTTGGGTGCTAACTCTAGCAGGAGGATAACACGGTGTAGGCAGCACCGATTGGTTTAGTTTTTCTTGCTACTGACAGCACTCCAAATTTACAAACAACAGAGCTACGCGTTGAAATCGACCGGAATTCACCTTTAATGTCCCCAACAACCTTTGTTGTCTCATTTAGCCACTTGTTAACCACTGCCTTTTTTAAGACTCATAAAAGCTTCAAAATTCACAAGTGGAGTATTTACCGAAGTATTTGATGTCGTAGAACAAAATGTGAACATTGTGTTAAAAATGTGAAAATGCCAAACATGTCACACTACTGCGTTGTTGGATAAAACCTGGACAACACGTAGTACATCAACAGAGAACTGAGAAAGGTAAAATAATGGACCGCCATGTGAAAGTATTACAGACACCACCCCATCAGCAGAGGCTTCTTGTGGTTTTGTGCTGTTAGCAGGAAATTCATTGTGTCACATCATGTTGGCTTCATATTGCTTGCAAGATTGATGATGCAATGCTGTAAAATACTCGTAGACAGTGGGGGATGTATCATCATTAGTACTATTATGTTTATAGTCATTTATTTTAATTATTAGGATCCCCATTAGCTTGGAAGAAGGTTGTTGTTTATGACAGGTAATGGTTCAAAAAGGCTGATATCTTCTGACATTAACACTGATGAAACCCCCATCTTCCCCTTTATGGATTAATAAAATCTCTTGCTTCTATTTGTCATTGTACTTTGTCCAAGTCACTTGTTCTTACATTTAGGAACTGATTTTGATATGATTTACTTATTAAATCAAAGCCAAATAATGAATAATGGTGAGGCATTTTGTTATACCACTATTCTACTATATGTGGCATATTGTGGCATTTATGTCAGGGACTTTCTAATACAAAGTGTATTTTCTTTCTCATGACTATTTCTGTTTACTGTGAGCAAAAGGGTTAAAAAAGGAGTTATAATTGTGAAGAAAAAAAGGGGAAGGATAGACAGAAAGGTAAGGCAAGATGATTTTAAGTAACATGTCATGACAGATATTCAGGAAACAACTCTTGAGACAACTGTAGAGACACACACCGATCAGACAGAAGTGAAATAACCAGCTGGAGATTAATAATCTGACGGAGGATCTCAGCATCCAACAGCAACATGATGAAGAGCTTTCTTCTACTCATCCTCTCACTGACGATAACAGGTACAACTAATACCTCATCACTGATAGATACAATCATTATAATGAAAAATGTGCTTTACAGTGCTTTACTAAATGAATATGAATAGAAATCCTACAGCAACATACTGCACTGCTACTGAACTACTGTACTGCTCCATAACTCCAGTAATTGCAACAACAGTTAAGTGTAAAAACAGTGTAGAGAAAAAAACAAAGGCTTTTCAGAAAATATACAATGAGATTAATATGACAAATCTGTGATCTACTGATTAATCCTGAGAGTGTTTCCGATCATGTTCCAGACAGACGGTGTGTGTTTTGTTGATAGAGATCATATTCAGACTGCAGCTCTGAGATTGTTTCAGAATGTGACATGATGTGAACTTTTCTCTCTGATCTACAGGCTGTGAGGCCTCATCTGAAGTGAAGGGATGCACAGACGGATGGGTGGAATTCACCTGCCAGCATAAAACAAGTCGACAATATCAAAGAGTTAATGTAGTTAAGAAGGACAGCCCACCAATCATACAAATTACTCAAAAGAATGTGTGGCAGACCCAGGACAGATTTTCTGTTTACAATGATGCAGAAAATGGAAAGCTCAGAGTGGTCATCAAACAACTTAAAAAAGAGGACTCTGGGAAGTACGAGTGTATATTTATATCTGGACGAAACTCTGACTATGATGAAGTGAAATTGAAAGTTGGTAAGAAAGAAGCCTCTTTTTTATCACTGTCTCTCATGTCCTTTGTTAAAGCACTTAACTGTGTTAAAGAGTAACTACACCCTCAGATAACTAAGGTATCATACATGCACATTTGGACATACAGTACTCCTATTGTTCAAGTCATCATCTACTGACTAACCAAGTTAGAAATAATGGAAATCATTTTGCCATAAAGCACATAGTACTAGACATGATAGACAGATTTTACACGTTTTACCTTTCTTGTTTATTCACAGATAAGGACTGTCAGACACCATTTAATCAAACTGCGTACAGAACAACTAAAACCACCATCTCATGTGACAAAGGAAACTCCACAGTCATGTTTTTCTGCAAAGAGAACGGTTCAATCTGTGAGAATATTTTACCAGCAAAATCTTCTCTGAAGTCAGACGGGTCCTTCACTCTCCGAGAGACCAGCAGTAGCTTCAACATGTCCATCAGTAATGTGTCCTCACAGCATGCTGGTGTCTACTGGTGTGGAGTGGAAACAGCTGAAGGTTACCGAGCTGCACTCAGAAAAATACCCCTGAAGGTTGAAGGTGAGAAACAAACATCTGACACTTTTAGTTCTATTTCGTGTAGGCGTAGCCCTCTAAGGGCTGTCGCTATTGGGTTAATCCCTTCGTGCATGCACAGTCGTGAAGATTTCTTTCGCGCCCGGTTCCCCGCACGAGCCTCTCTTACGTCAACAGAAACTGTATATTACAGTGGCGCGACCAGAGATCTGCTCCCATTTTTTCTTCAGCAACAAGCAGTTTGAAGACTTCGAAAAACAGCTATGTGTGTACCGACCGGCTACATCCTGCCGCTGGCCCGCTGGCACCCCGCCGACTGGCGGCAGTTCTACGGTCAGAGGAACTGAAGCGGCAGACGATGGCAGCCAAGCGGACAGTCGAGTAAGCTAAGGATACCACCTGCGGCGACACCCAGACAGCCGGGAAAGGGGACCTCTTTGGCGGGCATGAATCCGCTGACTCAACCCCCCGAAGAAGGTTCCCTTGCTGGCTCTCCCTCCTCCCCGTTGGGAGGGCTGGAGCTTGTAATAGCGGAGGACTATGGAGTCCCGCTACAGTGTCTTTCTCTGTCCCAGGAGAGGAGCACCACGCCAGCGGCTTTCTCCTCTTCTCTCCTCCGCAGTGGGTGGGCTCCCTGCCCACCGCTAAGGTTCTTGTTCTTGACCTGTGTGAATGCCGGGTAGCATTCCCCTAACCCGGGAGATGGATGGCGGTCCCGCTACGGCAACAGAGCCTGGCCTCCATTCCGCTTCCGACGGCAGCCCACACCGCCGTCTCCCCGTAACCAGTTCCATGCTCGCGTCACTGACCGCGCAGTGTACCGCCTAGGTGGCCGTAACGCTGAACAATACCGTTTTTTGCTTGACCGCTGGCTTTGCTATCTTCGTCATGACCGCCAAGCTTTGGCTGTTCCCCACTGAGAGCCAAACTCTCAGCGCCAAGGCTGGACGCACTAAGCTCTCTGTTGTCACGCATCACACCTCACACGACAGTGTCGGCATTGTTTGATGTGCCTCCTAGTCATGATGTCTGTGAGTAACGTGGTGGTTCCTCTGGGTCTCCTCCACATGGGAAGGATTCAGAGATGGTCCGGTCGAATGCACCTAGACCCGATAAGGCACAAGTGGCGTATGCTGACCATCCCTCCTTCTTTACAGCCGGACCTGGCATATTGGGGAAACCCCTGGACCCTGTCGTCCAGGCGTTTTTTCCCCTGGGGAGAGTGACATCACACAAATTACGGTGTACACAGACGCGCCTCTCGCCGGCTGGGGAAGCATGTGTGAATCACAGGTGGTAGGGGGGAAAATATTTCCCTTCTTCCCCACATAAGCTGTCTGGAGCTGTCCACGGTGCTGAAAGTGTTGCAACATTTCGCCCGAGTGATAGCAGGGAGGCATGTAATTGTCAGAACGGACAACATGACCGCGGCGGCATACATAACCCGTCAGGGTGGCGTGCGCTCGGCTCGGCTGTTGGGGATAGCCAGGAGCCTACTACTGTGGGCACACAGACACCTGCTGTCACTCAGAGCGGTGTACATCCTGGGGGTTCTGAACCGCGCTGTAGAACTAATGTCGAGGAGGGGTCGCCCTCACAGCGAATAGAAATTGAATCCACTCTCGTGCAGAGGCTACGGGGCAGGTTCGGGAGAGCGAAGGTGGATCTGTTCTCCTCATGAGAAAATACACAGTGGTTTTTTTCTGTGAACATACGGGACAACCCACCTCTCTGGGCAACGCCTTTTTCTCACTGGCACGCATCCGGGAGGAGAGCCTATTGGTCATTATGGTGGCACCGGAATGCACAAGCGCATCCTGGTTCCCAACCCTGGTTCAACTACTGGCGGGGTCCCTACGGCATCTGCTGTGGCAAGGGGACGCATTGTCGCAGCTGAACAGTGCGATATTCCATCCCCGGTGATAAGCCAGCGGATATGGGACTGTTCGCTGAGCGACAGCGTTTGGAGAGGCTAGGCTTGCCCGCTGCCATTATAAGCACTATCCAGGGCGCAAGAGCCCCCTCCCCTACGGCGTGTTACGCGGGGCGGTGGGTCCGTTTTCCAGCGCTGGTGTGTGGAGAACGGTGTGGAGCCAACATCGTGTCCTCTGCCCCTAGTGTTAACTACCTGCAAACATTGGTGGATAATGATTTGGCTTCGTCTACAGTTAAAGCCTATGTAACGGCCATTTCGTCCTGCCACGAGGGCTATGGAGAGAGAGGTCAGAGAGAGAGGTTTTGCGCACCCCTGGTAAAATGTTTTTAAAGGGGGTCAGCTGACAGAAACCTGCTGTGCACTCTCTCACACCTCAACGGGATTTAGCTCTGGTGCTCCGAGCTCTGGGGAACCCTCCATTTCGAGCCTCTGGCACAAGCCAGGATGCGCTCCTCCTTCGCCTTGAGAGGGTGTGTGATTCCATTAGAGGGGACGGGAGCGCAGCCATATTACAGCCAAATCCATCATTACACCAAAAGTTTTAACAACCCTAACTACAGAGAACGCACACAGAGTGCAGCTCTTTCGGAGCAGCATCTGTCTCATTGACTGTGTGAAGGTATCACCCAGGCCTATAGTGCGGAGGGAGTGGAACCCCCCCTCAGAACATTCGGGCGCACTCCACAAGAGCACTGCCAGCGTCCGTGGCCTCCTTCAGAGGCATGATGGTGGCCAACGCTTGCACAGCGGCTTCCTGGGAGTCCCCGTGCATCCGTTTTTATCTGCATGGTGCGTCTGAGTCCCAAATGACTCATGCAGTTTTACCCGCACTTAACGGCAGATGATGCGCTGTCAGGTTTGGTTTAGCTGCTGTCTCCATCCTGCTGTACTTGAGTGGCTTGGAGGAATGCAGGGTTTTTTGCAGCTATTAATTGTGATGTTAATTATTCTGTCACAATAAAACATTTTCACAAACCACATGACATGGGCCTCACATTCAGTAGGCCTACTCATGATGATGACAGGGTTTTCTCATCAAAATAATGTTTTGATTCATTAAACCTTGTTCAGTGGAAATAAGAAGATGAATTAGTCTATGTTCTGCTTGTGGACCTTGTGTCACAGGTGGCATTGACTACATCAGCTTCGCCCTAACCCAATAGCGACAACCCTTAGAGGGCGAAGCCTATACGAAATAGAACAATAGTTATGTATTGTAACTCCAGATTCTATGAGTATAGGCATAGCACTCTAAGGTTCGGGCCACCTGCCCCACTAGCATTGGCTGAAGAAAAATGCTGATGTTGGAAGCAGATCTCTGGTCGCCGCACTGTAATATACAGTTTCTGTTGACGTAAGAGAGGCTCGTGTGGGGCACAGGGCATGAAAGAAATCTTCACGACTGCACATGCGTGAAGGGATTAACCCAATAGTGACAGCCCTTAGAGGGCTACGCCTATACTCATAGAATCTGGAGTTACAATATGTAACCATCGGTTTGATTAATCACACATATAATGAAGGTGTCTCTGAAATATGATGTTAAATACAGTTACTGAACAACACTGTCTTTCTGTCTGTCTACAGATACTATTACTAACTTCACTAAGACTCTAACTGTTGGACAGGATCTCACATACTGGTGTGAATATCCAGAGGGTACTCTGATAAAAAAATTCATCTGTAAAGGAGAAGATCCATCTTTATGTAAACGGATAGTAAGCACCGCAAAGAGCAACGCTGGGAAGTTTTCTGTGAAGGATGACAAAGTGAAGAAACATATCACCATAACAGTGATAAATGTAAAAACAGAAGACACTGGGACATACTGGTGTGGAGCAGAAAGAAATGACCCAAAACAGAGCAACCCATTCTTCCACAGGTTCATGATGACTGTCGGTGAGTTGTGACATTATTTTATGGTTTGGATGTAATCTGACCCCTGTTCAGATTGTATTAGTTTATTGATGGATGGTGAAGATTACCTGTGACAGGTTCAAGTTACAATCCCAAAGATCTGTTTTGTTCTCTTTGGCGCCACCTTTGGTGAAAAGCAGTAATTAAGAGACTGAAAAAGAAATACGCTGCTTCACACAAACAGATTCTCACTCCCATCTCATAAAATATGGACACTTGGTCAGGTGCCTTTGTTATTGTAATTGATGCTAAAAGTCTCCTTTAGTGTCATATAACGCGCTTTATCTAAACGCGCTTGGACGGGACTTTGGTGTCTCTGTTGACGCAGTTATGTTAAGGAAAAGGTCGTGGGTGGGCTTACGTTTCCGTGACACGTGGGAAGTATAAAGTATAAAGTGGCTTTATTGTCAATTACTTACATGTCAAGACATACAAGGAATCGAGAGTACCTTTCTCACTCTCCCACGGTGAAACATAAAGTGCACAGACAACAGATAGACAGACATTTCCCTATTCTACAGTGAACATATAAACATATATGAAGTAGCAGCAGTAGTAGTAATATAATATAATAAATAATGGTAAATAAATTCTGAATACTAAAATATATATATGTACAGCAGCAGGTGTGTGCAAATTTCAATGCAATGTAATAGTAATATCGAATAATAAAGGTAAGTAAATACTAAGTACTAAAAAATAAATATATGTAGCAGCAGGTGTGTGCAATTTGCAGTGCAGAGGTCAAGAGTTTTCAGTCAAGAGTGTTAACAGTTCTTAGTTCAGGGTTTTTTGTTGTTTCCTTGTTGGGGAGTGTGTGTGGGTGGGGGTTGAGGGGGGATGGGTATAGTCCAGACTGTCTTCCTATACTCCTGCCAGCCTGGTGGTTCTGCTGGCTGGGAGCCGGGAGGGGAGAGAGTTTAGCAGTCTCACCGCTTGGTGGATGAAGCTGTTGGTGAGCCTGGTAGTGCGGGAGCGGAGACTTCTGTATCTCTTTCCGGAGGGCAGGAGGCTGAACAGGCAGTGTGCGGGGTGGGTTGCATCGTTGACAATTGTGATGGCTTTTCGGGTGAGGCGGGTGGTGTAGATGTCTTGCAGGGAGGGGAGTGGTCTACCAACTATCCTCTCAGCTGTTCTCACAATGCGTTGTAGAGCTTTTCTGTTGTAGTCAGTGCAGCTACCACCCCACACAGTGATGCAGCTGGAAAGGATGCTTTCGATGGTTCCCCTGTAGAATGTGGTCAGGATGGGTGGTGGAGCCTCTGCCCGCTTGAGTTTGCGCAGGAAGTAGAGGCGCTGTTGTGCTTTCTTGGCCAGTGATGCAGTGTTGGTTGTCCAGGAGAGGTCCTCACCGATGTGCACCCCCAGGAACTTGGTGCTGCTCACCCTCTCTACAGCAGCGCCGTCGATGGTCAATGGGGGGAGACCGGTGTGGCCTCTCTGGAAGCTGACAATAACCTCCTTGGTCTTGCTAACATTTAGCAGGAGGTTGTTGTCTCTGCACCACGTGGTCAGGAGCTCAACCTCTTTCCTGTAGTGGGTCTCATCGCCCTTGGTGATGAGCCCCACCAGTGTTGTGTCGTCCGCAAACTTCACAAGGTGGTTGGAGCTGTAGGTAGGTGTGCAGTCATGTGTCAGCAGGGTGAAGAGCAGCGGACTGAGCACACAGCCTTGTGGAGCCCCCGTGCTCAGGGTGATGCTGTGTGAGACATTGTTGCCCACACGCACAGCTTGAGGCCTCTGGCTGAGGAAATCCAGCAGCCAGTTGCAGAGGGAGGGGCTGAGTCCCAGTCTGTCCAGTTTGTAGATGAGTTGTTGTGGAATTATGGTGTTGAACGCTGAACTGAAGTCTATGAACAGCATTCTCACATATGAGTCTTTCTTGTCCAGGTGAGTGAGTGCTGGGTGGAGGGCAGAGCAGATTACATCCTCTGTGGATCGTTTCGCCCTGTATGCGAACTGGTATGGGTCCAGGGTGGTAGGCAGGGTGGATTTGATATGTGACATGACTAGTCGTTCAAAGCACTTCATGATGATGGGTGTCAGTGCCACAGGGCGGTAGTCATTGAAGCAGGCTGGGGATGATTTCTTTGGCACAGGTATGATGGTGGCAGTCTTGAAGCATGATGGGACAATGGCTTGCCTCAGGGAGGTGTTAAAGATGTCTGTGAAGACATCCTTTAGCTCCTCTGCGCAGTCTTTCAGCACCCTACCAGGGATGTTGTCTGGACCCGCTGCTTTCCGGGTGTTGATGGCAGAGAGTGACATCTTCACGCTGGCAGCAGACAGGCACAGGGGCTGGTCGTGTGGAGGTGGTGGTGTTTTCTGTGGGCGTGTGTTGTTCTGTGCTTCAAATCTTGCGAAGAAGCTGTTCAGGTTGTTTAGCAGAGTGGTGTCGCTCTCACAGCTATGTGCTGCAGGCTTGTAGTCTGTAATAGCCTGGATGCCTTGCCATAGGCTCCGTGCGTCCTTGCTGTCCTTGAAGTGTGTGTATCTTGTGTGTGTAGTCCTGTTTCGCTTTCTTGATGCCACGGGTCAGGTTGACTCTCGCTGTTCTCAGGCCTGCTTCATCCTTAGCTCTGCCCCAGAAGGCCTCGTCCCTGGCAATCCGCAGCCTGTCGACAGCTCCTGTCATCCATGGCTTCCGGTTGGCTCGAATTGTGATGCTTTTCTTTTGTGTGACATCATCAATGCATTTGGTGATGTATGAGCTCACAGTGTCTGTGTACTCCTCGATGTCTGTGATGTTGTTGTAGGTGGCTGCTTCCTTGAACATTTCCCAGTCCGTTGATTCAAAACAGTCTTGAAGGGCAGAGGTGGCCTCCTGTGGCCACACCCTTACCTCTTTCCTAACAGGTTTGGTGACTTCCACTTTCTGCTTATATGCTGGCATTAGCATAACAGTGAGGTGATCAGAGGTGCCGATGTGGGGGAGGGGGGTGGCTTTGTAAGCCCCCTTTTCCTGTATGTAGACCAAGTCCAATGTGTTTTCTCCTCGTGTTGGAAAGTGTACATGCTGTTTAAACTTTGGGAGAACAGTTTTAAGATCCGCATGATTAAAATCTCCTGCAAGGATGATGAAACCGTCCGGGTGTGCTGTTTGTTGTTCACTGATGGCCTGATACAGTTCATTCAGTGCCTCCTTCCTATCGTTGCTGTTGTTGGTGGGAGGTAAATATACCGCGACTAGCAGTATCGCGTTGAGCTCCCGAGGCAAATAGAATGGTCGGCACTTTATGACCATAAACTCCACCAGTGGTGAGCAGTGTTTGCACACTACCACAGCGTCTCGGCACCATTCATTCCGGATGTAAACACAGACCCCTCCGCCTCGCGTTTTACCTCCGTCTATGAGGGCCCTGTCTGCTCGGTAGCATGCTAACTGTTCCAGTTTTATGGCAGAGTCAGGAATGTTGTCGGTTAGCCAGGTTTCAGTGAAAATGTACACACAGCAGTTACTCACTGTCCGGTTTGCTGCCCTCAGTAGTTTTATGTAATCCATTTTGTTGTCTAGTGATCTTACATTTGCCAGGAGAATGGACGGTATGGCTGGACGAAAAGGGCTAGCCGTTAGCCTGCTACGGATGCCTCCCAGTTTTCCCCGCTTCCGGTTCCTCGCACACCGTTTTCGGCGCTTCCTTTCCGGGGTGGGCGTCGCGGGAGAGACCGGTGCTGTAGCAGGCCGCAGTAACCCCAGCGCTCTCAGCGTCTCCGTTGCAAAAGAGTCCAGAACGTTGCGAATTTTCTTTCTGTTGATGTCTAGCAGAGCCTGTCGACTGTACTTCGGTTTCAGACGAGACATACACGTAAAACATTTGGACAAACATGTCTTAAACGAACAAAACACCGCGTTGTTGGGACAGAGAGTGGCCGCTGCGACTGATCGCGCCGCCATATTGAATGTATGTGTCGGGACAGTTGGGTTTAGGAAAAGAAGAAAGTAACTTTAGGAAACTTGAGACACAAACCCCAGCCTCCTGGGTGAAAGTCATCTGTCTGACCCATCTACCACCCCAATTTTCCTACGCGGAATTTCGCCCTTACATACTCCTCGCTACGGTAGTCGCTCTGAGTGTTACGTCATTTTCAAACCCCGTGTAGCTGCTTCTCTCCCCGGTACATTCCACAAACATGCTGAAGGGCGCTTTTTCCGTCGCTTCAGACGCTGACAGCCACTGTCCAAATGTCCGTATTTTATGAGTTCGGAGTGTTCACACAACAAGTAAGTTGAAGAGTGAGTCTGTTGCGTTAACTCCGCCTACCCTCTCTGGTGGACCAATCACTGCCCGCTGATAGACAAACGCGTGACTAACTGTGCAACGACTGTAATGTCTGAAACAGACACCCTTAATGTCAATCAGTGGAACATTTGCTCAATCACCATTGTGTTACATCATCCTACAGTAACAAAAGGAAAACTGCTGCTCCCCTATATAAAATGAGTACATTTTCAATAAATTTAAATAAAATAGCTGGTTGTCTTTTAGTTGTGTGGTTTTGTCTCCTGCAGAAGCCTCCTCCTCGTTACCTGTAACCATATCTCTGGTCGTCTGTGTGGCTGTGCTGGTGGTGCTACTTATTATGGTTCTCGTCTGGAAACGTAAGAGACTTCTTGGAACACACATGGATACACATTTTTTTGGGTGGGCTGGCAAGCAGTTATTCAATAAATCCATTAATCAATAAATAAAAAATAATAAAAAGTTCAAGACTACCTTTTTCATCGTTGTAAATTTGATATTTGTACAGCTTTTAATTAGGGCTGGCTATCGCCAATGATTAACCAAATTGATTTGATTCTGATTCACAAGATCACGATTCAATTACATTTCCGATTTGATATCAATTAGGTTAGGGAAATTTTGGTTACAAGAAGCAACCGTCAAATTGTTCTTATAATGCACAAGGTTAATGTTGACAACAAGAATTGAGCTCCCAGAAGGGATTTTCTTAATCAAAATTCTGATCACTCAAACAAAAATCAGTTTTAATCAGAGAATTGGTTATTTTAACCCAGCCCTACCTACAATATTTTACTCATTTCTATGTAGTACAACATACTCGAGCATCAACAGGTGTAACTGTGTCAGATCTTTCCTGGTCCGTCGTACAGTAGGGCCTGCTGTGATGATACAGATTAGCGTGTGATTCTGCTTGTTAATTCTTTTCTTTCTTTTTGCAGGACTACAGCATTCAAAAGACACAAGAAATGGAGAACAGAACAATGAGGTTAGTGTACATAAGTCTACCTAGCCATAATAGCTAAATGCTAACATCAGCATGCTAGAACCTCTGCCACTCTGGTTAGTGCCCATTGTTAGGATCACATATGAATGATTCCTCCTGTGTTTGTCTTTGTTCTCTGGAAGGATGGTGTCTACGAGGAGATACAGGAGCACCTCCAGAAGCCAGGCTCAGGAACTGCACCCAACACTATTTATGTCACAGCCAACGCTCCCACAAACCCTTCTGCCTGGCAGCATTACTCCACGGTCAACTTTCCCAACAGCTCTGTCAACAACCCACAGCAGCACTGAGACCAGTCTGGACACTCTTCACTTCATTTTAAGGTTTAGTCACAGGGTTTCTGGTCAGGGTACTAAAGTATATTCCGTTTTTTGTTTTAAACCAAAAACGAAAAAACGAAAATATGAGCTCCGTTTTTCCAATGTCCATACAAATGAAAAAATAACTGAAAAACTGCTCGTTTTTCAACTGTTGTTTTCTTGTTTTTCATGTTTCCGTTTCAACCCAACAGCGAGAATACGGGCTCATTTTTTATAATGTGCATAATCACTGACAATCCGACGGAACACAGGTCTCGTTCTTGTTTTGTATGGGCTTTACATGTTGAAGATCAAAAGTGGTTCATATCAATGCAGCACTGGACCGGAAGTAACATTAACGTGTCAAAATAAAAGTACAAGAACTGTAATAACTGCCAGAGGAACGAGATACTTTAGCTTTGGCCTGTAGCTTGTCAGATTAGGCTAATTATTTAGGGTTATATAAAGTATTTAATAATTGAATAATAATTTTAAAAATCACATTTTAAATAAAATGTACATTCCTCTGTTATTAGCCTATGTGTGGCGTTATTGACTACTTACTCTAATCTTACACCAGCCAGTAAAAAGACATCTAACCCTTGTTGTTGTCTTCGGGTTAAATGTGTCGTGTTTTCAAAGTTTCTTATAAGAAATATGGGTTTCTTTCAACCAAATTAACCAAAAATAACATGCATTGTTCCGCCTCATGCTCTTCGCAAGTAAAATTCATATTCACAACTTTCATAGAATTTTGGGTGTTTTATTCAATTTTATAGCATGTATGGTCTTCCCAGGTGAATTTTGACCACAGGTAGTGCAATAGGGCACTATTGTGCTTTACACACAAACACCCACATACACACATTCACCCCGCCACACGTGCATATGTACAAGTATGTGCATGCACACAAACACACACACACACACACACACACACACACACACGCATACACACACACATCTTCAAAGCTACAGCTTTATAAACTTGTTCTTATAACACCTTCGATGTGTCTTTTCCTAAATGGAGACAATACATTTCTTCATGAAATAGTTTGGTCCTTTTTGTTGGCTCTCTGTTTTTTGTAAATAAAATTGCATCAGTTAATTTTGATCTGGGTATATCCTGGCTAATATTTGCCATATACCTGTCAGGTTCGGCGTGGAAAGTAGGCAAGGTTTTGGACCCAAACGCAGAGAGCAGGCAGGAGATTGTGGAGTTTGAGGATTTAATTTCCAAACAAAAAGTCCAATATGAATAAACGCAGGCAGTCCACACAGCAACAGCAACAGAAACAGAAACAAAAAAATACACTTACACACCATCCAGGAACAAACGACAACGAACCGACACAGGACAAGGGGAACACAAAGACTAAATACAGAGGATAACGAGGAAACAAGAGGCAGGTGACACAAGGGCTGGGAAACAGGTGGAAAACATCAAGCAATCATACAAGCGGGAAAAACCAAAAGACAGGAAGTAAAACTAGACATCACAAGGGGAGACAGACAACCTTACAAAATAAGACAGGAAACAGAACAAAACAGACTATCAAAATAAGACAAAACCATGACAATACCAGTCTGTTATAATCCCAAACAACTAATCATATATCCTCATTTTACTCAGAAATTAGGTATAATTCATGTAAAATAATGTCTAAATAATAATTAATTAATAACTAATGAGTGGAATGAAGTTGGATAAAAGGCGTAACACAGAATTGAGTAATAAATTACTTCATGCTTTATGAACTGGTCAATTTTGTTATGCTTGCAACATGTATGACCAGGGAGGACAACAAGTGCATGATCGACAGGAAGACAACACAAGGGCTAAACCACTAAACCACTTACAGTTTTTCACGATTGCTATGACAATTTTTTCAATACTTTTAACAACTTTCCTAAACTCTTAATGCACCAACACACCTACAACACACAATTGACAAAACAGTTAATATCATGCTCAAAATCACACATTGTGATAAACTCTCATCACTAATTTCCAAAATACAATATTACACTAACACAACACACTAAGTCTACCAAAGCACTGCAAACATGTCTCAAAATCAAATAATTCTTCCAGAACACTAACACCTGTTCTCTTCCAACATGAACATGTAGTCAGTCATAGAACAATGTCATAAAAACACTAATATCAGGTGGAATTACAGAAACTGCATTATTCTATACGTGTCAGGTCTGCTCCTTATACAATAGACACTAGATTATATTGATCATATTGATCATTATGTTTTGCACTGCAGTTTCTCTTGAAGCCTCTCTACATTTGTGTTTTGGTGGTTTAGTAAATGCATTTTGTTTCCTTTGCTGCAGAAATTCAATACAAAAATGAATGACCCATCTCAGAGTAGCTTTATAGAATGTATGGTTTATGAAATGGGGGGGGGGGGGGGGGTGGTGGTGGTGCAGTGGATATGACGCATGCCTTTGGTGTGGGAGATTTGGGTTTGATTCCTACTGCGACTGCGATACATCAACCATTGTGTCCCTGAGCAAAACACTTATGTAACTCCTAGTTGCTCCAGAGGCGTGTGACCTCTGACATATGTAGCAATTGTAAGTTGCTTTGGATAAAAGCGTCAGCTAAATGACATGTAATGTAATGAAAAAAAGAAAACAGAGACAGAATTGTCCTGGTACTCGTCTTCCTCTCCCTCGTGTAGGCATTTTTCTTACTTTCTTTGTGTTCATCTTTATTGTTCCTTTTCCACACAAAATCAGCCCAAATAGGTCCACTTTTACTGTATGTACTACAGTAACATGTGGTCATGTGATTGAAAGAACTTCAACACCTAGAGGGGAATCAGCTGTGATTGATCTATTTGCATAGCTTCAATCAGCTGTTTCTCAGTAGCAATGGAATAAAATGCAGGGGATTTATTTGTGTTTCAATTTACAATATGAACAGCTGTTCACTGTGACTTTAGCCTATACGTTAGGTTTAGAACATGAAGTTATCTGTTCTGACTTACAGTGTGAAAGCATTTGCAAATTGGTCAGTAAAAATCCATTGTTTTGGTCGAGCTTGTGTGTAAAAGAAGTTCAATCATTTTAAATGTGTACAATTGGGCCACATTGCAAAACTCTCATCATATTAGTGAGGAAGCTGCCATTATGCTTCTCATCCTGGTCTCATTCTGTAACAAAAACTGAGAAAGATATATATATATATAGAGAGAGAGAGAGAGAGAGAGAGAGAGAGAGAGAGAGAGAGACTAAATGTTTTTGGTTGTAACATTCAGCGTTTGCATGATTCTGTGCCATCTGCTGCTGCTCCAACAATACAATGGCAGTGAATATTTATATTGCTTACCAGGAGATGTCAGTTATCTTGATCAGAATAATAATACATTGCAAAGTCAGGACTGGTACCAATTATATTATTTACAACACACACATGCACACAAGCACACAGCAGCACATTGTCATTAGTTATTTAGTTCTTTGAGTTTTATGTTGTTTTGGTGTTATGTTCTAAGCCGTATGTGCTTTAGTTCACTTATCCATTCCATTCCATTCCATTAAATGACATGTCATTTAGCTGCCGCTTTTATCCAAAGCGACTTACAATTAAGTGAAAGGCAGGGGAACATGTTTTCTTTTAGTAGAGAGGGAAACCGGAGCACCTGGAGAAAACCCCATGCAGACACGGGAAGAACATGCAGAAAGGCCCCGGGCCAGCAGGGTCCAACCCAGTACCTTCTTGCTGTGAGGCCACAGTGCTGACCATTGACCATTCCTTATTGTAATTCAACCACACAATACCCATCATGTATTATATTGTATTATCCAATATTGGTCAACTAGTGTTTCAAGGGCTTAGTATGAGCAGTGAACATGTAACGAGCTGGCTGATCCAGGCCCAGGCCCTGCAGTGAGGAGGTCTACCATGCTCACCATGAACTCTGGTCCAGTTTGCAGGGCCTGAGGAGACCAGACCAGAATGAGAGAGTCCCCAGTACACTTTACATTGTTAATTTATGTTCTTCATCACATTGACATGTTCAATGGCAGCTGATGTGGTCAACCATGTCACATACAATATTCTGCAGAGCAATTTAAAAAAAGCCCTTATATTTTTTGTCTTTTTTTTACTGGCTGGTGTAAGATTAGAGTAAAAGTAGTCAATAATGCCACACATAATGCTAGGGGAATGCAGATATTTAAAATGTGATTTACAAATTATTATAATCCTATTTCTATTTTAAAACAATATCCATTCTTACTCCCTTTGTGGCTATTAATTAATGTTACTCAATTAAATACTTTATATAACCCTAAATAATAAATGTTAGCCTAATCTGACAAGCTACAGACAACAGCTAAAGTATCTCGTTCCTCTGACAGTTATTACAGTTATTGTACTTTTATTTTGACACGTTAATGTTACTTCCGGTCCAGCGCCGCATTGATATGAACCACTTTTGATCTTCAACACATAAGCCCATACAAAACAAGATCGAGACATGTGTTCCGTCGGATTGTCAGTGATTATGCACTTTACAAAAAATGAACCCGTATTCTCGCTGTTGGGTTGAAACGGAAACATGAAAAACAAGAAAACTACAGTTGAAAAACGAGCAGTTTTCCAATAGGGCTTGGGCGTCGTGACGTCATTACTTGGCGTGGCGACATGTTGACAGAGATGGGAAAAGTACTCACTTCTCATACTTAAGTAGAAGTACTAGGGATGGGGCCGATCCGATCCAGTATCGGTATCGGGGCCGATACCAGCGAAATTTAGGTATCGGATTTTCCCGATCCAACCTGCGGAGATTTCCGATACCACGAGCCATGTCTGCACTTTAACGTTGTCTGCTGAAATGGCTCCAAAAGTGATTCCTGACGGCTGGTCTGCTGGTTGGCTGGCTGGCTGCAAACTGTGGAATAGATTTCCGGAACGGAGGCGCGGCTCAATGAGACACAGAGTTATGAGACACGCCCCCGCTCAGGAAGTCCATTCCGCAGTTTGCAGCCAGCTAGCAGGATAGTAGCATGAGCAGCATTGTGGCTAGCTCGATGCTATCCTGTGTGTCCGCTGTTTGGAAATACTTCACAGTGGAAACACCGCAGAGCAAGACGGCAAAATGCAAAAACAAAACAGGACTTTCACAACCGTCTGTCCCGGCCGTTATCGCTGGCGTGTGGCGTTTCATTTCCCCGTTGTTGCGTCCCCCAGAGACCCCGGATCGTCTCCCGGCGGCCGCTGTTTCAGAGCAGCCGCTGCGCAGCCGTGAAAACAGAGGTGTGTGTGTGTGTGTATCTAAGTGTGTGTGTAAGATGTTTACAGTTATTGCACTTCTCTTATATTTCAGATATTTTAAAAACAGATATTTTAAAAACGTAAAATATATATTTAAAATAATATATTTTAAAACGTTGATTTGTTGATGCTACAAGAGCCAGTGTGCTTGATTTGCACTGTTCACACTGTTTTATTGATTGTGTGTGTGTGTGTGTGTGTGTGTGTGTGTGTGTGTGTGTGTGTGTGTGTGTGTGTGTGTGTGAGAGAGATTTTTACACTTGCACTTTTCTTATATTTCAAGACTCAAGTATTTGACATTTTGGGAATGTAATAAATATTGACATGACAATCAATTTGAAACCCTTACAGTTGCATATCTGTTTTCAGAATGAGATTTTTCCTGTTTTTCTGACTTCCTTTTCTGACCTTATACTGACCTCAAGTTGCCTTTTGGGACATACATGCATACGTACGTCCATATCATACTTGCCCGTTGAGAGGAGTTTATTTCAGCATCATATAAAATCAACAATAATGATAATAACAATATTAAAGCAAACACAGCTCTGGTATCGGAATAGTATCGGTATCGGCCGATATCCAAATTCAGGTATCGGGATCGGATCGGAAGTGAAAAAATGTGGATCGGTGCATCCCTAAGAAGTACAGATACTTGTGTTAAAAAATACTCTGGTAAAAGTAGAAGTACTGATTTAACTTATTTACTCAAGTAAAAGTAACAAAGTACAGGCTTGGAAATGTACTTAAAGTATAAAAGTAAAAGTAGCCTTGCGAATGACAACCATTTTTTATGCAAAGCTACCTGGACCACAAATGTTACTAGAGTGCAAGCTGAGAAACTTCAGTAGACATGGAGAAAAGGCTCTTTATGCCATTGTGTACATTTTAAATGGATGTCTGCCAAAAGGCCTAAAACATCACATATATGATTATTGTGACAGAGACTGGGACTCCAGGTTAATAAGATTCTGACTGAGTAGCAAGATATGAATTCAATTGTGATTCTGTAATAATTCACAGATCCAGTTCCATTTTGAATCAACATTTAAATGAATCTACATGTAAGTTCTGCATACTTTTAGAGTAGAATTAACCAGTGGTGTAGTCTATTTTTTTGTAGTGAGTATACTGTGATTACTGTCCCAGAGCGACACCCCAGACAGTCGGTACTGTGACGTTTCTGAATACGAACTGTACACGGACAACAGACGTTTAAGTATTGATGGCGTTTATTTAAAGTCCTGGAAAAACAACACTTAGAGTTGAGAAAAGATGAGACAGATTTAACTTTTTGAGAAATGCAACCGAACCTGAAAGCAACAGGACATCACATCACACAAATAAGCCATTTAACCGACACCCCCCCACTGCCACACAAAACCATGACTAATAATTAGCATCATCATACAACTTTTGTATCGATTAGCAGTAAAATCTGCTGATAAGGGCCTACATTTACTCAAAAGTATTTAATAAACGGTTTACAATCTTCAGCACCATGGCTAACAAATGCATAAAAAGCAGACGGAAGGAGAAAAAAGCTCCACTCTTTCTATTTTAGTTAATTATCTGACCATTGCTAACTAACATTACCATATAGTCATTTAATTGTGTAAAGCAATGCATATTTAAGATTTAAGAATTTACTCTAATATTGCATAGTCATTGACCTTATGAAGGCCAGGAGTTCTCACTGTGTCTCTCATCATCTGAAACAAGGAAATATAAACATTGTATTCTGTTTACTGCTGTACTCAGACGCACAGGTACACACCGTTCTCTTAATACATCCATGGTACACACACACATAGACACACACAGAGGCACGCACACACACACACGCACGTACACACGCGCGCGCACGCGATATCATATAAGCTAGGCTACTCTCACTTACCAGGTAACACGGTAACAGTAGCCGGCTAGCGAAATTACGAATCCCACTATGGGAACGCCAAGACCCGCCCTTCAATCACTACTATTGGCCAGGCGTCCAAGGTAACGTAACCCCATTTGTTCAGGTCCTATCCCCTGACCAATCCGCTATCCTAACCTTAACCACTTGAGGTGAAATGCCTAACCCCAACCAATCGCGCTTCTTTGTAGGGCGGGTCTTGGCGTTCCCATAGTGGGATTTGTAATTTTGGTGGCAGCTGCAGCGTCACCCGACGTGGCAGTAGCTTCAGGGACAAACTTTAGAAAACACTGAAGTAGTGTTATTAGGTCTGTTTAGTAACGTTTCATATCTCGTTACTTATAAAACTTAGTTCAAACTCTAGGTAACTAACTAGTTGCGAGAAAGGAAAGACCGCGCAAAGAATGCAACTTGTTGTTGCTCAGTAACGTTAAGTGACCTCACGTCAGATCCAGGGCCACGGAAACCCCCAAGGTCCAAATCTCAGAGCTTCCCAACACAGACGGGGTGAATTTATGAATGAAAATGAGAACGTTCTGTCACAAACAATGTTGTTACGTATCATCGCGCTTTTGTAAGTGGGTAAGTAACGAGACACTTTTGTAAAATGTAAGGAGTAGAAAGTACCGGTATTTGTGTTAAAAATGTAAGGAGTAAAAGTAAAAAGTCGGCACAAAAATAAATAGTAAAGTAAAGTAAAAATACCTGAAAAATCTACTTAAGTACAGTAACGAAGTATTTGTACTTCGTTACTTCCATCTCTGCATGTTGATAGCCTCCTTTACCGCTACTCGGACTACTGCCCACTGTTTATAGACGTAACATCCCTCTTAGTCGTGTGTCTTATTTACTATTTCAACCATGGTAAACCGTTGCTGTATTGTGGGGTGTAACAGCAACATTCAACATTCATGTAACATTCATCTTTCTGTTGCTATCCCTCTGCTGACAGATAAAATTCGTACTACAAAACTGCTGCATTAACTAAGCGAGTTGTGTGAAGCTAGATCTAACGTGACTTTGCTTACAGATTGGCGTGAAATCGTGCTCTCACAACAACCACGCTGTCATCTTAAAAAGGCCAACATCACGCTAAGGTTGCTTTCAAGTAAGCAAAACAATGCTTAGAAAACATCTGTTTCGCTGGAAGGGCAAAAGGTAGCAACAGGACAACAGTACCGAGACTGACCGGTCCGATGGAAGGGCTAACGTTAATGTTATGAGAGTATTCAAATACAGGATATTTTACAGGAAAATACTGAAACAGGAAGACAGCGGGAAAACAGCTCAAATACGTGAGAAACCCGGAAAAAACGGGAGGGTTGACAGCTACTAAGTACACTTTTGAAGCACATAGTTAAAAGTATTACATGTGTGAATGGTTGTCGGTGCTCCAATCTTTGTTGGGGTAGGGATCCGAGTCTTTAATAGTGCCGATTTTGTCCACATACCGGTCCCTGGCTTCCCTATTTAAAGTTTCCCGGTAAAGTCTACATCCTTTTCTGGATTTAAACATCTTTGTTTTCCTTTTTTCTCCCAACTCTGCTTTCTTTTCCTCCTTCGACTTGGTGTATGTTTACATTCGCAATGCTATCAATATGGCCGCCACGTCCCAGAATGCAACGCGGCGCCCAAGCCCTATTAATTTTTTCATTTGTATGGACATTGGAAAAACGGGAAAACGGAGCTCATAGTTTCGTTTTTTTCGTTTTTGGTTTAAAACAAAAAACGGATTATACTTTAGTACCCTGACCTGGTCCGTCGGATTTTCAGTGGTTATGCATTATTCCCGCTGTTGGGTTGAAACGGAAACATGAAAAACAAGAAAACAACAGTTGAAAAACGAGCAGTTTTCCAATTCATTTTTTCATTTGTATGGACATTGGAAAAACGGGAAAACGGAGCTCATATTTTTTTCGTTTTTGGTTTAAAACAAAAAACGGATTATACTTGAGTACACTGACCGTTTCTGCACTGATATACACCAAGTTACAAGTTCTGCAACCAGCACTTCAGTTCAACAGTGTTGTGCCAGTTCACAGCTTTTCTGAACTAGTTCAAGTTCAGTTCATACATGCTCAAAGTGAACAGTTCACGTTCAAAGTTCACAATTTTAATTCTGAACTAGTTCAAAGTTCAGTTAATTTTACTTTTTTCGTGAGATATTCAAATAAATACTTTTTTTCACACTACGAGCTAGAAATCACTATACGTTCTTTGAAGCTGCTCATTGTAGACATTTGCTCATGACACTGCAATTGTGGGTTTCTTACCAGGTGATGAAACTTGCAGCAGTACAGACAAGGTAGACCAGTTGGTTTGCAAGAGTGTAAAATTGTTTTAAATGTTCATAAGGAGAATCGGTGTCCGTCTCCGTGCCATCACTTCCACTAGCCATTTTTTTTTAAATTGCAGCGCTTTCTCTCACTCTCGTCTTTGGTCTGTCTCTCTCTCTCTCTCGCTCCTCTAGCCCTCCGCGCTCTCGTCGTTGCCTGCTACGCGGCGTTGCTATGCCTACCCCGCTCTGCTGCAATTCATCACGGATAACGTTGTGCGGAAGCCAGAATGCTATTCAACTATTCTCAGCTGGACACTACGTTGCCCGCAATGCATTGCGCACACAATGTCAAAACCATTTCTGTCTGGTGATACATGATTTAAGCGGCACCAGCGAGAATACAGGAGGGAGGAACTTTCTCTCGTTGCGTTTCAAAAGAGAAAACAGATGTCACTCAGTTTTCAATGGAAAACAAATTCCAACGTTCATTTACAGTGATGTCTGCCGTTCATGACACATAACGTGAACTAATTCACGTTCAAGTTCTTTATTAAAAAATGTGTTGCGTTCAGTTCAACGTTCACGAAAAAATGAGCGTGTTCAATGAATGCGTTCTTTTGAACTCGTTCACGCACAACACTGCAGTTCAACATGTCCAACTACCACCTCAATAAGGACCACACAACTCAATCAACACCTGAATTAAAGACTCATGATTATTTGGCAAAACATAGATCTTAGTTGTCGAGTCCAACCTCCACTGTTAAACGCTAACACGCTTCAACTTTTACGTGTTTAATTGTACCACATTGATGAGTAATATTACTGAATGCTACAAGAACATTGTGAATCAAATTTCAGTATAACAATCACAAATTTGCACTTTTTCTGCTGCTGGTTTTGAATATCTTTTCAGCCTGGATGCAGTAACATCTCCTCAGTCCTCGCACAAATATGCCTCAGACTGATTTAATGTATATATATAGTTTAAATTCTTGTATTCATTGTGCAATATGTTATTCAACATCTATTTGTTTCTTCTTTTTGAAAATCTTTCTTTTTTAGCAACATAATGCATTTGGAAATGTTGACACTTTTGTTTTCAATATTGTATTTGATTTACATTAAATGCTTAAATAGTGCTAATAAACAAGATTTACTTTTAAATGGTCTTTTTCACCTTATAATTTAATTTACAAATCGTATGTGTTTATATGGCACAAAACAATAATTATACATGAAAGTGTTTTACTAACAGAGACACAAGAAAGACAAAATAGACAAGCAAAAACGGTACAAACAAAGAATACAAAATGTAGATATGTATAAAACACAAGATATAACAGTATTTCAGAACGATGCAAATAAAAAAACAGCATTAGCCGTTATGCTTCTTAGAGACTTGATGTCATGCCTTCCACCTGTGTGTCTGTGTGTGTGTGTGTGTGTGTGTGTGTGTGTGTGTGTGTGTGTGTGTGTGTGTGTGTGTGTGTGTGTGTGTGTGTGTGTGTGTGTGTGTGTGTGTGTGTGTGTGTCTTTGTCAGGGTGTGTGTGTGTGTGTGTGTGTGTGTGTGTGTGTGTTAATGTGTGTCTATTTTGCTGTTTGATACAAAAGGAAAACTTTATTTTTTTTTATTTTTAATGACTAATGTTACCGACCGACCCTTCCCCTTACAGACAAGCAGCCATGTGAGCAAACAGACACAGTGAAACGCATGCTTTTCATGAAAGCTACAGTAGTCATTGGTATGTGTTTGCTGCAAAGACCAAATAAAGCACCTGATTAATGTAATGTTATCATGACATCTCCCGACCATTCTTCACTGCCAGATTAAAAGCTAGTTACCAGCTGCGAGCCAGGCTAAGCTAAAGTTAGCTTCACCCTACAGTCATGCTACAAAAAGAGAACGACAAAGTGACAGGCTGCCATTCATTTTCAATGGGAGTGGCCGTTTGCCAGCGACAAGATGGCGAGAAGCGACGAGCTCGGCACTGCCACGAGCAAGGCAGGGCCGAAATAGACAAGAAGGCTATTTTATGCAAATGCAGAGCGATGCGACAAAGTGACTGCCAATCAGAGTGAAGGCAGCGTGATGCACGTTGGTTGTTCGAGTTGAAGAAATAATTCAAGATGGCGGAAAACTCTTCCGGACATCGTATTTATCTGATATGTTTGGCATTTTATCTCATATATTTTGTTACGTTTATCGAGAAATACATACTTTTAAATCCTAAAACATCGTTCTTGTGACTTGACAATACCTCTGAAGTGACTTGTAAGACGTGCTTCAAGGTAGCACCGGAGAATTTGTGTTTACTGTTGCCAAGCAACCAGGAGTAGGCTAGGCACGCCCAGGAGCAACCCGTCAAGCGAGCGTGTGTCGCTCTCTTTTGTAGCATGTGTGACTGTAGTCAGAAATACGATGTCCTGAAGCGTTTTCCGCCATCTTGAATTATTTCTTCGATTCGAGCAACCAACGTGCATACGTCACGCTGCCTTCACTCCGATTGGCAGTCGCATCGCTCTGCATTTGCATAAAATAGCCTTCTTGTCTATTTCGGCCCCGCCTTGCTCGTGGCAGCACTTCTTGCTATCTTGTCGCTGGCAAACGGCCACTCCCATTGAAAATGAATGGCAGTCTGTCACTTTGTCGCTCTCTTTTTGTAGCATGTTTGACTGTAGGGTAAGAAACAAGGGGTCTGTCTAAACTATGGTTGGAATCTGCCGAGCTGGAAACGTAACACCTATCTACAAGAGAAGTCTGTGTCTGATATAACATCATTTACACTGATATAAGGGAGTTTGTTGCTAGTGTGTGACATGCAGGCGCTGCATGCACAGCGAACCACCAATCACAATCAATGTTGATCAAAGTATTAAACAACCAAAGCAGGCCCTGCTGAGGGGCGCCATAGAGGGGGGGAAAGTTAGGACAATTCCAAGGGCCCATGACTGACAGGGTCCCCAAAAAATAGGTAAAAACTAATATAAAATTATTAAACCATTATCATTCAGTATATATATATTTGAAATATAATAATTAAATTAATGATCTCTTTGTTTTTACTTGTTTTTGGCAGTAAAAGTTAAATATCCCCATTGACCAAAAAGTAAACATCCATATTGCCGACCACCCCCCTGCCAGAACTACAGTGACCATAATGTTTCCAAGTAACGTTAAATCAAAATCTGGTTTTCAAAAAAGGAAAGAGAGAAAAGAGAAAGAGGAAAGACAAAGGAAAGGGTGTCAAACTGTAACCCAGTTTTTCACCAAGAAAGGTGGGTAGCCTGTAGTCTGTGAGTGGTATTAACCTGTTGGCTTAATGTCCGTAGTGAAATAAGCTAGCTAGCTACAGACTAGTGTTAGCCTACATTTAATCACCATTTAATCAGTGCAGGGAAATGTTTAGCAAGATATTCATATTAAATCATTGTCCCTGCCCCTTTTAGCAGACTTAACAACAGATGAGTCAGCAGCACCCCAGTCTCCCCCTAACTGTGCCCCTCCCTGTCCCAGTGAAGAATGAGAGCAACATTGGGTTCAGTGACAGGCCAGTTAGCATCATTGCAGGGAGTCTGTGGGTCTCTTTTTACCATTACAAAAAAGAAAATGAAATATGTATTAATGACAGAAATTCAAACACATTACTAACAATTATTTCTCACATAATGATAATTATGAAATAAAATAAAAAAAAATCAACCTGTACAATTGTCTGTACTGATGCTGGACAGTTGGAAACAGTGAGTAGCTTACCTGAGCCTGCATGTAAGATACAGCCAATATTAAAACAATCCAGTTTGATACGTTCATTTAGATTGAATTATGGAATGACATCTATAGATACAGACTTTATTATTCCCATCATGAAGGGCAGTTAATAGATATTTATATATTTAAGTTTGTTCATTTTTCTTTTTTTAAATCCTTCATTAATAATTATAATAATAATTAACAATAATAATAATAATAATAATTTTGTTAAGAGAATTTTCCATTTTGTCAAATTTTACAATAAAAATACATTGAGACTGTAAAAAATGGTCTTTAGCACATTTGTTATGGTTGCTTTTAATCTTGCATCAAATAGTGAACTGCATACTACACTTGCATGAATGTACAAATCACCAGCAGTAAATATTGTGCTAGTACTAGTATTGAACTACAAGAAGCAACACAGTTGCAAGCCTTTTTTTTATTAGTTATGTAATGCTTTTGATGGGACAGTTAGGTCCTAGAGATGTGGTGACAACAGCTGCGCAGAGGGGGCCCAATTTGATTTTTTGTCATGGGGCCCAAAATTCCTGGCGGCGCCCTTGGCCCTGCTAGTCGTTTACCACAACATAAAAGTAAGCGAGGAACAGGAATGGAGCAAAATCAGGAAGCCCCCTTATTTTAGGGGAAGCAACATGCATGCATTATTAATAGCATTGACTTCAGCCTGGATTGATATATGTATGATATATGAATACAATGGTGTCATGTAAGTCAACCAGTGTATTTAGCTAACTTCCCCATCCAAAATCACATCAGACGAGAAGTCCTAGCGCTTACTTGCTTTTGTTTGTAAAACATTGAAGTTCAAGAAAGAATGGTTCGCATACGGTAACCAGTCCTTTTTTTCTATGCAGATGCACTCCCATCACACCAGTAATTCGAGAATTATTTATTATTTACAAAAGAGCTATTCAAGTCAACTCGTAAAAATTCCAGTATTTTTTCATATGGCAGGAAAAATATATATACCATATGTCCGTTTTTTCCATAACTGTGCAGCACTAGTTTTACTGTTGAAAAGTAAATGTTTCATGGTCTGACAAGGCTCTGGTTAGGCTTTGGTTAGGTATATGCCATACCTGCCAACACTCCCGTTTTTCCCGTGTTTCTCCCGTTTTTTAGCCCTATCTTCTGGACCCCTCCCGGTTTCTTATTTCACCTCAACCTGGCAACCTAACATAGGCGTCGATTTAGGGGGGGACGGTGGGGACGTGTCCCCACCAGATTTTGTCATGAGTCATTTTTTACCCTCCACTTTTTTTTTTAAACCTCGAGCTCAATTTAGTTAAAAAATAAAGTTCATAACACAGATACCGGCACTTCCCCACTAACACAAAACGTTTCGGGAACGTTAGATAACGTTAGTTTTTGGTTATCTAAAGGTTAGTTCGAACCAAACCAAAAACTAACGTTGAGGTAACGTTTCCTCAGGGTTATAACGTTCCCGAAACGTTAGGGAAACCAACCAACTCAAACGTTATCCTGTGGTTGCGCTGTAACCTCCACACAACGTTACCGTTTAGTTGTTTTTGGTTGTTTTTGGTTGTTCTGAGTGCGATTTGAAAATGTTTATTCAAACCAGCTCAAAATGATTGGTCTTATAAAATGTAGCTAAGTAAAATAAACAGCATAGCAAGAAAATATATGTATGTTTAGGCTGATATCAATTTAGCTAAAAAACAATAGTTTTGTGGGGTTTTTTATGCACTGTTATCTCGTGATCACAACTAATTAATTCGTTATCTATAACAAAGTTTGTTTTCTCGAGATTTTATTTTTTGTTTTCTCAAGATTGTTTTTTTATGGATTTTTTTTTTGCCTAAGACACCCTTCCATTTAACCCGGGGAATGTGCTCCATGGGCGGATAGAGGTCTGCCGTTTCTTCCTTCTCTTCTCCAGGTTAAATTGAACGCTGTTTTAGTGGGATTTTTCCCGAGTATTTGACCGGAGAAGAGGAGGAAGAAACGGCAGACCTATCCGCTCATGGAGCCTTTTGCTCGGGGATGTCGTGGGATTTTTTTCAAAGTATTTGACCGGAGAAGTAGAGGGAGAAACGGCAGATTTCTATCCGCTTATTGTCCAGTTTTTTACTAAGCTACCTGCTATAGCTCAATAAACCCCCCACTGGAAGGGTTTCAGGACAAGTACGGCGGATACAACTTGAGTCACTTTGTGAACTTTTATTACGCACACATGTACAGTAAACTTCCACACTAGCCTGCTGCTACTAGCCTGTCAGCTTGACAATCAGTGACGTTAGTTAGGTTGTAAACCTTCAAAGAAAACACAAGCACAAAACCCAGAATTAACCAATACAATTATACAAACTATACAAATATTAATTCTTAATGTGAATTACTAGCAAACTACTAGTGTATAGTCACTCACCGGCAAGGCGTACCAGTCCTGACCATCAATTGAATGAGAAAGGAAAAAAAAAACAACCTAAAAGCGAACCGTCTACGCACTGTGACTAATTAAGCAGACACGCAATCTGGCGACCAGGAATGATAATACAACAAGTCTGTAACTTGGTATGATTATAACATGAAATATAACATAAAATATGCCTGCATTTGGAATAAGGCGGTAAATATACACACTTATTTCCTCAAATACCCCAGAACATACTCATAACATCCGTCACTTATAATATACACATATATATAAACAATAGGTACACCTGCTGGAAAGTTCTACACTTATGGAGCCACATTCCCCGGGTTAAATGGAAGGGTGTCTTAGGCAAAAAAAAAAAAAAAAAAAAATCCATAAAAAAAAAATCTTGAGAAAACAAAAAAAAATAATTTCGAGAAACAAAAACAAAATCTCGAGAAAACAAACTTTGTTAGGGTTAAAACAACAGTCTATCTTACAACGATTTTCACAACTATGAAAATTCACCTATTCATTTCACTTCTAACAGGCTCGGTTCAGTGTACAAAGCCAACCGTTACACCCCCGCGCCAGTAGGGGGAAGGCTGTCTGCTTTCAGGTGACCGAAGGTCTGTCCTAACTTCCGTATGTACACCGGCGAACAGTGCACGCCACGCGAGCGGCACACCGTTCTCTAGCTCCGTTCGTCTTAGTCCCAAATTCTAACTAAAATACTGCCATTGACTAAAACATATGCTGACTACACCTCACGCAAGGTAGGACAAAGATGCCAAGAAAGACATTGTCGACCATCAACAGACTGTCCTCCGCTCAAGACTGCAAGGCTTGCAGTGCTAGCCCGAATGCTAACGCGGGAAACCGCTAGCTAGCTAGCCTATGGATACATCAACGTTGGCGACAGAGACTGAACTTTCCCTCGGTGATGTTTTAGACGACATAAGGAACATGGACAACAAGGTGAGAGATTTTGGTAAACAACTTTAAGAAAGCTCTGACATGGGTGCCAGCATTATACAGCGAGTCGAGCTGAACTCAGTTGGACTCACTGAATGCACGTTCAAATTGGAGGCTGCAGCTAATTCACCATGTGTTCTATTAATACATCCATGGTATTATTATCTTATGATACATCCGATGGATGAATGTAGCTACAGCTACATACATTCATCCCTCGGATGTATCATAAGTATGCTGTAAAGCCTTTTACATGGACGCAACGTCATTAGCGCTTCCCCATACTGCCGGGGGCTCAAGCTAAATAATGGAGCTAGGTAGCTAGCTAACGTAGCTAATATCTTATGTGTCCCTAAGAGCCGATGTGGGTTTAGAGTTTAACACTTATCTTACGATACATCCGAGGGCTGTATGCTGTAAAGCCTGTAACGTGGATAAGAGATAAAGCCATGGATGTTTTAAGAGAAGCTCTGTTCACGAAACTGCAGGTTAACTAGCACGACATAATGATTACACCTACGTGAACATTATTTACACAATTAAAATATTATTTTGCAATCAGTACAAACTGTATGGTCTTTTATTTCAGATGAATCCGTTCCACAAGAAAGAAAGCATTCCAGGACGGAGCGTGTGTCTGGAAGCCCTGTCTCAGACAGACTGTTATATAGTAAATAAATGTAAACTTACAGACACTGTCTGTAAGTTTACATTTATGCATGCATTTAAGAAACAGTCATATTTCCTACCATGAAACTACTGACTTTCAATCTGGTGCATATCACGTTACTGTTCTGATGATTTGTTTAGTTTTTAGCGATTGTCTAATGTATCAGCATAGGTTAATCTTTTGCAATTGCATGTACAAGAAACCTACCATAAATGACCTGACCAATATTTACATCTACTTTATTTTTAGATGAGTCAACACCACACAGGGAACCTGCTGGTAGCCCAGAGTTGGGGGGGTCTATTGTAACACAAGCTCGGCCTGCCACTTCATCTTGGGACCCAGTTGAAGGTACAGTTGCTTTGAATTTTCCATTTCCAATTAATACAATTTCATGACAAGGACCTTGAGAGTAACTCAACTGTTTTGTTGTTGTAAACAGGAGAACTCATCACACAGAGGGAGATGGCTCAGCCATGGAGACGGAAATGAGAGGTAAGAAGACTCACTTAAGTTGTTTATATCAGTATAAGTATATCATGTATAACAACTAAAGCCATACATTTTTCCATAGCCATGAGGACATCATTACCCGCATGGCACAACGGATGGACACATGAGGAAAAGATGGATGAGCTGCTGATGCCCTTAAGGAGCTCCCAGTCCCCTCCCTCTGCTCCAGTCGATGACATGTTGCTGTCGCCCTGCTCAACAGTCACCGAGCTGCAGGAGTCTCAGTCAACAGGAGAGGAGGAACAAAATGGTATTTAAGTGCCCTAAGATCAACACTATATAATTGCATAACTTCAAATATCATTATAACTGAACTGACTTATCTTACAAAATGAGATTGTACAAGCTCCCCACTTTGTTCCACATGTATAATTTGTATTTTTATATGTTTTTCGAAAGCAACTTTTCCTGGCAACGCTTGGAGGTCCGACCTCAGGCTCTACAGTCCGGCGTATGCTACGGCGAGTGGCAACCAACGATGTGCTGAAGCAGTATAGCCTGCGGGGAAGAAAGGCAAAGAAGGCCTTCCATGACCTGACTATATGCAGGGTTATAACAGGCATGTGCTATTTTATTGTTCACATCAGTATTATGCTTAGCTTGGCTGATAAGAGGTTTTAATTTGACTTGTAACTTTGCTTCATTTTGACTTCTACTCTAGCGGCCTCTCTGAAGAGCTTCCCCACGCTGACTGCAGCAGGAGTGGAGGAGTTGATCGGGCTGGCGCTAAAGTTTGCCCCACACAGACGGTAAATTGCAATTCTTCTATATGATGTGAAAAACAGAAGGCAATTAGTCTTGCTTTTGTCAATGTGTTGAATCTTAGTATGACATCAAACTTTTGTTTCTTTCTTTTTAGGCCAGCTGAGAAGGACTAGCCATGGAACTTGTTGGATCACTGTATAGCCATGGAACTTGTTGGATCACTGTATTTTTTGTGTGTATATATATATGTATGTGTTTTTTTTACATGTGCACTACATCCCACTCCATTTTTTTATTTGTATTTTTTGCTTATTTTTCCAGGTCTGTTTATATTGTGTTAATATTGTATTTTTTAATATTGTATTTTTTATTTTATATTAAAGTTTTAAATCCAATCAAGTTGGCCTGTTCATTCATTCCTGCCAATACATAGTAATTCATTCCTGCTCATGCACACAGTTATGTAAGGTTGCAACCTTAGGGGGACGTTAGAGGAACGTTATCTAAACAACGTTAGGGGAACGTTATCTAAAGGTTACAACGTTAGGCGAACGTTAGGCGAACGTTACGGCAACGTTATCTAAACGTTAGGGGAACGTTAGAGGAACGTTATCTAAAGGTTACAACGTTAGGGGAACGTTAGAGGAACGTTATCTAAAGGTTACAACGTTAGGCGAACGTCAGAAGAACGTTATCTAAAGGTTACAACGTTAGGCGAACGTTAGAGGAACGTTATCTGAAGGTTACAACGTTAGGCGAACGTTAGAGGAACGTTATCTGAAGGTTACAACGTTAGGGGAACGTTAGAGGAACGTTATCTAATGGTTACAACGTTAGGGGAACGTTCATGGAACGTTCAGAGAACGTTCGACCAAACCAAAAACTAACGTTTCCAAAACGTTCACAAAACGTCCGTTTGGACCAAAAACTAACCACAGACTAACCAAAACTAACGTTTCCGCAACCAAAAACAAACGTTACAAAAACGTTTTGGGAACCAAAAATTGTTAGCTGGGAATGCTTTTTGAAAACTTAAGGCTTTCTTCTTCATAAAACGAGTCGGACATCATCACATTTTTGAATACATTTTTATTTATTTACATTAGTAAGCTACAGGGGCCTGTACTGAACCCAGGGTTTTCTGTACCACAACGGTGGATGTTACCGGGTTCAATCGCCGTGGTAACTTATGCTGAACGCCTAATCTGGTCAGGAGCAGGTTATGTTGGAGATCAGAGATCAACCGGTGTAAAAGTACCGCCTACTGACCAATCAATAGGCCTACTCCATTGATAACGGCATCACCGTTCTTAGAAGATCCATTGACTGAATGGGTGGAGTTCAGTGAGTAAAAAGAAAAAGAAAAAGAAAAAGCTTGGTGTGTGTAGAGAGAGAGAGAGAGAGAGAGAGAGAGATGCGCTCTTACAAGTTAAAACATTTAGAGACTGACAACCTATGTGTATGAAAGGTAGGGCCTATAGATTTTCAGTGGAGGGAATAACATAGGCCTATCTTTATAAACTTCTTGAGCCGTGTGTTGCCAATGCTTGCATCGGTTTGAATTATGTTTTTACATTTTTTATTTGCTCCCACGATCGCTTCCCACTGCCAGGGTTGCAACTGAAATAATAGACTAAAGCAACGACAGTTTATGGAAAGAACAAGTGTAATTATGGTCACATCTTGTGCCTGACTGATTGATAAGCCACTCCCTCCAGAAAAACGTGATTATGCGATTGCAGAATTCAATGCATAATCAGCCAAAGTCCGCATATTTATGTGGGGGCCGCATTTTTTCAAATAGGCTACGCCGCATTTTAGCGGTAACAATCACAAAACTGCATTTTTCTGGAGGGACTGATAAGCGTTGTGACTTACACATTTAGGCTTTTTTTTTTGCCAGCTTTTCTTCCTGTTTTAGGAAGCAACTGGATTGCCTTTTGCTTGTAAACCGTGTATGTGTTCTTCATATTTATGTAGAATTGCTCTTATGTAAAATATGTGGCTCTGGTAGATTGATTGCAAACACCGCCTCTTTTATGTGAACGTGCGCGTCTCTAGATTGGGAAACCCTGGGTTGATTCAACTATACGTTGTGACACAGTTTAACCGCGGTTGTTAGGGTTAGTGCAGCCGGGGAACTGAAAGGAATCCAGGGCATGTTAAACTTGATTCGTAGTAGCTACAGGCCTCTGGACAACGTCTTTCAAAACATGACCTGCGCGAAAGAGAAAAAAATATGAATGCGTCATTGTACCCACCACTTCTGGAAATGCACTTCCGATTGCATATCTGTCCCCCCCACATTTCAAACCAAACTGACGCCCACCTGACGCACACAGGTGATTTCATCCTTCATCACAAAAGGACAGACAGAGGAAAACGTGATGCAAGATTAAATTAAGTTATGTTTTCATTTACAACCCCAAATCAGAAAAACAGTGGGACAGTATGGAAAACACAAATAAAAAAAGAAAGTAGTGATTTCTAAATGTACTTTGACTTGTATTTCATTGCAGACAATGTGAACACAAAATATTTCATGTTTTGTCTGGTCAACTTAATTTCATTTGTAAATATACATCCTTTCCTGTCATTCAGACCTGCAACACATTCCAAAAAAGGTTGGGACAGGAGCAATTTAGGGCTAGTAATCAGGTAAATTGGTTAAATAATGATGTGATTTGAAACAGGTGATGTCAACAGGTGATTGTAATTATGATTTGTTACAAAAGCAGCATCCAAGAAAGGTCTAGTCCTTTAGGAGCAAAGATGGGCCGAGGATCGCCAGTTTGCCAACAAATACATGAGAAAATTATTGAAATGTTTAAAAACAATGTTCCTCAAAGAAAGATAGGAAGACATTTGCTTATTTCACCTTCAACAGTGCATAACATAATTAAAAGATTCAAGGAATGTGGAGGAATTTCAGTGCGTAAAGGACAAGGGCGCAAGCCTAAACTGAACCGTGATCTCCGATCCCTCAGGCGGCACTGCATCAAGAATCGTCATTCATCTATAAGCGATATCACCATATGGCCTCAGGACTACTTTGGCAAACCTTTGTCAAGTACCACAATACGTAGTTACATCCACAAATGCCAGTTAAAACTGTACTGTGCCAAAAGGAAGCCCTATGTTAACAGTGTCCAGAAGCACCGTCGACTTCTCTGGGCTCGGAGGCATCTGGGAAGGACCATCACACAGTGGAAACGTGTACTGTGGTCAGATGAATCAGTATTTCAGGTATTCTTTGGGAGAAATGGACGCCGTGTGCTCCGGACCAAAGAAGAAAAGGATCATCCAGACTGTTACCAGCAACAAGTCCAAAAGCCAGGGTCTGTCATGGTATGGGGTTGTGTCAGTGCCCTTGGAAAAGGTAACTTGCACTTCTGTGATGGTACCATTAATGCTGAAAAGTACAAAGAGATTTTGGAGCACAATATGCTGCCTTCAAGAAGACATGTCATGCACAAGTCATGCATATTTCAACAATATAATGCAAAACCACATTCTGCACACATTACAAAGTGCTGGCTGCGGAGGAAGAGGATACGGGTACTTGACTGGCCTGCCTGCAGTCCCGACCTGTCTCCAATAGAGAATGTGTGGGGCATTTTGGAGCGCAAAATGCGACAAGACCCCGTACTGTTGCCCACCTTAAGACTTGTTTGCAGCAAGAATGGGACCAAAAAATTACACCTGAAACACTTCATCACTTGGTGTCTTCAGTCCCTAAATGTCTTTTAAGTGTTGTGAAAAGCAATGGCAACATTACAAAGTGGTAAATGCTTTACTGTTCCAACTTTTTTTGAAATGTGTTGCAAGAACCAAAATAGGAATTTTGTTTTTTTGAAACAAAAACAATAAAAATCATGAGGAACACATTAAATTATGTGCTGCTGTATTGTCTGCAATGAAATACAAGTCAAAGTACATTTAGAAATCACTACTTTCTTTTTTTATTTGTGTTTTCCATACTGTCCCAACTCTTTCTGATTTGGGGTTGTATATTGCAATGTAAATAATATACTTAACACTTACAGTCCTCCCCCAGTCACCCAGTCACATGTACTACCTACTTACATTTAGGAGCTGATGTTGATATAATTCATTCATTTAACATGCTCATATTGCTCATTTTCAGGTTCATAATTGTATTCAGAGGTTGTACCAGAATAGGTTTATGTGGTTTAATTTTTATAAAACACCATATTTTTGTTGTACTGCACATTGCTGCAGCTCCTCTTTTCACCCTGTGTGTTCAGCTCTCTGTTTTAGCTACAGAGTGAGACATCTCACTAGCCTGGTTGACACCAGACCATTCTCAGTAGTAACTGAGAATGGGTCTGGGAAAGATTCATTCACAGCTCATTCCAAAGGGGCGTCACCAATGGACACCACTCAAATGCCTCTGGGCGCAATTAGATAGTTCTTCAACCAATCAGACCAACGACATAGCAGCTAGGCGAGCATTATAACGTGTTCCAAAGTGACCACGTTTGTCTCTGAAGTAAAGGCTGGACTACAACAGAGCTGTTTGGAGCAGTTGGTGAACAGTGTTTTCTGTTGGAGATGGTAAGTCCCTTTGGGGGGGACACAAAAAGATATATAACACACTAAAGGAAAGGGAAAAAGGCAAAAAGCATAATATGAGCACTTTAATCAAAGCCAAATAATGAACAATGATGAGGCTCTCTTTTATACTACTATTCTATTTCTGACATATTGTTTATGTCAGGGACTTCCTATTGATCCAAAGTCTATTTTTCTTCTCATGACTTTGGATATTTCCTGTTTATTGTAAATGCCAAAGTATAAAAGGAAGAAGTTATATAATCGGGAAGAAGAAAAAGGGGAACAATAACGTTTTTAAGTATATTATGACAGATATTCAAGAAACACAACTCTTGAGACCGACCACCTGTAGAGACGCACCAATCAGACAGAAGTGAAATGGAGATTGGGGTGGATTGGGTGGGTCCTGAAACACAAGGCTTTAAAGCAGCAGAGTTCATGTCCAATAACTGCTAGGATCGGGTCCAGCCTAGGGCTGGGGATAAAAGTTGATTCTTAGACGCTATGCGATGCTCTCTGAAAAATTATGGCTTGATGCAGAAGGGTCAATAATCAGAAATTGAACTCCCCAAACCCACACCAACATGCTGCCATCGCCATGCCTATGTTTGAGTGACTTCAGTCAGAGTTATGGTCAATGAGCCACCATTGAATGTAAATGTAATTTGATGTATTCTTTTAATTTGAACATCCTAATACAAGTTCAGTCTAACAAAACTAAATGATAATAGTTTATTTTAATTATGGCTTGTTACACATACCATATGTTTTAAAAGTAGTAAGTAGTCACACAGTGAAAAAATAAATAAATCATGTATAGAAATAAACAAATGTTTGATACAGTACATGCATTGATGATTGTTTAATCATTGCGTCGTAGCCCTCTGAATCAGAATCCAATCGTGAGGTGCCTAGAGATTCCCACCCCTAGTCCAGCCGCCCTGCAACCCGGTTACGGATCTGTGAAACATTTGCGGTTAGAGATAATGATTGGATGGGAAACTGCTGCACCCCTATATAAAATGTTTACCAAAATAAAAGTAAAAGCTACAGTAACAAATGTACAGTATTTAGTTTATATCATATTATATCTATTTGCAGTGCCTCCAACAACACTGAAACCCTCTACTATCTCAACATCACCTCATCCAGTTCCTACATCTGCTTCTTCCACCAAGTCAACCACTGGATCTGCCAACAGCAGGGGTGAGGAAGCATTTCTGAAACCTACTGCAGCTGGAGCTTAACTTTAATGAAATGCTTACCAGTATCAAAATAACAGCAACAATAACCACTGAACACTGATAATCTTATTGTAGTGGCAATCTGACCACAAAAAAATGCCAATTTGAAGCCATTTCCAACACTTACTGGTGCAAATAATGAGGTCTGCCATTGTCTAAAAGGTAAATCCTTTATTTTATAAATGCATTTCAAAAAACCTACAGAAAGACTGACTGTGCAAGATCAATAACGAGCACGCAGCTGAAGTTGAAAAACTGTGGCTTACCAAATCCTAAATCCTCCCTCCCCCTCACCTGTGATTCCCTCCTAACCTCTGATACATGCACACAGCAAAATTGGCTACAACACACCGGCCCCTAATTGTTTTTTCTTAGACGCTATGCAATTCTCTCCCAAATATTATGGCTTTAATAATCAGAAATTCAACTCCTCAAACCCACACCAACACGCTGCCATCGTCATGCCAATGTTTGAGGGCCTTAATTCTCCCAGTAAGAGTTATGGCCAATGAGCCACCATTGAATGTTTAAAATGTAATTTGATGTATTTCTTTACATTTGCACATCCTAATACAAGTTGTGTCTAACTAAACTAAATGATAATAGAAGTAAATGTATCTGTTTATTTTAATTATGGCTTATTACACATACCATATGTTTTAAAAGTAGCAAGTAGTTACACAGTGAAAAAATAAATAAATCATGTATAGAAATAAACAAATGTTTGATGCATGCACTGATGATTGTTTAATCATTGCGTCGTAGCCCTCTGAATCAGAATCCAATCGTGAGGGCTCGATGGTGTTTTAAGCCCCCAACGTCGACTTCAAGGCAGCGCTGCAACCGTCGACTTCAAGGCACCTAACCAAAGACAGTATATAAAATGGACCCAGTGACTCCGCTGTTTTTGACGGAAACAAGTGAAGTCTATTAGAAGCACTTTTCCGGTGATGGTTGAGCGTTACTGAGCGTTACTGAGCGTTACTGCGCAGCTGCAAATTGAGCTTCCCGCCGTAGATGTGATGTGAGCAACGTGTCTGAACGTTGTAAGTCTTCTGGTAGCTGTGCCAAGAGAAAACTCAATCATTCCCAATCTTGCAGAGACGGAGAGCGTAGGTATATATAAGGAGATAACATAGGCACAGGCTAATTACTGATAACTAAAATGCTAGTTAACATTAGTAATTAAACTAAACAGCTAATGTACGTCGAAACTGCCTGCGAGCTTCTCCTGTACTATACGGTAATTCCTCTACAGTAAGTCACGTGGTTATGACACAATCGTTAGCCTATTTTTATAAAAACGTCTGCTACGGAGCCATAACGTGAGGTACAAGGTAATGTAGCCTTTTATACATTGTCGTGTTTCTTTAGAAATAAACGATGGACAAATTAAGTCTTTAAACGCTTCAGATGTAAAGTTATTGGCTGTCAAAGTGACGCCAAAATGAATGGCAGTGAATGGAATGCTAACGGGGGGTGATGGATAGGGTTAGCATAAAATGGCGCCATCGCGGCTTTGTTCTGAGGAGAGAAGCCTGCCCCCTTGCACCTAATCCTAACCATTGCCTACTCCTAGTGCCTTCCAGGCAGCGCTGCCTGGAAGACGAAGTTGGGGGCATAAAACACCAAAATCAAAATAAAAGGTACAGTAACAAATGTACAGTATTTAGTTTATATCATATTATATCTATTTGCAGTGCCTCCAACAACACTGAAACCCTCTACTATCTCAACAGCACCTCATCCAGTTCCTACATCTGCTTCTTCCACCAAGTCAACCACTGGATCTGCCAACAGCAGGGGTGAGGAAGCATTTCTGAAACCTGCTGCAGCTGGAGCTTAACTTTAATGAAATGCTTACCAGTATCAAAATAACAGCAACAATAACCACTGAACACTGATAATCTTATTGTAGTGGCAATCTGACCACAAAAAAATTCTACAAAAAGTAAGTAACCAAGACACATGCCCGGATTATCCATAAGGGCACTTGGGCCAGTGCCCAGGGGCACCAACCATTCACAACCAGTGGGGGGGCACCACATGACACAAGATTTAACAATATATATATATTTTTTTTTTAAATTGTTATATTATTCACTTGAAATTGTTGAAAGACCACAACAATAATCCAAGAACAATAATCAAAAGTGGCCAGTTTAACCCCCCCAAAAATGTTATGTTGAGAAAATCTAAAAGACGTGTTCTGGATCTTTGAGGAAGGAGAAAAGGCTTTAGGGCAATTGGAGGATTAAGAGAACATTTAATTAAACAGAAGGATGAAAACGATATGACAAAAGCAACAGTTACAATGCAGCTGACATGGGACTGAATGCATGTTCCTCCTTGATGGAGGAACATAAAATCAGTCACAAACAAGACAATACAATACACCCTCGAGCAGCGGACAGCAAAGATGCTTCCCCGGTGGAGTCACGGTCTTGCAGTCATAACATGACATAAACATTGCCAAAAAGAATAGGCCTACACTGCAAAGCAGCGGACAGCAAGATGCTTCCCCCTGTGAGGTCACATCTTTACTGTCTCGATCATTACAGTTTCAGAATTAAGGCCGTTATATACTAGCGCTTCCAAAAGTGCGTGCGGAAATCGTGACGTCACGGGACTGCCGTGAGTATTTATACTCGCGCTGGTGGTCGAGACACTAGTTGCAGTCTTCTCCTGAACAGCGGTGGCGCTAAGGAGCAAAGGCTACCGATGGTGTTCTTTCTAAGGACTAGAAGAAGGAGAAAAAGATAAACAACGGCAGAACTGGCAGCAGCAGTGCCGTCGATGCTTCGATCTGATTCAATGAGCTACTTCGTCAGATCAAGCCTTTCATTCACCAAAAAAGAACTCATCTTAACCCAGTAAGTTTACAAGAGAGACTTGCAGTCAGTCGGCGAGTCCTGGCATCCGGTTTCCCAGGAGTTTGTTCAGGCTTCCTGTTTCCGGTTTGTCGAGCGCCGCTGAGAAAAATAGACTGGTGCGCGCCCTCCGCTCGCGCGCTGAAAATGGAATGCGCCGGCCGGAAATTACGTCATTTTGATGTCACAAATGCGCGCGCCACCTCCAACGCGTCAAGCATAAATAGTTATATTTCCCTGCACCTGGAGCCGATTCTATTCCCATTGGCCCGTCATTGGCATGATGTTGTGTTGGGCGCATCTCATTGGCTTTCTGCATAGCCTCAGATGCGTTGGTCACACCTCTAGCATGCACATTGGGGGTTTCTCCCGGTCACAGATCAAAGACTATCCTGTATTCTAATTAGTCTCAGCACAGCGATGTGTTTGCTTCCTGCTGTGGGACAAAAGTTTCTCTCTATATGTTAAGTGTTTGGTTTTGACCTAAAAAGGTATGGTGTAAGAAAGCTTTCAAAAAGATGTATGCACAACTTAAAGAACTTAAAGAGGTTTTGTAGGCCCCCCATCCCCTCGATTTACAGAGTCTCATTTTAAAAAAGTGTAATATCTAGGTATTCTATATCACAAAATGCATTAGTTTCTTTCGAGGCATACAACAGTGAGTTTTCCCTCTTTGAGCCAGACATCACCATAACCACCTGAGCATAAACACAACATACTTTATGTAACAACCACACACAGCAACTTATGGTGATGATAAAACCAAAATGTGTGAAAGTAAGATTTCAAACGATATTATGAAAAACATCACCAACCATCACCTGTCTGCACAAACATTGATAATAACTGATAACAGCATTAGCAGAGAACAGCAACAGATCAAAGTAGGAGCCTCTTCTCTGGCCTCAGCAAGCCTTGTGAACCAATCACATGCACCTGCTGGCAGGAGCTGGATTATATATTTTTTAAATGATTACTAATTCACTGTGTGACATTACTTATATTTTTGTATATCAAATAATGAGGCAAATAGCAAAAAAGGGTTATGGATATGTTCTAAAATATAGCCTACTAAAAATGAACTGTTATAGCTGATAGAGGTGACAGTGAAAGTGAGTAAAGCGACGTGACTCGCTGAGAAGCGAGCAGGCTGAGACTAGTTGACTGAACGTTAGTTGTAGAGAAGAGTATGTCGCAGGAAAGGATACAAGAGTTTTTCTTCCGTAATAGTAATGCGGCTAAATTTAGCAAGATTATATCTGTAGATGTTAGTTGATGTTTCCTCGTCCACCGCCGAGGCGACCTGTTGATTAGCTGTAGAGCCAGAGTCTGAAATAACGTTAGCAAGCAGCAGCCGAGAGGGCATGAGGATAAAACGTACAGTGACTGAGGAAGCCGAGGGTTTTCTACCGGATAGTACTTGTACTTTTTAGAGGAAAAGTACACTTCTAAGCAATTCTAAGAACTACTCTCCCCCAAAATCCTTTTTTCCATTTGCATTCCCATTGGCCTAGGAGGGGTAAGGGGAGTGATGCAAGCACGGCAACGGTCTTTATAGCATTAAAATCAGAAAAGAAATACGCCAAAAAAAAGTATGAACTATATACTAAATCTAATGTAGCCTATGTTATAATTTAAACAAGTCTCCTGAAGGTCTCTCTCTCTCCCTCTCCCTCTCCCTCTCTCTCTCTCTCTCTCTCTCTCTCTCTCTCTGCCTGTGGCCGTGTGTGTGTGTGTGTGTGTGTGTGTGTGTGTGTGTGTGTGTGTGTGTGTGTGTTTGTGTGCGCGCGTGTGTGTGTGTGTGCGCGTGTGTGTGTGTGTGTGTGTGTGTGTGTCGGCGACCAGGCGCTTGTGGAGTTTAACGGTAAAAAGACAGTTAACCACACGTTCCCGTTAATCTTATGATGGACAAGTGTTGTGATATTTGAACAAACAATCCGTCAACGGCAAATAAAAGCCTCTTATTTACGAGATCGGTCTGACAGACCGGCAACTTACATCGGGGCGTCCCGATGACAGGCCAGCCAGCGAGTGAGCGATCCGGGCCACCGTTCTCTTAATGCCTCCATGGAGCCACCACCAGCTGAGCTTCTCAACTCCGAAAACTTTGAAGCAAATTGTCAATTCGGCAACAATTTTCGGATGACTGCCTATATTCGAAATCTAAACAGATCATTTCTCGCCTAAAACGTCAGAAATGACTTTAATGATGAATAAGACTGTGAAAAATTGTTAAAAATGTCCCGCTGTTGCTCTCAAGCGCAAACCAGTAAAGAAGACATCACTCAGTCATAGAGGGACACACCCCAAAACTAACTCTAGACATGCTGATAGGTAAGCTCACGGGCCATAGGCGATGGGGCCACGTGGGTCACTCCTAATTTGGATCAATCAGCAGCCATGTAACCTGCGACTAGAGTGATTGACAGAAAACCTGACAAGTTAGAAAACTATATGACCTTTTTAGCTCATCACTAACGTGAATATGGGAGGCCCCTGAACTTGGGAGGCCCCTGGGCTTCAGCCCAGGTAAGCCCATGCATTAAAGCGGCCTTGGGTATGGCTGCAGCCTGGAGCGTCCCTCTCATTTTTATATAGGTCTATGGTCTCATGCCGTCCCGTCTCATGCCGAGGCTGTTCAATGGTAAGTTCAGAGGGTCAAAGACAAAATACGAAATCGCGAATTATTTAACCATACGTATAGGTTGCTGGTTTCTGGATGTTATTGTTGTGTCCCTGATGTTAACGTGATTTGATCAAACCTCATTTAAAACTTTATTAGCGTTGGTTGACATTTGTTAGCGAATATTAGCTAGCTAACAATTTTAGCCATACTATTAGCTAACAATTTTAGCCATATGTATAGTTTGCTGGTTTCTGGATGTTATTGTTGTGTCCCTGATGTTAACGTGATTTGATCAAGCCTCATTTAAAACTGCATTAGCGTTGGTTGACATTTGTTAGCGAATATTAGCTAACGTTAGCTAGAGCAATTTATGGTTGCATACTTTGATGGTTTCTTTCTGTTATTGTCCTTAACGTACACATCAGTGTCTTTAAAAAAAATAACACACCGCAGGTGACACAATGCACGGTGTGCTGTTATGTTACGTATGTGTTTGTGACAATGTAGGCGGTGAAGACGTTGTGTAACTGCGTGTTTCCCTGCAGCTGATCCCGATCCCGAAGTGGCGCGAGGAGCGTCCGGTCAGCTGCTTTGTGTCGGGCTGCGGCCCCATGCAGCCCAACCTGGCGGCGCTGGCCCGGGCTGCTGCCTCTCTGGCGCGGGACAAACAGTGGCCGCCGGCGCCGAGCATGGTGATCACCATGCGATGGTCTGCCTCGCATTCTCTCACTGTTTCATGACAGCGCCCGTGTTTGTTTTTTTACAAATAATGTGTTTCAAGTTGTCATACTTCCATAAGAAGCTGCTGCCTTTATAAAGTATGAACAATGTGTATTCTCCATTTTAGCATCTGTAAATCTGTGACCGACCTCTGCACAAACAAGAATACAAAAATAAACATGTTACACTCATTCCAAGACTCCATTTTTATTTTATATTCTATATTGTTTTCACACTCGATTTGTATGATACTGTTTAGTTAAAAAAACACCAAAATATATCAAGTAGCATATTCATTAGCATAGTCTGCATTTATACTACTGTTAAGTTAAAAATACCAAATATATGAGACGGGACGCTCCACGCTGCAGCCATACAGTCTTGGAAAGATGGCTAACAACAAATGTATATCATTATAAAGTGCTATCAAAATAGTAAAATTGTATAAAAAATGTTGAATAAACACGTTATTTACTTTACCTGTGATGCTGAGCCAGCCTCAGGTCTGTTGTTAGCCATCTTTCACCTTTGACGCATGCGCGTTGGATGAAATCTAGGTTTGATTTCCTGCCCTGTGACGACAGCGACGACAGTGACGTCATTTCAACAAGTCTCCTGTATGGTTCCAGGGCTTTGATTATGTTGCTGCCTTGATCTGTTACCCTCACTATTCAGCTGAGGGAGCTATAGGTCGAGGTTTTTTTTTACGTTTCTTCATTCCTATCCGTTCCATTGTGAATAAACAAACAGCGTAGCGTCCTTGTTGCATTATTCATTAAGATAATTCTAAACAAGATTTCTGTAGTTCAAATAACATCAGTTCAATCAGGAGAGACTTAGTTGCAGAAATGCAAAATGTATTCATAAGTATAATATGACATGAATGATATTTGGAGATTAGACTCCATCGCAAATATATTAATATGATAATATATTAAAAGGGACTAGGAAGCCGAAGACCTCCCCCGATGGAGTCTAGACACTGGTGGTGGTGTGAGGAAGCCGATCTAAGCGCTACCATAGAATTTCTAATATAGGAAGAAGTTACTCGTTAATTCCGGGGTTCTGAGTTCCACTAGATGGCGCTCACAGGCCAGTGCAGAATGAATGGGACTCTATGGAGCTATATCCCTAAAAATCAATTTTTCTCAGGATATAATGTTTTGCCTAGTAATTTGAATGTTGCATTGTCATACACATATACGGCCAGAGATACTGCTTTACGGCGAGCTCTGAGTCGTTTCCTTTGTTCTCTTGAGGCATTGACAACACAGCTGACAGGTTAGACTCTCCCTGTCAATACACATGCTAGAAAGAGGTTTGCTAATGTTTTAACGACCACGCCGAAATATTCACTCTGACATTCTGCCTCCGCTTCGGATGCCGTCAAGCGGGTAATCAGTCCTTCACTGACCAATCAGCATTCATTAGCAGAATGCTAGCGTGGTATGGGCAACAACGACTCAACCTGTAAGAAATCGAAAAGGCATAAGTACTCGTTCATTCAACTTTCGACCTATAATCCATGTTGAACTTGCAAAAACTACAATCAAATCTGAGATTTCTCAACGACAATCAGGCGAAAGAGACACATTTAGCCGTCTAGCTCCATAGAGTCCCATTCATTTTGCACTGGACCGTGATCACCCCCAGTGGAACTCTGGTGGAACTGCAACCAAAATAAGTACAATGGGGCTGAATGGGGAGTGGAACGGCTTCCCGTAGACGGGCTTTGGCGCTACCATATCACATTCATTGTCGTTAGCTGTGATGTTAAAGCAGTTTTAGCTTTCCCATGATGCTTTTGAAAGGTTTTGATCAGAGAAGTTGCTTTCAGGGCCCCTGAAATAAAGTTGGAAAAATACAAATTTGACCGACCCACAATGCTGCAATATATAGTATTGATTGTTATTTTTTTATTTTTTTTGGGGGGGGCTTTGAGGTATTAATACGGGCCTGCCAAGACACTGTCCTGTGCTCCGGCCCCTATGGACCTTTTTCACAGCAGACATTTTGACTTGTCATAGTAGGAAAAGCACAGCTGAAATTGATAACCTTAATGTAATTACACTGTTCCAATTAAATGAGGCCACACATCATACAGATGTCCTTTGATCATTTATTTCCACATTTCCATCGTAAGACACCGTGAAAACTACAAAAAAGATAAACACATAAAATACAATGAGTCAAATATACTTCTTTCAGTCATTTTACAGTCTCTTAAACATGTTTCCTTAACTATACGGGCCCCACAATGTTAGCATCACAGCAGTACAGAAAATGCATTAAATGCAAAGAAATTATAACCAATATTAAACACAAATATGACAAGGCTGAAATACAAAAGCACAATTACCGTGTGCGCCTCTTGGACCGTGCAAAATCTTTGTTTGAAGCCATACATTTTTCCTCTGCATCCACGTTGGCTCTCTCTGTATGCCTTTTACCCACAATCCAACAGGTGAGGCCTTTGCTAAACTCTGGTCATTTGACCTTTGATCTCAACATCAAAAATGGCATTTGTAAAAAAGTACAAAAATTAATTTTAAGGTAAAATATTTTGTACAATTTTAAATCCAACATCCCTTTTTAAACTCTTATTTATTAAATGTGTAATGTTTTTAATTACTGTATGAATTCAAACACTAATGAAATTATCAGAAATATAGACTAAAATGAAATCTCAGTAACACTGTCCCTCAGACAGTTACACTTAACGATGGCTCAATTCCATCAAGTGTCCCAGTAAGCTATTTCAGTGAGTCGCATGCACAGTACCAGGGCCTCTCCTAAGTGGAATGCAGCCATCATTAATGGTTTTGAATGCACCTGTGCTTTTCCTACTGTGACATGTCAACATGTCTGCTGTGAAAAAGGTCTATATGGCCATATATCTTGGGAGAAACTGCATGATTGTTTCCTGATATTTCCTGCTATGTGTCCTCTGAATTGTTTTTCTTCTCTTTTGAATGGATGTGAAGGATGGTAGGATGTTTCAGATTACGCAATTTGCAAGACAGACGCCTATGACAGTCCTTGCTCATGTGCCCAACAGATAAACACCCCAAACTAACACTTTCTCGTTCAAGAAGTTAATCTTTTCACTGTGTAACTTCTTCTCCATTTTGGGACACAACTCCAATTTGTGACCCTCTTCACACAGCAGACAAGACACCCTTGTTGGTTTATCAGGTAGTTCCTCTCATTTTGCATTTGAGTCACAGGTTGAGAATTGACAGCTGCCACAGAAGTAGCAAAACTGCTTCCTTTTTCCTTTAATCGGACTTGTGAGACTTTGTTTCCTTCTTTATACTTAGGTGTTGAGGTAGATGTGTACTGGATGTTTCCAAAGAGTGGATTGGAAGCAATAGACACTTGCCTTTCAATTAAGTTGACAATATCACTGAAACCTGCTTGGCGACTGTGCTTCTCCTGCAGCTCATAAGCAGTGTTTCTCTATTTTTTCCCCTCAATTTATATGGTAGCTTCAGGACAATAGCATGCATGTTGGATGGCATGGTTGATGTCCTCCATAGCATTACAGCAGACATGTAAAAACAAAGCAAAAGCTTGCAAAGCTTCAATGTCTTCTGTTCTGATTTTACCGATGGTCATCCAAGAGCTTTCTCCATGTATGCAGTGGCTATTTTTGCTCATTTCCACAGCGTTCTTGTAAGAGGGTACTTGCTCTTTGATATCCTCTGTCTGGTGGAATGTGTTGGCAGCTCTTAACCAGCTCCCTAGGTTGTCCTTTGGTATACTGCTCCAAAAAGTATGAACAGTATGTGCTGCTAGCAGCCTTTCCTTCCACTCCATGCTCAAATGCTCTGATAAATGTGTTGTACTCAAGAGGATCTCCATCAAAGGTTGGTATATCCCTTGGAGGTAATGATAATGAAGAATGTTGTTGCACTAATAGAGCTGTTATTTCATTTTGTCATTGCATGATGGAAAGAAGTTTGCCTTGGTCCACATTAGTTTGCATCAGGTCAACATGTTGAATAGGTTCCTTTGTGTGATGTGTAGCATATGTTTCCTGAAATCTTCGAGGCATGCTTGGTTGGGGATTCAGAGCATGAGCTTTTGGTCCAACATGCTGGGAAAATGTTTCCTTGTGTCGTGCTCACATTGATATGGCAGTTTTGTTGCCTCCTATTGGTGTAAGTTTAAACTTACGATTGGAGTATTTAGGCTGTGCCTCCATTGGCATTACAATGTTGCTGCCTCCTGTTGGTGGATGATTTAACTGATTCTCCATATCAGAGAGTCTGAGCGAAGATTTGCGTTTAGAACTTCGCAGATAACAATTCATTCCATCTGAATGAGCTCTGCAGATCAGAACCTCTGTACACAGTAACCTTTGCGGTTTTAACAGCAATTTGACTTTGCACTTCCAGCAATTCCAGATTTGCTCCTCCTGAGAGTCCAGCTCATCTTTTTCTTCAAGGGCAGCTGCCTTAGCAAGGAGAGCAGCCCTTTCCGCCTCTGCTTTTAGGCATGCAGAGGGAATTGAAGACCTTGAAGACCTATGACTGTTACGGCCAGTTGATGAGCCTGTTTTACCACCAACATTAGAAACACTGCCACCTGGACCAATATCATCAGTGACCACAGTTGTGGCTGGTGCAGTTTTGAGCAGTTTTGTTTAATGCAGCATCATTATCGTCATCATCATCATCGTCCCTTTTGTCAAGCAACCGCTTTTCCATGTTTTGCATTATTGATTTATTGCTGTGCATTTTTGACATTTCATCCTCAGGTAGTTTTTGTTTCAATGATTCATGAAACTCTTCAATTTCCACACAAAGTTTCACACTTTGTTTGCACCTCAGATACATTTCCCTTTGAAAGCATCAGTTGCTTAACCGTTAGTTTGTATATAGTTTCTTTATGCTGGAATTCCTTTCCTTTTGATTTGATATTTTTTCTTCCAATGCTTTGGCCGTTAGTTTGACCAATCTTTTACCACGTTCATTTTCCGTTTCACTTTGACAGCTGCAGACATGTCACTCATTTTGATATTGACTTAGCAGAATTGCTGAAGGCTTTATTAAGAATTGCAGCAGGATGTATATGTATCCCTTTTGTAAGAAGGCCAATCTCTTCCACACAGCTTGTAACATCTTGTTTTGTCCTACCGTGATTCCTCTGCGGTGCTTTTATGCAGGCTGAGTCTGCGTCCAATTGAGTGGATTCAGCTGGCACAGAATGAATGAAGCGCGGCGCAGTCCTTCGTCTTGCAAATCCACTTGTTCCTTCCTTTGAAGCAAAGTTTTTCAACAAAATGTAGTGGCAATCTGACCACGAAATGTGAAACAATTTCCAACGCTTTCTGGTGCAAATAATGAGGTCTGCCATCGTCTAAATCCTTTATTTTATGAATGCATTTAAAAACACCTTCAAAAAGACTGACTGTGCAAGATTACAAGCAACAAGCAGACAAGCTCTAAAAACATCACTCGCACACCACTGAGTTTGAAAAACTGTGGCTTCCCAGATCCTAATTCCTCCCTCCCCCTCACCTGTGATTCCCTTTCTAACCTCTGATTATCGAACAAACCATTCACACAAACCCACCACACACACACACACGGCTATACACGCAAGCAGCAAAATTGGCTATAACACTTATGGTTCATCTTAGCAAGTTATTTAACAAATATGTTTTTAGGAAGATAATCAATTTGCATTGTTGACCTGTACAGTTTCAGGCATCAACTTTCATCCAACTTATATCACCTTCTTTAAAAAGAAACAAACTGATCCATCCAAAAGTAATCGTTGTAGCCTACATGACAAGTCGCAGGCTCATGATAGTTTTTTTTGCCAAGTTTTGGCAAATTACATTTCTTATTTTCTATACTTTCCTTCTGTATATCTCTAATCTATTATATCTACAGTATTTTCAGTGCCTCCAAAAACACTGACCTCCTCTACTATCTCAACATCACCTCATCCAGTTCCTACATCTGTTTCTCCCACGCAGTCGACCACTGGATCTGCCAACAGCACGGGTGAGGAAGCATTTCTGAAAATTGATCTGTCCAAAAGAAATAGTTACATGACAAGTCAGTTAAAGTCCCAGGCTCACGATAGCACAATTTGTTTGTTTTGGCAAATTACATTTCTTATTTTCTATACTTTCCTACTGTCTATCTCTAATATATCTATTTTCAGTGCCTCCAGTGATGGAATGTAACGAAGTACAAATACTTTGTTACTGTACTTAAGTACATTTTTCACGTATCTGTACTTTACTTAAATAGAATCAATAGTGCATACTTTTACTGTTACATTTTGCAGTATTTATCTTTACTTTTTACTCCACCACATTTCTACAACATTACATTTACGTTACATTTTCTGATTAGTTTTTCCCACTGCCAAAACGTCTTCCTGACCGTCACACGTTTGTCTCACCAGTGAAGTTTGGTTGCCAATAGATATATATGGGGCACCGCCGATCCTTCATCGGCTTCCAAGCTGGCTCCGGTACTCCAGAGCCCGGGTCACCGCTGACCCTCGGTAATACAGCCTCCGGTAAAAGGGAAAATTAAAATGTTTGTTTTTTTATAATTCCCGTTTTTAAATTATAGTTGCCATCTGTATTTCTCTCCACAGCGTCGTTTACTTCTCCGCCAGGCTGTGTAAGATGCGTTCATATCTTAATTTGGCTGGACCTTTTCACATCCGCCTCCCCATTTCCGCTGCTTCACACACTTTATTTGCTTATGCTCCCATGGTTAAAGGAAATAAAACCTTCTTAAAATACATCCATGAATAAAACCAACAGCATTCCGATTCTAACAACATATTTCCGTTTTATGCTGGTTAGGATAGGAACTTTTTTTGTTAAAGTCAGGCCTTGTCTGTGGTAGTGGACAGTATGGATACCAGGGGCAGACTGGCCATCTGTGTGATCTGGAGAATCACAGAACGGACGGTACTCCAGGACAGCCGGCGGGCCGGCCCACCACCCACCACACACGCAGTCATCACCTGTTTTTTTCCCCCACTAATCTGTTTCACACTCCAGTACTGTAGGTGGCAGCAATGCACCTTTAAGTTGGATGCCAGCTGCACTGGAAGTGGAAGAGGAGGAAGAAACCAACAGCAAAGACGTTAGATAGAAGCATAGAAACAAACAAACAATATGCATAAGCATAAGCAGCACCTTGCAGTTAAATATTAGCAGCAGACCCAGCAGTGAAGAAGTGAGCCAGACAGCTATGCAGCAACATGCCACAGCGTTTTGTATCCATAACATGATTGTGTTATTGTATAATTTAGCAGTAAAAGCAGTAGCCTCTGTAAGTCAATCCTACATTTTTCACAGTGGGAGCAAAACATGCTCCTTGGGGGAAAAAGTTACCATAAATCCCTGTTCATGCTGTGTGTTGTCGTATCCGGCCCATGTCCCGGATGTGAAAGCTCCCTTACTGGACTACTGAATATAATAATATTCCATTATGTTTTGTATTTTGAATTGTTACCTGCCACCAGAATTTTGTGATTTCCTTGCAATAAATAGACGTTTTTACCATAAATTGGTGCCTAAAAAGGTATCAGAATGCAGGAATCTTACCCCCCCTTCTTTATGTGTTCCCCCAAAGGCCAATTCTGGGGCAAGGAAAAACCCTGAACTATTAATCACAGGCAGCAATACATACATGTATATATATATATATATATATATATATATATATATATATATATATATATATATATATATATATATATATTGCAGAGTTAGAGTAAAGAGAGTAAAACAGATGAAGAGATGGAGAATAAGACAGACAAATATGTGCAATGTCAACAGAGAGAAACACAGACAACAATTCAATTCAATTTTATTTATAGTATCAAATCATAACAGCAGTTATCTCAAGACACTTTACAGATAGAGTAGGTCTAGACCACACTCTATAATTTACAAAAAAACAATAGAACAGACAGTGACAACAAAGAACAACATACTGTAGAGAATGACAGTAACAGCATACAAACAGCATAAATAGGCAGTATGTGTAAATTTGTTATAAATGTGTGCTCTTTAAAAAGTAGTAAGCATTGTTTGCCAGTTACTTACATTAAATATTTATAAATCTGTTACATAAGGTACTGCTTATATTATTTCACCATCTGTACACAAATATAATTAGTGAATGCACGGTGGGGCTGCGTGGGCGTGGTGATGTGGGCTGGTGTGGCTACAGTTCCAGGGCTGAATTTTGGTCCCAGTCCGCCCCTGATGGATACTGTCGAAGCTCAGCATCAAAATAACTGAACGCCCCCTTTGTAAATCACAGTTCGCTAAACACAGATCCCTCACTGACCAAGGTGCAAACTTACCAACTTTTTTTTCTTATTTGCATATTATCATTTAAAATGGTAATATGCAAATAAGATTAAAGGAACACGGCAACTTATTGGGACATTAGCTTATTCACCGTAACCCCGACAGTTAGACAAGTCCATACATACCCTTCTCATCTCCGTGTGTGTCGTAACTCTGTCTGACGGCTCCACCATTAGCTTAGCCTAGCACAGATCCTGGAGGTAACCGGTTCCAACTAACCTACTGCTCCGAATAAGTGACAAAATAACGGCAACATGTTATTACATAAACTGATTAATCAAAAAAAGATTGTATACTTCTTGGGGATTATAACATTGATATTTTTAATGAAGATGGGGCAAAACATGATTTCATGAACACATTGCATTCCTCCTCTTTTTTTCCCACCATAACTAGATTTACTAGAGTAACAGCTACATCGAAGACTATTATTGACAATATCATTACTAATATTCAAAATATTAAACTAGTGACTGGGATCGTGCAGTCTGACATCACAGATCATTTTCCCATTGTAATTTTCTTTGGTTCTGGTAAATCAGTCTCTCCGCCACTTACTAAAATTACAACTAAAATCATTAATGAGAGATCCTTAAAGCATTTGACTGCTAACTTAAGGGTCAAGTCGTGGGCCTCTGTCTATGACAGCAGGACTCCTGATGCTGCATATGACAGTCTGATAAAGATCTTTCAAGATTCCATTAAGGACACAATTCCTGAGCATACTGTCAAATGTAGCACTACTCTCCAGAACCCTTGGATTACAAAGGGAATTTTGAAATCTTTCAAATGTAAAAATAGGCTTTATAAATTGTACATGAAAAATCCTTCTAGTTTAAATAAAGATAAATATATTACCTATAAAAATAAATTAACACAGATCATAAGAAAGACTAAAAGAAATCACTACACAGAACTCTTAAAAGCTTCACAAGGGGACAGCAGGAGGTCATGGAAAGTGTTAAATGAAGTTCTCAATAGGAGATATAAACAGACTGTTCTACCTGACCTGGTTGATGCTAAAGATGATCTGGCACTGAGTTTTAATAATCATTTTGCCTCAATAGGTGTAAATCTCTCTAAAAATATAAGTCAACCGAAGAGTGTCAACTTCAAACATTTTCTCTCTGGAAACTACGTTCATTCCTTTTTCATGAGACCAACAGACAGTACTGAACTCCTCAAGATCATTCTTGACCTAAGGAGCTCAAACCCTACTGGTGTAGATGGAATATCTAGTAGGATTATGAAGGCCATTGCGAACATCATTGTAGAGCCAATGGCTCATTGCATTAACCTCTCTTTATCTACTTCAACGCACATGTGGGCAATGACGGAGATACATGGAGAGGCGTGATTGGGAGGAACGGCCTCCCTGATCTAAACCAGAGTGGTTGTCTGTTATTGGACTTCTGTGCTAGTCATGGATTGTCTATAACAAACACCATGTTCGAACATAGGGATGCTCATAAGTGTACTTGGTACCAGAGCACCCTAGGCCGAAGGTCAATGATCGATTTTATAATCGTTTCATCTGATTTGAGGCCGTATGTTTTGGACACTCGGGTAAAGAGAGGGGCGGAGCTGTCAACTGATCACCATCTGGTGGTGAGTTGGGTCAGGGGGTGGGGGAAGACTCTGGACAGACCTGGTAAGCCCAAACGGGTGGTGCGGGTAAATTGGGAACGTCTGGAGGAAGCTCCTGTCCGACAGACCTTCAACTCACACCTCCGGCGGAGCTTTTCGTGCATCCCTGTGGAGGCTGGGGGCATTGAACCTGAGTGGACAATGTTCAAAGTTTCCATTGCTGAAGCTGCGGCAGGGAGCTGTGGTCTTAGGGTCTTAGGTGCCTCAAGGGGCGGTAACCCTCGAACACCGTGGTGGACACCGGTGGTCAGGGAAGCCGTCCGACTGAAGAAGGAGTCTTTCCGGGATATGTTATCCCAGAGGACTCCGGAGGCAGTTGCAAGGTACCGACGGGCCCGAAGGACTGCAGCCTCTGCCGTTAAAGAGGCAAAGCAGTGGGTGTGGGAGAAGTTCGGAGAAGACATGGAGAAGGACTTTCGGTCGGCACCAAGGCGCTTCTGGAAAACCGTCCGCCACCTCAGAAGGGGGAAGCGGGGAACCATCCAAGCTGTGTACAGTAAGGATGGGACGTTGTTGACCTCAACTGAGGAGGTAATAGGGCGGTGGAAGGAGCACTTTGAGGAACTCCTAAATCCAGCTGATGCGCGCTCTTTGTTAGAGGCAGAGCTGGAGGATGATGGGGGATTGTCGTCAATTTCCCTGGTGGAGGTCACTGAGGTAGTCAAACAACTCCACAGTGGCAAAGCCCCAGGGATTGATGAGATCCGTCCAGAAATGTTGAAAGCTCTGGGTGTGGAGGGGCTGTCTTGGTTGACACGCCTACTCAACATTGCGTGGAAGTCTGGGACAGTGCCAAAGGAGTGGCAGACCGGGGTGGTGGTTCCCCTCTTCAAAAAGGGGGACCAGAGGGTGTGTACCAATTACAGGGGTATCACACTTCTCAGCCTCCCTGGTAAAGTCTACTCCAAGGTGCTGGAAAGGAGGGTTCGGCCGATAGTCGAACCTCAGGTGGAAGAGGAACAATGCGGATTCCGTCCTGGTCGTGGAACAACGGATCAGCTCTTTACTCTAGCAAGGATCCTGGAGGGAGCCTGGGAGTATGCCCATCCAGTCTACATGTGTTTTGTGGATCTGGAGAAGGCATATGACCGGGTCCCCCGGGAGACTTTGTGGGAGGTGCTGCGGGAGTATGGGGTGAGGGGGTCCCTTCTCAGGGCCATCCAATCTCTGTATGACCAAAGCGAGAGCTGTGTCCGGGTTCTCGGCAGTAAGTCGGACACGTTTCAGGTGAGGGTTGGCCTCCGCCAGGGCTGCGCTTTGTCACCAATCCTGTTCGTAGTATTTATGGACAGGATATCGAGGCGTAGTCGTGGTAGGGAGGGGTTGCAGTTCGGTGGGCTCGGGATCTCATCGCTGCTCTTTGCAGATGATGTGGTCCTGATGGCATCATCGGCCTGTGACCTTCAGCACTCACTGGATCGTTTTGCAGCCGAGTGTGAAGCGGCTGGGATGAGGATCAGCACCTCTAAATCTGAGGCCATGGTTCTCAGCAGGAAACCGATGGAGTGCCTTCTCCAGGTAGGGAATGAGTCCTTACCCCAAGTGAAGGAGTTTAAGTACCTTGGGGTCTTGTTCGCGAGTGAGGGGACAATGGAGCGGGAGATTGGTCGGAGAATCGGCGCAGCGTGGGCGGTATTACATTCAGTTTATCGCACCGTTGTGACGAAAAGAGAGCTGAGCCGGAAGGCAAAGCTCTCGATCTACCGGTCAGTTTTCGTTCCTACCCTCACCTATGGTCATGAAGGTTGGGTCATGACCGAAAGAACGAGATCCAGGGTACAAGCGGCCGAAATGGGTTTCCTCAGGAGGGTGGCTGGCGTCTCCCTTAGAGATAGGGTGAGAAGCTCAGTCATCCGTGAGGAGCTCGGAGTAGAGCCGCTGCTCCTTCACGTCGAAAGGAGCCAGTTGAGGTGGTTCGGGCATCTGGTAAGGATGCCCCCTGGGCGCCTCCCTAGGGAGGTGTTCCAGGCACGTCCAGCTGGGAGGAGGCCTCGGGGAAGACCCAGGACTAGGTGGAGGGATTACATCTCCAACCTGGCCTGGGAACGCCTCGGGATCCCCCAGTCAGAGCTGGTTAATGTGGCTCGGGAAAGGGAAGTTTGGGGTCCCTTGCTGGAGCTGCTCCCCCCGCGACCCGACCACGGATAAGCGGACGACGATGGATGGATGGATGGATGGATATCTACTGGTAATGTACCTAAAATGACAAAAATCGCTAAGATAATTCCAATCTATAAATCGGGTGACCGAAATGATATGAACAATTACCGGCCAATATCAATTCTACCCACTTTCTCTAAAGTATTTGAGAAGGTAGTATACAATACAATATACATACAATCGTCAGCGAGCGTCTGGTGGCCGGGTTTGCCACGGAGCCCGGCCGGGCACAGCCCGAAAAAGCTACGTGGCACCTATCTCTCCAGCCCATGGGCCCACCACCTGTGGGAGGAATCGCTGGGGTCGGGTGCGCTGCCACACGGGTGGCGGTGAAGGTCAGGGGCCTCGACGGACCAGACCCGGGCAGCAGAGGCTGGCTCTGGGGACGTGGAATGTCACCTCGCTGTGGGGGAAGGAGCCGGAACTTGTGCTTGAGGTGGAGCGCTACCAGTTGGATCTGGTGGGGTTTACCTCTACACATAGTCTCGGTTCTGGAACCGTACTCCTGGAGAGGGGTAGGACTCTTTTCTTCTCCGGAGTTGCCCAGGGTGTGAGGCGCCAGGCGGGTGTGGGGATACTCACAAGTCCCCGGCTGAGCGCCGCAACGTTGGAGTTTACCCCGGTGGACGAGAGGGTCGCCTCCCTACGCCTGCGGGTTGTTGGGGGGAAAACTCTGACTGTTGTTTGTGCATATGCACCAAACAGGAGTTCAGAGTATTCGGCCTTCTTGGAGACCTTGAATGGAGTCCTGTATGGGGCTCCGGAGGGGGACTCCATAGTTCTGCTGGGGGACTTCAACGCACATGTGGGCAATGACGGAGACACATGGAGAGGCGTGATTGGGAGGAACGGCCTCCCTGATCTAAACCAGAGTGGTTGTCTGTTATTGGACTTCTGTGCTAGCCATGGATTGTCTATAACAAACACCATGTTCGAACATAGGGACGCTCATAAGTGTACTTGGTACCAGAGCACCCTAGGCCGAAGGTCAATGATCGATTTTATAATCGTTTCATCTGATCTGAGGCCGTATGTTTTGGACACTCGGGTGAAGAGAGGGGCGGAGCTGTCAACTGATCACCATCTGGTGGTGAGTTGGGTCAGGGGGTGGGGGAAGACTCTGGACAGACCTGGTAAGCCCAAACGGGTGCGGGTAAATTGGGAACGTCTGGAGGAAGCTCCTGTCTGACAGACCTTCAACTCACACCTCCGGCGGAGCTTTTCGTGCATCCCTGTGGAGGCTGGGGGCATTGAACCTGAGTGGACAATGTTCAAAGTTTCCATTGCTGAAGCTGCGGCAGGGAGCTGTGGTCTTAGGGTCTTAGGTGCCTCAAGGGGCGGCAACCCTCGAACACCGTGGTGGACACCGGTGGTCAGGGAAGTCGTCCGACTGAAGAAGAAGTCTTTCCGGGATATGTTATCCCAGAGGACTCCGGAGGCAGTTGCAAGGTACCGAAGGGCCAGAAGGACTGCAGCCTCTGCCGTGAAAGAGGCAAAGCAGCGGGTGTGGGAGAAGTTCGGAGAAGACATGGAGAAGGACTTTCGGTCGGCACCAAGGCGCTTCTGGAAAACCGTCCGCCACCTCAGAAGGGGGAAGCGGGGAACCATCCAAGCTGTGTACAGTAAGGGTGGGACGTTGTTGACCTCAACTGTGGAGGTAATAGGGCGGTGGAAGGAGCACTTTGAGGAACTCCTAAATCCAGCTGATGCGCCCTCTTTGTTAGAGGCAGAGCTGGAGGATGACGGGGGATTGTTGTCAATTTCCCTGGTGGAGGTCACTGAGGTAGTCAAACAACTCCACAGTGGCAAAGCCCCAGGGATTGATGAGATCCGTCCAGAAATGCTGAAAGCTCTGGGTGTGGAGGGGCTGTCTTGGTTGACACGCCTACTCAACATTGCGTGGAAGTCTGGGACAGTGCCAAAGGAGTGGCAGACCGGGGTCGGGGTGGTTCCCCTGTTCAAAAAAGGGGACCAGAGGGTGTGTACCAATTACAGGGGTATCACACTTCTCAGCCTCCCTGGTAAAGTCTACTCCAAGGTGCTGGAAAGGAGGGTTCGGCCGATAGTCGAACCTCAGGTTGAAGAGGAACAATGCGGATTCCGTCCTGGTCGTGGAACAACGGATCAGCTCTTTACTCTAGCAAGGATCCTGGAGGGAGCCTGGGAGTATGCCCATCCAGTCTACATGTGTTTTGTGGATCTGGAGAAGGCATATGACCGGGTCCCCCGGGAGACTTTGTGGGAGGTGCTGCGGGAGTATCGGGTGAGGGGGTCCCTTCTCAGGGCCATCCAATCTCTGTATGACCAAAGCGAGAGCTGTGTCCGGGTTCTCGGCAGTAAGTCGGACACGTTCCAGGTGAGGGTTGGCCTCCGCCAGGGCTGCGCTTTGTCACCAATCCTGTTCATAGTATTTATGGACAGGATATCGAGGTGTAGTCGTGGTAGGGAGGGGTTGCAGTTCGGTGGGCTGGGGATCTCATCGCTGATCTTTTCAGATGATGTGGTCCTGATGGCATCATCGGCCTGTGACCTTCAGCACTCACTGGATCGGTTTGCAGCCGAGTGTGAAGCGGCTGGGATGAGGATCAGCACCTCTAAATCTGAGGCCATGGTTCTCAGCAGGAAACCGATGGAGTGCCTTCTCCAGGTAGGGAATGAGTCCTTACCCCAAGTGAAGGAGTTTAAGTACCTTGGGGTCTTGTTCGCGAGTGAGGGGACAATGGAGCGGGAGATTGGTCGGAGAATCGGCGCAGCGGGGGCGGTATTACATTCAGTTTATCGCACCGTTGTGACGAAAAGAGAGCTGAGCCAGAAGGCAAAGCTCTCGATCTACCGGTCAGTTTTCGTTCCTACCCTCACCTATGGTCATGAAGGTTGGGTCATGACCGAAAGAACGAGATCCAGGGTACAAGCGGCCGAAATGGGTTTCCTCAGGAGGGTGGCTGGCGTCTCCCTTAGAGATAGGGTGAGAAGCTCAGTCATCCGTGAGGAGCTCAGAGTAGAGCCGCTGCTCCTTCACATCGAAAGGAGCCAGTTGAGGTGGTTCGGGCATCTGGTAAGGATGCCCCCTGGGCGCCTCCCTAGGGAGGTGTTCCAGGCACGTCCAGCTGGGAGGAGGCCTCGGGGAAGACCCAGGACTAGGTGGAGGGATTACATCTCCAACCTGGCCTGGGAACGCCTCGGGATCCCCCAGTCAGAGCTGGTTAATGTGGCTCGGGAAAGGGAAGTTTGGGGTCCCCAGCTGGAGCTGCTCCCCCCGCGACCCCACAACAGATGAGCGGACGACGATGGATGGATGGATGGTATACAATAGACTAAGTGGCTATCTTGACAAATTTGATATTCTTGTTCCGTCTCAGTATGGTTTCAGGAAAAAGAGAACAACCTGTATGGCAATACTTGACCTAATTGAACAAATTAATGACTGTATTGAAGAGGGAAAATGTTGTGTTGGCATTTTCCTAGAGCTATCAAAAGCTTTTGATACCATTGATTTCGATATCTTATTGCACAAATTGCATCATTATGGTATCAGAGGTTTAGCACTTGAATAATTCAGAAGTTATCTATATGAGAGAAAACAGTATGTGTGTATGTCTATGTCAATGATTGTAACTCTTCTTGTAAGTCCATAACGTTTGGGGTCCCCCAGGGCTCTATCTTGGGGCCACTCTTATTTATCTTATATATAAATGATTTTGTAAATTCATCTACAATTTTCCATAAAATTATCTTTGCGGACGATACCAATTTGTTTACATCACATAGTATCCCAATTATTCTTCAAAATATAGTAAACTTAGAACTAATCAAAGTTGACACTTGGTTTAAATGCAATAAACTGTCATTAAATATTAGCAAAACAAATTACATAGTATTCAAATCGACCAAGAAAAAATTATTTAAAAACACAGATCTCTGCTCGATTAAAATAAATGAACAATTGATAAAAAAGAGTGTTTTCTACAAAATTCCTGGGGGTCCTCATTGATGAATCTCTTACTTTTAAATGTCATATTGATCATCTTGTTAACAAACTTTCTAAGTATGTTGGTTTGTTTTACAAGATCAGACATTTCCTCCCTCTGTCTGCTCTTCTTGTGTTGTACAAAACTCTTTTTGAACCACATCTTAATTATTGTAATGTGATATGGTGTAACACCTTTACAAGTCATCTTAAAAAACTTATATCATTACAAAAAAAAAGCCATACGGGCTCTTTCCTGGTCAGAGATAAATTCTTCTTCATACCCTTTATTTTATCGTTTTGAGTTATTAAGAGTAGTTGAACTAAATAAATATCATAATGCTTGCCTTATCTTCCAGATTGTAAATAATCTAAATTCCAGATTAAATAGTTTTATTCCCATCTATAGCCCCCAGCACACACACCAAACAAGAACCAAATCACTAATATATGGTAAATATCGCCGATACTTGCGTACTAGTAAGAGTGTTGTATGTAGGGGGCCAGAGATTTGGAATGGGATTGATGATGACCTTAAGGTGCTGCCCTCTATCTCCAACTTTAAAAAACAACTAAAAAAATATTATTTATTAACTTATATTTAATATATAACTGCTTGTTCATGGACTGCTGGGATATATGAGTATGAATGTATCTGTATGTACTGTGTGTATGTCCTTGTGCGTCTTTTTTATGTTCTGTCATCATCGTCTGGTAACAGGTGGTGATCATGTACCTTTACTGTACTATCCTTTTCTTTTGTAAAATTACGGGCCCCTACCCATAAGCTTCTCTAGCTTCTTTGGGGAACCCATTCATCTTACCCATTTGATTTTGTTCCAATGACTGTATTATTATAATGCTTTTGGTATTTGTGAATAAATCCTAAATTAAATCCTAAATGAAATGTTCCAGCGTGTACAAATAACAAGGTCACATGAGACACAGCCATCTTCTAACCGTATATAAACTGGGAACTATATTCTCAGAAAGGGAAGCACTGCTACTTGGGCGGAGTGATATGCTGAGCTGCAGCATATCACTCCACCCAAGTAGCAGTGCTGTGAATAAGCTAATGTCCCAATAAGTCGGCGTGTTCCTTTAAGAGAATATAAATCGTTAGTATATTTTACTTTTAATACTTAAAGTACATTTAAAATCAGGTACTTTTTACTTTTACTTAAGTAGGGTTGTCACTGTGGTACTTCTACTTTTACTAAAGTAAATATCTCTCAGGTAGGGCTGTCAGTTTAACGCGTTGTTAACGGCATTAACGCAAACCCATTTTAACGCCGTCAATATTTTATCGCGAGATTAACAAAACAGACACTCGCCGCGGCCGCATGCAAAATTACGAATCCCGCTATGGCCACACCAAGACCCGCCCTACAAAGCAGCTCGATTGGTTGGGGTTAGGCATTTCACCTCGAGTGGTTAAGGTTAGGATAGCGGATTGGTCAGGGGATAGGACCTGAACAAATGGGGTTACATTACCTTGGACGCCTGGCCAATAATAGTGATAGAAGGGCGAATCTTGGCGTGGCCATAGTGGGATTCGTAATTTCGCCGGCCGCACACACTTGTTTGGGCTTGCAAGTTGCGTAGTGTAGGCTCGTCACGGCGATTAGCTTCGTTAGTAGTGAGAGAAACAAAGTGTCTCCTCTGTTCTTTCTGACCACGGTGGGAAACCTGGAGCAGGAAAAGTTAACCCTCTCCTTGATTTGACATTGTTTATGGAGAAGGAGAACCAGGAAATGAGTCAGGGGAAACCATAGTCGCTATGACGACCAGCCACGCTCGCCTCAGGCATGAGGCAGTACTATCTGCAATGGAAAATGGAGGTAACAGTGTTACATTATGTGACAGATTATTAGCTCCATGTGTGAATGTTAGTGTGAAATTCAACATTACGTATGTGCCAAAGTTGTTTTCAATTAAAAAGAACATTTGCACAAAGCAGCTGATCCACTTTTCCATGTTGATAAGAGAATTAAAATGAAAAAATATAATGACACAAAAAGAAATCAAGGGACATTTAGAATAGATAAAAATGTGCGATTAATTGTGATTAATCGCGAGTTAACTATGACATTAATGTGATTGCCGTATGACGTCATCTAGCGACTTTTAGCGACTTTTGGAGCTGGTGCTAGCGACTTTCATTGGAAAAGAGTTGGCAACACTGACCGCTGTCAACGGGCACAGAGCTTCGCCGGAGCTCCAACTGCTGTCTGTCCGCGTGGCCGTCTGACAGTCAGTATTAAATTGACACAGTTCATTACCGGTTAAAATTGTCTCGTTGTTGCATTAAATAGTAGTCTTATTCAGTGTTTTGGTACAGTTGGTTTTAACACCTGATGCGAAGAGTAGGCCCTCAGGAGTACACATGAAAACCCTGAAGAAGCAGTGTCGTTCTGCTCCGTCTCTGTTTAGTTTTACACTAGGTAGGTTAAAGGTATAATGGAGGATTTTCCCGAATTTTAGAAAAGAACCGCCCTCTCCACTTTTTGATAAAATGCACATGCGCAACACTCTACCTGCTCCCAAGAGGGAACGCCTATTAAACGTGTGCACAAGAGAGCATGCACGAGCCTAGTTCTCTACAAGCCTACTTTCCAAAAGAAGATTTGCACTTTTTCCACTATGTCAACCTCGCCACCGGTAATTGAAAATCTATTTACAACAAGCATCTCTATAGCTAACGTTAGCATGCTACAGGCCAACAAACAAACTATCGCCGAGAGCGGGGAGCCAGCGGTCGGAGGCTTTTATATACTGTCTACGGTGGGACGCTGTGGCCGTCTGCTCACTGGCCTGTCACGGCACGTACGATGGCCTTACGTAAACATATCCCAGAATGATCGACAACTAGGAGGACCAATAGTCTTGATGATCCACCCGGAAAAAGAAAATCCTCCACTATACCTTTAAACTCTGCAATTAATCCATGGTTCACATGTATGCATGAACTGTGATGGTCCATTACACTGTAGGCTATATTCAGTATCACTGATAATTTTTGATCAATAGAATGTAGAAAACACTTCACAACATGTGTATCCATAACATGATTGTGTTATTGTACAATTTAGCAGTAGCCTCTGTAAGTCAATCCTACATTTTTCACAGTGGGAGCAAAACATGCTCCTTGGGGAAAAAGTGACCATAAAGCCCTGTTCATGCTGTGTGTTGTCGTATCCGGCCCATGTCCCGGATGTGAAAGCCTACTGAATATAATAATTTTCCATTATATTTTGTATTTTGAATTGTTACCTGCCACCAGAATTTCGTGATTTCCTTGCCATAAATATAGACGTTTTTACCCTGCTTTATGTGTTCCCCCAAAGGCCAATTCTGAGCAAGGAAAAACCCTGAAGTATAATCACAGACAGCCATAAAAATATATTTAATTTGCAGAGTTAGAGAGTTAAAACCGTTGAAAAGATGGAGAACCAGACAGACAATATGTACAATGTCAACAGAGAGAAACACGGACAAATGAACAGACAGTGACGACAAAGAACAACATACTGTAGAGAATGACAGTAACAGCATACAAACGGCATAAATAGGCAGTATGTGTAAATTGTAGGGCTGTCAATCAATTAAAAAATGTCATTGAATTAATTACATACTCTGTGATTAATTAATCTAAATTAATCGCATACATTATTTTTGCTGTGAAAGTATTTTAAATATTTCAATTCAAATGAATCAATCAGAATAATCAGCATTAGTGACATTAAAGTTAAACAACTCATTATTTTCACTGTTCAAATAATGACCATAACAATCAACAATATATGCTGAGGAAAGAAATTCAAAAGTGCTTCAGGAATAGGGTTTTTTCACTAGTAAATTGCTATTGAATGACAAAAACATCCGCCAGATTTTACAATAACTTTGAATGCACCACAAGGCTGTAGGTTACCAGTTTCCGTCTGTGCTTTTCGGACAACGGCTGCAGCTGCAGAAGTGTCGGAATCCTCTACAGTGAGTGAAATACAGTCAAACTTTACACAGTTTAACGTTAGCTGTCAGCATTTTAATCGTGTTTAATCCCTATGCTAGCTAGTGGTAGGCTAACGTTACCTGCTGTTGAGTGTATTGTTAACTAGCGTGTTAACTGCCTGTGCCAACGCATTCTCTCTTCTCCCTCCTTCATTTTACAGTTGAATAGAGGTTAGAACGGCTCCGGGTGAAAGGTCAATATGGAATGGATTTATCTGCGTTATTTTTTTTAACGCGCTATTTTTTCTCAGATTAATTAATCGAAATGACGCGTTATTTTGACAGCCCTAGTAAATTTGTTATAAACGTTTGCTCTTTAAAAAGTAGTAAGCATTGTTTTCCAGTTACTTACATTAAATATTTAAAAATATGTTACATAAGGTACTGCTTATATTCTTTTACCATCTGTAGCCTACACAAATGTAATTAGTGAATGCACGTGTCTGTGGGTGGGGCTGCATGGACGTGGTGATGTGGGCTGGTGTGGCTACAGTTCCAGGGCTGAATTTTTGTCCGAGTCCGCCCCTGTTAGGATCACATATGAACGATTCCTCCTGTGTTTGTCTTTGTTCTCTGGAAGGATGGTGCCTATGAGGAGATACAGGAGCGCATCCAGAAGCCAGGCTCAGGAACTGCACTCAACACTATTTATGTCACAGTCAACGCTCCCACAAACTAGGGATCGGCCAATATGTCGTTTGTCAACACATTTAAATAATTTAAAAAAACAATAAACCTGAAAAGTAGCCATTGAAATAAAGTGCTTCATTAGTAATTTAAGACTGCCATGATGCTAGTGGTGGAGGGGCAGTGCATGGTCTGCACGTGAACTGCACCATCTCCAGCAACACAGAGCTGCCTGTGGACGCCTGTCTGTAAATAATGCTATCGCCGAACGCAGCAGCCGCGCAACGGCCAATACCGGTACACGTAAAAACGCAAATATTGGCCCGATATATCGGCCGTAGGGCTGGGCAATTTTATCGATTCTGCGATATAAATCGATATTTTTTTTCCCAAGAAAGTATTGATTTTTAAGCCGCGAGTATCGATATATGTCCCATTCAAATCCTCTGTGTTTACCCCCGTTCGCGTTGCATGAAGAGCGATTTGGTCAGCCAGCCGCTAGTGTAGAGCAAGAACCCATACTACCTCTTCCTGTTTACGGAGTGTAATGGCAAAAATACTTCTAAAGCACATTCTTTTATTAGGATTTATCTGATTACTGTATGTGTTAACTTAAGAAAATGGTTTCTAACAGATGAACAGCTAAAACTATAAACTTTGATTAACTGAAGACTGAAGTGTCTTTTTCGCAAGGTCTTTACTGACGTGTGTTTAGAACAAGTTTAGATTAGGCACCGTAAACAGAATCCTACAGTGTCTCTAAAACAGTTTTCTATTCCCCGGCAGCTGATACAAGGAAAGGTGTTATGACTTGGGTTTGACTGGGCCAAAAGGCATGACATGACTCTTTGCTTTTTGTTTGTGTAACTGGGTCTTTGTAAGATCCATGAGGGGGGGGGGGAAGGAAAGCCGTCACCATTTGTTTTGATTCTCTATATGTTGGTTTTCTGTGAGTTAAAGACTCAGAGCGCTCTTGCATAGCCATCGAGGTGGCTGTGTTACAACGTTTCTCCATTTGCAAATGAGAATAAACACTCAATAACCAGACTTTGGTTTCTGCTCAATGGTCTTCATTTGTTTCACTATAAGCTTTAAACCTTTTATTTACTTACACCGTGTTATTAGGAATAATTTCCATGACATTTTGGTGCAGAAACCCGGGATGGATGAACACGAGAAGAGATCTCTCCGGGCCCTGAAGTCTCGCGAACCAGGAGATTAATCTCCTGCCTCTAACCTCGACCATAAAAAGGGTTTTCTTGAGAGAAAGAGGTCAGGGAGGGGAGAGACTCTCGACTGTTCCACTCCATTCCAAACGAACGGAAAACAATTTCAACCAACACGGGTAAGATCAAATTTTAACGGATTTAATTGGAAATTCAATATTTTTGAAAACGAACCCTGAAAACAAATTGAGAAGAATCATAATTGTAAAGAAACATAATTATTGATTGAGGACCAGGGAAAACAAAGACTGAGTTGGATTTGAGTAATTGAAACTGGGTTTTTGTGTTTTATTTAGTTTATTAAAGGGGTGATTTTAACCACTCAATAATCAAAAATAAGGACTAATTCAGGAGGCATTTCAGGCAAAAGACGGACATATTTTCCAAGTTTTCCCACGAACGGAGTGACAAGATTAAGCAGCTCTGGTTCTAAGTATTAGTGGAACTAGGGAGGTCACTGTTAATCAAAACTTAGCAGCTCTGGTTCTAAGTATTCTTGGCACTAGGGAGGTCACTGCTAAACAAGTTTAAACAGCTCTGATCCTAAGTGTTCTTGGGACTAGGGAGTCACTGTTAAACAGGTTTAAACAGCTCTGATCCTAGGGGTTCTTAGGACTAGGGAGGTCACTGTTAAGTTTTCCAGTCCTATACAACCAGGAAGGACGAGCTGGGAAAGAGAGAGGACGAAGAGGACACATATTTCTGTGCACCGCCGTCCAAAACCTCAGACCCGACTACCGGACAGAACCGCCACAGCAGTCCACTCTGCATCAGGTGGAAAGGAACAACAGGACCAAAGAAAGAACAAACAATGTAAGAGACTTGACGAATCCATGTTTGAAGCGTATGTCTGCATGTTAACAACAGGCCGGTGGGCAACATATGGAGCGCGGACCCGAAAGAGGCCGCGGCCACAAAGAGCGTGGTCGCGCCAGGCCAGGAGGCCGAGGAGGGTACCGTGGACGAAATAATGAGCCCTACAACCCAGACCACTGTTGGTACTGCAAGGACTTTGAACATTGGGTATGTAACTGCCCGAAGAAGAAAGCACAAACATCTCAGAGGGAGAACAACATGACTGACTGAGTCTCAAAGCTGATTGAGGACGGTAACACAGACACACTCAAAGACACACACACAGCTTCATGCAATGAAGAAATGCTTCTGCACTGATACACAGTTTTTTTTGTTTGCTATTAGGGACAAATCGATAGGGTAAAAAGATTGTTATAGACAGATTTAACCAACATACTGATCTTTTTAGATCCTATAAGAAATGCCTAATTGTGTATAGTTATAGTAGGCCCACTTAATTTTTGGTATTTGACACCATGGGGTTATAAATGTAATTATTAGAGTTTTAAAAGGATTGACATACAACAGCTCACTGGTCATTTCCTTATTGGGTAAATTGAGTTTACTAATTCTATTTTTAGGTAAAACTGAACGACAAATCAGAAAGTTTTCTGACAGACTAGTGGTTGTTTTTCTTTCCTCTCTGGAAATGCTAGAAAAAAGGAATGAACCACTTATGCTTTTTATGACTTCGAATTTAGGTTCAGCAATGTTGATTTTGATACACGTTCTTGTCATAGATCGTTACAATGTGATATGATTTCAAGATACAAATTGGATAAACGGACTGCAGTACCCAGTGCTTAGTTTAAATTGTGACTATGCTATTAATTAGTATTACCTTGTGTTGCAAACATGATAAATAAGATAAACTACATAGTTTTGTTGGGTTTATCTGAGCTTATTGGTTAAGACAATATTGAAACTGATTCAGGTTTATAGAGAACTAGATTCTATCAGCATTTAATATTGTACTCTAGTGAGATTTCAGCAGAACTGCACTATAGATTTTGGTTGCATTTGAGTTAATATATGATAAAATTGTTTAAACTATTAACATGATGTTGAAAACGTTTTGTTTTGGTGATTGGTGTTTTAACTTTTGTTGCTTTTATACAGGGTATTTCTGTGTAAGACAGGACAGTGTTAATGCTAGAAAAAAGGAATGAACCACTTATGCTTTTTATGTGTATTACTGATCTTTAGGATCCATAAAACAAAAAGGCTCAGTTTTGCTTCCTACAAAGTATGAGTTGTAAACTTATAGGCAGACACTTAATGTGTCTATTTTGGTACTAGGGTTGTTCCCATGTTTCCAGTTGTGCGTCTTGATAAAAATCATTCTTTGACTGATTATTCTAAATGCACACTTTTGTTTACATTTCAAGTGTTTCTCTTTGCCAGCCTGTTAACCTCCTGGCTGAGAGGAAGTACGTTGTTGCCTACAGAGGTACACATGAAGCCATAACAATCACACTGTGCTTCTTTTGTTTTCATTTTTGGGAAAAAATCAAGACATTTGGATGAATGAGCGTGAGTGTTGTTGTCTACTGGAAGAATAAATGTGCAGTATGACTAAAAACTTGACTGATGAACTTTTCAGACTCTCTCACTCAAATGTCTCATATTTGTTCATCTTGTCTCCTACAGATCAGGAGACTAAATCAGGACGTTTTTATGACTTACTAGACTGACTGACTGACTGGACGGATTGTTATGAAGAAAACTTTCGCCACAGCGCGTGTTTGGGCCTGCAGTGTTCACCGTTTGGGTGAAGTCTGTGCCTAACACACACTTTTCCACGGTAAAAATAAAGCTTTTTCCAATTGATGTTTCACCAATTTTTTGCCTCAGGGTACCGCTTTGCTTCTGAGGGAAAATTGTGGTCATCAAAAACGGCGCTCCGACTACCGGCCTCAAAAACATCAGTATCCGATAAAACAGGAAGCGATCGATGTAACCGTATGGGTTCTCGTTCTTAACTCCTCATTGGCTGTTGGAGTCATTTTTAACCATATTTTGATAAACGGTGTGCACACAAAGATTTTTGGAGTTTTTGTCAAAAACAGTTAGATATCACTGTGATCTGATATATAGTTTGGGGTAAGACTAAATTGGGATTTTTTGGTACATGAAACATGTTTATTACTGTATTATCATTGTTGAGCTGTCTTTCCAATATACTTACAAATCAATTAGCTGCTAAAACCATTTATTTGGCTGACAGGATTGTTCGGAACAACATTTTCTTAGAGGCGTTGAATAGATGTGTGTTACAATGCAAAAGGAGGAGTGTTGTTTTCTTTTCCTTACAGGGAGCAGCTAAGGTGGGGGCTTTCACACACGCACACACACACCCAAAGATAACATGGGGGAGGAGTTGTGCATGTGGGGGAAGGAGACATTTGGATTTCGAATTTAGGTTCAGCAATGTTGATTTTGATACACGTTCTTGTCATAGATCGTTACAATGTGATATGATTTCAAGATACAAATTGGATAAACGGACTGCAGTACCCAGTGCTTAGTTTAAATTGTGACTATGCTATTAATTAGTATTACCTTGTGTTGCAAACATGATAAATAAGATAAACTACATAGTTTTGTTGGGTTTATCTGAGCTTATTGGTTAAGACAATATTGAAACTGATTCAGGTTTATAGAGAACTAGATTCTATCAGCATTTAATATTGTACTCTAGTGAGATTTCAGCAGAACTGCACTATAGATTTTGGTTGCATTTGAGTTAATATATGATAAAATTGTTTAAACTATTAACATGATGTTGAAAACGTTTTGTTTTGGTGATTGGTGTTTTAACTTTTGTTGCTTTTATACAGGGTATTTCTGTGTAAGACAGGACAGTGTTAATGGAGAAACCACTAAACATCATTTATATATACTGAGTGTTTGAGTCATGTGTTTTACATGCCTCAAACAGGAGGGATAATAGTAGCTTTATAAATAAGATGTTTAAAGTATAAAGTGTTCACATCATTTGGATTTTTAAGTACATTTTTATTAACAGTTAAGGTTCAGTAGGTAATATGTTTAGCAGGGTTCGAATTACAAAGTGGCTTTCGGGGGAGCCCTATTTTCCGATCCTCCCTGACTGACTTTAACGCCATTTAAAACAATAGGTTTACTTCAAAACGCAAGCGTCAGACGCTGTCAGTGTTAGGGCAAAAAGCTCTGTCCGCGGTTCTGAATCAACCGCGCTTAGGCTTACATCGTGCAAATCATGATAAAAACAGAATAACTCATATAACAATCATAAATAAATATTAAATAGGATTAGGGCCAATCCTCACAAACGCACAGATCAAGTAAGTAATTCCATGATTCTTACCTTAAATCAGAAGTGACCACAGAGGCCTGGGGTCTTCTGTCTTTGCTTTCCGTCCTGTAACCCAGGATGTTGAGGGTCGGTGACCGGCTTTAATCCAAGATGATACAAAAGGCAGAGGGTTAAATTGCTCCAAAGGGGGTCCATTCAGATCCATGAAGAGAAGCGAGGAGAGGCTTTGTTCACGCAACTTGTTGCGATACTTGCTGTCAGTAGAATTCACGGCAGAAAATCCCCTCTCACACTCAGCTGAGGTGGGCAAGTAGGTCAGACTTGCTGTTTGAAGTTTGACAAGCGTTTTCCCTGGTGCTCTGTTTTGCAATTTAAAGTCCCGGAACTCCTCGACAGCCTCTCGGGCTGGTTCTCCCAGTGTTTTTGCCAATGCTCGAACTTCAGTTTCCCCATATAGGATACGGGCGCTATGTTGCTGTGGCCAAAAGCGTTTATCCAGCGGTTTCAGCATCTGGACAAGGTCCGGTTCGGGCAGTCGCTTCTTTAGGCTGTTGATTACAGACTGATTGAACTGAAGACGGTTTATCTTCGGCCTGCTCTCTGAAAGCTCAACATCTTTAAACAAGCCAGTCAATATGCGCTGTTCGGCTTTTTGTGTGGATTTTCCTCCCCTTGCTTTCATGGCTGTCAAGACGTCAATGGTCTGCTGAATGTGGCAACTTGCATCAACTAAAGATGTTTGTTTGCGTTGCAGTTTTAGTGACAGACTTTGTAGTTCTCGTAGGACATCCTTCATACAAGCCAAATCAGCCAAAAACCCCGTGCTTGTGAGGAGTTTGTGCAGGCCCCTAAATTTCTGCCTCTCTGTGTCACAGCGAGATGTGTCTTCCATGGCTGTCCTGAATTGGCGTGCCAGTGCGGGATAATCGTTCCATACTGCCTTCACAGTGCGAAAACTACTAGCCACCCAACGAATTGTAAAGATTTGACCTATTTTTAGGATTTCCATGTTCAAACCTGTAGCTGCCTCCTGGAGCAAACGGGCGTTTTTTGATGACTGGTTATAGAGGGCATACAGTTTTGAGATAAAAAACTCAAATTGGTTACACCCAGCTACTTCCTTAAGTGCGTCTTTGACAGCTAACTCAAGTCGGTGAGCTAGACAGTGTATAGACTGAACTTTGGGGAAATCTTGTTTGAGTTTAGTGACGAGTCCGCCGACTCTGCCCGTCAGTACCGCTGCTCCATCCGTTGCAATGCAGATGAGATTTTTTCCCAGAAACTCATCATCCAGTCCCGCTTGTCTCAAGCTTTTCCTCAAGCTTCTGTATATCGATTCGGCATCCGTGCCTTCTGAAAGCTCAACGATATCTAAAAAAACATTGTCCACTTCCCCCGTTCCTGTCATGTCACACCGCACGTATATGATCATATAAGCCAGGCCATGAACTGTGCTCTCATCTATCGTGATACTGATTCGTGACCCCAGTTCTTTTACTTTTGAAACGAATTTAGCTCTCATTTCACTGGCGATATGTCCGATTATTTCAGCACAAGCATGGTCTGATTTGTGCACATTTCCCACGTTTGCACCATTAAGTTTTTGAAGGGACATTACAGCAGGGAGCTTTCTGTAGGCCATTTTTTCCTTGGCCACCATATAAGCAGATCTGAAAGACGTAGCTGTTTCTTGCATTAAATTAGCATTTACCTCAAGCACCTTGTTTGGGAGCACATCCTTTTCCTTCATCTCCGAAATCTCAAGCGCTCTTTTGTGTGCCAAACTGTCTCGATGCTTGTAAATCTTTTTCCGCAGGTTATTCTGTGACTCGCTGCTGACCTCTCCATTCATCCATTCCTCTGACAGATGTACTCCCGTTGGTCTTTCGGCGAGCAACAGGCTTTTTACCTCCATGCATACTGTACATCCTAGCTTCTGATTTTTGGAGTAGAGCCATGTATTCCTGATTCTCCACTCATTCCATTGCTTTGTTGTCCAGTTGAAAGGTGTTGCATGATCGCCTGGTTCGCTGCAGGTCGTGGTATCTGGCGCCCAAGTCTCGCTATCATCGATGCTGTCACTAGCACTAGCAGCAACTTTTAGCGGCGGCGCCGGCGGTAACACCGGCAAGCTAGCTGTACCTGGTGCGCTGTCATCACTCGTCTTGTTTTTTTTTGTAAATCCAAATTGGCCGAGGTTTGGTTGCTTCCTTTTTGACATTTTTAGTATCCACAGTGTTCCAAAACAATGAATAAAGTATTTTTTTAACTTGAAGTTAGGCTAATATTAATTACCATATCTAGGCTATGTACCAACTCAAGTGAGAAGTTCAAATGGTGACGTAAACGTAGTGATTTGAGTGCAGCGCCGCCACGCATGGATGGTCAACAGGAGACACAGCATTGCATTTAGTGGAAACCGATGTTAAATAATAATGTAATGAGCGAATACACACACAACACTGACGCATTTTAATATTATAATTTATGTCAGGAACCTTAATGTACAGAAAATCTATCTGTGACACAAAAATGAACAGTGTTTTAGAGCTCCCCCTAAATGTCTCAAAGAAGGCTTTCAGGGGAGCCCAGGTCCTTTTCAGGGGAGCCGAGCTCCCCTTAGCTCCCCCGTAATTCGAACCCTGATGTTTAGACTAAAAACAGTAGCACATTACACAGACAGTCTGTGAAAAGATAATGTTCCTCTGTTTTCCTAAGTTTCCAAGAACAACTACAAATCAGAGCCGAGGAATCTCTGCATAGTCTCAAATGACTGCTCATGAACTGCAGTAAAACTGAATGCCAAATTGAATAAAAAATGATCAATATTCTGTTAGTTCATTGCCTATTTCTCACCTAAAATTCTTTCAGGAACATATTTTAGTAATGCAAAATTAGCTGAAATATGGGAAAGTTTTCCCTAATGCCATTAGGAGCACCAGGAAGAGACAGAGGGAGGTGGATTTGATTCCACAAATGATCTGATTGGTGTAAACAAATATTGAGATGTTTTTATCCAAGTGGCCAGCTAGCTGTAGCTTTAAATGACATCACTACTTGCATGATAGCTTTTCAACATTAAAGGCCTAATACAATTCTCATAATTAAGTTTGTAGTGTTGGCTTCAAAATATTATTAAAATAGGATAGTGTGATGGGGAAACCTTTTAGTACCATCATCACTGACAGCTCTGAGGAGTCATAATTAAGATCAAATACTAAATAATTGATATGTCTATGATAGTCATGTGGTAAAACATTGTTGTGTTCATTTTTAATTTTCCCAGTCCTTAGTTATTTTAAATACAGTCTTTGTATTTTTCTAATTCTGATTGACTTGCACTAAACAACCCTTAGAGTAATTTGGGCCTAAAGGGAGCAACTTTCAGAACAAGTGTTTCCTTTAAGCACATTTTATATGGATTATTATAGAGTAAATTAAGGAGAAGAAAGACTTTGTAAATTTTTAAGGTTCACTAAATGAGTATGGATGTTGGCATGGAGATCAGGTGCCACTGTGCTTATCACTTGAATGGTCAATACTGTGCAAACACAGAGCTCCTTTGGACAACGGCTTTACCGTTTAATGCGAAAAGATCAAGATCTTGCTGTAATCTCAGTCCGATTGAGATTTCCCTTTGGGAACAAAAACATCTTTAGGGATAGGACATCTTCCCTCCACCGCTCAGTGCGAAAAGGACAGGTGAAATGTTGTGTACAATTTTCTTCTGCGCTCTCTCTACCATGAGTTTCCAGGGTTTTTAGCAGGCTGGCCAAGGAAGGTAGAATGGGCGCTGCATCAACTCAAACCAGGAGACTTGGTGCTAGTGAAGGACAGCAGGAGGAGAATGGACACCCACGGCAGTAAAGATAGCAGAGAGAGCCACATGGATTCACGCCACACACTGCAAGCAGGTTCCTGACCAGTGGAGCAGCTAGGTTTGCGATAACCTGCAACAAGAGTCAACAATTTCCGTTGTGTCGCCAACGAAAGACAACTGAGAGTGAGCCTGACAGACGGCGATTCTGTGCTACTCTCAGCAACCGACGAGAAGACAGCGTGGGAAAAGGGTGATAACCTCACCTTGCATCAAAGAGTGAAAAACTGACTTACAAACTGGTATGGCCACTGATTAAACTTTTTGCAGGAAAAAACAGTGACACTGAACACTGCAGCAACAATTCACTCTGCACCTCTGTTCAGCAATGAAAACACACACATAGTTTAGGTACTGACGGAGTTTGACTTCTCTGAAGCTTCAGAGGGAAGTGTATTTTCTTTCCACTTTTGTTTCCACAAAACAACTGGTGGCTGAGAAAAACAACAAATGGAGCAGTCAGACCGGAAACGGCGGAAATGGTACCCTCCACGACAATTCAGGGGTTCAGAGTTTGTGGTGTTTTTATGTTTTGTTACTGCATTTGTGGTGGTTGCGTTTGTGATATTAGAAAGATATGATAAACAATTGATTGACGTAATGACCTCTGCTAACAAAACCTTCCCAAATACCACTGCCACACCCACACACATTGAAGTCACTCATGCAGCACAGAGGGGGGGAAAACGCCGCGAGATGCGCTCGGCAGATGACACTTCCAGAGAACTATGGCGCTCGCACTATAATAAGTACGGTAGATCAAATATCACTGTAATGGCTAATATGACCTCTACTTTCATGCTTAACCCTTGCGACTATTTCTTGGGTAGGGAAGGGGGGTTACATGGTGGGCGAGCTGAAATCTACATATGCTATGTTTACACAGTGAAAGACATACTTTATATACATATTATACATATATTTATATACATGTTTTATATAGAAATAATTCCATCGCCCACATCTGACATTCCACATAGACAACCTTTGACCGAAACGCTTGAAATTATGACAAATCAATGGACTTCCTTGGCTAATATTGACGATGCATATAATTATTATTATTATTATTAGTTATTAGGAATAATTTCCATGACAGGAGTCAGGTCAAACCATAGACATATATAAAGTAGACGCCGCATCGACCGCTACTGCCTACTGGTGCTGACGAGCCATAGTGCCGCCATCTTGGACCGGTCGCCCGCTCCATTCAGTGTAATCTGTTTGGCAGGTGCAATGAGTTGTCAGTGCATTTAAATAATCATACCTCACTGGGGGTTTTTTCTGCAAAGGTCATACACGTAGCTATGATACATGACACATGGTTCGGCGTATTTTAATATTCATAGTCGGCTTAACAGTAATAGAATATTCTGATATATGATATAAAGTGACCACGTCCGAGAACAAAACAGGGAACATAATCATAATAATAAAAGGAAGAAAGACAGGGACATTTCCAGTTTGACTATCTGATTGAAAAACGTAATGTTGTGTCTTCAAAAACAAAACGGGGACAGAGGTATATTTTTCTGTATTTAGCCAGGGACAGGCAACCAAAAATGGGTACTGTCCCCTGAAATGATATATGATGTAGGCTATGATAGGTAGTTTGCAAATCACACACTATAAATATGATATAAAAGCAGAAACAGATAGTGGCAGTAAAGTCAGATATTTTAATACATTTAAGAAACTATATATGATTATATTGGAGTTCACTTGAAGCTTTTATTTCTCTGTCACTCACTCTCTCTCACACACACACACACACACACACACACACACACACACACGGGTAGCACGATTATGACAAAATGTGATATTGCGATATCAATATGAATTAAGATATTTTTAAACATATCAAATTACAAAATAGATTCATAACAAATTAAACAAGTTTTCATCATCATATATTGGACTGGTACAACATAAATAAATAACAACCATGTCTACTGGTTGTACAGTATAAAATATATAAAGAAAACAGGATATGTTCTACTGGTTGTACAGTATAAAATATATAAAGAAAACAGGATATGTTCTACTAGTTGTACAGTATAAAATTAGGGCTGTCAGTTTAACGCGTTATTAACGGCGTTAACGCAAACCCATTTTAATGCCGATAATTTTTTTAACGCACGAGTAACGCATAGAGAGAGCAACGGGATCTGTTAGTCCACTTCTTTAACTGTCTATGGCCACGCCATGTCCCGCCCTACGAAGCAGCTGATTGGTTTGGTTTAGGCATTTCACCGCCAGTGGTGAGGATAGTGGATTGGTCAGGGGATAGGACCTGAACAAATGGAATTACGTTACCTTCGACGCCTGGCCAATAGTAGTGATTGAAGGGCGGGTCTTGTAATTTCGCAGACCGCAAACAAACCAGACACAAGCCTCGGCCGGTTTTTAGCTTGCTAGCCGCGTAGCTTGTAGGCTCGTGATGGCGATTATCTTCAGAGCGAGCGAGTAGTGACTCTACAGTCAGTGAGAGAAACAAAGTGTCTCCTCTGTTCTTTCTGACCACGGTGGGAAACCTGGAGCAGGAAAACCCTCTCCTTGATTTTACGGTGGTTATGAAAGAGAACGAGAACCAGGAAATGAGTCACGGGAAACCAGTTGCTATGACGACTGGCTATGCCGCTGACGACGCTATGAGCCCATAGACAGTAGGAAGAGCCACGCTCGCCTCAGGCATGAGGCAGTACTACCTGTAGTACTATCTGCAGGACTATCTACAGTACTATCTGCAATGGAAAATCGAGGTAACAGCGTTACATTGTGTGACAGATTATTAGTTCCAAGTGTGAATGTTAGTGTGAAACTGAACATAACGTATATGACAATGTTGTTTTCAATAAAAAAAAAACATTGTCACAAAGCAAGCCGATCTACTTTTCCATGTTGATAAGAGAATTAAAATGAGAAAATATAATGGGACAAAAAGAAATCAAGGGACATTTAGAATAGATAAAAATGTGCGATTAATCGCGAGTTAACTATGACATTAATGCGATTAAATATTGACAGCACTAGTATCTTTTGGTATGCATTTCAGAAAAAAATGGTTAGGATTCAGGTGTAATTGCAAATAGTGATTAATCATGATTAATCCACTGAAAATTGTGATTAATTTGATTAAAAATTTTAATCATTTGACAGCCCTATATAAAATATATAAAGAAAACAGGACACAACTGATCATTATAGCCTTTGAAGTGGGCTCTAAATCAAACACAACTAAGCCACACAGCCAACGGACAGGACGCAGCGCTCCACAAAATAAACTAAGTATTGTATACTTATTGCGACTTTCGATATATTGCAATAACGACATTGAGTCGATAAATCTTACACCCCTAACACACGCACGCACGTACCAGTACTCTGTTTAAAATAGCAGGATGAAATGAAGTTTTTATTTAAACTGCACATGTACTTGGTTGAAACTCCCTTGAAAAGTCTGCAAACTTAATTTATGTAGCAATTTTCAAAACACAGTTAGAGAGTGCTTTACAGAACCCACAGGAAAGAGAGAGAGAGAGAGAGAGAGAGAGAGAGAGAGAGAGAGAGAGAGAGAGAGAGAGAGAGAGAGAGAGTGTGAGTGAGTGAGTGAGTGAGTGAGTGAGTGAGTGAGTGAGTGAGTGAGTGAGTGAGTGAGTGAGTGAGTGAGTGAGTGAGTGAGTGAGTGAGTGTGTGTGTAGTTTATCTGTTTATAAGATAAAAGACAATCTCTTTGGAGATGAACCGGGAAGCTGAAGACGGATAGAATCAGGGCCGTTTGAAGGAATTTGGGAGCCCTAAGCAAAATGGACATGGAGGCCCACCAACCCCCCGCCCCGCACGCATATATGCACGCAAAGCCTACAGGAACCACAGCATAGCCATAAAGTTCACCCACACTTTATATAAATAAAAAAATGTTTACAGTGCATAAACTGCTGTTGCATAAACTGTGCACGTGGAAATTTGACAGGCACTACTGTATATTAAAATTTCTGAAATGTCCATGGGCAAAAGTGACTGGTATTTACACAGTTTGGTGGGAATTCAATAGTGATTTTTTTCTAACAATATGACAGGACACACTTATCCTTTTAAACTTTGGGCTGTGCAGAATATCAGCTGTAATTCTAGAGCTTGTGGTGGTACCTTGTGCTATAGAGGAAACATCAGTACTGAGAAGTGATGCATCTGTTGATGTTGAGGATGAAGTTGATGGTGTAGCTGGGAAAATAATTGAAAAAAATTACCTGTGAAGTACGTTTTGCCATTTCACTGTTAGCATATTGAAAGAGGTCACTATTAACAGCTCAGCTCAGTGAGAGAAATTCACTCTACCTTCATCAGTGGAGGTATCCTTAGGAAGAGCCTGAGGGCTGAGAAATTTAAGCAAAGCACCTTGAGGGAGAAAGAAAAGATGGTAACACTTTATAATAACAATCATTAAAGGTATAGTGGAGGATTTTCTTTTTCCGGGTAGATCATCAAAACTATTGGTCCTCCTAGTTGTCAATCATTCTGGGATATGTTTACGTAAGGCCATCGTACGTGCCGTGACAGGTCAGCGAGCAGACGGCCACAGCGTCCCACCGTAGACAGTATATAAAAGCCTCCGACCGCTGTCTCCCCGCTCTCGGCGATAGCTTGTTTGTTGGCCTGTAGCATGCTAACGTTAGCTATAGAGATGCTTGTTGTAAATAGATTTCCACTTACCGGTGGCGAGTCTGACATAGTGGAAAAAGTGCAAATCTTCTTTTGGAAAGTAGGCTTGTAGAGCCATGCCGACAGCAACTTGTAAACAGAGTGTGCACGAGGAGAACTAGGCTCGTGCATGCTCTCTCGTGCACACGTTTAAGAGGCGTTCCCTCTCGGGAGCATTTTTTTAAAAAGTGGAGCAGGCGGTTCTTTTCTAAAATTCGGGAAAATCCTCCATTATACCTTTAATAGATGGTAAATTGATAGTTAATTAGTCTGAAGTTAATTGTCATTTAACTGTTAGCAAACAATGACATTATAATTAAATGTTTACTAATTATTAGTAGTGCTGTAAATTAACAGTTTATTGTAACACAGATTATATCTATCATATAATATATTTGGTATCGATTAAATATAAATGGACTGTATTTATATAGCGCTTTTCCAGTCTTAACGACTGCTCAAAGCGCTTTAACAGAGTACAGGAACCTTTCACCATTCACTCACAGTCACACGCTGTGGCCGGGGCTGCCATACAAGGTGACACCTGCTCATCAGATAAACATCCACACACATTTACACTCCACTTGGGGTTCAGTGTCTTGCCCAAGGACACTTCGACATGGGACTGCAGGGCCGGGGATCGAACCACCAACATCTATAAACATTACATAGATAGACGGACCAGATATTCCTAACACTTTGTTAAGGGTTACTAATGCTTAAAAACATTAAGCTAATGTTTGATGCATGGAACATATTGTGTGGTTTTCCTAACCCCCATTTGGTAAACAGATTATCACGGTGGAATAGTTAGTATAGCATGCTAACGTTATGCCACTTTCATCAAAACCTATTACAAAGCTATAGCAATGTCATGTCATTAAATACGATAAACTGTGATTCTGGAACAGATCTGCGTCTTCCTTATCCCGTTAAAAAACATATTACAGTTGTATGTAACCATATTCTGCCGTTCGAAAAAAAGTTGCACTAACTGTTCAACAAGCAGCATTTGCCGTCAGGCAGGTTACAGGTAACGTTAGCTAACATAAACATATTTTTGCTAGCCTACCTGCTGCAAAATTACACCAAGACAAGTAGAGCTATTTTATCCAGTGTAATTTATCACTTACCACTATCTTGTTTTTTCTTATCCTCCTCTTCCTTTCTCTTCTTCCTTTTCTGGCTTCCTGAAGCATAATTCCACTTCATGATGACTGCTGACCGAGGAGGTTTTGTATTTTGCCGGCAGCAGAGATCAGGAGAGGGGCCCCTTGAGGGGGATCCCGATAACAGTGTCATTGCACTTTACTGCATTGACTATCAAAGGGGCGCTCACAGTTTGTCGTTGCATTTTATTCTTAACCAGTCGTTGTCTTGGGGCCCCAGGCCAGCTCGGGGCCCCAAGCAATTGCTTGGTTTGCTTGCCTTGTCGCGACGGGCCTGGATAGAATAACACCATCTCGTTAATCTGACCGTCCTATCGAAATCACCCTGGTTAAAATGGTGACAGCACAGCACTGATGAACAGCTGGCAGTAAATCCTTCTCTCCTCAAAGCCACTTCCCACTTCTTCCTCACATCTTTGTTCTTGGGAAGCCTTCAAAATGAAAAAAGAAGATTTGGGAGAGTCTACACAAAAACATTTCAAAAGGAGATCAAGCTTATTTTCTTCCTTCACATTTCTTAGAACCTTTCTTCAACAAACTCCTATTTTGATGCATATCTGTTGATAATGAACCAACGTTGCTTGTTTTGCAAACCATTCTACAGTCAGATGTTATGTTGCCTTTATTTTAAGTAAGTGGGGGGGGGTATGAGACATGACAGGTATCTTACTTTTGTTGGGGTGAATTACATGTGACTAATACACAGTGTTGGGCAAGCTGCTTGGAAATTGTAGTGAGCTAAGCTATCATGAATAAAGCTTCACTACACAAAAGCTACCACCCAGTCAAATGTAGCAAGCTAAGTAAGCCAAACACAGCAGTAGGCTAGTTCACTATATAGGAATTAAGCTACTTTAAGTTGCGCTAATTTCACTTGACAAGAAAAGTGTAGCTTGTGTGGCCAAGCGACTTGATAAATAAAAGGAGTTAAGCTACTGAAAAGTTACTTGATTCAGTAAATAGAGACGCTACCACCAAAATACTAGCTAAGTTACTAGCTAAGCTACAAATAGCGACTGCCCAACACTGATAATACAGTCTGCGCCACTTGTGTAAAATTCGCTGGCCAATGTTATACCAGTAATATTTGTTTTATTTCTACAATAGCATTCTTGGGTCAGTTGTAATCTAAGTCAGTGTTATGGAATATGATTTATCTGTTGGCATCTTCGGGCCTTACGTTTCCTGCATGTCACACAGTTATCAACGATCTTCTTTGTCTTATGGGCTTCTTGAGCTAGAAGAGTGGATACCCATGATGTGCAGGGCAAGATTGGTACTGCAGTTTTTTCTTCATTAAAGATTTGGAATCTTCTTCCACAGAGCAAAAGTCCAGTGTTTTCCTCTTTGACCACAGCGAGCCTGCTGAGTGTGGTGTCTGGCAAGGTTACATCCTTTTGAGCCGCAAGGAAGAGATCCCTGAGTGCATCTTCACACTCCATGATGGTAAGTGTAGCTTCCTTGACTCTGGACTTGATCTCAAGAGCTGAAGGAATTTCCTTCTTCTTTGGCTTGCTTGTGGTGATGGTCTTGACCAGCATTTCTTTCCACTTTGTGGCAGCTCTCCACACCCAGGCAATGACTCTTGTCAACCTGGTTAAACTGCTGAACTTACTGATGTTAAGGATCTTCCCCACTGAAGAACCAGAAGGTGGTCTCCGGACTTGGATTTGGTGCCCTCTTCCGCTAGGGCTGCTTTGCAGGTCTTTGTTTTTGTCAGAGGTTGGAGATGATGGTATTGTACTGGCATGTGGAGCATGTTGGGTTTTTTTTCCCACCTGCGCTCGGGTCAGTGCTGCTGTAAAACTTTTCCTTTGGAGCTTGTTTATACCTTCTTTGGCATCTGCAGCGACTTCTTTGGCTGACTTTGTCGGCCAATCCTCTACAGGTCGTTTCAGAAACTCTGGGCCATTTTTCCACACAGAGTTCTCTTTGAGGTCCTCTGAGGTTGCTCCTCTTGTCGTGAGGTCAGCAATGTTTTGCTCACCTGGAATCCATCTCCAGTCCTCAACTGATGTGGACTTCTGGATCTCTCCCACTCTGTTTGCAAAAAAGGTCTGGTACCCATAACTGTCCCTTTGGATTGCACCCAGCACAGTTTGACTATCTAGCAGATGGAGCCAACGTTCTACTTGCATCCGACTGTGCTTTTCAATGTATTTCCTGAGTCTTGCAGCGAACACAGCACCACAGACCTCAGCCTTCACTGGTTCTCCCTTTTGGTCAAGTGGTGTAAGCTTGGCTTTGGACTCAACAAGTCGGACCAGGATGCCTTGCTCGGTCTCCCACCTGAAGTATGCCACAGCTCCATAACTCTGGTCGCTCCCATCTGAGAATGTTATTCCCCAGGGTTCTCCAATCCTTTTGACTGGTGTTAGGCTTCTATGGAAGGTAATTTGGTTGAGGCGTATATTCCTCAAACAGGTGGATTGCTTCTTTAAGTTTCTCAGACAGAGGTGTGTCCCATGTGTCTCTTGTTAGAGTTTTGCCTCCAGTTTCTTGAAATGCTTTTCTGACTAAAATGGCTCCTTTCTGTTTGGCAGGTGTTGGGTCATACAAAGTAGCTACTTGGCTAAGCAGTTGTCTTCTAGTCAGTGGATTTGGAGTTTTCCTTCTCACTTCCTCTCCAACGAGATTTTGACTGATCCTCATCTTCTTTTTTCTCTTTGAGAAGTTTATCGAGGTCATGAGGTACAGTTTGTCTGATTCGACTAAATAACCTATGTAGATGTTTGCCTCCCACTTTGGCCTGATCGGACCCACGGCTTGAGGAAGAATCCACCTGCCTTCAGAATTTCTTCGACTTTTTTGGTGGTTCCGTCTAGCTTTTACAGGTCATTATGGGATGTCAGGATGTCATCTACGTAGGAATCCTCTTCAAGGACTCTCCGTTCCTCTTTCAGATGAGTGAACATGGCCAACTTCGCTGTCTCTCTCATGGCTAGTTGTGCGATGCACCCTGCTGGTCGATCGCCAATGTTGACCCTGGTGATGGCATATTCCTCAATTTCTCCATCTTCACTGTCTCTCCAGAGAAATCTATGGAGGTGCATCTCCAGGTCTTCAAGCCACACAGAATTGTACATCTTTTTTATGTCGCCGAGAGCAGCATGGATTCCTCTCCTGAACCTTAGCAGTACTGCTCGAATGGGATTTAGTACATCGGGCCCTTTCAGGAGAAGGTCATTCATGCTGCTTCCTCTAAACCTCTGGCTGCTGTTCCATACCAGTTGGACAGGTGTTGTTACAGAGTGTGGGTTTGGTGCTATCAAGTGACTGACATACCAAATTGGACCTTTCCAGTCGGTAATGGTCTTTCTTCTGAGTTTCTTTGCTGCCTTCCTTTCCACCATCTCATGGACTTGAGTTGTGTATGCTGCACGCCAATCTGGTTCTCTCTTGAGTTGTTTCTCCGTCCTCAGAAATGTGGCTTCCACTGCACTTCTGTTGTTGGGCAGGGAATTTGGATCTTCAATCCAAGGGTATTTTGTGTCCCAGTGAAGCTCCTGACTATGCGCATCTGACGCCACATAACTGAGACCTTGCCTGATTATCTCAAGCTCTCTTTCTTCACTAAGAGTCATGTCTTTGCCTCCTGGTTGACAGTTACCACAACGACATCCTCCACACATGGGTTCGCAGGCCACACCAATGCTGTCCCACTTCCACCAGTCCAAGAACTCTGTCAATAACAGTGGTTTTGGTTTCAGCTCTAGATTCTTGCATCTCAGCAATTTCTTGATACTTTACTGCTGTGATTCTCATTGATCGTGCAAAATGAGTTTCAGAATTGTGCAGGGCCATGTCCACTACTTCACAGAAGTCTGGATGTGCTCCACCAACGGTCTTTCCTAAAGGGCTTTCCCACAGGACAAGATCTCCTACTACCTTTACTCTCTGTCGAGCAAGTCTTCCTTCACGGTGGCTTATGAGAAGCTCAACATGTTCTGGTCTGTGAAGATCTTCCATGTTGGTATCGGGGAAGAACTTCTTGAGTTGGTGTGCTTTGATTACTCTGTGAACTTTTGCAATTTCATCCAACCCATAACAGATCAGCTCATGAGCTCTCTCCGTACCTCTTGGTGTCTTGACTCTTACCTTGAGTAAGTATCTTTTAAGGGTGCTCCGATCAGGATTTTTGGGGCCGATCACCGATTGCTGGAAGACGTATCGGCCGATACCGATCACCGATCACTTTTATGAACTGAAAATTACGCCATTACATAACAGTCACACATGTTTAGAGAATGTATCAGTAACTGTTTGGCTTTCTGTCCTAGCTCAAAATCTAAAAAATGTCCTTTCAATCACTGCACATTTCTTCAGCACACACAGACACACACAGTCAGTCACACACACACACACACACCGACACACACACCGACACACACACACACACACACACACACACACACGGGGAAACAGCTGTTTGAGCGGCGCCAGAGCTGCTAGCTACACGACTCCGCTCTGCCTTAGCTTTAGCTAACTTTGAAAACTCCTCATCCTCCTTTCTGTGACTAACCTTCAAATGTCTGATGAGGTTGGTGCTGTTGAAATGTCTTTGGAGCTTTCCGCCTCGTGGTATTTCCTCGGTACACACGTTGCTAATCGCTAGTGTATTGTCTTTTTCCCAGATAGCAATGAGTCGTCGGAACACCAGCGGTGCTCCAGAGGCAGTAGAAGCGTCAGAATGGTGTAATCACAAACACGTTTGCCGGAGCACCACGGGTGGCAGACGCTTTTTAAAAGCGGTAGCCGTCTTTTAATAGCGTCTTCGTTCCGCGGCCGGGCGCCGGCCAACTGCTGTTCTGCCACCGTTCAGACACCTTGTAGAACTGCCAGACCGCTGAATGTAGGGACACCGCCATTTTGAAAATCTTCTCAGGAGTAGTGCGCTCTTAATACATCCGTGGTAATGCATCATCTGATCGGCCTTTATGGAGACCACCGATCAAACTATTTAAAGCCATTATCGGCCGATACCGATCGGTGGCCAATTGATCGGAGCACCCTTAGTATCTTTTGGTCTTTACCTTCATGGCCATGCCTCCAACTCCATGGACGACGAGCGTGATCCTTTCACTTCGAAGCTTCAGTCTCCTGGCAGCTATGTGAGTGATGTAGTTGGTGTCTGATGCTAAGTCAATGAGAGTTCCAATTTTCTGCCCTGCGTTAGTGGTTACTTCGAGAAGCATAAGAATAACTGGTAATTCACGTGTGCTTGAGTCCATCATTCCAGAAAGGCTTCTTCCAGTGCAGTGTGATTTTGCAGCCATGTTGGTGAAAGCTTTCCTGAATTTTTCTGCCATGTCCGGGGTAAGATCACATATCTTGCTCCTCTGTGAATGTTTGCCTCCTGGTGCTGGGTTTTTCCACTTTCACATATTCTTTCCCCTTGACCCCTCCTTTAAGGCAGAGGAAGAAATGGTGATTAGCCAGCCAGTCCCTCTTCATGTTATCTGGCAGCTTGCTCTCTATGGATCTGATGACAAGAGGATTTTTTATGGCTCCGCTGCTTTCGAGCTCCGTGAGGTCATTCAGGGCCTTTTCTACAGCTTGAATTAGGTCAATTACCTTCCTTGGTTGGTGTGACTTTAAAGGAGGGATCCTCTCCAGGTCCTCAATTATCTCCAAGGCAATTGTTGGCTTGTTTCCATACCTGTTTTAGGGTACTCAAAACATGTCTTCAGCATTGTTATATGTTAACAGGCGCAGATCTCTACATATTCTCTCGTCCACACTGTCAAGGAGTTGAAACTTCTTCACTTCCACTGAACCAGTCGGCTCTCCCTGCTTTTGCAGACTCTCCCAGTCTTTCCTCCATCTGTGGAAATTCCTCCTAAACCCAGTGAATTTAGGTAGACTGGTTGGCTTTATTCTCACCACTGGTTGTGGAACTGCTATTTGTTGAGGTTCTGTAAGTCTTCTTTCCTCTTCTGCAATTTTCTGTGCGGTGAGGAATCCTGCTCTTTTGGCCTCGAGGTTACTGCCGAATATTTTCAGATCTTTTACTCTGCCTTTCAGGTCTGCGGTCTCATCGTGTGGGATCCATTTTTCCCAGTCTTTCAGGCTTTCACTTGCATCATGGATTAGCTTCGTCGCTCTTTCCAGCTGTAGTTCATAGCCGTCTCTGTCACAGGCTTTCTCCGCTTCTTGGATTGCAAAGTCTACCTCCTCTTTACCATATCTTGGCCAGAGGTTGAATTGGACTGCCTCACGGATGTCCTCCAGTTTCATGTCGCACTCTTCAATTGTCCTTTCAAGATCAGCCTGCTGGTGCTTGTCGAGCTTGACCTCTTCATCTTCCTTAGTTCCCGCTTCAGCCAGTAGGCCAGCCGTGTAGTCATCATTTGTATCACTGACATTTCTCGCCAGGGAACTGAGCTTGCTGAACTCCTCTTGTAGTTCATGCTTAATCATACCAGCTGCAGCTTTGCTCAGGTAGTTTGCTTGCTTGGTGAAAGCAGATTTAGCTAAGGTCCGCTCTTGCTTCAGTTGCTTGACTGTTTTCCCAAGAGTTTCCTTTGCCATGGTGAAGAGTTTACAGTCAATTCTTCCTTTGCGTCAACAGCTTGACTTCAGGCCTTTGATCCTTGTTCTCACTGCCGCGCTGGTTATCAACTGTCAAGTTGTGTGTGTTTTTGACCGACCACAGCTCTGCCCAAACTTGAAAACTGCTTTATCCTTGATGAACGCAAAGGACAACTCAAAACTGTTCACTTTATGATTATTTATTTTCATAAGGGTGGAACAGAATAGGTTGATAACCTATAAAATACACAAACAAAAAAACATGAATTAGTTACAAATAAATCTCAATTTCACTTTCTCAAAATAAGCATAAATAAATGTTACTGAATCCTCAAACCAAACATTCATTTAGTCATTTAGATCAACCTAGGATCTTTACTTAGTCATTGAGATTAGATTACAAGTTAATAATTAACATATCAATATCATAATTAAACTTATTTAATGATTCAACAATACGCATGTTTAGAGTAACGTTACTGTCAAGTTCTATGTTCACATAATAAAGTCTTCACTATTTAATTTAAATTGTATGTTACAACCAAACAAAAAGTCATATAGAAGAATGAATTCAACACATTTCAACACATTCAATCACATTCTGTCCTACCAGTTGCGTCTTTGGATGATCAGGAGCTGTGGTCATTAGCATCTCTTTTCAGGAATGAGTGAGAGCCAAGTAAGCTCTTACCAAACATTTCAATGCCATGCACATGCACTGCTTGTGGGTGCACAGGTCAATATGGTCCCAAGAGCACTTCCTGGAAGTTGGTTTCAACAGCTCGGGTTGCATTGTTGCCCCCTGCAGTTTGGGAGTGCTTTGAGTGCCCTGTGTGAATTTAGGCTTGAGTGCTCAGTATAGCTTGTAATCATGAATTATATATATATATATATATATATATATATATATATATATATATATATTAGGGCTGTCAAATGATTAAAATTTTTAATCAAATTAATCAGAATTTTCAGTGGATTAATCATGATTAATCACTATTTGCAATTTCACCTGAATCCTAACCATTTTTTTCTGAAATGCATACCAAAAGATACTAGTGCTGTTAAGCAATTAAAATATTTAATCGCATTAATGTCATAGTTAACTCGCTATTAATCGCAATTAATCGCACATTTTTATCTATTCTAAATGTCCCTTGATTTCTTTTTGTCCCATTATATTTTCTCATTTTAATTCTCTTATCAGCATGGAAAAGTAGATCGGCTTGCTTTGTGACTGTTTTTTTATTGAAAACAACATTGTCATATACGTTATGTTCAATTTCACACTAACATTCACACTTGGATCTAATAATCTGTCACATAATGTAACGCTGTTACCTCGATGTTCCATTGCAGATAGTACTGCAGATAGTACTGCAGATAGTACCGCAGGTAGTACTGCCTCATTTGTTTCTCTCACTGACTGTAGAGTCACTACTCGCTCGCTCTGAAGATAATCGCCGTCACGAGCACGGTTTTAGCTTGCTAGCTACGCGGCTAGCAAGCTAAAACCGGCCGAGGCTTGTGTCTGTTTTGTTTGCGGTCTGCGAAATTACAAGACCCGCCCTTCAATCACTACTATTGGCCAGGCGTCGAAGGTAACGTAACTCCATTTGTTCAGGTCCTATCCCCTGACCAATCCACTATCCTCACCACTCGCGGTGAAATGCCTAAACCAAACCAATCAGCTGCTTCGTAGGGCGGGACATGGTGTGGCCATAGACAGTTAAAGAAGTGGACTAACAGATCCCGTTGCTCTCTCTATGCGTTACTCGTGCGTTAAAAAAATTATCGGCATTAAAATGGGTTTGCGTTAACGCCGTTAATAACGCGTTAAACTGACAGCCCTAATATATATATATATATATATATATTAGGGCTGTCAAATGATTAAAATTTTTAATCAAATTAATCAGAATTTTCGGTGGATTAATCATGATTAATCACTATTTATTTACTATCAAGAACAACTCGACGGACTGCTGACGGAGAGGACGCTGGCGCTGTTTGTTCGCCGCTTCTCTGCCTGCTTTGCCTCTTGTGTTTTTGTTTTTGTCTGTTGTAAAACGTCTGAGGGAAAGCAAGCTTGTTCCCTTCATCTCACCACTGGACAAACTATAACTCTGGACAGCCTCTCACCTGCTTCCCAAAGCCGCTCCTCAACTGGACTGTCGCCTCGCCGGCTAGCCGCTAGCTAGCTAGCTGGCTTCCTTCGCTACATCAACGCGTGGCCGCTACTCCGACTGCCTACCCTCCGTCTCACAGGCACCGAGACTGGACTTCATCTCCTCCTGTCATGCTGTGGATCATTTTGGCACTTACATCAGCCTTCCACCTCTATACCCCTAGCCCACGGCTAACCGCTATCACGAAGCTCTCAGTCCCTCCACTCGGCCTCATGATCAAATATTCAACTCTGCAACTGGTCGAACTCTTCAACCACTCCATTCCACCCTGCATCCCAGTCATCAAACAGCTTGGACTACTACGTCGACCCCGTTACATCCACAGAAGCTCTTGCCGCAAGTTTGTTCACTTCCACCACGGACAATCCATTCCATCCATTTGGTCACCTGCACGTTCTGTCGCACCTCTGCCACGTCATCAGAAAGCTTCCCCCACTGGATCACATAGCGCGGAGCACACCGTCAGGCTGCACAGAAAACCCGGACTGGACTACCTCAGATCTCTCCAGCCTGCCCCCATCCCACCACCCTCTCATCATGCCAACTTTGGCCTCCTCAACACCCGATCGCTCAACAATAAAGCCCCTGCCCTCCATGAACTCATCCTCGACAACACTCTGGACCTCCTCCTGCTCACTGAAACCTGGCAACAACCCAATGACTTCTTCTCCCTCAACCAAGCATCCCCCCCTGGCTACAACTACATCTGCAAACCCCGCCCCTCCCGCCGTGGAGGTGGCCTCGCCGTTATTTTCAACCAGAACTTCCAGATCACAGAACTTACCCTCCCCTCAGTATCATCGTTTGAATTTCTCGCCTTCAAAGCTCTTTCCTCCTTGACAGTCATCCTCATCTACCGGCCACCTAAACCAAATCCCTCCTTCCTCTCTGATTTTACTGAACTCCTCACACTGGCCTCATCTCTCTCTCCACGTCTGCTGCTACTCGGTGACTTAAACATCCACATGGACTCCCCCACCTGCAAGCTCTCATCAGAGTTCTCCATTTTACTGGACAACTTCACTCTCATCCAACATGTCACATTCCCCACCCATGAAAAAGGACACATCCTCGACCTGGTCTGCTCCACAAACCAACCAGTGCTCGACCTCCATCCATGCCTCTTCCCCCTGTCTGATCATAAACTGGTACGGTTCACCATCCCTTCTCCAACCCCACGCCCTCGCCTAATCAGAGAAATCACCTTCCGCAACCTCAAATCAATTGATCCTCACCATCTCTCTGACCTGCTCTCCACCACTCTCCAGCTGGACTCAACCGTCACCTCTCCTGATGATCTCACAAACCACCTCAACTCCACCTTGTGTACCTCCCTCGACACTCTGGCCCCCCTCAAAACAAAAAACGTCACCTTTAATACCTCTTCACCCTGGTACACACCCGCACTCCGGAAACTGAAACAAACTGGCCGCCAACTTGAACGTCTGACAAAAAAATCATCACTCACAGTCCATCATGAAGCCTATAAACTCCACCTCAATGCCTACAAAGATGCCCTCACTGCTGCCAAATCTGCCTACCTCTCCACCATCCTCACCGACCCCTGCCAAAATCCTAGAACCCTCTTCTCCACAGTAAACAACCTCCTCAAGCCTCGGACCAACACCCTCCCTACCTCTACTCCGGATCTCTGCAACTCATTTCTCCACTTCTTCACCGACAAAATCAACATCATCTACAAATCTCTATCCCCTGTATCCGACCTCCCACCATCTACTCCATCGCCCACCACGGCCCCCCCTATCCCCATCTCTCCTGACCTCCTGACCCCTCCTCCACACTGCCTCCTCTCCGAGTTTGACTTGGTCACCGCTCCTGAAATCTCAAAACTCATCAGCTCTTCCAAACCCACTACCTGCTCCCTGGACCCCCTCCCTACTCCACTCCTGAAGTCCTGCCTCCCCGTACTATGCCCCTACCTTACAAACCTCTTCAACTCCTCACTGTCCCTTGGAACTGTCCCCTCTGCCTTCAAAACCGCTGCTGTCACCCCAATCCTCAAAAAACCTGGTCTGGATCCCTCCTCCCTCAACAGCTACCGCCCAATATCCAACCTCCCCTTTCTGTCTAAAACCCTGGAACGCATAGTCGCCTCACAGCTACAAACCCATCTTCATACCAATAACCTATTTGAACCCCTCCAATCTGGTTTTCGCCCTCTCCATAGCACAGAAACCGCTCTTCTGAAAGTCCTCAACGACCTCCTCACCTCTGCTGACACCGGTTCCCTCAACATCCTCATCCTCCTCGACCTGAGTGCAGCCTTCGATACCGTGAGCCATAACATTCTGCTCACCAGACTCAAAGACCTTGGTATCGAAGGTACTGCACTCAGCTGGCTCCACTCCTACCTCTCCAACAGATCACACTTCATCTCTCTTCATAATCACACCTCTGCCACAGCCACAGTCACTCAAGGCGTTCCCCAAGGCTCCGTACTCGGCCCCCTCCTCTTCATCATCTACATCCTCCCCCTTGGTCAGATACTCCGCCACTTCAACCTGGACTTCCACTGTTACGCCGATGACACCCAGATCTACCTTAGCACCAAATCCCCCCTCAATCCTCCCCTCTCCCACATCAACTCCTGCCTGTCAGCTATCAAAATCTGGATGCAACACAACTTCCTCAAACTCAACAGTGATAAAACAGAATTCCTTCTCATTGGCTCCAAATCCACACTTGGCAAAACCAATAACCCCACTCTCACCATTGACGGCACCATTGTCTCCCCATCTCCCCAGGCCCGAAACCTTGGCGTGATCTTTGATTCCACCCTCTCCCTTGAGCCCCACATCCGCCATGTCATCAAAACCTCCTTCTTTCACCTCCGCAACATCGCCAAAATCAGACCCTCTCTCACACCCCCCGCTGCTGAAAGACTCATTCACGCCTTCATCTCCTCTCGACTGGACTACTGCAACTCACTTCTCCTTGGCATCAGCTCTACCAACATCAACTGCCTCCAACTGGTCCAGAACGCAGCTGCCAGACTCATCACCCGTTCCAAATCTTGGCACCACATCACTCCAGTCCTAAAACAACTCCACTGGCTTCCTATCTCCCACCGGATCACCTACAAAATCCTGGTCCTCACCTACAAAGCCCTTCACCATCTGGCCCCCTCATACCTCACTGACCTCCTGTCCCCCTACCAACCCTCACGGTCCCTCAGATCCACCTCAGCCGGTCTCCTCTGCATCCACAAGTCCAAACTCCGCAGTTTTGGGGACAGAGCCTTCTTCAGGGCAGCTCCCAGGCTCTGGAACTCCCTCCCCCAAGAGATCCGCACCTCTGAGTCCCTCACCATCTTCCAGTCCCGCCTCAAGACCCATCTCTTCACCTCTGCCTATCTGTAGCCCCCTTTTCTTCTGTGACTGTATCTTGCTTTGCTTTGTCTTGTTTTCTTTTGCTTTGTTTTGTTTTGTCTTGTATTGTCCAGTTTTGCTTTACCTTATAATCTAGCTACCTGTAAAGCGACTTTGAGTCTATGAAAAGCGCTATATAAATTCAATTTATTATTATTATTATTATTATTATTATTATTTGCAATTACACCTAAATCCTAACCATTTTTTTTCTGAAATGCATACCAAAAGATACTAGTGCTGTAACATTAATGTCATAGTTAACTCGCGGTTAATCGCAATTAATCGCACATTTTTATCTATTCTAAATGTCCCTCGATTTCTTTTTGTCCCATTATATTTTCTCATTTTAATTCTCTTATCAACATGGAAAAGTAGATCGGCTTGCTTTGTGACAATGTTTTTTTTATTGAAAACAACATTGTCATATACGTTATGTTCAATTTCACACTAACATTCACACTTGGAGCTAATAATCTGCCACATAATGTAACGCTGTTACCTCGATTTTCCATTGCAGGTAGTACTGCCTCATACCTGAGGCGAGCGTGGCTGGTCCTACTGTCTATGGGCTCATAGCGTTGTCACTGCACGATCTGAGTCTCAACACGATCTGAGTCGCGTTGAGTTGCGCATGCTCAGATTTAAACAATTTACGGCATAACAACAATAACGGAAGATGGGAACAGCAATAATAGAAGATATGGAAGATGGAAATGGCAGTAATGTATTATTTAGCGTAACACATTACATGTTCACGGCATGATCCCTCACGTCAGTTAATAAAAAATAAAAAAAGTCAGTGAACATGGAGCTACATTACCAAGTTGGTTCACTGCTGGGTACAAGTTGGCAATGAAACACAACAACGGCTGTTACTTGAATGGCGTTTTGAGCTAACGTTAGCAATCAAACAATTATAGATAGCATTTGATAACTAAAACGTTTTTGAAATGATTTCCACCTTCTATATCTTCGATTATTGCTGTTCCCATCTTCTGTTATTGTCGTTATGCCGTAAATTGTTTAAATCTGAGCATGCGCAACTCGACGCGATTCAGATCGTGTTGAGAGTAAGATCGTGCAGTGACAGCGTCGTCAGCGGCATAGCCGTCGTCATAGCAACTGGTTTCCCGTGACTCATTTCCTGGTTCTTGTTCTCTTTCATAACCAACGTAAAATCAAGGAGAGGGTTTTCCTGCTCCAGGTTTCCCACCGTGGTCAGAAAGAACAGAGGAGACACTTTGTTTCTCTCACTGACTGTAGAGTCACTACTCGCTCCAAAGCTAATCGCCATGACGAGCCTACTAGCTACACGGCTAGCAAGCTCAAACCGGCCGCGGCTTGTGTCTGTTTTGTTTCCGGTCTGCGAAATTACAAGACCCGCCCTTCAATCACTACTATTGGCCAGGCGTCCAAGGTAACGTAACCCCATTAGTTCAGGTCCTATCCCCTGACCAATCCACTATCATAACTACACGCGGTGAAATGCCTAAACCAAACCAATCAGCTGCTTCGTAGCGCAGGACATGGCATGGCCATAGACAGTTAAAGAAGTGGACTAACAGATCCCATTGCTCTCTCTATGCGTTAATCGTGCGTTAAAAAAATTATCGGCATTAAAATGGGTTTGCGTTAACGCCGTTAGTAACGCGTTAAACTGACAGCCCTAATATATATATATATATATATATATATATATATATATATATATATATATATATATATATATATATATATAGTGCGATTTGTTTTGTAATATGTAGGTATTTCGTCTTTTTGAAAACCTTTTTTTGTACCAACATAATGCATTTTTACATCCTGTCACACAAAAAATGCCTTATGGTGATATTAAACAAGGTTTACTATCGTATTGAGTAGTCTTCTTCATCCTATAATTGATAATACCAATCGTATGTGTTTATATGGCACACAACAATAATTACAAAGTGGTTTACTGACAGAGACACTGGGAAGAAGAGTCCTGACGTCTCGTTTTAACGCACAGTTTCTGAATACAGCTGTGTGCATTTCTCTTTGGATTGAGCGTTTGATACTTTAAAAGTATATATATATATATATATATATATATATATATATATATATATATATATATATAAAAATGTAATCAAATTAATTACAGACTCGTAATCGCATACATAATTTTTGCTGTGAAAGTATTTTACAATAACTCTGAATGCACCGCGACACTGTAGATTACTAATTTCATTGAACGCACCGTCTCTGTCTGTGTTTTTCCGTCAACGGCAGAAACACAGTCAAACTTTAGCTTCACCGTTTAGCTTTACCTGTCAGCATTTTAACCGTTTAATCCAGCTACTAGCTAGCGGAAGGCTAACGTTACCTGCTGTTGAGTGTAGTGTTAACTACAGACAGTTAAAGAAACTTCTGTAGCGCATTCTCTTTTCTTCCTCCTTCATTTTACAATTCAATGGCGGCTAGAACGGCTCTGGGTGAAAGGTCAATATGGAATCAATTAATTTGCGTTCATTTTTTTAACGCACTATTTTTTCTCAGATTAATTAATCGAAATGAACACGTTATTTTGACAGCCCTAATATATATATAAATATATATATATAAATATATATATATATATATATATATATATATATATATATATATATATATATAGTACTTTGACCTGCTTTATAATTAAAAAATACATGGAAATGTCACTTTTTACAGGCCGTAGTTACATTATCACATCCATTTTTCTTCAAAACCGTGAAGAAAAGAACATTTCTCCTACCCTCTTATCTACCTGCCACTAACCTTTCTGACTTCACAGGGGTCAAAGGTCATAGAAAGTAAATAGTTCAGTTAACCCCCAAAACCAATAAGTAACACAAGAAATAATTTAGTAAAGTTTGTATAACCCAGTTTCGCATTAGGAAGAATGGTAACAATGTGCAGTGGTATAAACAATTTCATTTTGTTGATGACAAGAGTTATTGATATGTTGATAGATCGATCGGTTCCTGTACAAGCTGCTGGGATGGATATGGTTAATGATGTAATATGCAAAACTCAGTGACAATAAAAGAGCGATTGGTGGAAGAAGATAAGGAGGGCGGGCTGTGCAGACGCTGAATCTCAACCGACAGATGGAAATAGGAACTGACAGAAACCAGTGGAGTAGTAGAGAATAGTCTCACTGAGGATTTCAGCGTCCAAATCAACACAATGAAGAACTTTCTTCTGATCTTTGTCTCACTGATGATTACAGGTAAAAAATATGACTACTGTCTGACTTTAATAGATACCTGTCACAGCCTCTTAAGAAATCCAAATCAACAAATTTCAACACATTCTGTGATGTGTTTCCAGCTTTTACTTTATCACAGCTCACAGTGTCAGTCTTACTGCAGCACTGCTTCACAAACTAAAACCAACAAAATAAATAAGTCTACTACATTTAATACTCATTTTATTACATACAGTTTCTGCTTCTCATAAGGTAATTTATCCAACGCGGATCATCTATAGCCTGTTCACACCGGTAGTATTGCCTGTAAATATGCAACTTTCACTAATGTTTTGAATTTGGTATAACCTATATATATATATATATATATATATATATATATATATATATATATATATATATATATATATATATATATATATATATATATATATATATGTATAATAGCCTGTTCATGAAACATCCCTTTGCAAACAGACAGTGATTCTACTTATCTTATTTATGTATTCATTTTACAACTGAGGAACATGTAAACATAGGTTGCTTATATTGAACAAGGATAGAACAAGAATTCTGGAAGGAGAAATCACAAGCAGAAGTGGAAGTCTTCTTTTGGCCATTGTAAGTAAAAATAGCCTGCATGTTCAAAAGGACCAAACAGGTGCAGAAACAAACGTTTGATAATAATTCAAACTGCCTTAACTGTGGCAGCAATATACAGGAAATACACTGTTCTGTATATAAATGTTATAGCAGAATTATTAGTGACAATAGAGTTAATACAATTTAATAAATAAAAGCACTAGGTGTTTGCAGGGCTGTATAGATATTTGCTAATTTATGTTAATATTAAGCTATCAGACTGATGCTTGTGAATAAATTACATATTACTCAAGAACCATGGCCTGTATGACCTCCTACTGATAACTATGAGACATTTACAGACCACACATAGCCACTCAAAAGTCTGGCACTGTGCGGTTTAAAAATGCTGGCTTGTTAGCTTTCAATATTTACATTTTGATAAGTTCCAGTTTAATACAATAGGCCTACATTTTGCGATGGACTGAAGCGTATGCTAATCACAGAGTGACGGCTGACTCACTATGAACGGGTCCAGCACGGGTCGAATGCTTTGGCGGGTCAGCGGCGTTACACACGTCTTGTGTATGAAATGTCTGTATCGTCACTGCGCTGCATTTTTATGAATTATGATATTCTGGCCACGTCTCTCACCCAGGTCCAGCAGGCTCCGTCTGAAGTTAGTTGCATTGAATAACTTCGTCTGTGTTTTCCGCCGTGCGAAACACTGGTACAAATACAGGTTTCCCTCTCATGCTTAACAATATACAGCTGTGTTAATAATAATTAAAACTGTAGACAAATGTCGCAGTGTGGACCGACGCCGTGTCTCTTCATGTTGCACGGTGGGCGTGTGTGAGTGAATGGGGGGCGGGGCTGCGCGGATGGGTCATGTAATGCAGCAGAGAGGACGTTAGGTGCACCGGTGCGACCTAGGAAAAATGTTAGTCGCACCCTTACAAAATTTGGGCGCATGTGCGACCAATTTGCCTGTACGTTGTATGAATAGAGAGCTAATCCACACAACCGCCGTCTAATTTAGAAAAGTTTCAGTGTCTGACATGATGTGAACTTTTGTCTTTGTCTGATCTACCGGTTGTAAAGCCGAGCCTGTGCTGACAGGATGCATAGACGGATGGGTTAAATTCACCTGCAAATATCCCAAAACAAATATGAAATATCAAAGTAGACAAAGACAAATGCCCATACAAAGTACTAAAACTGACAATAGCAGAGTTTTTGTGTACCATGATACAAAAACTAAAACTCTCAGGGTGGCCACCAGACAACTTGAACAAAAGGACTTTAGGGTTTACATGTGTAAATTCCCCCAAGGAGACAAATCTTCCCCTGACACAGATACACTCAAATTGCTAGTTGGTAAGAGACAAACACTATTAATGTGTTTTTTAATAAACTCAATATTAAAATATTCAGACTGCAGCTCTGAGATTGTTTCAGAATGTGACATGATGTGAACTTTTCTCTCTGATCTACAGGCTGTGAGGCCTCATCTGAAGTGAAGGGATGCACAGACGGATGGGTGGAATTCACCTGCCAGCATAAAACAAGTCGACAATATCAAAGAGTTGATGTAGTTAAGGGCAGCAAAACAATCATACAAATTACTCAAAAGAATGTGTGGCAGACCCAGGACAGATTTTCTGTTTACTATGATGCAGAAAATAGAAAGCTCAGAGTGGTCATCAAACCACTTAAAAAAGAGGACTCTGGGAAGTACGAGTGTAAATTTATATCTGGACGAAACTCTGACAGTGATGAAGTGAAATTGAAAGTTGGTAAGAAAGAAGCCTCTTTTTATCATTGTCTCTCATGTCCTTTGTTAAAGCACTGTGTTAAAGAGCAAGACCCTCAGATAACTAACATCATACCTGCACACTTGGGTATACTCTTCTATATCAAGTCATCATCTACTGACTAACCAAGTTACAAATAATGGAAAAGCACAGAGTACTAGACATGATGGACAGATTTAACATGTTTTACCTTTCTTGTTTATTCACAGATAAGGGCTGTCAGACACCATTTAATCAAACTGCGTACAGAACAGCTAAAACCACCATCTCATGTGACAAAGGAAACTCCAGAGTCATGTTTTTCTGCAAAGAGAACGGTTCAATCTGTGAGAATATTTTACCAGCAAAATCTTCTCTGAAGTCAGACGGGTCCTTCACTCTCCCAGAGACCAGCAGTAGCTTCAACATGTCCATCAGTAATGTGTCCTCACAGCATGCTGGTGTCTACTGGTGTGGAGTGGAAACAGCTGAAGGTTACCGAGCTGCACTCAGAAAAATACCCCTGAAGGTTGAAGGTGAGAAACAAACATCGGACACTTTTAGGTTTAATTTACTCACACAAATAATGAAGGTGTCTCTGAAATATGATGTTAAACACAGTTACTGAACAACAGTGTATTTCTGTCTGTCTACAGATACTATTACTAACTTCACTAAGTTTCCAACTGTTGGACAGGATCTCACATACTGGTGTAAATATCCAGAGGGTACTCTGGCAAAAAAAAAATTCATCTGTAAAGGAGAAGATCCATCTATATGTAAACAGATAGTAAACACCGCAAAGAGCAACGCTGGGAAGTTTTCTATGGATGACAAAGTGAAGAGAAAGATCACCATAACAGTGAGAAACGTAACAACAGAAGACACTGGGACATACTGGTGTGGAGCAGAAAGAAATGACCCAAAACAGAGCAACCCATTCTTCCACAGGTTCATGATGACTGTCGGTGAGTTGAGTTATTTTATTTGTGGATGTTATCTGACCCTGGTTCAGATTGTGAGGGAGTAACTCATCTATCTGAAGAGAAAGCTACAACAATTATTGACCAGTGCTGGACTTATATTTTTATCTTATGAAGTTATTTAATAACTGTGTGTTTTTGATCTGTTGAGTTTTAGCCAACAACATTCTTCCAAAATGACTACTAACAGTAGAAGTAATGAACCCCTTCGTACTGTATTTGAAGAAGCAAATATGTCTCTAAACCATTAAATGCGTTACACGAGAGGAAAACACGAAAAGGAAGTGGTTTATTAAGTGAAGTGATGGTGGATAAGATAAAAAGGTGTGTGTGCATCTATTCAGTCATAACAACTGTTATACTTGGAGTGAAGTTCTCATTTTATAATCTTAAAATGTCAAACTTTACCAAAGCTTTAGTGATTTAAATCAAATCTTAACTTTGTAACCAAAGATTATGATCTTAATATTACTATAATCTATGTCCACAACTTATTTAAACCCTTTATATCAACTGTAAACTGAACTCTTTACACAATGACCACAGATGATAAATGTATATAATAGTAATACTAATAACAGTAATATTAATTGCATTAACTGCTTCCACAACATTAATTCTTCATTTCATAAACATGCTGCCTGAACTGTAAATGATTCAGTTCCTCTACAGACATGCATCATACTGAGGACCGTCACTGTAATGTGCTTTCTGTGATCAGCCACTGAGAAAGACTTTTTTTCAAATGGCAGTGAGCTGTGATATCCTGATGACTGATACTTGACGTTGTTGCTATTTATGTTCTTGTGTTTGTTTGTGTTATTTCCTGTTCTTCCCTTTCACATTCAGAGAGTGCTGCAGTGATGTGACAGACTGGATCAGCACCTTTAACAACTGATAAGCGTTCAAGTTCCTAATGATTTTATCCCCACAGATGTAGTGTCTTCATTTTAAAATGAGTTTTTCATAATCTTTTATGTTAATTCACTTTTTTTTTTTATTTAAATACTCACATTCCTATGTATGCATTGAAAGTGTTATTGGTCACTGTAATTGTCACCCACAGTGTACAGTAGGTTGTAAAAACACACTGTGAAGTTTAACTGAAGCTCATATGAGGCTATGTGCTGGACTATTTCTTTGTTCAGAACAGTTGCCAGGCAACCAGCGAAGACTCCAGGCCAAGAAATATTCCAAGACATAACCTCCAAAAACCATCACATTTTTATTTTAATATGGAGGTTTTTGTCCAAACATGTTGTAACATGTTTATCAGTGAGCTTTAGAGGTGCTGGTAGGCTGACTTTGTAAACGTTGGACAGAGCCAAGCTAGCTGTTTCCTTGTTTGCAGTCTTTATGCTAAGCTAAGCTAACCGGCTGATGGCTGTAGCTTCAAATTTATCAGACAGATGTGAGCGTGGTATCAATCTCCTCTCTGCCAAAAAGCAAATACAGTGTTAAAGTATTCCATTAAAAGGATATATCAACCTTTTACAGAGCAGATAGTTTGACTTGCCAAGTAGGAAAAACACTAAGTAATAGCATTAACAATGGCTGAAAGTGACCCAGCAAGTCATGACAGTGTGAACAATAGTAGGGCCCTGAAACTGAAGCAGCTAAATGCAATTCAGTCTCATTCCTTTTATTATTTACACCTGGGTTTTTTTCTACCCTGACAACATGTCAAAATCTCATTATTCAATAACGTTAGGTTGTAGGGATGGAACAGTACATGTATTCCTATTGAACCGAAACAGTACGGGTGTCTCGGTTTGGTACCTGAATTTACACGGAGAATATACGGTAAAACTTGCGTGCAAATTAATCTTAATTGTCATACAGAACTACTGTTAGATACGCGGGTTCTGGGGACCCCTAATCTGTTGCCTCGCCTTAGCTCGTCTAAGGACGAGTATGGTGAGTGGTGGCGAGTGGAAATACACTCTTGCCTTTCCCTCTCTTGTACCGAACCGAGCCGTGATGTCTGAACCGAGGTATGAACCGAACCATGACTTCTGTGTACTGTTCCACCCCTATTAGGTTGCCACACATTCACTCAACTTCACTCGTAAAGTTCATTTGAAAATGTTCAATAAGATGTATGTGTGTGCCTTTGTCTCTGTAACGAAATAAAAGAGTTAGAAATAGAAACTGGGCATGAACATTTGTGCTAGGTAGATGTATTAATGTATGTTCAGTCTAAAAGTTTTTCTTTCCATTCTTCTCAAATGTTTCTTTCTTTTGATGAGATGTTAATCTCTATGCTTTCATGCACAACTTGAATTCACTTTTGTTTGCTTTCAGTACCAGCAACAAAACCACCACCAACCACGTTTCCTGTTTCTTCCCCCCAGTCAACTACTACATCTGCTGGGACACATGGTAAGAGGTGGCACGTCTGCTGCAGATGAGCATTTTTAATATTTAAGTTCTGTAAATTCCTCTTAGATTCATCAACACAGATACTTCTGGATAAAATGACTAGAGGTATAACTCACAACTTTTATGACAATACAATATTATATCAATTCTTTGTGATATTAGCAATTGTATTGTTATCCAGTCCAAGTCTGCCATGATAAGAATTTGATTTGATGCTATTCAGGGGCCTGTGATCACAAAATGCAACTCAATTATGATTTGACAATTTTATCATACAGCTTTTCCAGCAAGTTAAATGAAAAGTAAACTTTTTTGTTTTAATAAAAATAATAAATATAAAGTGGGAATTTCAAAATAAAGGTGTTGCATCTTATAGATGCCCTTTGCTGTGCATCATCCCCTCTCTCTCCCCTCTTTCCTGTCTATCTGCACTATCTAATTAAAAAAATCAATATTTTCACTTGGCATTGATTATATTGGATCGTTGATTATTGAATCGATATATAGATCCATTTCAATGTATCAGAATCAGAGACACCTGTAGTAAAGACATGTGTAGACTGTTATAAACCCATCTGGATATGTTCTTTGTTGTGTGCTTTATCTTGCAGGTGGCCCTGAGCGGATCATCACTCTGACTGTCTGTGTATCTGTGGTGGTGGTGGTGCTGCTGCTGTTTCTGCTCATTTTGATTCTTATCTACAAACGTAAGAGTTATTACTGGTTCGCGTAACACCAAACACACGCGCATATGGTACACCCAAAACCACATGGACGTCATCTCTATCCTGTATGGATGTGGTGTGTAGAAAAGCCAAAGCAGGCAAATACAAGACTAGACTAGACTTTGCCTGGGGATACACAGCGGTAGTTAGGTGTCCTACTCAATGAAACCAAACTGGAAAATACTAAATCACCAACAAGTACAACTCTGTCATTGTTTAACTGAACAGTGCATCAGGCACTGGTTGTACATTTGGTGGATGTAGCTACTGTGTCTCAACCTGATTGGGTGGTGGTGAAATCTATCCAGTTGATGTCCTTCTGCTGGTTTATTTTTTTTGTTCTCTGCCTTTTCTTTCTGCCAGGACATTCAAAAAACAAAAGAAATGCAGCAGCAGCACAGCACATCACAGAGGTTAGTGCATAAATAAAACCCAGAAGGATATCTAATATACAAAGCAATGCCTATATTGTATTATACTGTTCCAATGTGAAAACAAATATTGTAAACTCCCTGCTGAGTGGCTACAACTGAAAATGTGTTAGAAGACGTGAATTCTTTAAAATGCTAAATACAATTTTTATATAGGTCTGCTAAATTGATGTTTTCACAACAGAGAAATATAATACTGAAAGTTTAACACATTTCAACTTGTTATTTGATATGCAATATGCAATATACAGATCTGTAATAGTTATTTTAAACTGTGAAAGTTTATACAACCAACACGGCAAAAGGTTTTATTCATTATTTAATTTTATCCGAGACAGCTTTTAAATCATTTACTCCTTTCTTTGTACGTACCTGCTCTGATGTTTGCACTGCAATTAAACAGTTGTAATTAAATTATGTCTACATGTTTTAGTACAGTGTATGGTCAGTGCTTATTGCTTGGATTGGATGAACTGTTCAGAATGTATTTTTCATTCTTCCCTGAAAGGAATATATCTACGAGGAGCTACAGGAGCACCCCCATAAGCCAGACTCAGGAAATGCACTGAACACGATGTATGCCACTGCCAACTTTCCCATAAACCTCTCTGCCTCGCTGCATTACTCGACCGTCAACTTTAAAAACCGCTCAGACAAAGCTGGAGCTGAGACACTGATCACCAAACCCAGCTCCTCTGCCTGTGAATATTCGACTGTGAAAAACAGCCAAACTCAAACCTCCTCTACTGTCAACCAGCCGTCTTCAGAGGATCCTCTCTACTCAACAGTCAACAAGTCACGGGAGCAATGAGGAAAGATCAGGCTGGGGTAGGGATGGGCATTCGATTCAATTTTCTTTGTCGATCGTCGGAAGAATTAATGATCAATTATCGATTAATCATTCATATTTTCCTCGATGAGATCTTAATTACAAGAAGAACAACTTGTGACAGTTAAACTGGAGGTTAGGCTAAACTTGAAGATATATGTGCTGTAGTGTTCTGAAGCAGCGGAACCTTCTTAAAGAGAGACCCTCGTTTGTTCCAAAATAGTAAATAAAAAGAATCATGTTAAATAATAACTTAACCAAAAACATAATAATACTTAGATCTGACAGGTTTTGTCAAAATGTAACTCAAAACTATCCAAGGCACGGACAAAGCCTAATATAAAGTAACCAGTAACTCACATACAACTTCTGCACCAGTCTACTGGTTTTTGTTGAGAAAAATAAGCAGGTTGACATGATCTGGGGTCAGACACGACCGCTACCTGGTGACCGTCAGTCGAGCCGCCGAACACACCCGCCGGCCGGGATGTAAGTAGCTTCCTCCGCGCTAACTTGGCCAGCCCGGGCCAGGTAACCTTATTCCGTTCTTCGTGGTGAGTTTCTACCAGTCTGTTGATGGTACGTCGTGACGGAATGTGACATGCTGGTTCCAATATCCATCTCAATGAACGTGCAGATTCCTTAGGTCATTTTCTCTGCACGTTGTGCATCGCAGCTCCTCCGTGCTAACGCCAAGACGATGATAGGTTGAGACTGAGAGCAGGATGCACTGCCAACGACATTAACCAGGGTCGAATGCACTTTGTGGTAGCCTACATCATTTGAGTCATGGCCGTGTTGTACTTATACAAGCCATGTTGTACTTATACAACCCCAAATTAGAAAAAGTTGGGACAGTATGGAAAACACAAATAAAAAAAGAAAGTAGTAATTTCTAAATGTACTTTGACTTGTATTTCATTGCAGACAATACAACAGCACATAATTTAATGTGTTCCTCATGATTTTTTTTTTTTTTTTTTTTCAAAAAAACTAAATTCCTATTTTGGTTCTTGCAACACATTTAAAAAAAAGTTGGAACAGTAAAGCATTTACCACTTTGTAATGTTGCCATTCCTTTTCTCAACACTTAAAAGACGTTTAGGGACTGAAGACACCAAGTGATGAAGTGTTTCAGGTGTAATTTTGTCCCATTCTTGCTGCAAACAAGTCTTAAAGTGGGCAACAATACGGGGTCTTTGTTGTCGCATTTTGCGCTTCGAAATGCGCCACACATTCTCTATTGGAGACAGGTCGGGACTGCAGGCAGGCCAGTCAAGTACCTGTATCCTCTTCCTCCGCACCCAGGACTTTGTAATGTGTGCAGAATGTGGTTTCGCATTATCTTGTTGAAATATGCATGGACGTCCTTGGAAAAGATGTCTTCGTAAATGCAGCATATTGTGCTCCAAAATCTCTATGTACTTTTCAGCATTAATGGTGCCATCACAGAAGTGCAAGTTACCTTTGCCAAGGGCACCGACACAACCCCATACCATGACAGACCCTGGCTTTTGGACTTGTTGCTGGTAACAGTCTGGATGATCTTTTGGTCCGGAGCACACGGCGTCCATTTCTCCCAAAAAATACCTGAAATACTGATTCATCTGACCACAGTGCACGTTTCCACTGTGTGATGGTCCATCCCAGATGCCTCCGAGCCCAGAGAAGTCGCCGGCGCTTCTGGACACTGTTAACATAGGGCTTCCTTTTGGCACACGTATTGTGGTACTTGACAAAGGTTTGCCAAAGTAGTCCTGAGCACATGTGGTGATATTGCTTATAGATGAATGACGATTCTTGATGCAGTGCCGCCTGAGGGATCGGAGATCAGGTTGTTCAGCTTAGGCTTGCGCCCTTGTCCTTTACACACTGAAATTCCTCCACATTCCTTGAATCTTTTAATTATGTTATGCACTGTTGAAGGTGAAATAAGCAAATGTCTTCGTAACTTTCTTTGAGGATCATTGTTTTTAAATATTTCATTAATTTTCTCACGTATTTGTTGACAAACTGGCGATCCTCAGCCCATCTTTGCTCCTAAAGGACTAGACCTTTCTTGGATGCTGCTTTTGTACCAAATCATAATTACAATCACCTGTTGACATGACCTGTTTCAAATCACATCATTATTTAACCAATTTATCTGATTACTAGCCCTTAATTGCTCCTGTCCCAACCTTTTTTGGAATGTGTTGCAGGTCTGAATGACAGGACAGGATGTATATTACAAATGAAATTAAGTTTACCAGACAAAACATGAAATATTTTGTGTTCACATTGTCTGCAATGAAATACAAGTCACAGTACATTTAGAAATCACTACTTTCTTTTTTTATTTGTGTTTTTCATACTGTCCCAACTTTTTCTGATTTGGGGTTGTAAAAATCTGTTACATAAGGTACTGCTTATATTCTTTTACCATCTGTAGCCTACACAAATGTAATTAGTGAATGCACGTGTCTGTGGGTGGGGCTGCATGGACGTGGTGATGTGGGCTGGTGTGGCTACAGTTCCAGGGCTGAATTTTTGTCCCAGTCCGCCCCTGTTAAGATCACATATGAACGATTCCTCCTGTGTTTGTCTTTGTTCTCTGGAAGGATGGTGCCTATGAGGAGATACAGGAGCGCATCCAGAAGCCAGGCTCAGGAACTGCACTCAACACTATTTATGTCACAGTCAATGCTCCCACAAACTAGGGATCGACCAATATGTCGTTTGTCAACACATTTAAATAATTTAAAAAAACAATAAACCTGAAAAGTAGCCATTGAAATAAAGTGCTTCATTAGTAATTTAAGACTGCCATGATGCTAGTGGTGGAGGGGCAGTGCATGGTCTGCACGTGAACTGCACCATCTCCAGCAACACAGAGCTGCCTGTGGACGCCTGTCTGTAAATAATGCTATCGCCGAACGCAGCAGCCGCGTAACGGCCAATACCGGTACACGTAAAAACGCAAATATTGGCCCGATATATCGGCCGTAGGGCTGGGCAATTTTATCGATTCTGCGATATAAATCGATATTTTTTTTCCCAAGAAAGTATTGATTTTTAAGCCACGAGTATCGATATATGTCCCATTCAAATCCTCTGTGTTTACCCCCATTTGCGTTGCATGAAGAGCGATTTGGTCAGCCAGCCGCTAGTGTAGAGCAAGTTACCCGTACTACCTCTTCCTGTTTACGGAGTCAGGTCAAACCATAGACATATATAAAGTAGACGCCGCATCGACCGCTACTGCTTACTGGTGCTGACGAGCCGTAGGGCCATTCAGTGTAATCTGTTTGGCAGGTGCAATGAGTTGACAGCGCATTTAATCATACCTCACTGAATACCGAACTGATTTTCACGTGTTTTTTTTTCTGCAAAGGTCATACACGTAGCTATGATACATGACACATGGTTCGCCGTATTTTAATATTCATAGTGGGCTTAACAGTAATAGAATATTCTGATATATGATATAAAGTGACCAGACATCCAAGATCAAAACAGGGAACATAATCATAATAATAAAAGGAAGAAAGACAGGGACATTTCCAGTTTGACTATCTGATTGAAAAACGTAATGTTGTATCTTCAAAAACAAAACGGGGACAGAGGTATATTTTTCTGTATTTAGCCAGGGACAGGCAACCAAAAATGGGGACCGTCCCCTGAAATGATATGTGATGTAGGCTATGATAGGTAGTTTGCAAATCACACACTATAAATATGATAGAAAAGCAGAAACAGATAGTGGCAGTAAAGTCAGATATTTTAATACATTTAAGAAACTATATATGATTATATTGGAGTTTACTTGAAGCTTTTATTTGTCTGTCTCACACACACACACACACACACACACACACACACACACAAACACACACACACACACACACAGGTAGCTACAAATAGCGACTGCCCAACACTGATAATACAGTCTGCGCCACTGTGTAAAATTCGCTGGCCAATGTTATACCCAGTGGCGGTTCTAGACCATTTCAACTGGGGGGCAGGCTGGGGCCAGGTGTACTATTAGAGGGGCCAGTTACATTTAGACCTTATTGTTGTCATATCATTTTCTGCACTGCAGGCATTAACAGACAAAATACCATGGATATAATCATTCAAAAATGAATTTGCATTTCCATTTTTTTACATTTGCATTACATATTCAATATCAGTCCCATTAACTGTATTCTACAATTTTTGTGGCTTTTTGCAAAAAGATCAGAAAATTCATCTAGATTTAAGGCCTTTGCCCTCCTTGACTCAATACTTAGAACACCTAAATTGCTTAATCTGTCATCTGACATTGTGGACCTGAGATAGGTTTTCGCCAGCTTTAGTGCAGAAAAACTCCATTCACAAGATGCAGTACTAACAGGGATTGAAACAGCTATCTTGCATAGTTTAAAGAGCTCAAAGAAATCTTCTTTATAAGGTTCAATGAATGATGCCAGCTCTACTACACTGGAGGGCTTCTGCATGCCACTCTGTATTTTCCTTTATTAAATTCTTCTGAACTGATGTAGTTCATACCCCAAGTCCTCAATATTTGATTCATACATTCGAGCAAATGGAAACGGGGACTTTTCTTTGAGAAACACATCACTTGTAGGGTTTAGAGTTTGGATGCCAGTCATTATTTCACAGTTTTTGCTAGAAAACCTTCTGTTAAGCTCATTGAGCATCTGATCTAAAACAGGGTAGAAAAGGGTTGTACGGAAACTATCTTTTTCTCGTTCTGAATCTGACCTCTGACCCACTGTACTGAGTACACAGTCTGCATTAAATTGAGAGCTCAGCTTTTTTGGTTGTGTTGCAGGGGGCTTTATTGTAGTATCACATTGCTCAGCTGTGTTCAAAACTTCATTCCATAGGTCATCAAAAAATGACTCATCCCTGTAGTCATGTAAAGTCTGAACTAAGGCTTCAACTAAATCAACAGCCTTTGATAGGTCAAGTGATGATGACTGTAGCATATCTGATAGAAATGTTGCTTCTCCAAACACTTTATGGAGGGTAACAAGGCACACAATGAACTGTAAATCTATCTGTGCAAGCAGACCTCTAGTCTCAACAGATCTGTCACCACTGTGTTCTTGGACTATGTCTTGCAAGACTCGCTTAATGGCAGGCAATCTATCCATAATAGTATGTAGAGCCATATATCGACATGCCCAGCAAGTGTCACTTAGCCTCTGAAGCTCTCTAGCCGGTGCACCTGGGTACATTTCTTTTAAGGGTGCTCCGATCAGGATTTTTGGGGCCGATCACCGATTGCTGGAAGCCGTATCGGCCGATACCGATCACCGATCACTTTTATGAACTGAAAATTACGCCATTACATAACAGTCACACATGTTTAGAGAATGTATCAGTAACTGTTTGGCTTTCTGTCCTAGCTCAAAATCTAAAAAATGTCCTTTCAATCACTGCACATTTCTTCAGCACACACAGACACACACAGTCAGTCACACACACACACACACACACACACACACACACGGGGAAACAGCTGTTTGAGCGGCGCCGGAGCTGCTAGCTACACGACTCCGCTCTGCCTTAGCGTTAGCTAACTTTGAAAACTCCTCATCCTCCTTTCTGTGACTAACCTTCAAATGTCTGATGAGGTTGGTGGTGTTGAAATGTCTTTGGAGCTTTACGCCTCGTGGTATTTCCTCGGTACACACGTTGCTAATCGCTAGTGTATTGTCTTTTTCCCAGATAGCAATGAGTCGGCGGAACACCAGCGGTGCTCCAGAGGCAGTAGAAGCGTCAGAATGGTGTAATCACAAACACGTTTGCCGGAGCACCACCGGTGGCAGCCGCTTTTTAAAAGCAGTAGCCGTCTTCCTAGCGTCTTCGTTCCGCGGCCGGCCGCAGGACAACTGTTGTTCTGCCACCGTTCAGACACCTTGTAGAACTGCCAGACCGCTGAATGTAGGGACGCCGCCATTTTGAAAATGTTCTCAGGAGTAGTGCGCTCTTAATACATCCGTGGTAGTGCGTCATCTGACCGGCCTATCTGATCGGCCTTTATGGAGACCACCGATCAAACTATTTAAAGCCATTACCGGCCGATACCGATCAGTGGCCGATCGATCGGAGCACCCTTAATTTCTTTCTGTATGCCAAGCCATTTTTGATGCACATATGACCCAGATGTGAAGACATACAGTCTTTCTAGTAAGGAGAAGAACTCTCCTACCTCAGGGATAGCTTTGACTGTATCCACTAAAACTAAATTCAGACAGTGTGCATTGCAGTGGATGTAAAAAGCATGCTTTGCTTGTTCTTTAATGCGTGCCTGGACACCTGAATGCTTCCCACTCATAACTGAAGCACCGTCATATGCTTGGCCTACTAGGTTGTTTTTGTATTCAAGACCATGACTTTCTAATATGTGTATGATTTTGTCAGTAAGCCCTGCTGCATCTAGTCGATCAGCCGATTCAAAGTGGAGAAAGCTCTCATGGACAGCTCCACTGAAATAGTACCTGAGTACTAGAGATGTCTGCTCCTTTTTTTTTACATCTTTTGTTTCATCTGCCATTATGCTATAGACCTCACAGTCTTTCACTTCTTCTATAATTTTAGTTCGAACCATGTCTGCCAAACAACTCAGAACCTCATTCTGAATCCCTTTGCTGGTATATTTTGCATTATGAATGGAAGTCGACCTTTTTTTCACAGTTTAATCATGCTTAGCTATTGTTTCTAAGATTGCCATGAAGTTCCCTTTATTATCTGACTCTGCAGACTCATCGTGTCCCCTTTGTGCGATGTTTTGTGTGGCTGTTAGTAGTAGTATTTCTCCTATTGTTTTAATATAGTCCCAATGTTCTTGAACCTGTTTGTTGTGTTCCTTGTTTAGGGCATTTACCAGTGTTGCATTACTATTTACAGCTTTCTGATAGTCTCTCCATGTAATCATTGCTTGTTTGTGCCACTCAGACCTTGCATGAATTGCAAATCTCCCGTTTGTAAGTTGCCTTCTTCCAATTGTTAAACCCCAATTTTGAATCGAATACCATCTCTGAGACTTTAGGAGGGCTAAAATTCCTACAGGCATAACAAAACACAGAGTCTGATTGTTTGGAATATTCAAGCCAGGGGTGGATATGGTACTAGGCTGCCTTGAAGCTCCTCCTCCGGTCCCCCATCAGAGTTCTTGGGTATATATTCATCATTGGCTGCACCGGTGGTTCTTCCTGGGATTTGCTGATATCTGCCAAAAAAAAAAAAAAAAACATGTATTAAAAGTATTTATACCCTTTTCAGCAAATAGTTTGCATTTACATAAATATTGAGAATTAAGTGCACTTATTACTTTGTTTGTCTAACTTAGTATTTTTCAGTTTTTCATTATTTGCTGATGAGAATGTATTTACCACCTTCATTTTTACTCTGTCATGTCCTTTTGTTGTTATTACTACTGTTATGATTACTTACGGCTGTTTATTTATTTCTTTACTATTTTTGTTCTTCTTAACCTGAATGTATAATGTAAAAAAAAATAATCTAAAAATATTTGGCTAAATTTAGATATACAATTGGTATCAGGCAACTTCTGAAATCCACCTGATATCATAAGCTCATAGAATGTTAAATAAGAATTAATTTCGATCACAAATTGATTAATTTCTATACACCATATAACCCGACTTATTGCACTGCTTTACATATGTATTCAACAGCACAAACCTGATGGTCCACTGCTAGTGGACGCACGTGGCTCCTCTGTAGGTGTATCACTCTCAGCCTCAGTGTCTCCATCTGTCTCACTTTCCTCCTCTAATATTCCTTCACTCTCCGTCTCTCCAATGGACAACTCTTCCTGCTCTCTCTCTGCAGGCTCTCTGCTCTCTCTTTCTCTCTCCACACCTGAACCATTTGGCTCTGTCTCACTGTCTACCTTATCTTTTCTTTGGAAGAACGACATGATGTCCTTCTTTCTCTTCATTTTGGTGAGAAGCTGAGAACTATAGAGCAAAAGCAATGGGGACCAAGAAGCTTAGGAATTAATTTACTGAAAATAACTGACTTGCTAGGAAACTATGTCTAAACGTTAAATGTTACAACTCGTTTATTGAGTAAAAACACTCAGAACCATGAGTTTGTTGACAATATATTTTATCCCTTTTTAAACTGCCAGGTTAAAATGAGCTGATCTAACGTTATGCATTTACATATACATGATACAACATATGAACAACTTTACTCACCTCTATATTTCCTTCTTTGCTTGAAGTCTTCAATTATAATATTCGCGCAAAACTTACACCAACTTCTGAGAAGAAAAAAACGTGCAGATGCATGTTCTACGCACTGTTGTGTTCCGCTTTAAACAGCCCCTCTAGAAAATGTGTGGGTGACGTTTCTGTTCCGCGTTGCCACGGTGTAATACATTGATAGTATATAAGGGTCTAATACAATAGGTCTAATAACGGATGTAAAAAACGATCGCAACAAAAAAGTTTTCACACTCTACATTTAGGGGGGCCACAAGGGGGTCCAAGCTTGTTGTCACAGGGGCACTGGCCCCCCCTGCCCCCCCCCCCCCCAGAACCGCCTATGGTTATACCAGTAATATTTATTTTATTTCTACAATAGCATTCTTGTGTCAATTGTAATCTAAGTCAGTGTTATGGAATATGATTTATCACGTCCCGGCCGGTGCAGTAAACATAGCCAAGCTAGCTGGCTACGATTTCAGTACAGTAATATCAAAGATCCTTGCTCCTTCTCAATGCTCTTTTAATATTCTATTCACAAAATACAAACAACAGTAAAGTAATGTTAAATCTTACTTGTGAAAAGTAATCCCCCGAGCCCTGTTTTCGATGGTCAAAGCTGTCAAAGAAACTGTTCAGAACAGGCCACTTGCTGCACTTTTTAACTCTCCACTGTTAATTGCAATACTGCACATTATTTACATTTTATAGGCTTGTAAGCAACAGTTTCAATAAATGGAACTAATTTTTTCAACACATCTTTGATTAATTTTGTCCAGCATTTGCAAGCTGTAGACTCTGTCCAGTCAGTGACATATATTGTGTAATTGATGTTTTTAGTTTTCAGTTCAGTTAATTAAATCCAACTAAATGGAACACTCACAAGATGCCACCAAAATCACTCTGTCTCCTTTAAATCTTTCAGAAAATGATGTAAGTGTATCGAATTATATCAAATTGGATCGAATCGGATCGTTGGCTGAATATCGTGATATATATTGTATTGTGAGCTGAATATCGTGTATCGTATCATGAGATTTGTGTATCACTACAGCCCTAATTGGCCGGCCGATAAAATCGGTCTATCACTACCACAAACCCTTCTGCCTGGCAGCATTACTCCACGGTCAACTTTCCCAACAGCTCTGGAGAAGCTAGTGACACATATTCTTCTGTGTGGGACAGCGGCCATAGTCTCGCCCACTCTGCTGTCAATCATCCATCCAGACTTTCTGAAGACCCTTTTTAGTCTACTGTCAACAACCCACAGCAGCGCTGAGACCAGTCCTGACACTCTTCACTTCATTTTAAGGTTTAGTCACAGGGTTTCTGCACTGATATACACCAAGTTACAAGTTCTGCAACCAGCACTTCAGTTCAATACAACATGTCCAACTACCACCTCAATAAGGACCACACAACTCAATCAACACTTCTGATCTATATTCATTAATAATAAGAGTTAATCCAGGACAGTTGGATTGGATTGCATATGGGTGCATATATATATATATATATATATATATATATATATATATATATATATATATATACAACCCCAAATCAGAAAAAGTTGGGACAGTATGAAAAACACAACTAAAAAAAGAAAGTAGCGATTTCTAAATGTACTTTGACTTGTATTTCATTGCAGACAATGTGAACACAAAATATTTCATGTTTTGTCTGGTCAACTTGATTTCATTTGTAAATATACATCCTTTCCTGTCATTCAGACCTGAAACACATTCCAAAAAAGGTTTGGACAGGAGCAATTTAGGGCTAGTAATCAGGTAAATTGGTTAAATAATGATGTGATTTGAAACAGGTGATGTCAACAGGTGATTGTATGATTTGGTACAAAAGAAGCATCCAAGAAAGGGCTAGTCCTTTAGGAGCAAAGATGGGCCGAGGATCGCCAGTTTGCCAACAAATACATGAGAAAATTATTGAAATGTTTAAAAACAAGGTTCCTCAAAGAAAGATAGGAAGACATTTGCTTATTTCACCTTCAACAGTGCATAACATAATTAAAAGATTCAAGGAATGAGGAGGAATTTCAGTGCGTAAAGGACAAGGGCGCAAGCCTAAGCTGAACAACCGTGATCTCCGATCCCTCAGGCGGCACTGCATCAAGAATCGTCATTCATCTATAACCGATATCACCACATGGGCTCAGGACTACTTTGGCAAACCTTTGTGAAGTACCACAATACGTAGTTACAGCCACAAATGCCAGTTAAAACTGTACTGTGCCAAAAGGAAGCCCTATGTTAACAGTGTCCAGAAGCGCCGTTGACTTCTCTGGGCTCGGAGGCATCTGGGATGGACCATCACACAGTGGAAATGTGTACTGTGGTCAGATGAATCAGTATTTCAGGTATTTTTTGGGAGAAATGGACGCCGTGTGCTCCGGACCAAAGAAGAAAAGGATCATCCAGACTGTTACCAGCAACAAGTCCAAAAGCCATGGTATGGGGTTGTGTCAGTGCCCTTGGAAAAGGTAACTTGCACTTCTGTGATGGCACCATTAATGCTGAAAAGTACATAGAGATTTTGTAGCACAATATGCTGCCTTCAAGAAGACATCTTTTCCAGGGACGTCCATGCATACTTCAACAGGATAATGCAAAACCACATTCTGCACACATTACAAAGTCCTGGCTGTGGAGGAAGAGGATATGGGTACTTGACTGGCCTGCCTGAAATCCCGACCTGTCTCCAATAGAGAATGTGTGGCGCATTTTGAAACGCAAAATGTGACAACGAAGGCCCCGTACTGTTGCCCACCTAAAGACTTGTTTGCAGCAAGAATGGGACAAAATTACACCTGAAACACTTCATCACTTGGTGTCTTCAGTCCCTAAATGTCTTTTAAGTGTTGTGAAAAGGAATGGCAACATTACAAAGTGGTAAATGCTTTACTGTTCCAACTTTTTTTGAAATGTGTTGCAAGAACCAAAATAGGAATTTTGTTTTTTTGAAACAAGAACAATACAAATCATGAGGAACACATTAAAGTATGTGCTGTTGTATTGTCTGCAATGAAATACAAGTGAAAGTACATTTAGAAATCACTACTTTCTTCTTTTTTTATTTGTGTTCTCCATACTGTCCCAACTTTTTCTGATTTGGGGTTGATTTGGGGTTGTGTGTGTATATATATATATATATATATATATATATATATATATATATATATATATATATATATATATATATATGGTCCTCGGCTCGCTTCGGGTGATGGGCGGGTTTAAAACATGCGGAAGTAGGTCCTACTACTGGTTGTAGTCTATTGCTCTGGCCAAAAAATCTTCCGATGACGCAAAAATCGTCATTTTACGTCATCGGAAGATTTTCCCGGACCCCCCAATGCAGATATCTCCTGTCTCAGGGGGATATGAGGGAGGGACGCACGGTCATTCAGAAATACTACCGGGTTTCTACTGATACAAAGCTGAATGCTAAATCGGTGAAGTATCCCTTTAACTACAGACAGTTAAAGAAACTTCTGTTGCGCATTTTCTTTTCTTCCTCCTTCATTTTACAGTCGAATGGCGGCTAGAACGGTAACCGAACGGTATATATATATATATATACATATATATATATATATATATATATATATATATACATATATATATATATATATATACATATATATATATATATATATATATATATATATATATATATATATATATATATATATATATAATAGCCTGTTCATGAAACATCCCTTTGCAAACAGACAGTGATTCTACTTATCTTATTTATGTATTCATTTTACAACTGAGGAACATGTAAACATAGGTTGCTTATATTGAACAAGGATAGAACAAGAATTCTGGAAGGAGAAATCACAAGCAGAAGTGGAAGTCTTCTTTTGGCCATTGTAAGTAAAAATAGCCTGCATGTTCAAAAGGACCAAACAGGTGCAGAAACAAACGTTTGATAATAATTCAAACTGCCTTAACTGTGGCAGCAATATACAGGAAATACACTGTTCTGTATATAAATGTTATAGCAGAATTATTAGTGACAATACAGTTAATACAATTTAATAAATAAAAGCACTAAGTGTTTGCAGGGCTGTATAGATATTTGCTAATTTATGTTAATATTAAGCTATCAGACCGATGTTTGTGAATAAATTACATATTACTCAAGAACCATGGCCTGTATGACCTCCTACTGATAACTATGAGACATTTACAGACCACACATAGCCACTCAAAAGTCTGGCACTGTGCGGTTTAAAAATGCTGGCTTGCTAGCTTTCAATATTTACATTTTGATAAGTTCCAGTTCAATACAATACATTTTGGCCTTTTAAACAACAAAGCCACATCTTTAAATCTGCATTAACTACATATTAGCTATTTGGGAGCAGTAACACAAGCCCACAGGAACTGCTGATTCCATTTTGATTATTGCTGCTTTCATTTCACAAGTTTGTTATAGCTAACCAATGCTGATTGGTCCAGATAGACAGAAGAACAGCAAAAGGGTAGTTTTCCACAGCCATTGACTGTTTCATCTTTGGGATCTACTTGTAGAAAGTGTACATTCAGGGCTCCACACTAACTTTTTGCCTTGGTTGCACTGGTGCACCTAACTTTTTAATAGAAAGTGCTACTGTTTCAAAGTGCTTCCCTGAACTGAGACCAACCCCCCCCCCCCCCCCCCCCCCCCCCCCCCCTTTGCTGTCCTCTGTCCCTCAGATGGCCAATACCTGTAATTTGGCCTTCTTCCCTTTTAGCCTTGGCTAAACCAGCTTGCCACACTCCCTAGCGTCAAAATCCTCCAAACTGCCCCCGCCCCCACAAACACACACACACACACACGGATTCTTATCAGATCTTCCACTAGTCCAGGACTAAAAATCATAAATCACAAATCACAAAATGTTCCGTTTTAAGTCAAAGCCACTTTTCACAAGCTCTTTTATGAAAACAGATTGTGATTAAAATAAAATAGCCTACAAAGACAGGGTTTACTTCTCAGTTTGAAAATATACAGCTGCAACACATGAAGATCATCTGAAATAAATAGCCTAGGATATATTTTAAAAATATATATCTCTGAGAAAGCTGCTTCACTTGTTTTCAACAACAATAACATACTGATTAAAAGAGAGAGAGGGCGCCCAGATAGCTCAGTTGGTTTATATAGAGGTTTATTCCTCGACGCAGCGGGCCGGGTTAGACTCCGACCTGCGGCCCTTTACTGCATGTCTCCCCTTTCATGTCTTCAGCTTTCCTATCAAAATAAAGGAGAGAGAGAGAGAGAGAGAGAGAGAGAGAGAGAGAGATGCAATGGACTGAAGCGTAGGCTACTCACAGAGTGACGGCTGACTCACTATGAACGGGTCCAGCACGGGTCGAATGCTTTGGCGGGTCAGCGGCGTTACACACGTCTTGTGTATGAAATGTCTGTATCGTCACTGCGCTGCATTTTTATGAATTATGATATTCTGGCCACGTCTCTGGAGGAACTGTTCAGACTGTAATAACTTTATTGATCAGCTGTATTTGAACCATAACTAACCGGTATAACAGCCTCCTCATTTAATCTTAACACAGCATCAAATGTATGCTGTGTTTGACTTTTTTACTTTTTACTTTGGTGCTATCTGGTGGTGGGAGACGGCAATAGGCCTTTTTCACAGAAGACATTTTGACTTGTCACAGAGAGAAAAGCATAGGTGTACATAATAAAATGAATGATGGCTGAATTCCATTTAGCTGCTCTGATTTCAGGGTCCTGGCATCGTGCACGCTGGCTCAGTGTCACTCGCACTGGAACACTTAAAAGGGTAATTTAGTTACAGGGCAATTGTGCAGCCACTAAAAGTGATTGTTTTTACCACTGACAGGCTCAGATTTGGCCGTAGTGCCGCCATCTTGGACCAGTCGCCCGCTCCATTCAGTTTGGCAGGTGCAATGAGTTGTCAGTGCATTTAAATAATCATACCTCACTGAATACCGAACTGATTTTCACGTGTTTTTTTTTTTCTGCAAAGGTCATACACGTAGCTATGATACATGACACATGGTTCGGCGTATTTTAATATTCATAGTGGGCTTAACAGTAACAGAATATTCTGATATATGATATAAAGTGACCAGACATCCAAGATCAAAACAGGGAACATAATCATAATAATAAAAGGAAGAAAGACAGGGACATTTCCAGTTTGACTATCTGATTGAAAAACGTAATGTTGTGTCTTCAAAAACAAAACGGGGACAGAGGTATATTTTTCTGTATTTAGCCAGGGACAGGCAACCAAAAACAGGGACCGTCCCCTGAAATGATATGTGATGTAGGCTATGATAGGTAGTTTGCAAATCACACACTATAAATATGATAGAAAAGCAGAAACAGATATTGGCAGTAAAGTCAGATATTTTAATACATTTAAGAAACTATATATGATTATATTGGAGTTCACTTGAAGCTTTTATTTGTCTGTCTCACACACACACACACACACACACACACACACACGGGTAGCACGATTATGACAAAATGTGATATTGCGATATCGATATGAATTAAGATATTTTTAAACATATGTGAAATTACAAAATAGATTCATAACAAATTAAACAAGTTTTCATCATCATATATTGGACTGGTACAACATAAATAAATAACAACCATGTCTACAGAACAGGACATGTTCTACTGGTTGTACAGTATAAAATATATAAAGAAAACAGGACATGTTCTACTGGTTGTACAGTATGAAATATATAAAGAAAACAGGACATGTTCTACTGGTTGTACAGTATAAAATATATAAAGAAAACAGGACATGTTCTACTGGTTGTACAGTATAACATATATAAAGAAAACAGGACATGTTCTACTGGTTGTACAGTATAAAATATATAAAGAAAACAGGACATGTTCTACTGGTTGTACAGTATGAAATATATAAAGAAAACAGGACATGTTCTACTGGTTGTACAGTATAACATATATAAAGAAAACAGGACATGTTCTACTGGTTGTACAGTATAAAATATATAAAGAAAACAGGACATGTTCTACTGGTTGTACAGTATAACATATATAAAGAAAACAGGACATGTTCTACTGGTTGTACAGTATAACATATATAAAGAAAACAGGACATGTTCTACTGGTTGTACAGTATAAAATATGTGAAGTCCGTGTGCGTTCCCCAAGCTGGCTATGTACTCCGGTAAGAGAGTCGCTGCAACCTTTGCGTTTAGTTCAACAGATTTATGAACATCCACTTCCAGCAGGTGAATACAGAGCTTGTTGCTTGCAACAGTATGTGTTTGTGTGGGTGTGGTTTTCTGTAAATAAAGAAATATAGAATATGTAAATATAACCTGTACATAACGTATATACATATACAGATTAAAGATCAATAAGCAACTACTCACTCTGCAATATACATAATTGCTATGCAATAAATAGTTTCTATGCACAGGGCCGTTTGAAGGAATTTGGGGGCCCTAAGCAAAATGGACATGGAGGCCCACCAACCCCCCGCCCTGCACGCATATATGCACGCAAAGCCTACAGGAACCACAGCATAGCCATAAAGTTCACCCACACTTTATATAAATAAAAAAATGTTTACAGTGCATAAACTGCTGTTGCATAAACTGTGCACGTGGAAATTTGACAGGCACTACTGTATATTAAAATTTCTGAAATGTCCATGGGCAAAAGTGACTGGTATTTACACAGTTTGGTGGGAATTCAACAGTGATTTTTTTCTAACAATATGACAGCACACACTTATCCTTTTAAACTTTGGGCTGTGCAGAATATCAGCTGTAATTCTAGAGCTTGTGGTGGTACCTTGTGCTATAGAGGAAACATCAGTACTGAGAAGTGATGCATCTGTTGATGTTGAGGATGAAGTTGATGGTGTAGCTGGGAAAATAATTGAAAAAAATTACCTGTGAAGTACGTTTTGCCATTTCACTGTTAGCATATTGAAAGAGGTCACTATTAACAGCTCAGCTCAGTGAGAGAAATTCACTCTACCTTCATCAGTGGAGGTATCTTTAGGAAGAGCCTGAGGGCTGAGAAATTTAAGCAAAGCACCTTGAGGGAGAAAGAAAAGATGGTAACACTTTATAATAACAATCATTAAAGGTATAGTGGAGGATTTTCTTTTTCCGGGTAGATCATCAAAACTATTGGTCCTCCTAGTTGTCAATCATTCTGGGATATGTTTACGTAAGGCCATCGTACGTGCCGTGACAGGTCAGCGAGCAGACGGCCACAGCGTCCCACCGTAGACAGTATATAAAAGCCTCCGACCGCTGCCCCCCCCTCTCGGCGATAGCTTGTTTGTTGGCCTGTAGCATGCTAACGTTAGCTATAGAGATGCTTGTCGTAAATAGATTTCCACTTACCGGTGGTGAGTCTGACATAGTGGAAAAAGTGCAAATCTTCTTTAGGAAAGGAGGCTTGTAGAGCCATGCCGACAGCAACTTGTAAACAGAGTGTGCACGAGGAGAACTAGGCTCGTGCACGCTCTCTCGTGCACACGTTTAAGAGGCATTCCCTCTCGGGAGCATTTTTTTTAAAAGTGGAGCAGGCGGTTCTTTTCTAAAATTCGGGAAAATCCTCCATTATACCTTTAATAGATGGTAAATTGATAGTTAATTAGTCTTAAGTTAATTGTCATTTAACTGTTAGCAAACAATGACATTATAATTAAATGTTTACTAATTATTAGTAGTGCTGTAAATTAACAGTTTATTGTAACACAGATTATATCTATCATATAATATATTTGGTATCGGGTAAATATAAATGGACTGTATTTATATAGCGCTTTTCCAGTCTTAACGACTGCTCAAAGCGCTTTAACAGAGTACAGGAACCTTTCACCATTCACTCACAGTCACACGCTGTGGCCGGGGCTGCCGTACAAGGTGACACCTGCTCATCAGATAAACATTCACACACATTTACACTCCACTTGGGGTTCAGTGTCTTGCCCAAGGACACTTCGACATGGGACTGCAGGGCCGGGGATCGAACCATCAACATCTATAAACATTACATAGATAGACGGACCAGATATTCCTAACACTTTGTTAAGGGTTACTAATGCTTAAAAACATTAAGCTAATGTTTGATGCATGGAATATATTGTGTGGTTTTCCTAACCCCCATTTGGTAAACAGATTATCACGGTGGAATAGTTAGTATAGCATGCTAACGTTATGCCACTTTCATCAAAACCTATTACAAAGCTATAGCAATGTCATGTCATTAAATGCGATAAACTGTGATTCTGGAACAGATCTGCGTCTTCCTTATCCCGTTAAAAAACATATTACAGTTGTATGTAACCATATTCTGTCCGTTCTAAAAAAAGTTGCACTAACTGTTCGTTACAAGCAGCATTAGCAGTCAGGCAGGTTACAGGTAACCTACCTGCTGCAAAATTACACCAAGACAAGTAGAGCTATTTTATCCAGTGTAATTTATCACTTACCACTATCTTGTTTTTTCTTATCCTCCTCTTCCTTTCTCTTCTTCCTTTTCTGGCTTCCTGAAGCATAATTCCGCTTTATGATGACTGCCGACCGAGGAGGTTTTGTATTTTGCCGGCAGCAGAGATCAGGAGAGGGGCCCCTTGAGGGGGATCCCGATAACAGTGTCATTGCACTTTACTGCATTGACTATCAAAGGGGCGCTCACAGTTTGTCGTTGCATTTTATTCTTAACCAGTCGTTGTCTTGGGGCCCCAGGCCAGCTCAGGGCCCCAAGCAATTGCTTGGTTTGCTTGCCTTGTGGCGACGGGCCTGGCTATGCAAACAACCAAACAATAGCTTACTGGGGAGTAATGGAAATTGTCACGATCCAATCTAGTAAAGAAGGCAGTTACATCTATTGGCCACTAGATGGCGGTCTAAGACCACAAATGAAGATAACAGCAACATACAGGTACAACAGTCATGTGATAGAAATATGCAGATATATATATTTGCAGTACGTTCATAGCATTACAGTAGGCGTGAGCATGCTATACTGAACTATAATAAAGAAACACTATCATGTTAGCTACACAAATAAAGATATATGCAGCACCAGCATTAACATAAAATTGTGCACTTACATTCTCAATAACGCAGACGGCAACACAACAGAATGCTATACAAGTAGCGTGCAATTTTAGGAGCAGCTGTAGCCTACTCATGTCTGCAACCAACTACAAAAGGAAATGGCGAAGTCGCGCATGTGCGCAAATGCTCGAGTCTAAGGAGTGACGTCGGCCCATTAGTCCAGCAGGGAGGTTTCCACAAAATATATAAAGAAAACAGGATATGTTCTACTGGTTGTACAGTATAAAATATATGAAGAAAACAGGACACAACGCACGTACCAGTACTCTGTTTAAAATAGCAGGATGAAATGAAAAGTGACAGTTTTTATTTAAACTGCACATGTACTTGGTTGAAACTCCCTTACAAAGTGCTTTACAGAACCCAGAGGGAAAGAGTGTGTGTGTGAAGTTTATCTGTTTATAAGATAAAAGACAATCTCTTTGGAGATGAACCGGGAAGCTGAAGACGGATAGAATAACACCATCTCGTTAATCTGACCGTCCTATCGAAATCACCCTGGTTAAAATGGTGACAGCACAGCACTGATGAACAGCTGGCAGTAAATCCTTCTCTCCTCAAAGCCACTTCCCACTTCTTCCTCACATCTTTGTTCTTGGGAAGCCTTCAAAATGAAAAAAGAAGATTTGGGAGAGTCTACACAAAAACATTTCAAAAGGAGATCAAGCTTATTTTCTTCCTTCACATTTCTTAGAACCTTTCTTCAACAAACTCCTATTTTGATGCATATCTGTTAATAATGAACCAAAGTTGCTTGTTTTGCAAACCATTCTACAGTCAGATGTTCTGTTGCCTTTATTTTAAGTAAGTGGGGGGGTATGAGACATGACAGATATCTTACTTTTGTTGGGGTGAATTACATGTGACTAATACACAGTGTTGGGCAAGCTGCTTGGAAATTGTAGTGAGCTAAGCTATCATGAATAAAGCTTCACTACACAAAAGCTACCACCCAGTCAAATGTAGCAAGCTAAGTAAGCCAAACACAGCAGTAGGCTAGTTCACTATATAGGAATTAAGCTACTTTAAGTTGCGCTAATTTCACTTGACAAGAAAAGTGTAGCTTGTGTGGCCAAGCTACTTGATAAATAAAAGGAGTTAAGCTACTGAAAAGTTACTTGATTCAGTAAATAGAGACGCTACCACCAAAATACTAGCTAAGTTACTAGCTAAGCTACAAATAGCGACTGCCCAACACTGATAATACAGTCTGCGCCACTTGTGTAAAATTCACTGGCCAATGTTATACCAGTGTCATGAGCCCTCTCACTCCACCGGGTTACCACCTTAATTTGTTTCCACTATCTTCCACTCTGCTCACCACTCTCTCTACTCAGCCTAACTAGGTCCACCTGTCCCTGCTCTGCTCTGCTCTAATTACTCTGCCAGCTGCGCTGCATTACCCACTAACCTCTCCCAGTATTTAAAGCCCTGTCTTTCAGCTCTCCTTTGTCAGATCGTCTGCAAAGCTCACACCCGGAACCTGTTTGCTCGCGCTTCTGGCTCACCCTTGTTTTGTGACCCCGGACCTGCCTGATTCTTGGATACTCTTCTGCCCCAGGAAAACCAGACCTGCTTTCTGCCGTAACGACTCCTGACTACTCTTCTATCCCGGTAACTCTGACCAGCCTTCTGCCTTGCTACAACGTATTTGGATTTCCCTTGAACTGTACTTCTGCCTTGTTTCATCCGCCCCGTTGTGTCTGTGTTTCCCCCCCAGGACTTCCGGACCACCCACCACCGGCGTCATAGGACGCATCGCTGCCACTGGGGGGGGCACAGACCCAGCACATTGGACGGAATCCCTGTTATTCCCAGTAACCCCTGGAGCCTTCACTCACTCCCTACTTCCCTTTTCCCTTAAGTTTTAATAAACTTTCTGGTGTGACGCAATTGTGGTCCTCTGGTCGTCTGTCTGAACCGTGACAGTACGATCTGACCATCATGGACTCAGCGCACACTTCCCCCGACATGGAAACCGACGAACCTGAGCAACCCACCGCCATGCTACGCCTGGAACACACTGAGAGAGGGCTAGCCCGCATGAGCGGCGACATCACCTCCCTGCTTCAGGTCGGCCACCAACAGCATCAGCAGTTCCAGCAGCACCAGCAGCAGTTCCAGCAGCAGCAACAACAACTCGCCATGATCATCCAACTCCTCACCAACCTTACCCCAGCCACTCCGCCCACCGGCCCAGTTCCAGGCAGTCTGCCCACCAGCCCTGCCCCCGAGTTACCTGCCCCGGTCATTGCAGCCGCTGCTCCGGAACCCAAGATTGGAAACCCCGAGCGGTTCAACGGCGATTCAACCCAGGTCCGGCCATTCCTGACTAGCTGCCGACTTCAGTTCTCCTTGCAGCCAAGGACCTTCGCCACGGAGGGGGCTAAAGTTGGGTATGCCATCACTCACCTGACGGGCCGAGCTCGACTCTGGGGAACAGCAGAGTTCGAACGTCAAACCCCCGCATGTGCAACCTTCGACCTGTTTGCTGAGGAGATGCTGAAGGTGTTTGACCTGGATTCACCAACCGCAGAGGCGTCTCGTGAACTGTTCAGTATTCGACAAGGCAGACGTACAGTCGCAGACCATTCCATCGACTTCCGAACCCTGGCAAGACGAAGTTCTTGGAACACACCATCGTTGGTGGACGCGTTCTTCCATAGCTTGGCTGACTATATCAAGGACGAGTTGGTCTCCCATGAACTGCCTTCCACTCTTGATGAAGCCATCGCACTGACTGTCCGGATCGACAGAAGGATACAGACCCGTCGTCGTGAGAGGGGGCGCCAAGGTCCACCAACTACCGGCATTCGGAGAGATCCGACTGGGCTCCTGTCATCTACTGCCACTCACCCAAGTCAGCTTGATCAGTCTGAGCCCATGGAGATTGGGCGAGCCTCTCTCACTCCTGCAGAGCGCCAGCGCCGCTTCACCTCGAACCTCTGCCTCTATTGTGGAGGTGATGGACATCGTGTGGTAACCTGCCCTTTAAAAGCCGAAGCTCACCGGGCATAGGGGGAGTCCGGTTGAGCTCAATGACCATCCAGTCCTCCGACCGCAAACCCCTGCTGCAAGTTCACCTCCGCCTCTCTGACTCAACTCACACCCTGGCTGCTCTGGTGGATTCTGGCGCCGAAGCCACCATAATGGACATCAAGCTGGCACGCCAACTGGGACTGGAGAACCTCCGTTTGACACCTCCTATTCCTGCCCGGGCACTGGACGGACACTTACTCGGATCGGTCACTCATGTCACGGCCCCGGTCTCGATGGGTCTGTCCGGAAACCATCAAGAAACTATCCAGTTTCACCTGCTCACCTCTCCAGGCCAACCCCTCATCCTGGGTTACCCATGGCTCCGCCGGCACAACCCTCAGCTCGACTGGCTGACCGGGGTGATCAGGGAGTGGGGAGAGGACTGCCACCGAACCTGCCTGCTTGCTGCCGCACTACCCCCTCGGCCAGTACCTACTAACTCCGCTCCTGACCTCTCCAATGTCCCAGAATGCTACCATGGTCTCAGAGAAGTGTTTAACAAAGCAAGAGCCACATCTCTGCCCCCTCACCGACCGTACGACTGTGCCATCGACCTCCTCCCTGGAACAGCCCCTCCAAAGGGCCGTCTTTATTCGTTGTCTGCTCCTGAAAGAAAGTCCATGGAGGACTACATCAATGACTCTCTGTCCGCAGGATTAATCCGTTCATCTTCATCTCCTGCTGGTGCTGGCTTCTTCTTTGTGGGGAAGAGGGACGGATCTCTTCGCCCCTGCATCGACTACAGGGGACTCAACGACATCACAGTGAAAAACCGTTACCCTCTGCCTCTGCTCACCTCTGCTTTTGAGTTGCTCCAGGGAGCCACTGTTTTTACCAAGTTGGATCTCAGAAACGCTTACCACCTAGTGCGGATCCGGGAGGGAGATGAATGGAAAACCGCATTCAATACACCAACAGGCCACTACGAGTATCTGGTTATGCCTTTTGGCCTCACCAATGCTCCTGCTGTGTTCCAGGCTCTAGTGAATGATGTACTGCGGGACATGTTAAACAAGTTTGTCTTCGTTTACCTGGATGACATCTTAATCTACTCCAGAAACCTGTCTGAACACACCCGCCATGTCCAGCAAGTCCTTCATCGTCTTCTGGAGAATTCCCTCTACGCCAAGGCAGAGAAATGTGAGTTTCACGTCAAGACAGTGGCCTTCCTGGGGTACATAGTGGCAGAGGGAAGTATCCAAATGGATCCTGCCAAAGTATCAGCAGTCACTTCATGGCCAGTTCCGGAGAACAGAAAGAAGCTGCAACAGTTTCTGGGGTTTGCTTCTATAGAAAAGTTTATCCGGAACTACAGTACCGTTGCTGCCCCTCTCACTGCTCTAACCAGCACCAAGCAACCCTTCACCTGGACCCCAGCAGCCGACAAAGCCTTCAGTACCCTCAAGGTAAGGTTCACCTCCGCTCCCATCCTCCAGATGCCTGATGTGGACCGGCAATTCATTGTGGAGGTGGACGCCTCGGATGTGACGCAATTGTGGTCCTCTGGTCGTCTGTCTGAACCGTGACAACCAGTAATATTTGTTTTATTTCTACAATAGCATTCTTGTGTCAGTTGTAATCTAAGTCAGTGTTATGGAATATGATTTATCACGTCTTCTCAATGCTCTTTTAATATTCTATTCACAAAATACAAACAACAGTAAAGTAATGTTAAATCTTACTTGTGAAAAGTAATCCCCGAGCCCTGTTTTCGATGGTCAAAGCTGTCAAAGAAACTGTTCAGTATTGCAACTGTTAATTGCAATACTGCACATTATTTACATTTCAAAGGCTTGTAAGCAACAGTTTAAATAAATGGAACTAATTTTTTCAACACATCTTTGATTCATTTTGTCCAGCATTTGCAAGCTGTAGACTCTGTCCAGTCATTGACATATATTGTGTAATTGATGTTTTTAGTTTTCAGTTCAGTTAATTAAATCCAACTAAATGGAACACTCACAAGATGCCACCAAAATCACTCTGTCTCCTTTAAATCTTTCAGAAAATGATGTAAATGTATCGAATTATATCGAATCGTATCGTTGGCTGAATATCGTGATATATATTGTATCATGAGCTCAATATCGTGTATCGTGAGATTTGTGTATCACTACAGCCCTAATTGGCCGGCCGCACAATAATCGCACATTTTTATCTATTCTAAATGTCCCTTGATTTCTTTTTGTCCCATTATATTTTCTCATTTTAATTCTCTTATCAGCATGGAAAAGTAGATTGGCTTGCTTCGTGACAATGTTTTTTATTGAAAACATCATTGTCATATACGTTATGTTCAATTTCACACTAACATTCACACTTGGAGCTAATAATCTGTCACATAATGTAACGCTGTTACCTCAATTTTCCATTGCAGGTAGTACCGCCTCATGTCTGAGGCGAGCGTGGCTGGTCCTACTGTCTATGGGCTCATAGCGTTGTCACTGCACGATCTGAGTCTCAACACGATCTGAGTCGCGTCGAGTTGCGCATGCTCAGATTTAAACAATTTACGGCATAACGACAATAACGGAAGATGGGAACAGCAATAATAGAAGATATGGAAGATGGAAATGGCAGTAATGTATTATTTAGCGTAACACATCACATGTTCACGGCATGATCCCTCACGTCAGTTAATAAAAAATAAAAAAAGTCAGTGAACATGGAGCTACATGACCAAGTTGGTTCACTGCTGGCTACATGTTGGCAATCAAACACAACAACGGCTGTTATTTGAATGGCGTTTTGAGCTAACGTTAGCAATCAAACAATTATAGATATCATTTGATAACTAAAACGTTTTTGAAATGATTTCCACCTTCTATATCTTCGATTATTGCTGTTCCCATCTTCTGTTATTGTCGTTATGCCGTAAATTGTTTAAATCTGAGCATGCGCAACTCGACGCCACTCAGATCGTGTTGAGACTCAGATCGTGCAGCGGCATAGCCGTCGTCATAGCAACTGGTTTTCCATGACTCATTTCCTGGTTCTCGTTCTCTTTCATAACCAACGTAAAATCAAGGAGAGGGTTTTCCTGCTCCAGGTTTCCCACCGTGGTCAGAAAGAACAGAGGAGACACTTTGTTTCTCTCACTGACTGTAGAGTCACTACTCGCTCCGAAGCTAATCGCCGTGACGAACCTACTAGCTACGTGGCTAGCAAGCTCAAACCGGCCGCGGCTTGTGTCTGTTTTGTTTCCGGTCTGCGAAATTACAAGACCCGCCCTTCAATCACTACTATTGGCCAGGCGTCCAAGGTAACGTAACTCCATTTGTTCAGGTCCTATCCCCTGACCAATCCACTATCATAACTACACGCGGTGAAATGCCTAAACCAAACCAATCAGCTGCTTCGTAGGGCGGGACATGGCGTGGCCATAGACAGTTAAAGAAGTGGACTAACAGATCCCGTTGCTCTCTCTATGCATTAATCGTGCGTTAAAAAAATTATCGGCATTAAAATGGGTTTGCGTTAACGCCGTTAATAACGCGTTAAACTGACAGCCATATATATATATATATATATATATATATATATATATATATATATATATATATATATTAGTGCGATTTGTTTTGTAATATCTAGGTATTTCGTCTTTTTGAAAACCTTTTTTGTACCAACATAATGCATTTTTACATCCTGTCACACAAAAAATGCCTTATGGTGATATTAAACAAGGTTTACTATCGTATTGAGTAGTCTTCTTCATCCTATAATTGATAATACCAATCGTATGTGTTTATATGGCACACAACAATAATTACAAAGTGGTTTACTGACAGAGACACTGGGAAGAAGAGTCCTGACGTCTCGTTTTAACGCACAGTTTCTGAATACAGCTGTGTGCATTTCTCTTTGGATTGAGCGTTTGATACTTTAAAAGTATATATATATACATATATTAGGGCTGTCAATCGATTAAAAACTGTAATCGAATTAATTACAGACTCGTAATCGCATACATCATTTTTGCTGTGAAAGTATTTTAAATATTTCAATTCAAATGAATCAATGAATAATAAAGTTAAATTATCTCTTTTTAGTATTATTGTCACTGTTCACATATATATAATATTATATATTGTTCATAATATATATATATATATATATTGTTCATAATATATATATATATATATATATATATATATATATATATATATATATATATATATATATATATATATATATATATCACCTAATATGCTGAGGAAATAAATTCAACAACAATACAATAACTCTGAACGCACCGCGACACTGTAGATTACTAGTTTCATTGAACGCACCGTCTCTGTCTGTATTTTTCCGTCAATGGCAGAAACACAGTCAAACTTTAGCTTCACCGTTTAGCATTAGTTGTCAGCATTTTAACCGTTTAATCCAGCTACTAGCTAGCGGAAGGCTAACGTTACCTGCTGTTGAGTGTAGTGTTAACTATAGACAGTTAAAGAAACTTCTGTTGTGCATTCTCTTTTCTTCCTCCTTCATTTTACAATTGAATGGCGGCTAGAACGGCTCTGGGTGAAAGGTCAATATGGAATCAATTAATATATATATATATATATATATAGCACTTTGACCTGCTTTATAATTAAAAAATACATGGAAATGTCACTTTTTACAGGCCGTAGTTACATTATCACATCCATTTTTCTTCAAAACCGTGAAGAAAAGAACATTTCTCCTACCCTCTTATCTACCTGCCACTAACCTTTCTGACTTCACAGGGGTCAAAGGTCATAGAAAGTAAATAGTTCAGTTAACCCCCAAAACCAATAAGTAACACAAGAAATAATTTAGTAAAGTCTGTATAACCCAGTTTCGCATTAGGAAGAATGGTAACAATGTGCAGTGGTATAAACAAGTTCATTTTGTTGATGACAAGAGTTATTGATATGTTGATAGATCGATCGGTTCCTGTACAAGCTACTGGGATGGATATGGTTAATGATGTAATATGCAAAACTCAGTGACAATAAAAGAGCAATTGGTGGAAGAAGATAAGGAGGGCGGGCTGTGCAGACGCTGAATCTCAACCGACAGATGGAAATAGGAACTGACAGAAACCAGTGGAGTAGTAGAGAATAGTCTCACTGAGGATTTCAGCGTCCAAATCAACACAATGAAGAACTTTCTTCTGATCTTTGTCTCACTGATGATTACAGGTAAAAAATATGACTACTGTCTGACTTTAATAGATACCTGTCACAGCCTCTTAAGAAATCAAAATCAACAAATTTCAACACATCCTGTGATGTGTTTCCAGCTTTACTTTATCACAGCTCACAGTGTCAGTCTTACTGCAGCACTGCTTCACAAACTAAAACCAACAAAATAAATAAGTCTACTACATTTAATACTCATTTTATTACAGTTACAGTTTCTGCTTCTCATAAGGTAATTTATCCAACGCGGATCATCTATAGCCTGTTCACAACCGGTAGTATTGCCTGTAAATATGCAACTTTCACTAATGTTTTGAATTTGGTATAACCTACATATATATATATATATATATATATATATATATATATATATATATATATATATATATATATATATAATAGCCTGTTCATGAAACATCCCTTTGCAAACAGACAGTGATTCTACTTATCTTATTTATGTATTCATTTTACAACTGAGGAACATGTAAACATAGGTTGCTTATATTGAACAAGGATAGAACAAGAATTCTGGAAGGAGAAATCACAAGCAGAAGTGGAAGTCTTCTTTTGGCCATTGTAAGTAAAAATAGCCTGCATGTTCAAAAGGACCAAACAAGTGCAGAAACAAACGTTTGATAATAATTCAAACTGCCTTAACTGTGGCAGCAATATACAGGAAATACACTGTTCTGTATATAAATGTTATAGCAGAATTATTAGTGACAATACAGTTAATACAATTTAATAAATAAAAGCACTAGGTGTTTGCAGGGCTGTATAGATATTTGCTAATTTATGTTAATATTAAGCTATCAGACCGATGTTTGTGAATAAATTACATATTACTCAAGAACCATGGCCTGTATGACCTCCTACTGATAACTATGAGACATTTACAGACCACACATAGCCACTCAAAAGTCTGGCACTGTGCGGTTTAAAAATGCTGGCTTGCTAGCTTTCAATATTTACATTTTGATAAGTTCCAGTTCAATACAATACATTTTGGCCTTTTAAACAACAAAGCCACATCTTTAAATCTGCATTAACTACATATTAGCTATTTGGGAGCAGTAACACAAGCCCACAGGAACTGCTGATTCCATTTTGATTATTGCTGCTTTCATTTCACAAGTTTGTTATAGCTAACCAATGCTGATTGGTCCAGATAGACAGAAGAACAGCAAAAGGGTAGTTTTCCACAGCCATTGACTGTTTCATCTTTGGGATCTACTTGTAGAAAGTGTACATTCAGGGCTCCACACTAACTTTTTGCCTTGGTTGCACTGGTGCACCTAACTTTTTAATAGAAAGTGCTACTGTTTCAAAGTGCTTCCCTGAACTGAGACTAGCGCCCCCCCCCCTTGCTGTCCTCTGCCCCTCAGATGGCCAATACCTGTAATTTGGCCTTCTTCCCTTTTAGCCTTGGTTAAACCAGCTTGCCACACTCCCTAGCGTCAAAATCCTCCAAACTGCCCCCGCCCCCACAAACACACACACACACACACACACACACGGATTCTTATCAGATCTTCCACTAGTCCAGGACTAAAAATCATAAATCACAAATCACAAAATGTTACGTTTTAAGTCAAAGCCACTTTTCACAAGCTCTTTTATGAAAACAGATTGTGATTAAAATAAAATACAAAGACAGGGTTTACTTCTCAGTTTGAAAATATACAGCTGCAACACATGAAGATTATCTGAAATAAATAGCGTAGGATATATTTTAAAAATATATATCTCTGAGAAAGCTGCTTCACTTGTTTTCAACAACAATAACAGATTAAAAGAGAGAGAGGGCGCCCAGATAGCTCAGTTGGTTTATATAGAGGTTTATTCCTCGACGCAGTGGGCCAAGTTCGACTCCGACCTGCGGCCCTTTACTGCATGTCTCCCCTTTCATGTCTTCAGCTTTCCTATCAAAATAAAGGAGAGAGAGAGAGAGAGAGAGAGAGAGAGAGAGAGAGAGAGAGAGAGAGAGAGAGAGAGAGAGAGGGGGGGGGGGGGTAGTGCGATGGACTGAAGCGTCTGCTACTCACAGAGTGACGGCTGACTCACTATGAACGGGTCCAGCACGGGTCGAATGCGCTTTGGCGGGTCAGCGGCGTTACACACGTCTTGTGTATGAAATGTCTGTATCATCACTGCGCTGCATTTTTATGAATTATGATATTCTGGCCACATCTCTCACCCAGGTCCAGCAGGCTCCGTCTGAAGTTAGTTGCATTGAATAACTTCGTCTGTGTTTTCCGCCGTGTGGCGGCCGCAGTAACAGAGTTACCAGCAGAAACACTGGTACAAATACAGGTTTCCCTCTCATGCTTAACAATATACAGCTGTGTTAACAATAATTAAAACTGTAGACAAATGTCACAGTGTGGACCGACGCCGTGTCTCTTCATGTTGCACGGTGGGCGTGTGTGAGTGAATGGGGGACGGGGCTGCGCGGATGGGTCATGTAATGCAGCAGAGAGGACGTTAGGTGCACCGGTGCGACCTAGGAAAAATGTTAGTCGCACCCTTACAAAATTTGGGCGCATGTGCGACCAATTTGCCTGTACGTTGTATGAATAGAGAGCTAATCCACACAACCGCCGTCTAATTTAGAAAAGTTTCAGTGTCTGACATGATGTGAACTTTTGTCTTTGTCTGATCTACCGGTTGTAAAGCCGAGCCTGTGCTGACAGGATGCATAGACGGATGGGTTAAATTCACCTGCAAATATCCCAAAACAAATATGAAATATCAAAGTAGACAAAGACAAATGCCCATACAAAGTACTAAAACTGACAATAGCAGAGTTTTTGTGTACCATGATACAAAAACTAAAACTCTCAGGGTGGCCACCAGACAACTTGAACAAAAGGACTTTAGGGTTTACATGTGTGAATTCCCCCAAGGAGACAAATCTTCCCCTGACACAGATACACTCAAATTGCTAGTTGGTAAGAGACAAACACTATTAATGTGTTTTTTAATAAACTCAATATTAAAATATTCAGACTGCAGCTCTGAGATTGTTTCAGAATGTGACATGATGTGAACTTTTCTCTCTGATCTACAGGCTGTGAGGCCTCATCTGAAGTGAAGGGATGCACAGACGGATGGGTGGAATTCACCTACAAATATTCAAAAAAAATATATCAAAGAGTTGATGTAGTTAAGGGCAGCAAAACAATCATACAAATTACTCAAAAGAATGTGTGGCAGACCCAGGACAGATTTTCTGTTTACTATGATGCAGAAAATAGAAAGCTCAGAGTGGTCATCAAACAACTCCAACAAGAGGACTCTGGGAAGTACGAGTATAAATTTATATCTGGACGAAACTCTGACAGTGATGAATCTGACTGTGATGAAGTGAAATTGAAAGTTGGTAAGAAAGAAGCCTCTTTTTATCATTGTCTCTCATGTCCTTTGTTAAAGCACTGTGTTAAAGAGCTAGACCCTCAGATAACTAACATCATACCTGCACACTTGGGTATACTCTTCTATATCAAGTCATCATCTACTGACTAACCAAGTTACAAATAATGGAAAAGCACATAGTACTAGACATGATGGACAGATTTAACATGTTTTACCTTTCTTGTTTATTCACAGATAAGGGCTGTCAGACACCATTTAATCAAACTGCGTACAGAACAGCTAAAACCACCATCTCATGTGACAAAGGAAACTCCACAGTCATGTTTTTCTGCAAAGAGAACGGTTCAATCTGTGAGAATATTTTACCAGCAAAATCTTCTCTGAAGTCAGACGGGTCCTTCACTCTCCGAGAGACCAGCAGTAGCTTCAACATGTCCATCAGTAATGTGTCCTCACAGCATGCTGGTGTCTACTGGTGTGGAGTGGAAACAGCTGAAGGTTACCGAGCTGCACTCAGAAAAATACCCCTGAAGGTTGAAGGTGAGAAACAAACATCGGACACTTTTAGGTTTGATTAATCACACATATAATGAAGGTGTCTCTAAATATAGAGATATATGATGTTAAACACAGTTACTGAACAACAGTGTATTTCTGTCTGTCTACAGAGACTATTACTAACTCCACTAAGACTCTAACTGTTGGACAGAATCTCACATACTGGTGTGAATATCCAGAGGCTCTGGCAAAAACAAAATTAATATGTAAAGGAGAAGATCCATCTATATGTAAACAGATAGTAAACACCGCAAAGAGCAACGCTGGAAAGTTTTCCATGATGGATGACAAAGAGAAGAGAAATATCACCATAACAGTGAGAAACGTAACAACAGAAGACACTGGGACATACTGGTGTGGAGCAGAAAACAATGACCCAAAACAGAGCAACCCATTCTTCCACAGGTTCATGATGACTGTCGGTGAGTCGAGTTATTTTATTTGTGGATGTTATCTGACCCTGGTTCAGATTGTGAGGGAGTAACTCATCTATCTGAAGAGAAAGCTACAACAATTATTAACCAGTGCTGGACTTATATTTTTATCTTATGAAGTTATTTAATAACTGTGTGTTTTTGATCTGTTGAGTTTTAGCCAACAACATTCTTCCAAAATGACTACTAACAGTAGAAGTAATGAACCCCTTCATACTGTATTTGAAGAAGCAAATATGTCTCTAAACCATTAAATGCGTTACACGAGAGGAATACACGAAAAGGAAGTGGTTTATTAAGTGAAGTGATGGTGGGTAAGATAAAAAGGTGTGATGTCATAACAACTGTTATACTTGGAGTGAAGTTCTCATTTTATAATCTTAAAATGTAGCCTATCGTGCTATCGAGCCTAATTTATACTCGTGCGTAGAATCGACGGCGCAGGGTCCGGCGTAGACGCGGACCCCTCTGCGTCTACGCCGTGGCTTGGTAGAGTTGCATTTCCCCCGACTCATTTCCTGGTTCTCCTTCTCCATAAACAACATGAAATCAAGGAGAGGGTTTTCCTGCTCCAGGTTTCCCACCGTGGTCAGAAAGAACAGAGGAGACACTTTGTTTCTCTCACTATGACTCTAGAGTCACTACTTGCTCCGGAGCTAATCGCCGTCACTCTCTCACTTCCTCCTCGCTCTAAAACACACTCCCCACACACACACACACACACACACACACACACACACACACACACATGCCGGCTCCACACACACACCACAAGTATAAAACATCAGACCTCAGAGCCTCCACAGAACTGTAAAAACCCTTTTTACAGTTCGCCCACTTTTCTACTACAACCTAACTCACCTGTGGCCAAGGTAGTGTTTATACAACTTTTGTTTTGAAAGGGAAACAATGTTAAAGTTGTTGATATGTGTATTCATTTGATTTAAGTTTATTTTACTACTTTGCAGTTTGCACAATAAAACTAGTTTGGATTCTGTAACTGTTTCCTTTAGTAATCAAAGCTTTTAGTTTTAGGGTTCATGACATTAAAATGTTTTTGTGATATTCTATGTACTCCTGACAGTAAAATAAGCCATTGTAAACCTATATAAAGACCCAGTCAAGCAAAGAAAGAAATGAGACATTCTCATCCAACAAACGCTGTTTAGACATCTCCACCTTACACTATACTCAAAACATTTAAAAAAGTAGCCAAGAGTGACTTCACCAAAAAGATATTTCCCCTTTATCTTTGTTGAGCCGAGACACACGGATGTCTAAGGAACTGTCACTGAAATCCATAGAACTTATTTCATCACATCATGTGTTCCACTGTAGCTTTCTCAATAGTGAGTTTTATATAGCAGTAGCTTATGTTAATATATATTTAACTGTAAAATTAAGATTTGTGTTATCAGCATTTTGTGATTACGTGACACTTTTAAATGAATGAATACTGATGCAACTGACAGGTGAAAGAGAAATGACCATTTCAACATATTTTCTCGCTGAAATATAACATTTTATCTTTCAGATTCCCTTTTTCTTTTGATTTATTTAGTCCTTCTTAGTTTGTAATTCCAAATATTTTAAATCTATTGTTGCTTGCAGTCACAATTTAAATGCAGTTCTATTTGTTTTTTCAGTGCCAACAATTCCCTCTACAGACTCACCACCATCACCATCACAGCCTGCTACTGTTTCCTACGAAGGTTTTGGTAAGACAGTTGGTTGTTTTTTAAACCCTAAGGCCTAAATCTTGGTCACTAAGAGGTCAAATCCCTTTACAAAGACAGATGTGGATGCTAATGCTACGTGTTGATGCTCTTGATGTCATTTTCTTAACGGAAGTAATTTTTTTTTTTCTTTTTTAATGCAGATCGGGAATCTGTGTTGACGATTGCTGTGGCTCTCTGTTTGGATGTGCTGCTGTTGGTGCTCATGTTCACCACATATTTTGCCTGCAGAAGTGAGAGATTTCTTCACTGGTTTACACACCGTCAAACACCTCCAGTCACACACAAAGAGACACAGATCAAGTCCAGATTAGATGAAGACATAATAAATAATAATTGTGGTAGCGGGTCAGTCCGGTATAATACTGGGCTGTTTGTTTGTTTACTGAAAACTACATCATACAGTCAGTACGAATAGAGATTATTATCACTATTACATATGTGCTACTGAGACTTTACATTTTATATTCTTCCCCAGATGGAATCAAATGTATGAGACGAAACAAGGACAAACCCGAAAGCCAGATTGAGGAGCATCACCTGACATCACTGTGATAACTTTCCAACAAGCCCCTCTAACTCCCTGCACTGCTCTACGACGCGCCGCAACATCTTCAGCTTCCAAAACAACAACTCTGACAAATCCAATGTACTCATCACCAAACCAGCTACTCAGTGGTCAGAATTATTCTCCTTTATTTTGTACAGTATATGAAAATGTTTACCTGCAACAACGGTATAACATAACACCAAAGTTATGTTTCATGTTTCGTTGTCTATTTTTGCTTTAATATACTCAAGACAAATACTATACCTCATATACGTATTTATTTTGCAGTTAAAAAACAAGGTCACACATTAAAGCCCCAGTGTGTAACATTTGTAGTTGTTTATTATCAAAATCTGTATGTGACGTGAACGTCTCCGAATGTTGTAAGTCTTCTGGTAGCTGTGCCAAGAGAAATCTCAATCATTCCCAATCTATCAGAGACAGAGAGCGTAGGTATATGTAAGGAGATAACATAGGCACAGGCTAATTATTGCTAACTAAAATGCTAGTTAACATTAGTAATTAAACTAAACAGCTAATGTAAGTCGAAACTGCCTGCGAGCTTCTCCTGTACTATACGGTAATTCCTCTACTATGAGACAGTAAGTCTCGTGGTTATGACACAATCGTTAGCCTATTTTTATAAAAACGTCTGCTACGGAGCCATAACGTGAGGTACAAGGTAATGTAGCCTTGTGTACATTGTTGTGTTTCTTAAGAAATAAACAACGGTCAAATCAAGTCTTTAAATGTAAATGTAAATGTAAGATGTAAAGTTATTGTCTGTCAAAGTGACGCCAAAATGAATGGCAGTGAATGGGATGCTAACGGGGGTGATGGGAATAGGGCTAGCAAAATGGTGCCATCGCCGCTTCGCTCTGAGGAGAGAAGCCTGTCACTGCGCGATGTGAGTCTCAACGCGATCTGAGTCGCGTCGAGTTGCGCATGCTCAGATTTAAACAATTTACGGCATAACGACAATAACGGAAGATGGGAACAGCAATAATCGGAGATATAGAAGGTGGAAATCATTTCAAAAACGTTTTAGTTATCAAATGCTATCTATGATTGTTTGATTGCTAACGTTAGCTCATAACACCATTCAAATAACAGCCGTTGTTGTGTTTGATTGCTAACTTGTAGCCAGCAGTGAACAAACTTGGTCATGTAGCTCCATTTTTACTTACTTTTTTATTTTTTATTAACTGACGTGAGGGATCATGCCGTGAACATGTGATGCTTTACGCTAAATAATACATTACTGCCATTTCCATCTTCCATATCTTCGATTATTGCTGTTCCCATCTTCCGTTATTGTCGTTATGCCGTAAATTGTTTAAATCTGAGCATGCGCAACTCGACGCGACTCAGATCGCGTTGAGACTCACATCGCGCAGTGACAAAGCCTGCCCCCTTGGGGTAGACGCTCCATAGCCATGCGCCATCTTGAAATACGGTAGCCCGTAAGGGACATACAGGCTATACTGCTCCGCATTTCGCGCTTTTCACTCAGTGGCACTGACTGTGACGAATGCCAGGGAGGGAGGGGGAGAAGATTATTTGATCACCGAGGAAATTAAAATGACGTGACAGGCAGAGCAACGCGACCAAAGTTAATATTGTTGTGGCTTTTCCAAGATGGAAAGAGCTGATGAGGATTTCAAAAGGGACGCCAAAGTTGCCTGCTTTCTTCTCAACAGGTAATTCTGCCTATTTGTGTAAAAGTTGTATAGTTGCTCAGGGCTTAAAGTATTCCGTCACCGTGCCGGATCTCCAGCGTGCGGCCATGAGGAAAAAAAAATAATAATAATATTTGGGAACTTGCACATGGTTTAATATTTTCGAGTCAATTGATTTCACCTACCAATCATATGAGAGGAACGCAGCTAACTAACGAAGGGCTTAAAGTACTCGGGCCTGGTGCCGGAGACCGTCTCCCTGGTAACGCAGCTAAAGAAAAAGGAGGCAAAGTTTATCAAACTTGGAGCATGTAGATACGGCTTTAGTTGAGAAAGGAGTTAAAAACAAATGGCGCTGGGCATGAAAAGAGGACAAGAGGAAACGGGTGGAGACGGGAAGCCGTTGAGCACTTGGTGCCTCAGATTGAGGGAGCTGGGCGCTTCTGCAGCGTGATGAAGGAAGAGACGGGACGGCAGCAGCGGTAAGAAAGTGCTTGCTAGTCATTAGCTAGATGCTAGTCACAAAGCTTCGGTCCGCGCACTCTCATACGAGTACGTGACAGGTGTCGTGCCAAGGTACTTCCCCGCCAGGATTCGTATCCCCTGACCGCGGGAGCACACAAAAGTTACATAAGGGATACACAAAATAGCAGGCTGTTTTCACCTGATATTTTGTGTATCCCCTATGTAACTTTTGTTATAAAAATAGCAGACATCTCCATATTATCTCAGGTTGTTTATTGTGACCTAGTAGACACATACAATAGCACACATGAGGACAGGACAGACCCTTTGCATGTTAGGCAGGAAGTGATTCGCTTTCATAACTGTTTTTAACCTGAAATAATATGTATATTATTTCAGGTTAAAAACAGCCTGAAATTTTGTCTATCCCCTCTGTAACTTATATAATAATAATAATAATAATAATAATAATAATAATAATAATAAGTTTATTTGATATAGCACCTTTCACAGACAAAGTCACAAAGTGCTTCACATTGGTAAACATTTGTACAAAACATATTAAGTTCTAAAACCAAAAAGACTAAAAACAATCATTAGAACAATTCCAGCATGACACCAAAGAATTACATACATCAATCAAAAGCAAATGTAAACAAGTGCGTCTTCAGCTGCTTTTTAAAAGCTTCATATATGGCAGACAGGTGAACAAAGCGGCTAAAAAGCCATATTAAACTAAATCAAATTAAAACAGAAATCACGTTAGAGGGGAGGGAGGGACGGGTTAGCAGGTCACCTTAATGTAACAGACAAATAAACGTATAATAAATGAGACCCTTGTTAGCTACTATGGAAAACGCTGTCGAGTATTTCACGTCGCTATTTGTTCCATTAATAAAGAGGTGAATTCGAAGTGCAACAGTGAAACTCCGCTCTGAGTGCACGCGCGCTCCCGCGGTCAGGGGACACGAGTCCTGGCGGGGGTAAGTACCTTGGCACGACACCGGCAACGAGCGCTACCGCTGCGACTGCGCCTTCACTGACTGACCGTGCTTATGATACAAACAAATGTGTGCACGTTCATAGCGGAACACGACTTGTCATTAACGATGGCCACTGACTGTGTAAAAGCTCTCTGAAGCCCAAACCGCCTTGATAAAGCTGTCTGTTTGGAGTCAGCATGGCAGTTATTAAACATAACGACCTTGTCCCAGAGTTTAGACGTCTAGCTATATGAAAACATAAACAATGCCAAGTTTTTAATAAATGTACGTGAAGCAACTAATGTCAACATGGACAAAATCATGAATGTACTAATTTGCTTTTTTGATGACGACCTGGCCAAAGTAACAACACAACATCTAGAAAGTTCTGTTTTCACAATGATTCATTGTAGGATTATGATACTATTGCAATATGGAAATCTACATTGACTCTTAATTTAACGTATGGTTGGAAGAAGTAAAAGTGTATCCAAAAATGTTTACTTAAAAATTATGACTTTTATTATTGTATGAACGTAAGAAGGACTTCAAGGGATACTGTGGTGTATTTTCATATAAAAACTATTACTATCCTCATAATGTTTATCACATTTATGTATTTCATTGTATTATATAGCCAGTAAAAACTCAGATATTGTGAAGTGACTTTCCTACAGCCAAGAAACAAGACACTCTGGGCCCCTTGAAAGGAAATGGTTTCCAGGTGTTTAGTGATGAGGCCCCTTGTAGGAATGCCTAGGATAACATATGAGAGAGAGATGTCCGATCCCTATTGGAGAATATGAAATGTAATGTGTTATCACTTAACGTATGCATTTTGGTAGGAGTTCCTTTAAGAAGCTGGAACAAAAGAAAAGGTTTTCAGACTACGTTTTAGGTTTGCGTTTGTCTCCAAGCTTTGCAAGCTTGTATTAAGATGCTATATAATAAATCTTATTAATGTTTAAATGGCATCTGCAACCATTTCTTCATTCACACATCTTCATCATTATCATCATCCACAACGCTACTCTTAACACCACAATACTTCACCGATTTAGCATTCAGCTTTGTATCAGTAGAAACCCGGTAGTATTTCTGAATGACCGTGCGTTCCTCCCTCATGTCCCCCTGAGACAGGAGATATCTGCATTGGGGGGTCTGGAAAAAAATCTTCCGATGATGTAAAATGATGATTTTTGCGTCATCGGAAGATTTTTGGCTAAATGCAAAAGACTACAGCCAGTAGCAGGAGCTTCTTCCGCATGTTTTAAACCCGCCCATCACCCGAAGCGAGCCGATCTCAGCCGGAAAAAAAACGAAATGTCAGCCATCTTGATTATGTACGTGGTAAAGTTGGTTTTATATTGGACATTGGATATTCGACACATTCAAAAAATCTATTATGCGACTTGCCCTTTTGACCTTTTCATGTCAAACCACTTTTGCTGAACTTTACTAACTCCCCCACACAATGCACAAAGCTTTTTTTTTTTTTTTAAATCATCCTTTCATGTTTTAAACATTTTTTTATTTAAAAAAAAATGCTATAAATCTATTATGCGGCTTGCCCTTTTGACCTATTCATGTCAAACCACTTTTGTTGAACTCTACTAACTCCCCTACACAATGCACAAAGCTTCTGATTTTCAAAAAAATCATCCTTTTATTTTTTAGGAGCGTAACGGTGCGGAGGTAAACGTCAGTAAATATTGACAGAATGATGTGAGCCGCAAGGTCTGCGCTACGTTGCCATTGCAAAAATATCATTAACATTGATTGAATAGGATGGCCGAAACTGGTCTTCATTGGCTACAGCGGATGATTTTTGTGAAATGTGTGGGCGACCCCAGAGGGTCATGGCAAACTATGATCTAAAGTTTTGTATTCGTAGCATTTATTTTGGTTGAGATATGTCAAAGTTGGTGTTTTTAGTTACTTACAGAAATTTGTTAGTGCGTAATTTGCACAATTTCTGTCTAATATAAAAGTTCTATAAAACCAAAGGATGTTGTTCTTGAAAAAGAAGCTTTGTGCATTGTGTGGGGGAGTTAATAGAGTTCAACAAACGTGGTTTGACATGAATAGGTCAAAAGGGCAAGCTGCATAATAGATTTATATAAATATTTTACATAAAAAAATATTTAAAAAATGAAAGGATGATTTTTTTGAAAAAAGAAGCTTTGTGTATTGTGTAGGGGAGTTAGAGTTCAGCAAAAGTGGTTTGACATGAAAAAGTCAAAAGGGCAAGCCGCATAATAGATATTTCGAATGTGTCGAATATCCAATGTCCAATATAAAACAAACTTTACCACGTGTGTTTTTTGTTTTCATGGAAACATGACTGAACAACAACGTACCAGACTGTCCAGCTACCAGGCCTGCTAGCCCTCCGACGATCCGAGCTAGAGATGCTCTGTATGAAGGTGGGCTGTGTTAACACGGACTGGTGCAGAAATGGGGTGATTTGTATCCAACTAACTGCTAACCGCTGGAGTTTGTGACTGTTACATGGCGACCATTCGACATCCCACGCTAATTCACGGGTGTGTTTATACTCGGTGTTTACAGCCCACCAAGCCTAATGCTAGTATGCTTAGCTGAACTTTACGGAACCTATAATGTGTGTGTACACTAAAGGTAGCCTGTTTCGTATGTTGTTTTTATATAATGTCGTTTTTATATATTTTAAATGTGTAACGCCACTTGAGCCACGATGAAACGTTGTTTTGTGTATATGGTTGAAATAACAATAAAACACATCGAGTTGAGTTGAATGCCTCACTGTCTGTCTGTAAAGTGATAGGCGTGGCTTGGGAGTGGACTCAAAGCAGTGAAGCAAAGTGCATTCTGGGATTTGGTGTCTTTCATCCATATGAGCCAAAAACACATTTTCTGGCTTTTCTCGGCCTAGAAGGCACCAATTACATTTTTTTTTTACATTTCTGCTACATAAGTGACCCAATTTAAATATATATTCAGCTTTCCAGCGGTGAAATATCCTTTTAAACCGTTTTGCCAGACACATTAACTTAACCCCCCCCTCCAGGATTTTTTTTCACTTTAAGCCCTGGTTGCTACTTGCTTGGCTAACTATAGCATGGTTGTGCATCACGCTAGAACGACGTCTAGGATACTTTTCCTCGCGTCAATGATGAAAAAGGATTGTCTACCTTGTAACATAAACGTAATCATATGTGCCGTGATTTCCCTGGCAGACAACTTGTAACACAGACTAGCTACTAGAACAGCTGCGTGGAAACGATGGAGACACTAAGAGATCATTTCAGTTTCATTGACATTGTTCATGCTGCTCAGAGAAATATATTAAAAACACAAACCTCCGTTGCTTCTCTCCTACGCTGTAAACATCGCCTTACACTATTAATCTGGTACAATATACAGAATAACGATAGCACTGATACTTTACTAACATCAGCTTGCATATGTTTGGGAACCTGATAGCTTATGTTAGCAATGAAATGGTACCAAAATAACATCAAACTATTATTACACTGGAAGGGACACTCACAGACGGTTGTCGCTAATTTCGGGTTCGGCCACCGTAGGAGTTATAACGCACTAAGTAAAGATTTAAAAAAAATAATTGTCATTGATTAAATCGCTTTCTCGGTTAGTTGATTAATTATTTGTCTATGAAATATCAGAAAACGGGGAAAATGGCAATCACAGTTTCCCAAAGCCCAAGGTGATGTCACCAAATGTCTCATTTTATCTAGTCTCGCATTGCCAGACCCTCCTCCAAAGCATGCTGGAGGAGGGGAGGAGGGTCTGGCTACTCCACATAGCATCCGGGGATGGGAGGAAAACCTGCTTTGGTTTATTGGCATTTATTTAAACCAATCACAATTGTCTTTGGCTAAGCACCCGAGAAAAGCCGCAGTGTCGCAGCAAAATATGTTTGGAAGGAACTTGTTTTGGTGTAACGTGTACGTTTAAAAGTTGTTTTAGTCGTGCAAAATAAACCTCAGACTGGACAGATAGTCTATCTAGCTGTCTGAATTTAACCTGCAGAGATCTGAGAAAAGGTAAACCATAGTCCTGATAAATCCACCAGAGTTTGAAATGACAACACAAAGGAAGCCCAAGGCAGCAGATATCCGGTCGAAATGAGTGAAATCCGGAGTGGAACGTTAAGGATATAGACTACATTTTATCCGACCAACAAAGCTTGCTCTTTGATATGTAGGCTACTTGTCTTGCTGTATGATATGGTTGTGAGGAAACAATTAGTTTGTGCTTTCTCAGGAAACAACTATTTTTCAACAGTATTTTGATTTAGCTTTGTTTTGTCAACATGAACATCACCATTTTTTTCTATGCCAGCTCTTTTTCAGCTGCATTTCCTTCCACATTTAAGTCACTTCCTCTATCAGGGTTAGACCAGAGGCCCCAAACATGCAACAACGTCAAGTTCCTCTGTTTGGACTGAACCCACTCTAAGTCTCTTTTATATAGGCCTTAGTGGTCCCCTAATACTGTATCTGAAGTCTCTTTTATATAGACCTCAGTGGTCCCCTAATACTGTATCTGAAGTCTCTTTTATATAGACCTCAGTGGTCCCCTAATACTGTATCTGAAGTCTCTTTTATATAGACCTCAGTGGTCCCCTAATACTGTATCTGAAGTCTCTTTTATATAGGCCTTAGTGGTCCCCTAATACTGTATCTGAAGTCTCTTTTATATAGACCTTAGTGGTCCCCTAATACTGTATCTGAAGTCTCTTTTATATAGACCTTAGTGGTCCTCTAATACTATATCTGAAGTCTCTTTTATATAGACCTTAGTGGTCCCCTAATACTGTATCTGAAGTCTCTTTTATATAGACCTTAGTGGTCTAATACTGTATCTGAAGTCTCTTTTATATAGACCTTAGTGGTCCCCTAATACTGTATCTGAAGTCTCTTTTATATAGACCTTAGTGGTCCCCTAATACTGTATCTGAAGTCTCTTTTATATAGACCTTAGTGGTCTAATACTGTATCTGAAGTCTCTTTTATATAGGCCTTAGTGGTCCCCTAATACTGTATCTGAAGTCTCTTTTATATAGACCTTAGTGGTCCTCTAATACTGTATCTGAAGTCTCTTTTTATATAGGCCTTAGTGGTCCCCTAATACTGTATCTGAAGTCTATTTTATATAGACCTTAGTGGTCCCCTAATACTGTATCTGAAGTCTCTTTTATATAGGCCTTAGTGGTCCCCTAATACTGTATCTGAAGTCTCTTTTATATAGGCCTTAGTGGTCCCCTAATACTGTATCTGAAGTCTCTTTTATATAGACCTTAGTGGTCCCCTAATACTGTATCTGAAGTCTCTTTTATATAGACCTTAGTGGTCCCCTAATACTGTATCTGAAGTCTGTTTTATATAGACCGTAGTGGTCCCCTAATACTGTATCTGAAGTCTCTTTTATATAGACCTCAGTGGTCCCCTAATACTGTATCTGAAGTCTCTTTTATATAGACCTTAGTGGTCCCCTAATACTGTATCTGAAGTCTCTTTTATATAGGCCTTAGTGGTCCCCTAATACTGTATCTGAAGTCTCTTTCCCGAAATTCAGCCTTGATGCAGAATTACAGCCACTAGAGCCAGTCCCACAATGAGCTTTCCTCAGGACGTGCCATTTCTGTGTCTGTACCTATTGAGGAGGAAGGGGGGGGGGGGGGGTGTGGCCTTGACCAACTGCCACTTTGCGAGTTTGAAAGCCATGATGTCTCTCTCTCATGGGTTGGCCAATTTCCCACCATAAATTGGTTCATAAAAATGTATGAGAATGCAGGATATTAGTCTTTGACACTCAAAATAACCCTGGGGGAGGACACCCAGACCTCCCAAAAGGCCCATTCTGAGCAAGGAAAAAAAAAAGGTGGTACAGTATACCCACTACAATACATTAGACTACACCACTGTGTGGGTGGTTTGAAATGTGTGGGTGGCCACAAAAATACATATATTTTAATTGAGTTCAGTCAAGTCAGAAACATTCCGGCAAAAAGTAGCAAGTATAGTAGTATAGTAGTAAGTATGGTAAGGCCAAATTATAGTAGCCGCAGCCAAGCTGGCGCATCCAAATGTGACGTCATGGGACTGCCGTGAGTATTCATACTCGCGTGTGGTGGTCGAGACACTAGTTGCAGTCTTCTCCTGAACAGCGGTGGCGCTAAGGAGCAAAGGCTACCGATGTTTTTCTTTCTAAGGACTAGAAGAAGAAGAAAACGGAAAACAAGGTCAGAACAGGCAGCAGCAGTGTCATTAATGCTTCGATTTGATTGGATGATCTACTTGGTCAGATCAAGCCTTTCATTCACCATAAAAGAACTCATCTTAACCCAGTAAGTTTACTGGGAAGAGAGACTTGCAGTCACTCGGCGAGTCCTGGCATCCGGTTTCCCAGGAGCTCGTTCATGCTTCCTGTTTCCGGTTTGTCGCGCGCCGCTGAAAAAAATATATAGCTGGTGCGCGCCCTCCGCTCACACGCTGAAAATCGGACGCGGCGGCAGGAAATCACATAATTTTGATGTCACGATGGCGCGCACCACCTCCAAAGCGTCAAGCATAAATCACGTTTAAATACTCACGGCAGTCCCATGACGTCACATTTGGATGCGCCAGCTTGGCTACGGCTACTGTAATTTGGCCTTCAAGCTTCAGTTATACTAGCGCTTCCAAAAGTGCATGCGGAAATCGTGACATCACGGGACTGCCGTGAGTATTTATACTCGCGCTGGTGGTCGCAACACTAGTTGCAGTCTTCTCCTGAACAGCGGTGGCGCTAATGAGCAAAGGCTACCGATGTTTTTCTTTCTAAGGACTAGAAGAAGAAGAAAAAGATAAACACCGGCAGAACAGGCAGCAGCGCGCTGAAAATCGGATGCGCCGGCAGGAAATTACTTCATTTTGATGTCATGAATGCGCGCGCCACCTACCAACGCGTCAAGCATAAAACTGCCTTAACTCCCTGCACTGCTCTACGACGGCTCTGCAACATCTTCAACTTCCAAAACAACTCTGACAAAGCTGATCTACTCATCACTAAACCAAATATACAAATGTTTGCCTGCAACAACGGTATACCATAATGCCAAAGTTATTTTCAGAACTTAACACAACCTGTGACATACAGTATATCAGTCTGGTGCATTGGTTACCACAGAATCTGCTCTCTTGAAAGTGTTAACAGTTGATTATAGGAATTTCTTTTGCATTAGTGTTGGTTTCTGCTGGTCAGGGAACATATTTAATTACAAACAGGGCATGAAATTAACACCCGCCCACCCGCCAAATGCGGGTGAATTTTGCAATTGGCGGGTAACACTGTCAATCTACCTGCCACATTGGCAGGTAGCCAATGAGAATTGAATGATTCAGACGCGCAACTATTGGTAAGCAGGGTACGCGGTTGCTTACGGGCCCAGACCAATCAGGGGCCTGCATCACTGGAAGACATTGATTGACAGCCGGGGCCCCCTATCGCATTTGTATTACTCGCGACAATCCCAGCAGTCCCACGTGCAGCCACTGACCAAGCGGTAGTGGAACGGGTCAAATTCATTTCCTTGTTTCTGATAACGAAGACAAGACGTGTGTGACTCGAACATTTCACATTTACCAACAAAACGTACAGCGACAGACCGTGCAGAACATGTCAGACTGTCCTGCCAACCGGTAGACATTTTAACATCAATGTAGCTGTAGCGATGTTTCACTCTGAAAGCTGCTGCCGTTTCAATCCTGTCCTGGGCTGTTGCTCCATTTCCCCCGCGAAGCGCGCACACACACACACACACACACACACACACACACACACACACACGGACACACGGACACAATCACACGGTGAATGCAGGAAAAAACGGAGATGAGACGTACATAATAACCTAAATTGAGGACAGCTACGCTCATTATTGTAAGTGCAATAAGTTAAAGTCCAATAAGTAGCTACTCAAACCGTATGAATGTGTCCCAGACCAGGATAGAAAATTAACTAATGATGTAAAGATCAACAAGCCACTGACACATTGGCCTAGCTGTATGTTCAAATTTGATTAGTTCAATAAATTATTATGTTTTGCCTTAATACACAGGCTACGATGAATAGGACAGGATAGGATCAGAGAGACACAGTAATTCCTGTTTTTCACCTTTATGAGGCAAAAAAAAAATCTGGCTGGTAAAAAGTCATTGTGGCGCGTGGATTTTTAAATCCACCCGCCACAGTGGCTGGTGGTCAAAAAAGTTAACTTCATGCCCTGATTACAAATATTTATTTTATAAAAACCTTTTTTTTTTTTAGCTTTTATTGTTTATGCCACTATAGCTTACACCTTTATGTACATTGTTTGCTAAGTATATTTTCGTTTTTGTGATTTTGCTTTTACTCAATGCTAAGTAAAAAATACAAATAAATTCTGTGTATGGCATACATTAACCACATATACTTTGTGTAATAAAAATTAAAAAAAGCACCAAAACTAATCGAAACAAAGTTTTTGTGAACATGTAATATTAGTTATTTCTCAAATTAAGCAACCCTTTCTCAAAATATGGACTATGAAATAGTTAAAACTCCACAGTATCAACGTTATAAATTGGTGACTGAGTGGAAAACTCTTTTCAAAGACAGTTAAAGCTTCATCCTGTTGATACAGATCAACGTGCCCACGTCCTTCCTGAGTAAAAGATTAAGTTTCAATATTGAATACCCAAAAGGTAGCACGCACGCACACACACACACACACACACACACACACCTTGTGAACTAATCTCAATTTCACCAATGTATTGCTCTGATAAAGCCATGACGCTAAAACATGTTTGACACGGCTAGAATAAATTGGTCCTTGGTCCTAAAGATCTGAGTGCTATTTTTTTAACCAATTCAATGTTGGAACTTTATGAATTTTGGTTTAGCACCACAAACAAATACTCTGAAAGATCTCACTACTAAAAGATGGTTTTGTTATCGTCAATGTAACCGGATGGAAAGACTAACAGATTTTACACAATGATTTAAAGATAGTGGAACAGGTCAGTCGTTAGATCTTGTGTACTTGACGAAGTGTTGCTTCCACTTTAATTCATGTGAACTAACCTGAGAAGAACACCATGGACAAAAAGAAACAGTGTCAATCATTTATTTTGATAGAGGAAATTCATAATAAAAAAGCCCAGTTTTCAAAATGCAGCTGTGATTGTATGAAAGTGGAACAGCATTGTGCTTCTTTAAATAAGGCCTTTATCTAAAAAAATAAAATCCATAACAAAACATGGGGAGTCTAGCTGATATCCATGCTCTCTGCTGGCCCTAAGCCACCCCCCTCCCCTCCCTGGACGCTCTGGTAGATGGATGCCATGTCAGCGTTGGTTCTGATCTGGTTGGCGAAGTCGGCCATGCTGGGGCTCCTCTCCACCTCGGGCACGGCCAGCAGGGCGGCGACGGCGCGCATGGCCGAGCGCCGCAGCTCCTCCTGCTTCTCAAACTCCTGCTTCACAGAACCGGCCTTCACCTGCAGGCGGAGGGAAGGTGGAGATTCATGGCAGTGTGGTGGGACTAGCATCACACGCTAATTCACACGTAACCCTTAATACTAGGTTGATCATGTAAGAAATACAGTTTTGGCCATCTCCATCTATCTGTGCATCTACAGTAGTTAGCGTCGCTGTAATTTAGCAGTTGGACAATGGAATTTAGGCAAAGCTCTAACCACCTCGAGCCAAATTTGTAATATTGAGCTGTAACAACTTGACCCGACCTTGTTGCTGCCGTTCCGAGCTTTGCATTTTTGCATTGCAGTTTACAAAGACAACCGCGTGCACACACACACACACACACACACAACTAGGGCTGCAGCTATCGATTATTTTCATTGCCGATTAATCTGTCGAATATTTTCTCGATTAATTGTTTGGTCTATAAAAATGTCGGAAAAAGTAAAAATGTGGATCAGTGTTTCCCAAAGCCCAAGATGACATCCTCAAATGTCTTGTTTTGTCCACAACTCAAAGATATTCAGTTTACTGTCACAGAGAGAAGACACTAGAAAAGGGCAGTTTGTAATGTATATACGCTACTTAATTTGAAGTTAATGCGAGTAGAAATCTATAAAAACAGACAAAGCTGTCTTTATTTAATGGGTCATGTTTCCAAAGCCCATTGGACTTGTGACATTGTACAGCTGTGTCAATTGGCACCACATAGACAGCAGTGCCATAGATGAGCGTTTATATGAATCATACTATGAGTATGAATTATTGACTTCTGAAGAGCGCTGGTACCTTGGTAGTGCAGGTAGCTTTAAGAGGCTCTATCAGTCTGTCCAGTCTTTGGAGAACAGCTGCCGGACACAGAGACGCCAGTCGAGCCAACATCAGGAAAGTCAGCATCTACAGCACACAAGAAAAAAATAAGTGGGAGAGTCAAGAAGATGAATGACACTTGCTGTTTGTCAAACTGGAATAGACACTGTATGTTTTGGCAACATTGTCAAAATCTACAAAATCTTTAAACAAAATTAAGATAAGATATAACATGATGCAGCTATTGAAACATGCTATAAATGTTAACTCTAAAAGGTTGTTGAGTTTTGATTGTTCTGGGTGTGACCGTATACTGCATGTGTTCCTGACTTCAGAGTGACAAGAAAGGATGAAAGGAAGTCATCTGTGTTGTCGGGGTTCTGGTTTCTATATGAGATTAAATCTTTTAACCTGAGGTTATTTATTGAAAACAATTACAAAATAGAATTACAAGCAGCTCAAACATGCTCTCTGATCGGGGGGGGCGGCTAAGGAGGAGAAAGCTGCACAGTCTTGCATTGCCTCCACAGCGGAGCAGAGGAGGGTCTGGCTGGTCCACAGCATTCTGGGATGGGAGAAAGACGTGCTCTGGTTTATTGGCATTTCTTTAAACCAATCCCAAAAGTCTTGGGGCGGAGCTAAGCTCTGCACGGAGCCTCTGGAAAGTAGTCTTGGGAAGGAACTTGTTTTGGTTGAACATGTGTATGTTCAAAAGTAGTTTTAGTCGTGCAACAGAAAACTCAGATTGGACAGATAGTCTAGCTAGCTGTCTGGATTTACCCTGCAGAGATCTGAGGAGCAGTTAACTATAGTCCTCAGAAGTCCACCAGAGTTTAAAATTACAACACGAAAGAGGGAGGTGATGACATCCAGCCAAAAATGAGGGGACATCCGGCAGATCTTCCAGCGGCACCTGAACAATCCCAGAAATTAAATGTCGATATAGACTGAGCTGAACATAACTGATGTGATTATACTTTTCTACCCACCCTGATATCATAGTGATCTTTGAGTCCTTCCTCCACATGATCTAGGAACTGCAGAACATTCAGCCCCTCCAGGCAGCTGTCCAGCAGAGTGTACATGCACTCAAACGCTGCTTTACGCACATCCAAACCATCATCCACAGTGTGTTTGAATGGACCCATCTCCACCTGCAGTACACACGCAGAGTTAAACATCTACGCATTAATACACAAACAGATGTTTTAAATTTCCCAGCTTCCCAACCCACTTCTCTGATGAGGTCCTTCCGGATCTGGGTCTCCTTGTAGAGGTGAGGCAGCACTGTTGCTAGGAGACCACGGATCAGTGATGGTTTGTTGTGAGCTGCGGAGTTAAACATCACCAAAGCGACGCGCCGCACGTTGATGTTCTCATCCTGCAGGGTCTTCAGGAAGTCGCCTGCCCAACAGAGACGATTTGATCAGATTGTTTTCCAATAGAACGTTTATGTGCACTTTTCAGAGCCCATTTCAATTGTAAAAGTTTGAAGGGAGTAGAACTGAGCTGCTCTCTAACCGTGACAGGTTTAGATTTTTCTTCAAAAGTCAGTTGTGTTGTGCCTGTGTGTCGTACCTATGCACTCTTTCAGCAGTGAGTCTATGGGAGCAGGTTGGTCAACAATAGTGAACTTGATAGCCGTCACCACCGTGCTGCGAGCCAGAGGAGAACCTGCGAGGAAGGAGGAGATTTCTTTAAACACAACCACAGCAGAAGAAAAGGCGTCCTGAGTGGAAGCAACAATAACTTCAGCATTAGAGATATAAGAAGGATGCATTGAGTAACTTTGTTGAGATAGATAGATATAGATATCTATCGCTTATAGCACTGAAACTGTTGCTATAAGAACTGCTAACAAACTTAAATCTGACAATCTGAACAATATTTCTAGAGATATTTAGCTCTGGGAGGGAGACCAACTGGCCACCAAAATCTGAATCAGCACAAATACCTTTGGTTGCAATTGTTACACATTACTTGTTGAACACGTTTCCAAAGGCAATGAGTAACCGTGTTAAATAATCATATTGACCAAAATAATTGTGATTATGACTTTTTCCATAATGGAGCAGCCCTAACATTTCCCCCCTCCCCACACACACCGGCTCTAAGCAGCTGTTTGAGTCGGGGTAACAGCTGGGCAGCGTTGACTAAAGTCAGTTTCCCCAGACATTCAGCCACCAGGTTCCTGGTCCCCTCCTCCTGACACTCACAGTTGTCAAACAGCAAGGCCCAGATAGACTCCACATGGGCCGAGAGAGCAGAGGCTGGACAGGCACTGAGACCACAGGGAGAAACCGGTCACCCAGCTGCACTTGGGAACACACACACACACGAGAAATACAAACAGCCAGCTGTGAACACACCCACCTGATGACCTCTTTGAGGGAGTGCAGCAGCAGGTATTGTCTCCGCGGCTGGGCCGAGATCTCTTTCAGCAGGAAGGGCAGGTATTCGTCCAGGGTGCCGACCGCCATGCTGCCTAACGCGCAGGATGCTGCCGTCTTCACCTGAAACCAGATACTACTCATTAAATAAAAAAAAACACCCGCCCTGTCCCCAAAATATGTACAATAGTACTACAGACATGCATGCTCATATCTGTCAACTGAAATCGTTATTTGCAGCCTGGGAGCCATGTACAGTATGTCCTACCTCCTCATTGGTGGAGGAGATGGCCTCCAGGATGACTCCCTGCACCTCCTTACTCCGCCCCAGGCTGCCGCTCCTGCCCAGCTCCCCCAGACACAGCAGAGCCAGGACTCGGGCAGACTCTGGAGAACCAGGGTTCTTCACCTGAGGAGAGGAGATATAGTGAAACTGACACAGACACGGTGTTGTACGTTACCTGGGTACAAACTCACACACACCTCCTGCATGAGGCCGGCCACCGTGGCTGGAGTTTCTTTGGTGCAGGAGGAGGACAGAGCAGCCACACAGCGAGCCACAGACTGGTACGACTGTCTGTGGATGATGGTGCTGTCTGAAGACTGGGAGCGGTGGAACGGATCTGTGAGAGACTTCAGCAACTGACTGATAGAGGACGATAGAAGAGAGGAAATGAGAGAAAAGAAAACGAGGATACAAGGAGAGACTAATAAAAGAGTTTGTGTGAACGCAGTGTATCCCGTTTTAATTTGAGTACAAGTAGGTAACAATTACTACATAATTATATTTAGGTATCATTTGTTTATTGCAATTAACTGCTTACATTACCTCAAGTGCTAAGGGGTATGACTGTTGATGGTAGTCAAGTTTATGTTCATTTAAGAAAGAAATGCAATGTTTTATGATGAAGAGGCGTGGTTTACTTCATTGGCTGTGTCCACTGAGGGAATTTGAAACCATTTCCAACGCTTGCTGGTGCAAATAATGAGTTACGCCATTGTCTACAAGGTTAATCCTTCATTTTAAAAATGCATTTAAAAAACACCTACATAAAGACTGTGTGCAAGATCAACAATGAGCAGACGAGTTCTAAAAACATCACTGGCATACAGCTGAGGTTGAAAAACTGTGTGGCTTCCCAGATCCTATTTCCTCCCTCCCACTCACCTGTGATTCCTCCCTAACCTCTCGCACGCACCCACCCACGTGGAATTGTTGCAGCTTTAAGTAGCAGTACTGCTGACAGACTGATACATCAGCTTTGCTGCCAAAACAGGTGTTAAGATATGGTGATAGGTGTAAACCAAGCCCTGGGTATCCTGCTCTGCCTTTGAGAAAATGAAAGCTCAGATGGACCGTTCTGGAATCTTGATTGTTATGAGGTCATAAGGAGAAAGGTTACCTCCCCTTTCTCTGCTTTACCTGCCCAGAGAATTTGGCCAACCCATGAGTGAGAGACATCATAGGCTCGTTCGAGATGAGCCAGATCTGCGCAGAATCGATCACCGGCGATCGCCGCCCGTTGCATGCCGGTTAGATTTGTGTCCGACTTGATCCCGACTTGCTCTGACGTCATGCATACGTAGCAACGATAATCTCACGAGAGCAAGGCGGCCGCAGGTTTGAGACGCAGGTAGCGCAGTTGCTTTTCACCGACTGCAAGACCCAGGCGGACACAAGGCATGCTGGGAAACGCCGGCCTCTCAGCTGATCTAACAGCTGATTGGTTCAGAATCGACAACATGATGACGTTTTATATAAACTTTTTATTGATTTTGAATCAGAGGGATTTTAACTGCTGTGTGTCTGATTTAAAGGCTTATTCTGTACAAATCACATGCTGTGTGGCTGATAAGTTATGTTTGGAAGTCAGAGAGACTAAATCTATTCAGATTACAGATCATCTACAGTCTGTTGTTATTAAAATCAGCAACAGATCACATGTAGAGCATGTTGACAGCTACTCTGTCATAATAAAAACTGGAGACTGTGTACAAGCTGATATATGGGTCTGATAACATTTTATTAAATCAGAATCGGACCACAGTGTTTCTGTGACTTCCTGTTCAGCCTGAAGGCTGCTGGATGTGGCTGCTGCCGCCTGCTCTCGTCTACTTTACAGGCGAGGCGCAGTTCATCTTGAACGAGCCTCGTGGCTTTCAAACGAGCAAAGTGGCAGTTGGTCAAGGCCACACCCCCACCCTCCACCTTGCCCCCCCCAGCTCATTGTGGGACTGGCTCTAGTGGCTGTAATTCTGCACCAAGGCTGAATTTCGGGAAAGAGACTTCAGAAACAGTATTAGGGGACCACTAAGGTCTATATAAAAGAGACTTCAGATACAGTATTAGGGGACCACTGAGGCCTATATAAAAGAGACTTCAGATACAGTATTAGGGGACCACTAAGGCCTATATAAAAGAGACTTCAGATACAGTATTAGGGGACCACTAAGGCCTATATAAAAGAGACTTCAGATACAGTATTAGGGGACCACTAAGGTCTATATAAAAGAGACTTCAGATACAGTATTAGGGGACCACTAAGGCCTATATAAGAGACTTCAGATACAGTATTAGGGGACCACTAAGGTCTATATAAAAGAGACTTCAGATACAGTATTAGGGGACCACTAAGGTCTATATAAAAGAGACTTCAGATACAGTATTAGGGGACCACTAAGGCCTATATAAGAGACTTCAGATACAGTATTAGGGGACCACTAAGGTCTATATAAAAGATACTTCAGATACAGTATTAGGGGACCACTAAGGCCTATATAAAAGAGACTTCAGATACAGTATTAGGGGACCACTAAGGCCTATATAAAAGAGACTTCAGATACAGTATTAGGGGACCACTAAGGCCTATATAAAAGAGACTTCAGATACAGTATTAGGGGACCACTGAGGTCTATATAAAAGAGACTTCAGATACAGTATTAGGGGACCACTAAGGCCTATATAAAAGAGACTTCAGATACAGTATTAGGGGACCACTGAGGCCTATATAAAAGAGACTTCAGATACAGTATTAGGGGACCACTGAGGTCTATATAAAAGAGACTTCAGATACAGTATTAGGGGACCACTAAGGCCTATATAAAAGAGACTTCAGATACAGTATTAGGGGACCACTGAGGCCTATATAAAAGAGACTTCAGATACAGTATTAGGGGACCACTGAGGTCTATATAAAAGAGACTTCAGATACAGTATTAGGGGACCACTGAGGCCTATATAAGAGCAACATGTCATGGGACCTTTAAGAGACAAAGTCTGTAGTGTGGGTCAAGCTAAAAAAATGCCATAATGCAACCAATGACCTCTTTTCATTTGACCCTTTTCTACCTGTAAATGTCATGGCTTTCACACTCCACACAGCAAGTTTGTAACAAACTTTCTGCCATCAATTCTTTAATTCCCAGCTGAAATAACCTGATGGCATGATCAGAAGTCATTTTCTTAGACTTTATAAAGCTCCTTCTGAGCTACAGAAAACACCACAGCCGATATTTATGTAAAATCTGTAGAATTAACTTATATGGGTCAATTTGCAATCAGCTGGATATCAAGTTCTTAACTCTACAGACTTGAGACTTGCTTACAGACTAGTAAAAGCCTAAATATGCCGTTTTATTTTTGTATTGCCTTATAATGGGCTTCTAATCACAAAATAGTTGCAACATTGTGTTTTTTGGAAAGTTTTCATTTCACTTCATAAGTGTTGTTAACAAGCCTGAGGGAAACTGGAGTTTTTGCCTTTCTGCTTCATCTTTTTTTACTTTAACATAAAAAAAATGGTTGTCTTTGAATATTGGCAAAAATAACTGGCTTTTAATATCAGATTCACATCCATATTAAAAACCTCATGTGGGCCAACAGAAACAAACCATTAGCAGCTATCCTCAACACTAAACAGGTTTCCCACCAGATAACTGACGAACAGAGTAAATACTTCCTAGTTTTCTATTGTTGTGGGGACATTTGGACCTACACAGATCTAACACATAGCTCACACACACACACAAGCAAGCCTACCTGTAGCCCAGGTTACTGGTTTTGGACAGCACCAGTGCCTGTAGGAAGTCCAGTATGGCTACCAGCGCTGCCCCCTGCAGCAGTGGAGAGTGGACAAGACTGAAGACTCCCGGCAGCACTGAGGAGCTGATCTTAGCCAGAGAGGAGGGGCACCATTTGGCCATGCAGGTCAGCAAGGTGACAGATACCTAAACAGAGACATACACCATGTCAACTACAACATGTTTGATATAACTATCTCTATACAGCACTGTGTGATGGGAAGCTGACTCACGTGTGACAACCCCTGCTGTCTGGCTGCTCACTTGGCTCTCTGACGCTGCAGGAGCTAAGTCAGAGTAACCTGGAACACCTGAGGGTGCCCAGGTTATTTCAGCCTGGCTGCAGTGCAGCCTGGCAGTAAAAACATCTTTGTGGCTGATTTGACTGAGGAAACCTACCTGCTACACAAGACCTGGTCTGGACTTGGGAAAGGAGAAAAGAACAGTCACTATAAAAAGACAAGTATGCTGAGCAGCCGTTCAAACACCAATTTCCAAATAATCCTGGAAAGCCGAGAAAAGGGTGACCCAGCATCAGCTGAAAATGCTGAAGGAGCCATACTTGTGTCTAATTTTAATTCAGTTGAAATAGCTGGATCTGAGCGAGCAAGTCAAACAGGGGCTGAAGGGGCACATTTCAAAGATGGTTGCTTTTCTCGCATTTTTATACAACTCCTTGTGGGGGAACACTAAAACAGTCATCATCTGCACCATCACTCCTGCTACTCTAGAGGTGACCCTCAGCACTCTGACGTTGGCCAGGCCAGGACTTCTGCTGAAGTAAGGCTTTCCAGGATCATTTGGAAATTGGCGTTTGAACGGCTGCTTCATACTTGTCTTTTTATAGTGACGCTTCTTATCTCCTTTCCTTTTCGTAGAAGAAGTAACCTGAGCCAAGTCAGCCACACAGATGTAAAAACATGCGGCCAGGCTTAAATAACCTGGGCACCCTCAGGTGTTCCAGGTTACTCTGACGAGCTCCTGACAGTCAGAGAGACAGGTGAGCACTAGACGCAGCAGGGGTCGTCACACACAGGGCAACAGGACCTCAACACAAGAATTAGATCAACCAAGGAGGTTTTATTTTTACAGGTTGCAGGATATCTCAAAAGCTACTTGAAAGAGTACTCCACCGATTCAACATGGCACTTCTATAACATTGTTGAGAAGAAAAGGTTCAAAATGTATGCAGCAGAATTACAGATATCATCTACTTCACTGGTTCCCTTAGTGGGGTCCGGGGACCCCCAGGGGATCTGGACGGGGTCCTAAGGGGTCCTCAGCAAAATGAGGAATCATTTATTTTCACTATAATTCCATCCATAAGTAACCCATACCTACTTTGGTCATTGGTTTCATACGCTTTCTGTAATAAAACATGTGAAAGCTAAGATCCTATCAGACAGGGGACCCTGGGACAAAATCTTATCAAAAGGGGGTCCGTGGACTAATTTGTGTCACTTCATGGGTCCTTCACATGAAAAGGTTTGGGAACCACTGATCTATTTTATTCCACTCCTTTGTCAAAACCTGCTGCCTACATTACCCACAGTGCAACGACCGCCAACAGTTCAGTTGGAAATGTGGCTGTGTTAAGCTAGCAGCAGCTAATGTAGCCCGATGAGCAGCGGGCTACAGAGGACAACACCAGCATCATTTCTTCTCTGAATGGAACACAGGGCATGGTGGGAGGAGCATGAATAACCCTTGTGTTGTCAACTCGTTGCCCATCCGTGTCAAAATTGAATTTTTTGTGCTTTTCCCAACGTTTTTGTCGCTTTTTTGGATGCTTTTGACACTTCTTTTTCTTAAACGTTTTTGTCACTTATTTAACACTTTTTATATTCATGTTCAATAAACCTAATTTTAATAACATTATACCTCATTTTTGAGTTAAAGGTGCTCTAAGCGATGTTGGGTGACGTCACTTCTTGTTTGACGTTTGAAGTATTGTCAAACAAAACGAGGCTAGCTCGCCCCTCCCTCCTCCTCATCCTGTCCCTGTCCCCTCCCTTCAGCGCAATAACCCCCCAACCCCCACCCTCAAATCCTTCTTGTCGGTTATTACCGTTTGTTATGTTTGGTGGTGCAGGTTGGCGCAGTTTGTTTTTGTTGGTGTTTGTGGAGCCTGGGCTGTCTACAGAGGCCGTGTTTTTTTACAGTGTGTTCAGGGGACAGGCAGCTAGCTGATAGTGAGGAGATGTTTTTTTACAGTGTGTTCAGGGGACAGGCAGCTAGCAGATAGTGAGGAGATGTTTTTTTACAGTGTGTTCAGGGGACAGGCAGCTAGCAGATAGTGAGGAGATGTTTTTTTACAGTGTGTTCAGGGGACAGGCAGCTAGCAGATAGTGAGGAGATGTTTGCTGTATGTGACAAAACATGTTGTAGCCTAAACAATGTGTGACATTGCTTTGAGCACCTTTAAAACAAAGCAAGAATTATGAATGATTAATAATTAAGATCAGAAGTTGTTGAGTGGATCACACATGGGTATATGTCAAAGTATAGTCTTGACACTGTTTTGAAACCATTTAAACCTTTTTTTTTCAAATTCTATAAAATTGAATAAAACACCCAAAATCCAATGAAAGTAATCCCTCATTTTACCTGTGAAGAATGTTGTATGGGTTCCATAACACATACATCCATGCATGCACTTAATTTAGGGAAATTTGGTTGAAAGAAACCCATATTTCTGATATAAAAAACATTGAAAACAGATCAAATTTGACTCGAGGACAACACAAGGGTTAATGAGTGTTTGTGTTAAACTCAGTGCAGTACCTACCTGTGATACGTGCATGTCGCCCTCGTCCACCAGAGCAGGAAGCTCGCTCAGAACGGGCTCCAGCGCGGCAGGTTTGATGCTGGCGGCGTGATGCGTGACCAGCGCTGTCAGACATGCCAGCGTGCCGAGCTTCAGAGCTCGCTGGTTCTTCCGCAAGAAAGATCCCAACACAGACAGAGTCTCTGGCAGGATGGACGACATGTTGATCTGGACCAGATGGAGGAAGGAAAGACAGAGAAGAAAGTCTGGTTATTTTTCAGTGTTGGAAGAAAGTTTCAGAATATTTACTTAGTAAAAGTAATAACATATGGTAGTTTTTTAAAAGTATGTAAGTATTATCAGCAGTAAAAGTTCTGACTGTCCAGTAAAATGTTCCCTGTCAGAGTTTTCCTCTTCTATCTGATGTTTCTGGATTCATATTCCTGCTGCATTAAAGGTGCTGTAGGTAGGATTGGGAAGATCCAGGACATCAACAACTTCTCAGTCCCTCCCCCCTTCCGCTAAAGCCCAAAACGGTCTCCTAAGCCCCTCCCCCCACAAGGGAGAATTAATGCGTAACACACAGTTTGACACCGGACTGGAAGGGGAGGAGAAACTGTCATCTGAAAAGTACCTGAAGCTATCAAGGCAAGGCAAGGCAAGGCAGCTTTATTTGTATAGCACTTTTCAGCAACAGGGCAATTCAAAGTGCTTTACATGAAGACAATTAAAATACAAGAATAAAAGTTACAGTGCAGTACAAGAAATTCAACATTAAAGAGCAGTTAAAAACAGTTATATAAAAGCAGATAAAATAAGCAACGAAAGTATAAGAAATGGTTAGGTATTTAACGAAAGGCAACATCATAAAGAAAGGTCTTCAGCCTTGATTTAAAAGAACAGAGTTGCAGCGGACCTGCAATTTTCTGGAAGTTGGTTCCAAATATGTGGAGCATAGAAACTAAATGCTGCTTCTCCCTGTTTAGTTCTGACCCTGGGGACAGAAAGCAGACCTGTCCCAGACGACCTGAGAGGTCTGGGTGGTTCGTAGTTTACTAGCAGGTCAGAAATGTATTTTGGCCCTAAACCGTTTAATGATTTATAAACTAGCAAAAGTTTTTGCAATCAACTCTCTGAGGCACAGGAAGCCAGTGTAAAGACTTCAGAACTGGAGTGATGTGATCCACTTTCTTGGTCTTAGTGAGGACTCGAGCAGCAGCGTTCTGAATCAGCTGCAGCTGTCTGATTTTTTAGGGAGACCTGTAAAGACACCGTTACAGTAGTCCAGTCTACTGAAGATAAAAGCATGGACAAGTTTTTCCAAGTCCTGCTGAGACATAAGTCCTTTAACCCTTGATATATTCTTAAGGTGGTAATAGGATGACTTTGTAATTGTCTTAATGTGGCTGTTGAAATTCAGGTCTGAGTCCATAATTACACCAAGATTTCTGGCTTTGTTGTTTTTAACATTGTCGTTTGAAGCTGAGCGCTGACTTTTAATTGTTCCTCTTTTGCTCCAAAAACAACCACCTCAGTTTTTTCTTCATTTAATTTAAGAAAGTTCTGGCACATCCAGTCGTTAATTTGTTCAATGCACTTAGTCAGTGTTTGTATAGGACTATAGTCTCCTGGCGATAAGCAGGGCTCAACATAAAAGAAAATCCCCACTGGCCCCCGGGGCCAGTAGATCAGAGTTTTGCTGGCCCCTTCTACATTTTTACTGGCCCTGAAAGAAATATCATAGGTGTGATTTGCAAAGGACAAAAAAGCAGGAAAATATACGCCGCACCTACCGTGAAGCTTCAGAAAATGGTTATAACCCAGCCAGCCACTGTCACTGTATGTTGTGCCATTAGCAGTAAAGCTAGACCAGGGATCATCAACTACATTTTTCCAAGGGTCAGAATTTTTTTAAGCAGACACTCCGGGGGCCAGACTTTCAAATAAAGAAAATAAAATGTATTTATACCTAATAAGCATATTTTTGTTTGATATTTCACTTTCTTACTAAATTAATGCTATATTTTTTACATGTATTAGTGTAAGCAAACTCCTAAAAAACATGGACAATCCATAACAATAACTAGATAGGCTACTTAACTACAAAAAGTTCCCAGATTAGGGGGCAGTTCACTGAGTGATGGTTAAAGTCTTTGATTACTGAAACGTTGTTGTAGTATGCAGTGTCCCGATTGGTGGAAAATGTTTGCAGAAAGAAAGGTCTGTTGTCAGGTAAAAATGTCACAGTCAAAGAGCCTGAAGCGAAAAGTTGATGTGGAAAACAGCAGCTTTAATGATGAATGGACTGATAAGCAGGCTAGCATTCATCGTGAATGTCTTATTTGAAATAAGACAATGCTGTTGCAAAAGAATACAACTGGCAACATCATCAAGAATGAAGAACGCGGACATAACGATCACGTAATTCACGTGCATATTAAGTAGCCACATGTATATGTTTTGGTCTTATAATACATCCACAGGTTACTGCTACAGCGGAGAGGATGGTTCGTTAAGACAGCAGCTAAGTTTACAAGAGTTTGTCCAAAGTTCAAGATAAACAGTTTGACTACAAACTGACATCTTTCATTTTAGCTTGTTTGTAAAGAGTCGCTATTTGCAGAGTAGAGCTGTGTTTGCACAGCGAGTGGACAGCCAGACAGAGCAGACTGAAACATGTTCATGCCTGTAGAACAGGTAGGTGGGTATTGATAAGTATTGACTTTTTAATCATGGAGGTTTTATTGTAGGCTACTTACAGTAACGACTGTAGCGTTAGTTCATCTGTGCCAGCGGCAGTAGGCTAAATAATCCTCGGTCTCGTTTCCAGTCAGTTACATGTGCTGCGTGAAGTAACGCACACACCTCGGCTCTGCCGTGTGTGAGAGTGTGTGCGCAGCGCGGACATCGCTGTTCACAATCCAGGATATCTTCTAAAATGCAACGCTTGTATCCAAATGAATTGTGTTTGAAGCTGCGTGGCATTTTGTTGGTTTGGCTGGTCGGCTTTTGTTGGAAATTGCCGGCAAACGAAACCGTCGGCCTCCATGCCATGATCGACTTTCTCCACCCAGGTGTAGGCTACTGTGTTTTCCATGACACTAAGAATGCCCCCTTTCTCACATTAACTTCATAGTTCTTTGACATTTTAACTAACATTATAAATTACCTGAGGTGAAAATGTGAAATGTTAGTTAACATTTACAAGCTTCGCGCCACTCAGTATGACGTTTGCTGATGCAGCAGACAGAGCCACTGTCACTGGCCCGTGCCCGTGCCAATCAACTAGCCCGACATACTCTTCTACTGGCCCCGGGCCATTGGGCCATTGCTTATGTCGAGCCCTGCGATAAGGTTATGTAAATTTGTGTGTCGTCCGCATAACTGTGGTAACATATTTTGTTGTTTTCCATAATCTGAGCCAGTGAAAGCATGTAGATGTTAAACAGAAGAGGCCCCAGAACAGAGCCTTGGGGAACTCTGCACGTCATATTTGTATGCTCAGATGTATAATTACCTATAGATACAAAGTAGTCCCTATTCTTTAAATAGGATTTAAACCAGTTTAGGACTGAGCCAGAAAGGCCAACCCAGTTTTCTAATCGGTGTAGTAATATGTCATGGTCGACCGTGTCAAATGCAGGACTGAGATCAAGTAATACTAAGACTGCAGTTTTGCCACTATCTGTGTTTAAGTGGATATCATTAAATACTTTAACAAGAGCTGTCTCAGTGCTGTGGTGTGGTCGAAAACCCGACTGGAAGGCATCAAAACCATTGTTTAGTGACAAGAAAAGGTTGAGTTGTTGAAAAAACGCTTTTTCAATGATTTTACTTAAGAATGGAAGGTTAGATATCGGCCTATAGTTGCTCAGTAATGCCGTGTCTAGATTGTTCTTTTTTAAAAGTGGCTTGATGACTGCAGTTTTCAGGGCCTTTGGGAAGATACCTGAGAGTAGAGACGTGTTTACAATCTGTAAAAGATCAGAAGACATACAATTTGAAACATTTTTGAAAAGGTCTGTTGGTAGAATATCAAGGCAACAGGAGGAGGTTTTCAGATATTGTATAATGTCCTCCAGGTTTTTATGGTTGATCATATGAAATTGTGTGATATTGGAATTTGTTTTGCCTGGACAGTGTGGCAACACATAACCCTTACTTGATATGGAGGCACTGACAGTTAGTCTAATTTTCTGAATTTTGTCTTCGAAAAGGAGGCAAAATCATTGCAGGCCTTGGTAGATAAAAGTTCAGATGCTACTGGTACTGGATGGTTTGTTAACCTATTAACAGTAGCAAACAGAGCACGTGAATTATTATTGTTTCTGGCGATAATGTCAGAGAAGAAGGACCGCCTAGCATTCCTCAGTTCCAAATTATAAATGTGAAGTCTGTCTTTATAGGTGTTATAGTGGACCTGGAGATTAGTTTTTCGCCACCTGCGTTCAGTTTTTCGACACTGTTTTTTCTGTTCTTACCCGTATGACATTTCTCCATGGAGATCTTTTCTTACTACAGACAGCTTTGACCTTAGTGGGAGCAATGGCATCAATAACATTTGTAATTTTAAAATTGAAATTATCTACAAGCTCATTGACTGAGACCCCAGTGAGGGCGGGTGTGGAGGAGAAAAGCTGAATGAATGTTTCACTGGTGTTTTCAGTGATATACCATTTTCTGATTACCTTAGTTTGGACACTTTTGGGCACAGAGATAGTGCCGTTAAAGAAAACACATGAATGATCAGAGAGAGCAACGTCAGTCACCACAACCTTGGAAATGTTCAAACCCTTGGAGATAATCAAGTCCAGAGTGTGCCCCTTATTGTGCGTGGGTTCCGTCACATGCTGAGTCAGTCCATAGTTCTCAAAAACACAACACAGTTCTTTGGTCCCTCTATCCTGCAGGTTGTCCACATGAATGTTAAAATCACCAGCAATAATTACACAGTCAAAGTTAATACAGATTATAGATAGCAGTTCAGTAAAGTCATCGAAGAAAGCTGCACAGTATTTCGGTGGTCTGTAGATATTTAGAAATATAGCTCGGGGGGTGGACTTTAGCTGAAGAGTCACATATTCAAAAGAAGCAAAATTTCCATAAGATATTTGAGTACAATGGAATGAGTCATTATACAAAATGGCTACTCCACCTCCTTTCTTATTCACTCTATGCTCACTCATAAAACTGAAGTTAGGGGGAGCTGACTCAATGAGAACAGCACCACTGTTATTATGGTCCAACCAGGTTTCAGTTAAAAACATAAAATCAAGATTGTGCTTAATAATAAAATCATTGATTAAAAATGATTTTCCTGCCAAAGACCTGACGTTTAGTAAGGCTAGTGTTAGTGTGTTAAAATATTTATCTCTCTCAATTTTTGGTATAGGCGTTGGCTGACGAGGAATGAATGCTAAATTTGCGAGGTTTGCTGATAAGTGCTTATTCTTACTTAGCGGATTTATCGTTCTTTTTCTATTACCTATCACAACATAAATTGAAGAAGAATTTAATACATAGGGCCCGGGCTTGTCCTGAAAAGACTCATGAGTGCCACTAGGCGTGCAGCCTGGACCCGGCACATATCAGACAAAGCTTGCTGCATTTTGTACACAAGTATACTTATCAGTCTGGGGAGGAGGAGTTAGCTGCCATCCTTGGGTGGGCAGTGGTGCCTGCCGTTTAACTTTTGGCTGGGGGCCAATGATGGGAGAAGGAAGGGGGGGTAAGTTTGATTCCAGCATCAACTTTTGGCCGGGGGCGAATGATGGGAGAAGGAAGGGGGATACATTTGGTTCCTTCAACTACCAGTTGCTTCATCTGGTCAGTGAACTCCAACATGAGGCAGGGGGAAGGAGGGGAAAAGGTGAGTGGAGAGAGCGATGGCATGGGCGGGGTGTATGGATCCTCAAAGGCGTCAGGGTTGGTGAGGGGGTCTGAGGGGAGTTGGACGGGTGAAGAGGGGGATTGAGATTTCTCATCTCTGCTCTGTGGTCTTCCATGGTCAAATCTTTGCTCAGGCGGGGGCTGTGGTGGATTACTGCCCTGCTTTGTTATGTCTTCCTCTTGTTTAGATTCCTCTTGTCTCGTGTCCTTGGCCAAGGGAGCTGATGTGTGGCGCAGAAAGTAAAGTTGGTTAGAGGTGAACAGCTTTACTCCTGGTTTGTTAAGGAAAAGTCCATCTGCCTTAAAAAGATGTCTGCGCTCCCAGAACATGTCAAAATTGTCAATGAACTGCAGAGAATGAGCGGTAGGCTACACGCAGTTGAAAGCCATGTGCTCAGTGCCAACAGTCTGCTGAATCTCTCATCTCCTCTTCTGACTGGCGGTAGAGGTCCACTGATAAACACCCTCGCATTTAGGGAGCTGACTGTTTTCAGTAGATCCATGAAGTCCTTTTTCAGCACTTCAGACTGTTGCTTTACAACATCATGTGACCCTAAATGCAGTATAATGTTATTCACAGTTGGGTGTGCTGCCACGATATCCGGGATTCTGTTGGCCAAGCCAGACACCATTTCTTTGGGAAAACAGAGTATTTGGGTGTTTTTTCTGCTTTTTACATCTTTTACAGCAGAGTCACCTACAATCAGAGTTTGAGGCCCAGTCGTTAGCTTTCCCTGTAGCTTTTTACTTTTTGAATTGCTCTCAGTCCTTACCCTGCTGTGTGACGATGAGACACAATCCAGGTCAGATGAAGGTCCAGGGTCCTGCTGCAGTGTATCAAATCTGTTATCAACTTGCAGATTCGGTTGTTGGGGAGGCATTTTGTTGCTAATTCTCCCTTTTGCAGCTGTCCACGGCTGTGTCCTACTGAGTACAGGGGTTGAAGAGGCGCTCTGCCTGGATGGTAATGCAGGCCAGCCGTTCATATCACAAATCTCAGGGCGCTGTGCCCTGCCTGTTAGTCGTCCTCCCATTTCCCAGGAAGATTTACTCTTAGGCTTTGCACCGAAAAGTTCCCGGGAGGACTACCACTTGTTGATTTATTACCCGCTTCACAGTCCTCCTGTTTTTTTGTAGTCTTGTTGGTGCTAATTAGCCGTGTATTAGCATGCTTTTGTCCATTGTTTTGGGTCAATGGTAAAGTGGTGTCATTCCCACATGATGTGTTCACCTCGACATTTACTTCTAACCGATGAATTTTGGTTTCCAGAACAGCAATCTTCTGAAGGAGTTTGTAGTAGTCATCCACGGAGAAGGGAGGCATCTTGCTGCTAATTAGCTTTAGCTAAGTACCACGTTTCCAGTCTGCAGTACAGGCTTGAGCTATTGGTAGGCCACGCTCACGAAGAAAAATGATTAAATATGGCAATAGCCTACTATGTCTACAAAAAGTGTATAGTCCAGTTATTCATAAGTATCCAAGAACCGCTGCTCATAGTTTCTCTCAGAGGAAAAGCAAGATTATCAGCAGAAATATGCAAGTAGAGGCAAGAGCAAGCAGCAAAGCGTCTGCACTGTAAGAAGCAGGAAGCAGTCAGACACATTTAGTGGAGTAAAAAGTACAATATGTACCTCTGAGATGTAGTGCAGGTATAAAATGGCAGAAAATGGAAATACTCAAGTAAAGTGCCTCAAATGTGTACTTGTAATTGTTACATTCTAAAAGTCTTTTAATAAGTACTTATATATAATTAATAACTATAAGTCAAATAAAGTGTGTGTTCGTACTGAACCTTTAATGGAGACGCAGAGATGAGGGTGATGGTCCTAACTGCTGTCAGTCTTGTGATCTCATTCTTCAACCTCTCCAGGAAGATCGCCAAAACACCTTGTAGCTCCGCCCCCAGGTGGTCACCAAGGTGACACACCATGTGACCCATACAGGAAATAGCCCTCTCTTTCACTTCCTGGTCGATGTCTGTTGCCTTCAGCCTCTTCAGGGTTGCAGAAAACACCTTGGAGAGAGAACCTGTTGTGATTTTCTTTTCCAAAGATCATACTACACAGTACCAAGAGATGGCATGCTGACCCTTTACTGATCTTGTATGTTTTGTTCAAACTACACATTTTATTCTGCCCTTTGTGCATGCAAGAACCTGCAACTTTTATGCTAACACTGTATTAGCCAATTGACCGGCTAGAACATGGAGACCACGCTGCATGGAATCCCCAGTTGATTGTGTCCAGTGACAATTTAAATAAAGTTTATATTTTATATATATATATATATATATATATATATATATATATATATATATATATATATATATATATATATATATATATATATATAGAGAGAGAGAGAGAGAGAGAGAGAGAGAGAGAGAGAGAGATGCAGATGACTAGAAGCTGCAGTCAATGTGGTGTCCTGCAGTGATGTTCAGTTTTACATCACAGTGACAAGACTGCAGTTTTCAACATTTTGAATACCACTCGTTTCCACCTTGAGTACCTTGAATTTTCCCAGAATTCTGTAAACATAGTCATTACCCCCTCAAACTGCACTTCAAACAACAACTGATCTGGCAGAATCCATACAGAGTCTGGCCGACTGTAGGCTGCGTGTTAATAATGAAAACAGGATGTTACTATATCTCTGTATACTGTAACTCGATGCTGACATTCTTTTTCCATTTCGGAAAGTTTTAGTGTCTTTCTATGTTCTTATGATGGTGTCTCTTTTCCTTGTCTTTGTACTGACTTAGGGCCCTATTTTAACGATCTAAGCACACGGTGTGAAGCACAGGGAGCAGGTGTGTTTAGGGCGTGTCCAAATCCACTTTTGCTAGTTTGACGGCGGAAAAAGGGGTCTGTGCGCCGGGCGCATGGTTCAAAAGGGTTGTACTTAGTGTCTTCATTAATTCATAGGTGTGTTCTGGGCATAAAATGCAATAAACCAATCAGAGAGTCATCTCCCATTCCCTTTAAAAGCCAGGCGGGTTTGGACCTTGGCGCATTGCTATTATGATGGCGGATTTGCACCGTAATATTTTTATTTGCAATCTTCTGCATGTGTGTGTGCTGCTGCGCGTCCCTGTGTGTGTAACAAACATAATGTGTGCACGCTGTGCATACACCTAGGCGCATTATACTAATTTGCTGTTTAAATAACAATGAAATGCTGCACTATTAAAGGAACATGCCGACTTATTGGGACATTAGCTTATTCACCGTAACCCCGACAGTTAGACAAGTCGATACATACCCTTCTCATCTCCGTGTGTGTCGTAACTCTGTCTGACGGCTCCACCGTTAGCTTAGCCTCCGCCCAAGTAGCAGTGCTTCCCTTTCTGAGAATATAGTTCCCAGTTTATATACAGTTAGAAGATGGCTGGGTCTCATGTGACATTGTTATTTGTACACGCTGTGACTATACAAATCACAACATGTAAATAGGAACATGTTGCCGTTATTTTGTCACTTATTCGGAGCAGTAGGCTAGTTGGAGCCGGTTACCTCCAGGATCTGTGCTAGGCTAAGCTAATGGTGGAGCCGTCAGACAGAGTTACGACACGCACGGAGATGAGAAGAGTATGTATCAACTTGTCTAACTGTCGGGGTTACGGTGAATAAGGTAATGTCCCAATAAGTCGGCATGTTCCTTTAACTTCAGACCAGGTTTTTGTTGGTCAATGGCGCGATCACTTCCCGCTCCCTCAAGATAGCATTACGCCCAGAATGCACCTGAACCCACCTCCCTGTAAGACCAGCACGCCCATGGGCGCAAAGATGGGCGCAGGTGCATTTGCTATTTAAGCCACGCGGGCGCTGGACGGGAAATTGACAACTGGGTCGGTCTTAAACTAGCAAAGACACTTGCGTCGGGCTTTGTGCTGCGCCGGGTGCAAAGACCCTTAGTGTCATTGCAAATGAGGGCTGCCCGTCAAAGATCTCTCAAGTATCAATAAAGATTGAATGAATGAATGAATAAAAGCCATAGTTGACAGTAATGAACAGTCAGGAAAGTATAGATCAGAACAAAATGACTGAAGCTCGATAGATCTGAGGAGCAAACAGACCGGTTGAACCGAGCCTTCCCACCTCTTTGACAAATGGTTTAGGGTTGAATCCTCCGGCTGTGGCGCTCTGTCCCTGTGGTCGCATCACTCTGACCAGCTGCTGGGCGACCAGCAGAGCCTCCGAGGTGATCTTATAGAAAGGGTCTTCAACACACGCCACCACCGGAGGCAGCAGCACCTGCAGGAAGCAGAAAAGAAGTCTTTATGTGTTCATACTTTTTTCAGTTATTAAGTCATGAATACAACCAAGATGAAATGCTTGTGTGACAAGTGTGTGTGAGTGAGTTAGTGAGAATGTATGTTAATAGTTGTGTAAGTGATTGGTCTACATGCTACGATTGCCAGATTTGTTAGTCTTGTTTTGTTCTTGTTTGTTTTAGTTAGTGTGGTGAGTAGTAGTTTAATTTATATATTTTTATTAGGGCTGTCAATCGATTAGAAAATGTAATCGAATTACAACCCCAAATCAGAAAAAGTTGGGACAGTATGGGAAACACAAATAAAAAAAGTAGTGATTTCTAAATGTACTTTGACTTGTATTTCATTGCAGACAATGTGAACACAAAATATTTCATGTTTTGTCTGGTCAACTTAATTTCATTTGTAAATATACATCCTTTCCTGTCATTCAGACCCGCAACACATTCCAAAAAAGGTTGGGACAGGAGCAATTTAGGGCTAGTAATCAGGTAAATTGGTTAAATAATGATGTGATTTGAAACAGGTGATGTCAACAGGTGATTGTAATTATGATTTGGTACAAAAGCAGCATCCAAGAAAGGTCTAGTCCTTTAGGAGCAAAGATGGGCCGAGGATCGCCAGTTTGCCAACAAATACGTGAGAAAATTATTGAAATGTTTAAAAACAATGTTCCTCAAAGAAAGATAGGAACACATTTGCTTATTTCACCTTCAACAGTGCATAACATAATTAAAAGATTCAAGGAATGTGGAGGAATTTCAGTGCGTAAAGGACAAGGGCGCAAGCCTAAGCTGAACAACCGTGATCTCCGATCCCTCAGGCGGCACTGCATCAAGAATCGTGATTCATCTATAAGCGATATCAGCACATGGGCTCAGGACTACTTTGGCAAACCTTTGTCAAGTACCACAATACGTAGTTACAGCCACAAATGCCAGTTAAAACTGTACTGTGCCAAAAGGAAGCCCTATGTTAACAGTGTCCAGAAGCGCCGTCGACTTCTCTGGGCTCGGAGGCATCTGGGATGGACCATCACACAGTGGAAACGTGTACTGTGGTCAGATGAATCAGTATTTCAGGTATTTTTTGGGAGAAATGGACGCCGTGTGCTCCGGACCAAAGAAGAAAAGGATGTTACCAGCAACAAGTCCAAAAACCAGGGTCTGTCATGGTATGGGGTTGTGTCAGTGCCCTTGGCAAAGGTAACTTGCACTTCTGTGATGGCACCATTAATGCTGAAAAGTACATAGAGATTATGGAGCACAATATGCTGCCTTCAAGAAGACATCTTTTCCAGGGACGTCCATGCATATTTCAACAAGATAATGCAAAACCACATTCTGCACACATTACAAATTCCTGGCTGCGGAGGAAGAGGATACGGGTACTTGACTGGCCTGCCTGCAGTCCCGACCTGTCTCCAATAGAGAATGTGTAGCGCATTTCTAAGCGCAAAATGCGACAATGAAGACCCCGTACTGTTGCCCACCTTAAGACTTGTTTGCAGCAAGAATGGGACAAAATTGCACCTGAAACACTTCATCACTTGGTGTCTTCAGTCCCTAAATGTCTTTTAAGTGTTGTGAAAAGGAATGGCAACATTACAAAGTGGTAAATGCTTTACTGTTCCAACTTTTTTTGAAATGTGTTGCAAGAACCAAAATAGGAATTTAGTTTTTTTGAAAAACAAAACAATAAAAATCATGAGGAACACATTAAATGATGTGCTGTTGTATTGTCTGCAATGAAATACAAGTCACAGTACATTTAGAAATCACTACTTTCTTTTTTTATTTGTGTTTTCCATACTGTTCCAACTTTTTCTGATTTGGGGTTGTAATTACAGACTGTGATTAATTAATCTAAATTAATCGCATACATCATTTTTGCTGTGAAAGTATTTTAAATATTTCAATTCAAATGAATAATCATCATTAGTGACATTAAAGTTAAAAGAAAACTATTTTTATTATTACTTTCACTGTTCAAATATATATATATATATATATATATATATATATTAGGGCTGTCAGTTTAACGCGTTATTAACGGCGTTAACGCAAACCCATTTTAATGCCGATAATTTTTTTAACGCACGAGTAACGCATAGAGAGAGCAACGGGATCTGTTAGTCCACTTCTTTAACTGTCTATGGCCACGCCATGTCCCGCCCTACGAAGCAGCTGATTGGTTTGGTTTAGGCATTTCACCGCGAGTGGTGAGGATAGTGGATTGGTCAGGGGATAGGACCTGAACAAATGGAGTTACGTTACCTTCGACGCCTGGCCAATAGTAGTGATTGAAGGGCGGGTCTTGTAATTTCGCAGACCGCAAACAAAACAGACACAAGCCTCGGCCGGTTTTAGCTTGCTAGCCGCGTAGCTTGTAGGCTCGTGACGGCGATTATCTTCAGAGCGAGCGAGTAGTGACTCTACAGTCAGTGAGAGAAACAAATGAGGCAGTACTACCTGCAGGACTATCTGCAGTACTATCTGCAATGGAACATCGAGGTAACAGCGTTACATTATGTGACAGATTATTAGATCCAAGTGTGAATGTTAGTGTGAAATTGAACATAACGTATATGACAATGTTGTTTTCAATAAAAAAAAAACATTGTCACAAAGCAAGCCGATCTACTTTTCCATGCTGATAAGCTAATTAAAATGAGAAAATATAATGGGACAAAAAGAAATCAAGGGACATTTAGAATAGATAAAAATGTGCGATTAATTGCGATTAATAGCGAGTTAACTATGACATTAATGCGATTAAATATTTTAATTGCTTGACAGCACTAGTATCTTTTGGTATGCATTTCAGAAAAAAAATGGTTAGGATTCAGGTGTAATTGCAAATAGTGATTAATCATGATTAATCCACTGAAAATTCTGATTAATTTGATTAAAAATTTTAATCATTTGACAGCCCTAATATATATATATATATATATATATATATATATATATATATATATATATATATATATATACACAACAATCAACAATATGACCTAATATGCTGAAAAAATAAATTCAAAAGGGTATTTTACAACAACTACGAATGCACCGCGAGGCTGTAGATTACCAGCTTCATTGAACGCATCGTTTCTCGTCTGTGTTCCGACCAACAGCAGAAACACAGTCAAACTTTAGCGTTAGCTGTCAGCATTTGACGGGCTTTGACGTGTTTAATCCAGCTACTAGCTAGCAGTAGGCTAACGTTACCTGCTGTTGAGTTGTTAAGCTGTTAACTAGCCAGCAATGTTTCTGTTCTGCGCACTCTATTCTACATCCATGGTCTCAGAACGGCTCCGGGTGAAAGGTCAATATGGAATGGATTAATTGTGATTCATTTTTTTAACGCACTCATTTTTCTCAGATTAATTAATCGAAATGAACGTGTTATTTCGACAGTCCTAATTTTTATATATATTTGTTACCCTCCTATTGTTTTGTTTGTTGTGTTGGCCTTTGCCTACCCTGAAGCCAAATATTACAGCTCCGTCTTTTTCTTTTTTTTTAAACACAACGTAATTAAACACATCAGGTTTTAAATGTATATCTGTTTCTGTGGCTGCTTGGGTTTTTGCCATGTTGTGTCTCTGCGACCTCTAGACAGAGCATAACAATTCCAGGGTCTTCATTTGAGAAAATTAGACTTTTTACAGCCTAATTTTAGCCTTTTGAAAAATCATTATTTTATGGTAAAGAATTCAAAGGAAATGGAAATGTCAGAACTCGTATCAAAGTATCAAAGATATTTCCAAAGTTGTAAAAGGAACATTGATGTGCAATTTCATTAAAGCAAACATTAGGAACAGTTTCATTATTTCTGTTGGCATCAGGATACGATATCAGACAAAAACAGATAAAGTCTGACTGATTCTGACCAGTGTGTACACATCTATAAACAAACTTCTTGTGTGTTTTTTGTGTATATCTAAAATGCAAAAATGGAGAAGAATCAGATTACTGAAATTAACTGACTGACTGAGCCACAACATCAAGATATGAAACTAAACGGTAAGTATGCAGGTTTACATTATTCATAACAAGCAAATCATATGTTTAAAACAATATGCACGTTTCACATATATCCTGAAGCAAAGCTCATCAAGATGTTTAAAGAACCTGCATGTGTGGCTGAAAGGCTTGAGGAGGGTGGGAGAGGAGGAGGACGTGGAAGAAGGAGAGAGCATCGATCCTCATGGTGGAGGAGGTGGACTTGTCTGTCAGGGAGAAGACGATGCCTGGAGGAGGGAGGACGGGAGAAAGTAGAGGAAAAAGAGAGCAGGGGGAAGAGAAATGAAGCAGATGAAAAGACAGACAGACGGTAGGAGGGATGAGCGAGAAATAAAGAGCAAGAAAAAGGCAGTGTAAAATAAATGAGTGTGCGTGCGCATGCGTGTACGTGTGTGTGTGTGTGTGTGTGTGTGTGTGTGTGTGTGTGTGTGTGTGTGTGTGTGTGTGTGTGTGTATACCAGGTATTAGAGCAGGTATGTGCTGCTCCAGAGCTCCAGGTACCGTGTGAGACAGTTCAGTGAGCAAACAGAAGCAGCCCTGTCGAGACTTAATGCTCTTCTCCTTCAGCTGTCTGTGGAGCGTCTTCACTATCACCGGCACCTGGACAGACAACGCACACACGCACGCACGCACACACACACACACACACACACACACACATTTATTTTACACTGCCTTTTTCTTGCTCTTTATTTCTCGCTCATCCCTCCTACCATCTGTCTGTCTTTTCATCTGCTTCATTTTCTCTTCCCCCTGCTCTCTTTTTCCTCCACTTTCTCACACATCACCATCATCATCATCATGCATTTGCTATTTGAGTTTTAACCTGTTATTTACTTTTCTGTTAATGTTTTTCTTAAGGATCATTAGGTTTTTGCAGCTTATACAGCCACATTAGTCACATTGTTGTTGTTTTCTAATATATATGTATACATATATATATTTATTTTTTAAGATGTTTAGGCCTTTATTATATAGGACAGCTGAAGATGTGAAAAGGGAGAAAGAGGGGGAATGACATGCAGCAAAAGGCCACAGGTCGGTGTCGAACCTGCGGCCACTGCGACAATGACTGAGCCTGTGTACATGGGGCGCATGCGCTACTAGGTGAGCTATCCAGGCGCCATTTTTTAAGAATATATTTTTACCTGTACATAGTAGTTAAATGTTTATGTTTTACCTTTGTCCAGCTTTGCAGTCCTTGTTTTTAGCTGTATGTCTACTTCTGTGTAAGTGCAATGAGAGCAATGAAAAATAAATTCCTTGCATATGTTCACACACTTGGCCTATAAAGCAGATTCTAAAATAAATCCACTGTAAAAGCTACTGGAACACCTTTACATTCTGTGAGTGACTGACTCTGTACTGGTAGTAAAACCCTTGCACCTGTGTCTCCAGCATGGCGACGGCTGGCTCTTCCTCCCTGCTCAGCGCTGAGTCTGAGCCGTGGTGACTGGATCCCACTCGGGTTTGTCTCAGCAGTGTTGAAAAGGCGGCGAAGACGTCCGCCCTCACGTTCTCCTCGCGCTCCTTGAACCGGGCCAGCAGAGCAGGGCAGATGGAGGAGTAGAAGGAGAGGAGGAGGTCACGGCGAGTGTGGATCAACGCCTCCAGACACTTGATCGAGGAGCGCCGCACCTTCCAGCTCATGTCGTCATCGTCGCTGTACTCATCGTCTGACTCTGGAGTCGTGGGGTGAGACGGTCGTTATTTCATACTGGAAGTAGACGGACTTCAGCAAATATTCACTCTAACTCACTGTTCACATTACTAATCATCTCTCTCTGTTAGAATAATCACGCTACTTTCAGATGACAGTTTCTCCTCCCCTTCCTGTCCAGTGAAAACCACGTGTCTCCAGATGTGTTGATGCTGAATGTTTGTGATAAACTGAAGGATGAAGGGTTCCCTTATGTGTTGAGAAAACTCTCCTCCTTCTTAAGCTACATAAAGTCTTTAAAAAGCCTCTTGGATCAGCTGGGAAATGCATCGTCCCAAAGCTGAAAACAGGGCTGTTGTTCTGACGCCGTGAGAAGTTGACTTTAGAGATACGTGGTTCTCACAGGACGGCAACGCTACAAGCATATGATGATCTTATAGAATATAATGCATGGCTGTAGATTAAACTAGCCAGCAGTATATAAAGGAGTTAAAATGAGCACAACGTTAAACATCTACAGCAGGAAAATGGAACACACACATTAATGCAGCAGAAATATTAATCCAGAAACATCAGATAGAAGAGGAAAACTCTGACAGGGAACATTTTACTCTGTTATACTTTAAGTACATCTTACTGATAATACTTACATACTTTTACTTCAGTAAGGTTACGATTGCATTTTTACTTGAAGTGTTTTTTTGTTGAAGTAAAGGATTGCAATAATTCTTCCACAGAAAAAGGTGACACCAAAACAACTGGCTGCAAACTGAACTGAACAACTCCCACTTATTTTTTTCAAGTCGTAGTAGCACAAAGTAGCATTTGCAAAGTTAGAACATGAGCACAAAACATACTGATGGACTAAACAAAGATAACAGAGAGCAAAGACGCAGAAACCTTCATCCAGCCCGTCCTCTACGTCCATGCTATCGTCTTCTTGCTGCTCCTCGTCATCATAGTTGTAGTTCGGGTCAAAGGTCATGAACTTGAGACAAAGCTGTGTTACCGTGGCAACATGGGGGGACATCTCCTTTGGACACCTGTCAATCAATGGACACAACATAAAAGGACTGTGTGTGTGTGTGTGTGTGTGTGTGTGTGTGTGTGTGTGTGTGTGTGTGTGTGTGTGTGTGTGTGTGTGTGTGTGTGTGTGTGTGTGTGTGTACCTTCGTATGAAGGCTTCGAAGGCCTGGAAACAATACTCTCTCAGCTCGTCGTCCTCCACACCGGTAAACTTCACCACCATCGGGATCAGCTTCTCTAAATGTTCACCTACAGAACACACACACACACACACACACACACACACACACACACACACACACACACACACACACACACACACACACACATACACACACACACACACACACGAAATAATAAAAGACAAACCAAATGAATGTGCAGTTTAGTAAATCTGCACTGTCCTGGTGTCATAAATAAAACATTAAAACATCCAAAAAACCAATGAACCAAGTCAGTGAGCGTGAATGAAAGCGTGGTGCAGCACCCTGGAGTCTTTTATACACAGACAGGTGACTTTAAAATGGGTCATCAGCAGACATGAACGCAGCTACAGATCTCACCGACGCGATGGCCGCCCTGACGACTGATGGTTGCTAGGCACTGGATGTACGTCCTCGTCATAGAAGTGGGCGGGCCCTTGGCCAACTCCGCCAGCAGGTGTTCAGTCAGCTGGGAGAAGAGGGCGGGGCTACAGCAGGGCACCAGGTGGCCGAGAGCCAAGATGGAGCGCTTCCTGACCGCCATCCTGGGGCTTGTTAACTGACGGGGGAGTCACGGGGAAGAGGGAAGTAAGGAATGAATGAACACGCACACACGGACAGGGATGGATACAAAATAAATACAATAAAATTAAATATAGCACAATATGCCACAACGGCTGAAAAAGAAAAGAATAGTAAACAGTGTACACTGTGCACGCGTTTTGCATGAAAATGTTCATTCATGATTCATTCATCCATTCACAAACATACTGTATAATCAATCACTCATAATATACTGTGTATTAGCTATTAATATAGTTTGATAAACAATGTTAATATTCCTCAACTAATAATCTTAAAACAGCAACAGAGATTACAAACAAACAAATCCAATGGAGGTTAAAGGTCCAATATGTAATATTTGTACTGTAATAAATCCAAAAATGACACTAATGCCTCATCAGATATTAAGGAAACATGTTAAGCTGAAATACTATCTTTTCTGACAACAATGCTAATGTCAGTATTTTTTCTTTTTGAAATTTACAATCCGTGACGGAATTTATGTTTATGTTTTGGCCTGTGTGTTGTTATCAACTGCCCAGTTTGACAGCCAGGCCGGGTTGCCAGATATAACTGTACACACGTAAACCCGCGCGCTGCAGCAGTAACGTTAGTACAGCCATGAATGCACCAAACAAATGAATGGGATCAACGGAGATAGATTATACACGACATTAAAAAACATCATGTTTCTAACAGTTGCTTGACCAGAGACGTAACAAACCCCGGGTTAATATTGGAGATGTCTTTGAAAGATGGAGACAGCTTACAGCCCAAAAGGACGCTGAGTTGGCTAATTTCCTCCTGAACAGGTAAGCATTAGCTTCAGGCTAATTTATCACAGCTACTAGGGACGAGCACTTTGTGTCATTTCAACATTCGTGTAGCTACTCCCATTGAATTATATAGCTAGAGTAGCCGAGTTGGTTACTCGCAAAAACAATTGAGACTCAGCCAGTAAAGTGATCCCGACTGGTCCTGGCTAACGCCACCATGCTAACCCTGCTAACTGCTAACGTTACCGGAGGACCAGGCAGGCGGGCCACGGCTGTTTACACCGTTTAGCCTGTTCAGCGGCCGTAGCCGACAACGGTGAGTTATTTGAAGCCAAGAGGGGGGGCTGTAGCTAAGTCGGAAAGAGAGGAACTTGAGTTTGCAGTGTGTTTAGCGATTGTGTAATTCTAAGGCTAGTAAAGTGTGTATTTCAGTCGGGTGGAAAAGGAGTGCAAGGCAGTGGTGTTTTTAGCGGTTCCTATCATAATTCTAAGCCGAGGAAGTGTGTCTGTCTGGCGTGTGGAGAGGACGGCGAATTTCGTTGTATTGTTAGCGGTTTCTACTGTAGTGTAATGGCAAAATTATATTCCATCTGGTTAACTTGATTTTCTGTATGTTCTATTTTAATGTAATCTCCATTTGTCTTTAGAAGATCTTGTACTGTCCATCAGAGATGCAGGAGTCACCAGTCTACAGCTAAAAGACACGGCCTGGGTAAACTTATAGAAGTCAGATTAAACTGTTAAACTATCTGACTCCTTCACAAATTGCTGCGTGCGGTCTGTGAACTAGTTCTCATATTCTGCGCAGAATATATGTACTTCAATAAATTACAAAAACCTACATTGGTTTCAGTCTACGACTATTTCTTTGTATTTGTTTCATTCTCAATTATTTCACTTAGTAACTAATCTACACCTGCTGCACCCTGAATGTTTAAATTCCACAACAGTAGCTAATTCTAAGCTTAAGTGTCAGTTGGGTACAGAGCTCCGTGTGAGCACGGGCTTTTATAACTGTCTATATAGCCAGTATCTAACGTTAGCTACTCCGCTGTGCTGTGAAGTATGTCTGGTTATGTGAGACAAGCATCTAGCAACATTGTTGGATGCTGTGGTCTCAGCCTGGCAACCTCCACGAACTTCGAGTCTGGGGAGGAGGGGCGTGGGAGATGACTCTCTACAGTATTTTGAATTTGTACTGCAGTAACTATTTTAAACACTAGCTGTCAGTATTACATATTGGACCTTTAATAATGTTTGCGACTGTAATTCATTACTTAATATATAACAAAACTTTCACCATGAAATGTTACAGTGAATATTTAACAGTGACTTAGCAGGTTTATTATTGCTGTATGTAAAAATACAGATTTACAAATTGTAATTAGTATATTAGCATTGAAAAAAAGCAATTGTATAATTACTACCACTGCGACTACTATTCTGTGTCCTGTGTACGAGAAGAGATCAAATCCATTCGTGTGTGTTTTTGGTCATTTTGGCGTTGCAGTGTCTTACCTGAGGGAGCAGACTGGAGAGCAGAGAGCCGTGGAAACTGACCAGGGCACCACTCAGCCTGGAGAATGAAATATCAAAGATAAATAAAAAGCTAACAACAATCACCACTAACATCATCTCTGACTTCTTCTTCTTTCAATCTGAGCCCCCATCGTGACACGTTGTTGATCAGTGGCTGAATACTCGAGCAATCAACTAGTTTGTGTTTCATTTTAGATTTTATTTTTTTACTGTTGATCAATCTATGTCAAAATTTCAATCAATCAATCAATGTATGTTTCCATGTATGATGGAATGCCTTATTTCATGTGGAAGTTGGTGATTGGTGCAGACAAACAGTCACTTCCTATAAAAGATGGCTTCACAGTACGTAACACCATTTGCCTGATGATGGTCTGGTACCAAAACGTTGCCAGCTACTACATTTATTTTGGCGAAATAGAGTTTCTTTGCAACATTTGACCTACTCGTCCTCCTCCTCCACACCTTTCTCACGTTATCGACGGCAAAGTGTTTTTCTGTTCTGTCATCTGCATTAAAACCATCCTATAGGCCTATAAAGGAGCAGTGCACAGCCGGCCAGACTTTTTGCCAGTGCCTTTTGGTCTTTGGGCCCTGACAGCAGCACTAACCTAACATACATGGTTTTGGTGTTTGATTTGTGTTTTACATTGTTTTGTTACCTTCCCAACATGTCCGACAAGATGTCCAGGGCCTCCAACTGAACTGAGACGTCTTCTTGTTTCCCCATGGCACCAATCAGCTGGGAGGTAATCTTCTTACACACACTGACTGTCAGGCTCAAACCTGGCAACCCACATAAACACAAGAACCCAGAGGGGACATTTCAAACAAGGCACAGATCTGGCGACCAACAAAAAAAAAAATGTCAAATAAGAAATTCACGCATACTTTATGTTAGCTCTGACTGTTTAGTTGTGATGATTTTCTGTTTAAGGTGATGAGAAAGGTTAAGCTTCTGTTGCCATCAAGTGCAGTCAGAAAAATCGGTATTCATCGTTACATTATATATTCTGATAAAACAAATAACGTAACGTTTAACCATGCTCAATGTATTGCTTCATAAAAAGATTTAAGGGGAAAGGGAGACAGAAATGATCAAAAATCTACCTTTTGATGTTGATGATATAAGTAAAAGACAATTATATATAAAAACAATGATGTTATTGTTTGGTATTACATGACTTTTTCTTTTAGTTTAACATGTGGTTGACATTACGGGTGCACGATTCAGAAAATGTCACGATAAGATTCAATATTGGTTTTTAGGCTCACGATTTGATTCAAAATCAATTTTTGATTCAAAAATGATTCTCAATAAAAAAAAACAATTCACAGTATGTAAATGTAGTTACTTTTTTATATATATATATATATATATATATATATATATATATATATATATATATATATATATATATATATATATATATATATATATATATATATATCTTATACATCCCTTAGTACATTCATGTGGATTTTTTATTTAGTTGATTTAGTATCTTTTATTGTCCATATTAGTCATGTGGATTTGTTTATTTGTTATTTTAACATCCTGAGGGCTATCTCATAAAACCAAGATAAGGGATTAACCCGGGATATTCCAGTTATCCTGGCTCAATGTAGCCTGACTCAGTTTCACAAAAGCAGAGGCACCTACGTTACCATGGAGATTTATTCTGTACAGCTAGCCTGCTCCTGACCAGGCTAACAGCCAGGATTTATTAATCCTGGAGCCTTTTCTGTTCACTCAGCTGTGGTTTTACCTTATTATTATCAGCCTGCATTAAAGTACAACAGGTGCATATTGCTGTTCATTTAAGTACTGTTATTATTTAAAGTTGTGACCATTATTTTTCATAATTAGTAAAGTGACAGTCGTTACTGTTATATTGCTGTATGAAGACTGCTGTTTCAAGGTGACCTTGAAATTGTGGCGTTAACGGCGACGCAAGGAAAAAATTTGGGTGCACCTACATTTTGTGCTGGTGCACCTAAATAAAAAAGTTAGGCGCACCAGTGCAACCACGGCAAAAAGTTAGTGTGGAGCCCTGTCCATCCACATTTGTATTTATTTAAAGGTTCAAATTGGGTTCTGAATGAAAGCCCAGCAGCATCTCTAGTGTGAGATGGAAAGATGGCATCAGAAGCAGGATGTCACCATATGTAAAATAAGAGGCCAGCTGACAGTGAGGAGAGGATTTCAGGCCTCACCTGATGAAGACAGCGGCAGCTCAGCAATCACAGTCTTCAGTCCCATGCTGGAAATGTCTCTCAGCTGCTCTTTGTCTGACATCATGTTGGAACACAGCGTGTCCACCATCATCTCCACCTGAGGCTCCTTCACCTTACTCACCAGAGGGGCCAGGCTAAAACAAATCAAACACACCCACACAATACTTCAGTCGTTCTCTATATCAGGGGATCCTCATCAGAACATTACAGCCCATGTCACAGAGGATAAATACACCCCAAAAACTTTAGCAAACTTATATTTCTCTCTTAGTTTTGGTTGTATTTTGTACCGTTACTTTTTAAAACAGTTAGACAGAGAGAACAATCAGGACACAGCACCCTAATATGATGCACAAATACTTAAAGCTTCGGTGCGTAACTTTTTGATATTAATGAACGTCTGTAACATTCAAGCTGTTGCCAAATGAGTTGCTACAAAGCTAATTAAGACCATCAGCTCCACACAACTCTCTCTGGATTTCTCAGTATGACTATGTTCAGAAGATTGGTGTCGTCTGGCAACTTTCACGCACAGAAACTCAAGTGAAGATAATGACCTCTTCTGAAGAGTCCATCATGTTTTTTTAACCCTCCGTGTCCTCCCCCTACTAGCAACTGTGTGGAAGAAGGCTTGTATCATGTGGACGCGCCGACAGTTTTGTTGTCATTACTTAGAAATCCTCATGGCGGAGACAGAAACTACGCACTATAGCTGTAAGTATACAGTTACAGGTAATATAGGTACTGTTTCTTAAATTGATTGTTTCTGTATGACTTTTTTTATTTTGCCAGAACAGAAAGTATGATGTTTCCATGGCTGAGATTGATGGTGAATCATTTTAAAGAGCCTCAATCTCTAAACATGTAGAAATTGAGAATAATAATAATAATTATCCATTTACTGATTGGGCAGCATCTGGGACCACACATGCAGCAAATAATGATTTCCTTGCATCAGTAAAATAAGCTTAGAACGGATCATTGTCTGCATTCATTTTATTTAACAAGTTGATGGTAATGTTTGGTTTGATTTGTACGGAAGCCGAGAACGGCCATTGATTTTTTTTTTTTGTAGGGATTTTTTTTCATGCACTGTTATCTTGTGATAACGACTTATTAATTTGTTATCTCGATATAACAAAGTTTGTTTTCTCAAGATTTTTTTGTTTTCTCGAGATGTTTTTTTTTATGGATTTTTGTTTTCATGCACTATTATCTTATGATAACGACTTATTCATTCGTTATCTCGATATAACAAAGTTTGTTTTCTCAAGATTTTTTTTTTTATGTTTTTTTTTTTGTGCCTAATACACCCTTCCATTTAAACCGGGGAATGGGGCTCCATAAGCGGATAGAGGTCTGCCGTTTCTCCCTCCTCTTCTCTGGGTTAAATTGAAGGTTTGTTTTAGTGGGATTTTTCCCGAGTATTTGACTGGAGAAGAGGAGGGAGAAACGGCAGAGTTCTATCCGCTTATGGAGCCCCATTCCCCGGTTTAAATGGAAGGGTGTCTTAGGCAAAACAAAAAAAAAACATCTTGAAAAAACAAAACAAAAAATCTTGACAAAACAAACTTTGTTATATCGAGATAACAAATTAATAAGTCGTTATCACAAGATAACAGTGCATGGAAAAAACAAATCCCTACAAAAAAAAAAAAAAATCAATGGCCGTTCTCGGCTTCCGTAGATTTGTGTGTTGAGAGAGAAGTTTGGAACCACAACCAAAAACAGTTAGGGAGGGAGAAGAGTCAGGACACATCACCCTGAGGTGACGCACACATACAGTATTACAGTATCATTATTTAGGTGTTGTTACATGTAATATAGATATTGTTTCTTAGATTATTAGTAACTTGTTTATTTTTGTATTGCTTCTATGCATTTTTTACCATCTCCAAACGATGAATTTCCTTAAAGTGCTCATATTATGCTTTTTGGATTTTCCCCTTTCCTTTATTGTTATATATCTTTTTTGTGCACATTATAGGTTTACACAGTGAAAAAGCCCAAAGTCCCCCCCAAAGGGACTTACCATCTCCAACAGAAAACACTGTTCACAAACTGCTCCAAACAGCTCTGTTGTAGTCCAGCCTTTACTTCAGAGACACACGTGGTCACTTTGGAACACACGTTATAATGCTCGCCTAGCTGCTAGCATGGCACGCCCTCATACTCTGCTTCTGACTGGCTAGTAGTCCTTACCTAGGTACTGTCAGGGCACGCCCTCATACTCTGCTTCTGACTGGCTAGTAGTCCTTACCTAGGTACTGTCAGGGCACGCCCTCATACTCTGCTTCTGACTGGCTAGTAGTCCTTACCTAGGTACTGTCAGGGCACGCCCTCATACTCTGCTTCTGACTGGCTAGTAGTCCTTACCTAGGTACTGTCAGGACACGCCCTCATACTCTGCTTCTGACTGGCTAGTAGTCCTTACCTAGGTACTGAGCATGTGCGACTCCCAACAAAGATAGAACAGAAGTGAGATGTCTCACTGTAGCTAAAACAGAGAGCTCAACACACAGGGTGAAAAGAGGAGCTGCAGCAATGTGCAGTACAACAAAAATATGGTGGTTTTTGAAAATGAAACCATGTAAACCTATTCTGGTACAACCTCTGAATACAATTATGAACCTGAAAATGAGCATAATATGAGCACTTTAAGTTCTTTACATAATAACATGAAATTTGATTTGAACAAATGACAAAATCATTTAAAGTGAAAATGCAGTGCTGTCCTTGATCAAACCCCCACTCACTCTGAATAGAAATGAACAAGTAAAAAAAGGAAAACATAAATGAATTAATATTGGTGGTGCCACATTAGAAACACAGACTGCACAGCTTCAACATCTCCATAGACTGAATAGCATTCCCATCCTCTGTGTTGTTACCATTTTACAGCCAGGTTCTGCACCTCCCCGTTCTTGTCCTCCAGCAGTTTGAGCAGCATGGTCACCACCTTCCTCTCACTGTCCTCGTCCAGCTTAATGCTGTCCTTCTGGAGCTCCAGCATCAGGTCATTAGTGGCCATAAACCTGGTGTTTAACACAGCAAAACACACACACACACACACACACACACACACACACACACACAAAGGTGCACGCATAAACACACCAAACACACACAAAGATGGAGATGCAGAACGGATTTAGTTGAAAGTAAATACAAAGACGCAAACACATCTAAATTACCTGGCTATAAATAAATAAACTGGCTATAAATACATTATAAACTCATTAAAATGCCTGATTTGATGTTCTTATGACATTAAATTCCCACCTAAGAGCAGATAAGTTGAAAGATAGGTAGCAAAGAAAGACTCATCAACGAATTAAGGTGATCAGCTGAGTGAAATCTGTATTATCAGGTTGTTGTTTTTAGGCATAGGTGCTCTTATCCCCAGCAGTAGAAAGTAACTAAGTACTGTACTTAAGTACAATTTTAAGGTACTTGGACCTTTCTTTAGTATCTCGATTTTCCACTACTTTATACTTCTACTCCTCTACAATTTGGAGGGAAATGTAGTTTTGATTCCACTACAGATCTGATAGCTACTTTTCAGATTTAGATTACATGATTCTAAAAATAACCAACTAATCAAATCTGATGTATTATAATTATTAAAGACTCTATTGATCCCTTGTAGAAAATCCCAAGCTACCCAACAGAATATAAAGTAGTTCAAATTAGATCCACCTTTACCAGCTGCAACGTTAAAGTGATGAACACATCAATAGTTATGATACATAAATATTATACTGTATATTCTTTCCTGCATAAAGACTGAGTAGGCCTACTTTTACTATTGGTTCTTTACGTATATTTTAATGCTAAAACGTTTGTACTTTTAATTAAGTACGCATCTGAATGCAGGACTTTCCTTGTAATGGAGTATGTTTACACTGTAGTATTAGCCTACTACTTTTACTTCAGTTAAAGTACTTCTTCCACCACTGCTTATCTCACCACACACGTTGACACACTTATTATATTAGGTTAAAAGTAGACTTTCAGTGAGATTACATCCGTCTCTCGACAAAGAGAGATTACATGTTTAAAAAGTAAAATGACAGGCACATAATGAGTCAGGACTAAAAAGTGTCATCTCACTGTGGGACACCAAGCTCTGTCTTACCTAAAATCTTTGTCAGTTGATGTCATTTTCTCCAACAAGTTGGAGATGTAGTAAGACACGTTCGACATCTTGGTAGCCTACTTTGACAGTTGTCAGCGGCGCTATGAAAAGTGAATCTACGGTTAAAAAGAGAAAACTGGGGCGACAGATTTAACCCGACAACATGGCGAGTCTGGAGGGGACAGAGAGAAGTAACACCGGAGAGCGAACCGGCGGAGAACTTGACACTAGGTGGGTTCAGATAAAAATAGATATGAAGGGGAAAGTGCTTCGGGCTTATGGCGCCACCGTGTGGATAAATGGAGTCGTGCCACTTAGTCAGAGCCATCAGAGCCGATTAGAGAGCCCTCTGAACAGCGTTACATTTTCGTCTTCCCCTTAGCTAAAAGTTTATCCGTTTTCCGTTTTAGGAGTTTTTGGCAGTCTTTGGTTAACATTTACAGTCTTCGTTTAATATTTACAATACTTTGTATGTTTATTGTATTTGTATTTACTGCTCTAAGATAGCTATCTAATGAAAATTAAAGTTTTGGTATGTGGAACCTTTGTTTGCCCGTTTGCCAGTTTCCGCCGGTTGAAACAGTTGTCGGACCCCGTGTGGGAAGCGGCTTCTGTGCTAGTTGCCACGTCGGAATAGTTGTTGAACCTGGTTTATTAATTCAGAACAAAACAAGGAATACTTTTCTGCAGTGTTTTCTGCTTTAGCTGCAGTCATGGTGAGTGTAATTGCGTTTCATTAAAGCGGCAGGTGAAGCTGTTTGCTGATTTAAGTGTTGTTTAACGTTGGCCGTTAGTTGCTGACGTGCCCAAGTAGTTAGCTAGCTCGTTAGCAGACAGGCTAATGCCAGAGAGCTAGCTAACCATTAAAGCAATAATATCTAGCTATATTTCCGTGTCATTTAAATTCTGATGTATTTGTTTGTGAATTTCAGGTTTCCGTTATCAACACGGTGGACACCTCTCATGAGGACATGATCGTAAGTTTTCCTTTTTCATTTAGCCTAACGAACGTTAGCTGATAATTGAAGCTAACGTTAGCTACATAGACAGGGTTTCTTCCAAAATAGCACACACAGCAATAACGTAAATCTTTACGTGTTGCATGTTTGTCAGTCAGTGTTTCCACTTTAATGTGTCATTCATTTTTTGGGGTTAGGTTCAGGTTAATGTAAGAGGAAATAGGATTTGACACAGCGGTAGTCCAAGCTGACACGGTGGCTGCTGGTACCATGTCAATACACTGTGGTGGAGGAAGTATTGAGATAGGTGTAAACGTACTAGTAAAAGTACTAAAATATTTGCATAAAAATATACTTAAAGTACCAAAAGTAAAAGTACACATTATATGGCTGGGCAATAGGGAGATATCACAATATTCTTGACCAAATACCTCGATATCGATATTGCGGCGATATTCTAGGGTTGGCAATTGCTGCTTTAACAAAATATCTTCACACTTAGTCTTTAGATAAATGATCATCAGTAATGTGGACATAATGTCTAAGTGGGGAAAAGGCAAATAATAGAACAGTTATAACAGTCTGGTAAGTTCAGAAAAATTGAATCACTTTACTGTAATGCAGCCTTTAAAACCAGGAAAAGACAACACTTATGTCATATCACGATATTACAATATCCAAAACTAAGGGTGCTCCGATCAGGATTTTTGGGGCCGATCACCGATTGTTGGAAGACGTATCGGCTGATACCGATCACCGATTGCTTTTATGAACTGAAAATTACGCCATTACGTAACAGTCACACATGTTTAGAGAATGTATCAGTAACTGTTTGGTTTTTATCCTAGCTCAAAATCTAAAAAAGGCTTTTCAATCACTGCAGACATTTCTTCAGCAAAATAAATTATTTGTAGTTTTGTCAATTTTCAGACTAATCCTAACTAAGGTAAATGTTCTTTTAGCTCCACATCAGGGTTGAATACAAGTGAAGCTAAACAAAAAAACTTTCCTGTCAAATAACAAAAAAATTAACAGTCTTTAAATCTAGATACAGTTTAAAGAGACTTCACATCTCTTGGGATTTCAAGAACTACAGCTTAACAGAACACAGCAGCACTGTCATGATGTCTTCCACCTCATGATTCAATGATAAAGACACAGAGGAATAGAGATTAATAGAGCCATATCTCCTAAAGCTTACTTGTTATAGCATCAATGGCAGCTTTTTCTTTAGAAATATAAGCATCTCTGCATTTTTGGCAGACAGCTTGTTCCTCTTCTCATCTACAATATTCCCTGCTGTGCTAACAAGTCGCTCGCTATCTACACTGCATGGTGCACAGAGGTAGGCTCGTGCTGCTTGTGCGAGAGCAGGGACACGGGGAAACAGCTTGGTGAGTGGCGCTGGAGCTGCTACACTCCGCTAGCTCTGCCTTAACGTTAGCTAACTTTGAAAACTCCTCATACTTCTTTCCGTGACTAACCTTCAAATTTCTGATGAGGTTGGTGGTGTTGAAATGTCTTTGGAGTTTTCTGCCTCGTGGTATTTCCTTGGCACACACGGTGCAAATCTCTAATGTATTGTCTTTTTCCCAGATAGCAATAAGTCGGCGGACCACCGGCGGTGCTCCAGAGGCAGTAGAAGCGTCAGAATGGTGTAATCACAAACACGTTTGCCGGCGCACCACCGGTGGCAGCCGCTTTTTAAGCCCGCGGACCAACTGCTGTTCTGCTGACGTTCAGACACCTTGTAGAACTGCCAGACCGGTGAATGTAGGGAGGCCGCCATTTTAGCTCCATGTAGAAAATGTTCTCACGAGTAGTGCGTCATCTGATCGGCCTATCAGATCGGCATTTATGGAGACCACCGATCAAACTATTTAAAGCCATTATCGGCCGATACCGATCGGTGACCGATCAATCGGAGCACCCTTATATCTAAACCTACATTTAAACACTGCATCAGAGGACTGTTGGTTAATAACAGAAACTGTTGATAGGAACTATTCAACAGTTCATTGTGCGTATACTGTCAAAGCGCCATCTACGTCCATTAGCATGTTGCAGTCTTAGATTCTTTTGTTGATACTATAACTTCTGAAAATATAAAATGCCGAAATATACGGGTGAGGAATTATTTTCTCACTTTCTTCACGTCTTCTTTGTCTGTTTCAGCACGATGCCCAGATGGACTACTACGGTACACGACTCGCTACCTGCTCCTCTGATCGCACCGTAAAGATCTTCGATGTCAAAAATGGAGGGCAGATCTTGGTAGCAGACCTCAGAGGGTAAGATACCATTGTTCCACAACCAAACCAGGGAGCCTAAGTCACTTCACATAGATAAACATAGCACAATTACTGGAGCCACTTAATAAGTAGTGGTAAATTAATATTCTATTCGAAAGTTTGTCTCCTGTAGGGCTGCAGCTATCGATTCTTTTTGTAATCAATTAATCTAGCACTTTATCAATGGATTAATCGGATACATTTTTTTTTTTGCGTTTTTAAACAACCAGAACAAATAATGTATAACGAAAATGATGTGGCTGTAAAATGATCAAGCATTTGGCTTTTATTTCTCAAAAGAACAGAGGTATTTATTCCAACTCCAACATTTGGCAATTTCATTTAATTAAGTTTCATGCTGTAATCTAGCCCTGACATCGAACATTTACCATTAGGCTACTAACAAATAATATAGAATTTCTGGGGTGAGCCTATTTGCTGTGGTAACCTAGCAACGTGTGTGTGTGTGTGTGTGTGTGTGTGTGTGTGTGTGTGTGTGTGTGTGTGTGTGTGTGTGTGTGTGTGTGTGTGTGTGTGTGTGTGTGTGTGTGTGTGTGTGTGTGTGTGTGTGTGTGTGTGTGAAGGGGTTCTTTTTTTTAGGCTATACTCTCATGCAATTAGGGATGCACCGATCCACATTTTTTCACTTCCGATCCCGATACCTGAATTTGGATATCGGCCGATTCCGATACCAGAGCTGTGTTTGCTTTAATATTATTATTATCATTATTGTTGATTTTATATGATGCTGAAATAAACTCCTCAACGGGCAAGTATGATATGGACGTACGTATGCATGTATGTCCCAAAAGGCAACTTGAAGTAAGTATAAGGTCAGAAAAGGAAATCAGAAAAACAGGAAAAATCTCATTCTGAAAACAGATATGCAACTGTAAGGGTTTCAAATTGACTGTCATGTCAATATTTATTACATTCCCAAAATGTCAAATACTTGGGTCTTGAAATATAAGAAAAGTGTAAAAATCTCTCTCTCTCACTCACACACACACACACACACACACACACACACACACACACACACACACACACAATCAATAAAACAGTGTGTGAACAGCGCAAATCAAGCACACTGGCTCTTGTAGCATCAACAAATCAACGTTTTAAAATGTCAAATATCTGAAATATAAAAAAAATGCAATAACTGTAAACATCTTACACACACACTTAGTTACACACATACACACACCTCTGTTTTCACGGCTGCGCAGCGGCTGCTCTGAAACAGCGGCCGCCGGGAGACGATCCGGGGTCACTGGGGGACGCAACAACGGGGAAATGAAACGCCACAAGCCAGCGACAACACCGGCAGACAGACGATTGTGAAAGTCCTGTTTTGTTTTTGCATGTTGCTGTCTTGCTCTGCGGTGTTTCCACTGTGAAGTATTTCCAAACAGCGGACACACAGGATAGCATTGAGCTAGCCACAATGCTGCTCAACGCTACTATCCTGCTAGCTGGCTGCAAACTGCGGAATGGACTTCCTGAGCGGGGGCGTGTCTCATAACTCTGTGTCTCATTGAGCCGCGCCTCCGTTCAGGAAGTCTATTCCACAGTTTGCAGCCAACCAGCAGACCAGCCGGCACCGGCAGGAATCACTTTTAGAGCAATTTCAGCAGACAACGTTAAAGTGCAGACATGGCTCTTGGTATCGGAAATCTCCGCAGGTTGGATCGGGAAAATCCGATACCTGAATTTCGCTGGTATCGGCCCCGATACCGATACTGGATCGGATCGGCCCCATCCCTACTTGCAATTGAACGTGAATAAGTTTACTAGTTAAAAACATCAAAGCTAAACATCATATTTAGTCAAACCGCATCACGACATCGCTACAAATACAGTATGTGATTAAAATCAGCGGCGTCTTAGGCTACGTTGCCTTGTTTCAGCGACGCTCGGTGAAACGGCGTGGAGCGGATGTTTATGGTTCAGATGCTGAATCATTGAGGTTGTACTGCTGTGGTATGCCAGGTCTACTTAATGTTGCACCTTGTTCTCTTCCTTTTTTAGTATGTAATGATCCCAAACTTTAGACATTCTCTGCCGTTTCTGGACATCTTTACTCTCCGCCATCGCGCCAACTAAATTCAAAACGTATCACGCGCTAGTGGTGTGCTTCGTGAACAACGGTCCGTGTGGAACAATCAGATCCATGTGCGTATAGTGCGCATCATAGGAATTTAACGAGGCTTCGAGGCAGAGTTTTTGCCTCGAGAAATACTTGTAATCGAGTAACTCCATGAATCGTTTCAGCCCTAGTCTCCTGTAATTCTCAATTCTTTTGTCAGATTATACATTTTGGTAAATTCTTTCTTTAGTCTGGGCTGTAAGACTGATATCCCATGTGAGCTTGTCCTTCTATTATTGACTTATTTGTATTATACATAATTGATATAATGCACTTAGAGTTCACCATACATTTGAACTAAATTTGGGTCTCTGTATTTGTGTAGCCACGAGGGTCCCGTGTGGCAGATAGCGTGGGCTCACCCGATGTTTGGCAACATTCTGGCTTCCTGTTCGTACGACCGTAAAGTCATCATCTGGAAGGAGGAGAACGGAGCCTGGGACAAGATGTATGAATACTGCGGACACGAGTCATCAGGTCGGTAGCTCTACTGTGCGTCCAGCTTGTATAAGTTGTTTTTTATGTACCTTATATTTGTCAATGTGTGTTGCGTATCTGTGTCTCCTCCAGTAAAATCAGCGAATGATCCATGTTTTGGAGTAAAGGTTGCAAAGGGGCGGAAAGTTTCCGGTAAATTTCTGGAAACTTAAGCTGGGGAATTTTGGAAACATTCCAATTTGAAAATTTTCATGGGAATTTATGGGATATTCTGGGAATTAATGGGAATTTATGAGACTTAACTAGAAATGTTGGGTAATTCATACAAACTCCATCTTATACAAACATAAATATAAACATTTTGTTTTGTAATAAGCAGACAGATAGTGAATACAAATGTTGAGTTATTCGCCAGTAGAACTTTAATGCATGCTGCCTTTGATTTACCATGATTATTATATGCGTGCTAAGCTAACCATCAGTGCTGTCTATTGTTTCCAGCCTATCATGAACAAGTGGGCTATACAATAAACACACATAGGTTAATAGCAGTGGGTTATATGTCCTCCTCCCTTAGTTCCCTGTTATAGATGAACAGTATTATAACAAGCAATATTAAAAATATCCTGTTTATTTCCATTAATTCCCATATATTCCTGTTAATTCCCATAAAAGTTTCCAACTTTGAAAATTCCCGGAATTTTGCAACCCTAGTTGTCTCTAGTTTTTTTTTATATATTAAATTTTAGCTAGAGATGCACTGATTACAACTTTCTAGGCCGATTTCCGATTTTTCGTTGAGTTTGACCAGCTGATACCGATTTTAGCCGATTCCGATTTCATTTTTTCTAACCACTTTACAGCACACACAATTATTTATTTTCTATTTTTTCTTTAATAGAACATTTTGCATAGAACTTAGAACATATAGTTATTTAACTTAGACTATATAAATGACTCCTGGTGTGGGAAATTCACACACATCTAAAGTGCAATGTTCTGAAAGAACCATTTCCTTCTTTTCACATCCAACTAAAAAAATGTGATATATTTAGCAAACTAAACTTCTGTATGTATGAAAACAGGTGATGGCAATAAAATAATATATAAATAACAAATAAAAAATATAGCCTTGCTGCAGTATAAAGATATTCGCTAACGTTAGCTTCTTGTCTCATCTGGGGTCTGATAAACAGTAAATCTATCAAATTCAGTGTGCCCAACGCTATTTTCCGATAAACTGTAGCTGTCATGTTTCACGGGACTCGCGCGAGGGCGGTTCCAGTTGTTCAGAGCAGACGGCTCTGCAGAGCCATGTCTAATTACGACTTTATGACATTGCATAAACCGCTGATGGAGCGGTGGTACGTGTGCACGTGTGATGCTGATGTTGCGCAATGTTAATCATGCGGCGCCCGAGTGCATTTGACCGGCATAAAATCAGCATATGTCAGGCTGACCTGCCGGTCGCCGGTCATGGCCAATCACATGAAAATCGGCCAATTCTGGTCACCAGCCGGTCAATCGGTACGTCTCTAATTTTAGCCTTTTGATAGTTTATTCCTCTCCCTCCCTCCAGTAAAATCAATTTCAAACTGCAGTGTTTTGGTAACAGCTACAGAGTGCGTTAGGTGTTTCTTGAGACTTTGGTCGTGTTTGTAAATCTACTTGTGTGTCTCTGCAGTGAACTCTGTCTGCTGGGGTCCCTATGACTTTGGTCTGATCCTGGCCTGCGGCAGCTCAGACGGAGCCATTTCCCTCCTCACATTTACTGGGGATCAGCAGTGGGACGTCAAGAAGATCAGCAATGCACACACTGTGAGTCTGAGACACTTTTACTGCAGAACTAATATTTATTAGGGATGAGCGAGTACAGCATTATCTGCATCTGTTAACCATATGAATCATCCATATCTGTACTCGGACTGGGCGGGGCCTAACTAGGAAGTGGGCGGGATTTAACCAGGAAGCGAGTCGGTTTGTCTTGAAATGGACGGGGCTTTAACCAGTATGTTATTTTAAGCATGCAATTGATATGGGTTGCTCAGACATTGTTATATTTATTGCTGATTAGAAAACTATTTACATGACAGAATCAGCATTCAGATCAATGGTTTTGATCACGATAACAAACTATATACAGAACAAGTTTAGCAACAATGAATACAACACATGTGGTTGCAATTATGAAGTAAAATGTAATGAACAAGAGTTTTCATACTCAACATAACTTTCTTTTATTTAACATTTAATTTTTTTCTGGTCATTGTGATTTTTTTTTTTTTTTTTGGTTCTTTTTTATTTATTTTTGTTTCCACACTGTGTGTGTGTGTGTGTGTGTGTGTGTGTGTGTGTGTGTGTGTGAGTGAGAGAGAGAGAGACAGAGAGAAAGAGAGAGAGGGGGGCGGGAGGGGGGACTGTGTTCTACGGATCAGATAGTCCCACACTGTTTTTCAGATCTGCATTGACTTATAAAATACAGCAAGAAAGTGTCAGACACTCAGTACGTGAAGTAAAAAAAACTGGTTAGAGCCAGCTGACGGTTTAAAAAAGAAAGAAAAAATCTCCGACAGGCAGAGACGCAATGCGAGTTGCATTCTACCAAGCACTTTGTTTACCAGAACTCTACTAGTTAATAAGTAAGTACTACAAACCGAAGTAAACAACAAACCTGAAGCTGAAGAGACCCTAAATGTTAACGGAAAAGACCTACGAACCTGAGTGACTGGGGGAGAGACAGAGAGACAGCTGTTCTCTTCTGTGTTCTGTGAGTGAGTGAGTGAGCGAGCAGAGTGTGTGTAGGGGAGGGGCCCTGTGACTACTAGTCTATCACAGAACGCAGACACAGTCAGCTAACCAATGAGGATTTTTATTCAATCCGAGCACGGATATTGACTCGTATTACTCGTATAATACTCGTATTCTGCAAAAGTGCTTTATCTGTACCGGATACTCGTTTCAGCCGAGTATCCGGCTCAACTCTAATATTTATGTTTCCATCAGATGACATGCTGTATAGAATGTTTTAAGTATCTGCCTAACTCTGCTTATCATACTGTTCTTTACTCGGTCATGCTGTTTTTCTTGAGCGGATTTTCAGATTTGTCTGTTTAATAAATCCCTGGTATTTTTCCTGCAGATTGGCTGTAACGCAGTGAGTTGGGCTCCTGCTGTAGTTCCCGGCAGCCTGATTGATCAGCCATCGGGTCAGAAACCAAACTACGTCAAACGCTTTGTGTCCGGAGGCTGCGACAACCTGGTCAAACTCTGGAAGTAAGTTGTGGTTTAATAGGCTTTCTATGGCGTTCCATGTTTTTCTGTGTTGTGTCTAGGGACTTGAGATGAAGACACATAAGGGGCAGAGAATAATCACATGGTTTGTAAAGCTTTATAAAAGTTTAATTAGCATTAGGTGTTTAAAGAGTTTTCACAGAATATAAAACAAAGTTGAAAAAGAGTTGTAAAGATATTTTTGTCTGCAGTCGAGTTGCATTGTGGGTCATGTAGGTGCCAGGTTTTGAAAAAAACAAGCATGTAACAAATGCAAATTCTGGTCCTTTTAGTTTTAAATAGGGCTGTCAAATGATTACAACTTTTAATCAAATTAATCAGAATTTTTTGTGGATTAATCATGATTAATCACTATTTGCAATTGCACCTGAATCCTAACCATTTTATTTTCTGAAATGCATACCAAAAGATACTAGTGCTGTCAAGCGATTAAAATATTTAATCGCATTAATGTCATAGTTAACTCGCGATTAATCGCAATTAATCGCACATTTTTATCTATTCTAAATGTCCCTCGATTTCTTTTTGTCCCATTATATTTTCTCATTTTAATTCTCTTATCAGCATGGAAAAGTAGATTGGCTGCTTTGTGACTGTTTTTTTTATTGAAAACAACATTGTCATATACGTTATGTTCAATTTCACACTAACATTCACACTTGGATCTAATAATCTGTCACATAATGTAACGCTGTTACCTCGATTTTCCATTGCAGGTAGTACTGCAGATAGTCCTGCAGATAGTACTGCAGGTAGTACTGCCTCATGCCTGAGGCGAGCGTGGCTGGTCCTACTGTCTATGGGCTCATAGCGTCGTCAGCGGCATAGCCGTCGTCATAGCAACTGGTTTCCCGTGACTCATTTCCTGGTTCTCGTTCTCTTTCATAACCAACGTAAAATCAAGGAGAGGGTTTTCCTGCTCCAGGTTTCCCACCGTGGTCAGAAAGAACAGAGGAGACACTTTGTTTCTCTCACTGACTGTAGAGTCACTACTCGCTCCGAAGCTAATCGCCGTCACGAGCCTACTAGCTACGCGGCTAGCAAGCTCAAACCAGCCGCGGCTTGTGTCTGTTTTGTTTCCGGTCTGCGAAATTACAAGACCCGCCCTTGGCGTCCAAGGTAACGTAACTCCATTTGTTCAGGTCCTATGAAATGCCTAAACCAAACCAATCAGCTGCTTTGTAGGGCGGGACATGGCGTGGCCATAGACAGTTAAAGAAGTGGACTAACAGATCCCGTTGCTCTCTATGCGTTAATCGTGCGTTAAAAAAATGATCGGCATTAAAATGGGTTTGCGTTAACGCCGTTAATAACGCGTTAAACTGACAGCCCTAGTTTTAAACATTTGATGATGAGTCAGAACGACGTTAGAGGAGAGCAATGCTAAATCGTCAGACTCTTGTTTTTGTAAAGTAAAGGCTCAAGGAGCTGACGGTTTATGTCTTACGTAACTGTCACTGATTGTCACTTCTTGCCTCCAGAGAGGAGGACGGTCAGTGGAAGGAGGACCAGAAGCTGGAGGCTCACAGTGATTGGGTGAGAGACGTCGGCTGGGCTCCTTCTATTGGCCTTCCCACCAGCACCATCGCCAGCTGCTCCCAGGTGAGAATTATTGGGATTAAAGGCATCATATGTGTCCAACAAGTTCTGCTCATCAGCTGCACCGAAAATAATCTCCAGGAAATCGCTGTCTAAACAATCAAAGTACTACTTATTATCAGCAGGTTATTTAGAAAAACTAAATTAAGATTTGATTTCTCTGGCAGATGTTCAACATGGTGGGGATTTTTTAATCTGTACCACAAGGTGGAGCCAGAGGTACCAGTTCAGTCATTTCTCAAGTAACTTGGTGCATGATTAAATGTGAAGCTGAAAATCAACCCACAGAACATCTCAATGGGCTGCGTTTTATAAAGCAATTGTAGTCATTTTGAAATAAACGTTTATGTGCAGCTGATGAACGAAACCAAACACAGTCTGCTTGGTCTCATACCACCAGAGTTAAGTGGGGATGATCTTTTTGAGGTTTTGGTTTCCTTTGCGCCTTCCTTCAGGACGGACGCGTGTTCATCTGGACGTGTGACGACCCAGCAGGCAACACCTGGACGGCCAAACTGCTCCATAAATTCAGTGATGTTGTTTGGCACGTCAGCTGGTCTATCACTGGAAATATACTGGCTGTTTCAGGAGGAGACAACAAGGTAGAGTATGCAGTACAGGCATGTGTACTGGACCTGTACCTTGTTTATGTTTCCCCCCTAATGTAAATGTGATTCTGAATTAGGACGATTGTTTTTGCTCCGTTATACCTGAATATTTTTTTCCTTATGTATTTCTCAAAATGGATGCATCAAATAATGTGTGTGCTTGTTATAGGTGACGCTATGGAAGGAGTCGATGGACGGTCAGTGGGCGTGTATCAGTGATGTCAGCAAGGGCCAGGGTGCCGTCTCCACCATCACAGACACACAGCAGAACGAGCAGTGACACACGCACACACATATACATAGCATTGACCTCTGACTCTACAAGGATGACCCCACTCTTCAAACATGAATTAAGCGTTAATACACACGCCCTACATTGGAACAAACGAAACATTGTCCACGTAGATTGAGCAATTTTTGCAATGTTTTGGTTTGGCCTTCAGCTCGGCTACTTGATGATGACATAAGTTAAACGAGTTCAGCTGCACAGTTTGTCTGGGATAGATGTTCCAAATTTGATCAGAAGGGAAGGAAACCTTTACAGTTGAAAGATGGAAAATCTCTGAAAATGCAAACATGACTGATAAGTTTTTTTATCAGATGCACTCCATCGAGTTTCTACATGTACATTAATGTTGGTCCAAACACAAGTTAGTACACAGCCTGACACCGGCCCGCCATCCCGTCCCATGATGCTTTGCTCCTAAAACATTCCACCTCCACCAGCAGATGAGCGGAGAAGTATCCCAACATCAGACCCGCTAAACAAGCTTTGTATTGAACACAAAAGCCCCCACGTGCAACTATAACACTGTATTCTCCATTATATGTAATGTATTTGGTGCAAAACCAGCATCACTGCTCAGCGATAAAACAAATCCTTGTGTTCTCACAGTGAGACAAATCCGAGAAAGAAATATGTCCCCAACTTCAGCTGGTAAATTTAATAAAAATAAGTAAATAAGTGATTTATTTAGTCATCTATTGATGAGTAAGAGGCTGGTTGTCAATGGGTGTTTATGAATTCAGAACCTGCCTTAAATAATCAGCCATTACATTTCTATGACAACCTGAATAAATCAATACGTTGCCAAGGCAACTAAGAATTAGGCAATGATTAGGTGAGTTTTTGATTTTCTTTCAATTGTGAGAACAGAAAACCATGGATGTGTTTTTCATATTTGATGTAATTAAATAACTATAATGTTAAAATGATGTTCTGTTTCTTTGGTTATTTGAAAGCAGTTTGAAGATTGATTTCAGTGTTTCCCCTAGGATTTTTTTAAGCTGTGGTGGCAGGTATGTCAACCCCCTCCCCCACACTCCAAGGCCGGACTTTCAAATAAAGAAAATTATCGTTCAAAATGGTCTTTCTTACTGAATTAATGCTATTTTTTTACAGTACATTACTGTGAGCAAACTCCTCAAAAACATGGAAACTCCATAATGATAACTGGCTCTTTAACTAGAAAAAGATCTCAGACTAGGAGGCAGTTCACTGAGTGATTGTTAAAGTCTGTGATTAAGGAAACATGGTTGTAGTATGCAGGAAATGTTTGCAGAAAGAAAGGCTGTTGTCAGGTAAACATGTCACAGTCAAAGAGGCTGAAGGGAAAATTGATGTAGAAAAGCCTTTAATGATGAATGGACTGATAAGCAGGCTACCATTCATACTGTATGCCTCATTTGCAATGAAATGATGCTGTTGCAAAATAATACAGCCAGCATCGTCATCAAGAATGAAGAACGCGTCATTCACGTGCATATTAAGTAGCCACATGTATCTGTTTTGGTCTTATAATACATCCATAGCTTTACCTCCAGCAGAGAGGACGGTTCACTCAGCCAGCAGTTCAGTTTATAAGAATTTGTCCAAATTTCTAGATTCCCGCCAAGCTAAGCTAAAACTACAACCAACAGCTTTATTTGTTTTAGCTTTTTGCAGAGTAGAGCTGAGTTGGGTAAAATATCTCTTCCTACATGTTTATGCCGGTCTATACATGTGAATGCATTGATAAGTATTGACTTTTTACTCACGAAGGTTTTATCGTAACCTACTTACAGTGACGAGACTAGCGTTCATCTGCCCCCCCCCAGCGGCCGTTGGTAATCCTCGGTATCGTTCCCAGTCAGGTGCTGCGCGTGTTTTAGATGTGTGTGTGCGGTAACGTTAACGCGCACACACACAATTCGGCTGCGTGTGTGTGGCGCGCAGGCAAGAATCCCGGCATGTGAATAGAGAGGGGGGGCTGGGTTTGTGCTCTACCTGTGAAGCGCGTGTCCGCGCTATTCTCCGACAATCAACATTGATACCGTGGCGTGGCGGCAGACATTTAACTGTGGCGGTGCGCCACTTGCAAATCAACGTAGGGGAAACGCTGGCATGATTAGTTAATCATGGGTGTAGTTATCTTGAGTTAGAGAGTGCTCTCACTTTGAAATTGATTAGGTTATAAGTAGGATTGAATATGTTTAAATTAGGGCTGCACCTTCTTAGTCCGTTAGTCCGCTAGTGGGCTTAGTCGGCTACGATTTCTTTAGTGGATTTGTCATTTCTTTTAATGCTTATTCATCCTAAATTGATTATTTCCAAGAACATTTTGAGCACATTTCTGGTAAACGCAAAATTTAAAGTGGTGCTTTTCACATTGTTTTACAGATGGTAGGTTAGCCATTGTTAGCGATGCCAGTTTAAACAACTATATGCTGTTTTTTTCTTTGTACATACAAACCGCGTGAGAACACAGAACACAGCGCTGTGTGTACGACTGATTTAGTGTGACACAAATAACACAGAAGTGCTTATAACTATGTTACTACAGCTTTCACAACTGTCGATACAGGGAGCAGCCATGTTGGATTTTCAGCTCGGGGTACTCGGTGGTTGTACGAGTTCCGAGCTCGGAAATCCGAGGTCAGGGGGCGTGTTTACGACTTTGACCTCGTAAAATACGAGTTCGGAGTTAAAAAGAACGCACTATAAGTGTTTTGAATGGTCTTTGATGTTTTTAGGTTGCAGAAAGCCTTTTTTTTACAAATAATGTTATTTTGTAAGAAGGGTTTGTTTTGTACATGGAGGGGAAAAAGCTGTACAAAAGTTTAACCACACGGACTTTAGAAAAGGCAGAAAGAGACAAAGATCCCTATGAGTAACAGTTGAATACTGTACAGATTTGTTTTTATATACAAACATATGTTGTGTTAATAAAACATGATTAGTTCTAAATTAAACCACCAAAAGCATATACAATATATAAAACTAGCTCCACTTGGACCATCTACAACAGTAAAAAGATGCTTTCACGTCCATGTATCAGTATCCTGTGATCAATAAAGTTTGATCTGGCAGATGTATGCAGACGACAATGCAGATGACATCCACACAACAAGAACAAATTGAAACTCAAACGCAGGAAATGGGGCTGGATCGGGCACACCTTAAGGAAACCACCCACCAACACGACCAGACAGGCCTTAACCTGGAACCCACAAGGAAACAGAAAGCCAGGAAGAGCAAGAAACCGCTGGAAAAGGTCTGTCGAGGCAGAGCTCAAGAAAGCAGCAACATCTTGGAAGGAAGCAGAGAAAATCGCCCAACACCGAACCAGCTGGAGGAAGTTCATGAGTGACCTATGCTCCCCAAAGAGCAAAAGGGTTTAAGTCAAGTAAGTCAAGATGACATCCACAATATTTACCAGCCATCTGTCTATAATATTAATGCACATTTATTTATTTATTTATTTATTTATTTTTTCAGCAGTAGCAAATCTGTGTGTGGGTGTGGTTTCCTCCTGCCACTTTTTACCCGCCATGACTCACTGACCACCTGAGGATCAGTGAGTCATCCATCATTGTGAAACCTTATAATCAGTTTTATTCAATCAAGTCATATTTTATCATTAACTTTTTTGGAACTGCATATGTTTAAATGTCTTCTACACTGATAATTTCAGAAGCCTTATAACTGAAAATGACAAATATTTCACTCATTAAAGTTGTTTAGAAACATTTTATTTTTTATTTTTAGCATAAATTATATTTGTGTTAATGTTTCCATTTTTGGCCACTTTATACTGCATCACATTGAAGAGGGAAATATTGGACGTAATAGTCACTTTAGAGAATAAGAGTTCACTTTAAAATCAGGACACATATGATAAGCAAGCTTAGAAAATGCATTGTTCAAGATTAAACCGACTAAAAACACTCCAACACAAGTAAAAAGTCCTGCATTCCAAATTTTACTTAAATAAAAGTACAGCAGTATTATAGGCAAAATGTACTTAAAGTATCAGCAGGAACAGTATCCTTATTCTGCAGTGAAATGTCTGTGACTGATACCTGATTCTATATGACATTTCATATTGATGCATCAACGTTAGAGCAGCATGTTACTGTTGTAGCTGCTACTTTTTCCTACTTTATATACAGTTAGCTAGTTTAGTCAAGTGGTTCCCAACCTAGGGGTCGGGCCCCTCTAAAGGGTCTGAGGGGCTGTGAGATGATTAGTGGGAGAGAAGAAACTATGTACTGATACACATCTGATTTAATTAATTTGACCTCTTAAATAAACAAGTTATTTAAATAAAACCAAGTAAGAAGTTTCGAGTGGAAATGTGTCTGATGAGACATCCTAAATATGACAAGGAGCCCCAACTGGACTCAAGTGCAAGAGGTCACGAGCCAAAAAGATTGGAAACCTAACAATGGATTGTATTTTATAGGCTTGGAAACTACAATTGTTTCCTCTAAAATGTAGTGGAGTAGAAGTATAAAGAAGCAGAAATTGTAAATGCTCAAGTAAACTACAAAAGTGTTTTAAAGGTCACATATGCTTTTCCGTCATATCAGTCATATCTACAATGTTATAATGTTGGATTTTGTTGAATTTTTGTTAAACATGGCCAAAACTTCAAATAACATAACAGAACATTTTAGCTCAAATGTTCAGTTTTCCAACTATTCTGAACACTCCAGTTTCAACAGTTTTTTTTTTCAGGGCTAAGTGTTACACAACTCTAAGCCGGCCTTCTATGATTGGTCATCTGTTCCAAGTAGACAGGACTGGAGCGTTTTTTTTAAGCCACTGCAGTGCAATGTAACCTTGGCTGGCAATGTCGTTAAATTCTCCCCAATTCCGGGGTTGCATTACTGCTGAAACATGTCTGATTGGGTAGTGTTTGGTTCAGAAGCCTTTATCTGCGTTTTTTTTTTTGATGGTAGAAAGTGCTGCTTCCTTCCACTACAATCTAACATTAGCATACTGCTAACTATTAAGTTGCTACATGCTAACGCGACATAGCTGTAATCTCGGCCAATGCTGGTAATTTCTTCCCAAATTCCGGTCACTTTACTGCTGGGACATAGCCTGACGTCATCATACTCAGATTCTATAGTCAGAATATGAGTCTGATACTGCTCCATTGGGCTGTGATTATGGGGTGTGTTTCCATAGATATATATAAAGCCTAAAGGCTTTATATATATCTATGTGTGTTTCAACCGAACCAGGAAAGAAAATGCCTCTGCACTCAATTGGATAGACCTACAACCAATCAGAGCAACGGAGACAGATGTCTGGATAGACCTACAACCAATCAGAGCAACGGAGACAGACCTCACAGAAGCTGCAAGTCAAAGGCAGGCATCGACCCGACAGAGCAAAGGCAGAAGCGGCAGTTTTCGTGTCGTGCAGACGGATGTGGCAATGTGTATACATACGTGTACACAGTTCTCTGTTCCTGGTGGTCCAACGGTTAGCACTGTGGCCTCACAGTAAGATGGTTCTGGGTTCAAATCCAGGTTGTTCTGGTCCTTTTTTGTATGGAGTTTGTATGTTCTCCCCATGTTTGCATGGATTTCCTCCAGGTGCTCCAGTTTCCCCCACCATCAAAAAACACGTACTAGGTTCTCCAGTCAAGGCACTGGCTCAGTCAGCCACCTTTGTTGTAAACAAATTCAACCCAAGCACTCTTTGGTGACTTACGTTACTGTTGATCATCTGTCCATCGTATAAAGCCCGCCCTGACAATTTGATTGGTCTGAACAGCTCTGGTTCGAGCATAGTTGCTCCACAATGGATCAAGTCCAGACCGAACTTCTACCTCAAATGTTGTGGGCGGGGCTAAATTCGTCTGGCATCTAGGCTAGCTGCGACATGTCCGGTTGTGTAATATTTAGTTTGAAGCCTTTATTGATGATGTTTCGCGGTACACAGTCCTGCTATAGAGCTCAACAGTCCCGCCCACAGCGTGTTCCGGAACTAAAAATCCAATGCAATTTCTCCATTGGCAATTTCAGTATAAGCCATAAAATCGTAACCGTCGATGTTCGACTTAAAACCAGCTACGGCACGACTAAGCTATTATATATGCTCATAAAGATGCCAAAAGTTTGTGGGGCACTAACCTTGTTTTGAGATAAATGTCTTTTATTCGTGATGTCTTGGATAAGTACTTCATTACCCGCAATCCTGAACAATCCCACAATCCCACAGTGATGCCTCTGATTGGTGGAACTCATGCTGGTGAGGAGGGGGAGGAGGGGGAGCTGCCTGCACGATCCGTCATGCACATGCGCAAGATGATTTTCCGACGATCTACGACACTGCTTGATTCACGACCTGTTCCACACTTTGGCCGGCAAGCTAACGTTAGTTTAGCTAACAGCTAATTAGGCTAACCGCCAGCTAACAGCTTGATTCAGTCTAAAATAACGTTAACTCAAACTAAACACTGGGAAAGCAGGCTGCAGCTGATGTAACAGCTGTTATATATTTTAACGGTTCTTTTCAGGTTTTATTTTGAGGGTCTTTTAAAGTTATTACAAGGCTGTCTAAGCTAGCGGTTAGCCAAATTAGCTGTTAGCTAAACTAACGCTAGCTTCCTTTATTCAGTGGTGCGCGGTGGTTTGTGGAATTGTAGTTCCTTTGCTCGATACTGAAAATATGTACACAGTCTTGTACCTTTAAATTTTTGGGGATTATCTGTTTGTTTATTCACTCGAAATGACACATTGTATGCTTATGAGTCACATCGTAGCTGGTTAGCCTAACGCATGGTCTAAAACTCTTATATGGATTCTTCCAGATGTCAATGGGAAAAAAAGGTCTCTCTGAGTGTGGGCGGGACTGTTGAGCTGTTGCAGTAGCTCCAGCTTCAACCAAAGACAGTATCTAAAATGGACCAACATCCGTTGCTCTGGACGGAGACGAGTGAAGTCTATTAGAAGCACTTTTCCGGTGATGGCTGAGCGTTACTGAGCGTTACTGCGCAGCTGCAAACTGAGCTTGCCGACGTAGATGTGACGTGAGCAACGTGTCTGCAAGTTGTAAGTCTTCTGGTAGCTGTGCCAAGAGAAATCTCAATCATTCCCAATCTTGCAGAGACGGAGAGCGTAGGTACAGACTAATTATTGCTAACTAAAATTCTAGTTAACATTATCATTTAAACTTAAACAGCCAATGTAAGTCTAAACTGCCTGCGAGCTTATCCTGTACTATACGGTAATTCATCTACTATGCAACAGTAATGGTGCGTTCTTTTTGCCTCGGAAGTCGGAGGTCGCAACTGGGAATGATGTCACACACGAGTTGAATGCGTTCTTTTTGCAAGTCGGATTTTCATTGTTTTCATTAGCTCTAGCCAGGTTAGCCATTGTTAGCATTGCCAGTTTAAAAAACGTATGCGCTGTTTTTTGTGCATACAAACCGCGTGACAACACAGATAGAAGACAGCGCTGCGTGTACGACTGATTTAGTGTGGCACAAATAACACAGAAGTGCTTATAACTATGTTACTACAGCTTTCACAACTGTCGATACAGGGAGCAGCCATGTTGGATTTTCAGCTCGGGGTACTCGGTGGTTGTATGAGTTCCGAATTCGTAAATACGAGGTCAGGGGACGTGTTTACGACTTTGACCTCGTAAAATACGAGTTGCGAGGCAAAAAGAACGCACCATTAGTCGCGTGGTTATGACACAATCGCACAATTTGTACAAAAACGTCTGCTACGGAGCCATAACGTGAGGCACAAGCTAATGGAGCCTTTTATACGTTGTCGTGTTTCTTCAGAAATAAACAATCGACAAATGAAATCTTTAAACGCTTCAGATGTAAAGTTATTGGCTGTCAAAGTGACGCCAAATGAATGGCAGTCAATGGGATGCTAACGGGGGGTGATGGTTTGGGTAGCATAAAATGGCGCCATCGCGGCTTCGCTCTGAGGAGGCACTCCGAGGCAGGCTTGCCCCCTTGGCTTCAACTAGTGAAACATGGAGTTTCCAGGAAGCGCGCTGGCCAATCAGAGCAGACTGGGCTTTTTCGGGAGGAGGGATTAAAGAGACAGGCGCCCCTACAGAGCGTCTCATACAGAGGGTGAATACAGGTACAGCAGCCATGGGCAGTATGAGAAAAAAAGTGTTTTTTAACATTAAAGCATGTAAACATGTTCTAGTACAAACACAAAATGCAAGTATAATCCTGGAAATGCTATACAGTATAATAGTTAAAATTTAAGTTCAAAATTGTTAAAATTGTTCTTCTGAACAGTTTCAGTATAGGTCCTAAATATACGCAGTTACATCCCACTGCTGCCGGCAGGAAAGAAAAGGGATTTACAGTATTTCCTCAGCAACTTTTTTGGCAAGTATTTACATTAATTTAACGTCAATCATTTGAATGTTTGCGAGCAAACGTTTTTGGCTGGCAGAGAAACTTCCTGTCTGTCAGGTTTATCCAGGCTGTTTACTGCCGAGACGATCAGTCCCGTCTGTCTGCTGACACAGAAACAACCTCTGCTGCTGTTTCATTCATTTGATCTGACTCAAACTGATCGGTGAGGTTTTTATGTTTCTTACTAGTTTTCTTCTTTTACTACTTTTCTTCAGTGACTAAAAATACTTACAGCAATTTAAGTGTTAATTTCACAGCTATTCATTTGATCAGACTTTATGCTGGGTATCATTTTCCATTGTGTAAAGTCAGGTCAATAGGCAGGAAACATGCTGTAAATCTGATAAACTGACATTACAAATATTGTTATAGGCAACAGTGATGAAAACATATTGTTCAGGTTTGATATTAATATGTTAAATATATTTTTATTAAACATTTTTCCTTATTTTACATGCTTCACTTCTCTCATGTTGTTGTTTTTTTAATCTATCCATGTATTAATGTTTTCTCTCTTCTGTCTTTCTTTTTCAGGCTTTCAGAAAAATGGCAGCGTTAGGAAGATTAGGTGTGATAGGCCTACTTTGGATTTTGTGTAGGGGGCTCTCACACCTACCTCGTTTGGTCCGGACCTTTGGACTTTTCATTACATTACATTACATGTCATTTAGCTGACGCTTTTATCCAAAGCGACTTCCAATTAAGTGCTTTCAACCCTGAAGGTGCAAACTCCAGACAACTAGTAAGTGCAAGTAGTTTTCAGTTAGCCTGACAACGTCATATTCAGATTCTAGAACTTCCCAACCTCGAAAGTTGTGGGCAGGGCTAAATTCTGCTGGCATCCAGGCTAGTTTTCAGTTTGATCTGAACCAAAATTACAGGTGTGAAACCTCCCCCGGACCACGTGTCGGACAACATTTTGTCTGACCAAAAGTCTAGTCTCGGTCCGGATCAAACTGAACCATGGTCCAGTTTGTTTATAGTGTGAACTCGTTTTTTGGACGATTCGGACTTTCGGGCCAAATACAAGAAGCTCTGGCAGGCTATCATCGTGTTATAAGACCTGGGAAGCTTCTTTTAGGAACAGCTCAGTGCTTAGTGTGTAGTCTACATGAGAGAGTGAGTGACGGTGAATGTGCTCAGAACAGACAGCTGTCGGCTCTCAGAGCTGAGAATACATCAGCAGTTTACTTGTTAAAGGTGCTGGAGGTAGTCCCTCAGTCCCCCCCCCCCCCCCCAGTTTGCCCCGATAGCACGGGGAGAGCAGCAGTCAGTTGTAAAAACGCCGACACAGAGAGAGGATACGAGAGGACGGGGAAGCCCGTCTACATAGGCTACCACTCGTATCAGGAGACGCAGCTCACATATGTGATGACGGCAAGACGTAGTTTTGTCACGTAGTGCGCTTGTAACTGCAGTGTGAAACCAAAACTTAAAATGCAAAAAAACATGAACCTTTGTCCAGACCTTGGTTCGGACTTTCAGGTGTGAAAGCCCCCGAATGTGCATGCAAATGTGCGTGTGCATGGATTCTGTGCACAGATTTATATTTGGGTGGTATTTTGTAGTTAAATTATTATTAAAGTGGCTATATGTAACTTTCAGTTTGTGTTGATTCTAGCAGCCACTTTGGACAAAAGTGGTTGTGTTTTTACCACACCTGCTGTCGTAAAGCTCTTTTCTTTACGGTGCTGTACTACTCACTGTTGATTACCAAGTCAGCATTACAGGAGGTCATATAGTTGTGATGAATGTTTTGCTTAGACAGAAAATCACTCATTTACAATTAAAGACTTAATTACAGATGCATCGTTGCATTTCAAGTGTTGCATACGCTAACTTAGCCTACTTTGTTTGGATGTCTCGTGAGCTAAACCGGGTAACGTTATCACTGTCACTGTGTCACGAGCCAAAGCATTAAGAGTTTGTTGTAGCAACAAACGTAATAATGTGCTATATAAATCTAAGTTAGGCTATGGCATTTCATGAAACCCACGGACGCTTTACACAAGTAATGTTACAGGGGGACAAGGGAAAAGAAAAGAAAAAGAAAATAGGCCAACACAAACACGGAGTAAAAGGAATAAAACGTCTGCACTAAATGGAAGGAGGACGTTATTTAATGTTGGCCACTGGCGTAGGCCTACAACCATATCACGCATTTAAACGTTATAGTGCATAGTTTCTGCCGCCCCCATGAGGAATTCTAAGTAATGACAACAACACTGTGGGCGCTTCCACATTATACAAAAAAGTTACGCACTAAAGCTTTAAAGTTATTTTATGAATGAAATAGACATATTACATACCTGAGGGCCAATCCGGGCTGGAATCATTTATACAATCCCGTAATTGAAAAACTGAAAATAATGTCCATCTCGCAAATCTGTGTCTGCAGTCATCTCAACCATTGAATACAGCAACAGGAAATAATACTCACAGCTTCTTTTTTTTTCCTGTGAAGAAATGTTTGGCGGTGTTGGTGAATTCTTAAAAAAACAAAACACCACTAAATGTCGGGTTAAAATGTGTTGTAACTCACCTTACTGAGATTGTAACGGGTATACTATTACCAACATTGAATTAGTAATGCGTTATATTACTGCGTTACAGCAAAAAGGAATACATTACTGTAATTGCGTTACTTTTGTAACGCGTTACTCCCAACACTGCCAGAGGATGAATCCCAATTACTTGGTGATGCCATGATTTCTCCTGTAGTGCCACCATGAGGTTCACATTTGTATTTTTGAGTCAAATATGTCAACAACTATTAGGTGGATTGCCGTGAAATTTGATTCAAATATTCATGTTACCCTCAGGATGAACAGTAATACGTTTGGTAACCCTCTGACCTTTCAGGTCAATTTTTAGTGTCCAATATTTGTGAATGAGAATGTGAATGTTATGAACACATATCTGATTTGCATCAGCCTGCGCTGTATTTTGTAATGAATGCTAATTAGCTGATATCAGCTGCTGAAATGCTAAACTAAGTTGGTGAACCTGCTAAACATTACACCTGATAAGTATCAGCATGCTAATGTTAGCAGTTAGCTCACAGAGCTGCTAACAGGGATGTAGTCTTGTTTAATCCTCTGAAATGATTTTTAGTCAATATGAAGATTGCAGCGTTCAACGTCAAGAGACTGGGACGGACAAAAGTCAACGATGCCACCGTGCGGAACAATCTTATCAAGGTAACTCACTCTGCTGGACCAGTGTGGTAGTTCACATAAGTTCATTCAGTATAATTATAATTATCAAATAAATAATAATATAATTCATATTTTGTGATGCCCATACAGTGTGGAAATACAATGAAAGGAGCTGTTAATTATGTAACTCAGATTTATGATGATGATCACATTCAGTTTTAGACCTTTGTTTTGTATTTTACACTTAGTGACATCAGGTCAGATTTGGTGGGACACCCACAGTTACAAAGTTTAAATCTCAAATACTAGTATTGATTATTTTCTATTGACATGTTGACACATTAAGAACAACTGTAGGAAATCAAATGAATGAATTCCATTTAGCTTCTTCTGTTTAGGGTCCACGTATTGTGGAATAGAAAAATAGCCATTGTTAATGTTATAAGTAACAAATGTGCTTTTCCTAATATGACAATTCATTGTGTTGTACATTTCTCTTGAACCAATTTCATTGTGTTTGTTCTTTTCTCTGTGGCTGTGTTTCTTGCAGATTGTGTCTCGGTACAGTGTGGTGGTGCTACTGGAGGTGATGGATAAGAGCGGTAGAGCCATGAATATGTTCCTTACAGAACTCAACAAGCACGGGTGAGTTCTCTACACATGGATAAATACACAATGATTCCTCTTGGATGTCTTTGGACAGTATTTATCAAACCTATCAGAGTGCTCTAACTCAGAAGTAGCTGAAAGTGACAAATAAGATTAGGATAATAATGACGTAATGGCCGTGTGAGTGTCATTGTTATCTGACAGAAGGAACAGAGATCAACCGTACCAAATGGAATGCAGTGAATCTCTGGGACGAAGAACCCACAGGGAGAAGTTTGTCTACTTCTACAGGTATGAAGTGAATAATTCACTGTGAATGAAAACTGAGTAGGCCTACGTAAGGCCGTGACAATGTAGAGCGAGCCAGTCATTCACATGGGGGTCCTGCATGCATCATCCTGTTGGGGTTCTTATTCACAAAAATGACTGGCTCGCTCTACATTATCTTGCTTATTACACAACCTCTACTCATACAGAGGTTATCTGGCAACACAACTTTTGCAAACGCAAAAAAAAAAAAAAAAATCTGCAATGCTAAATATGGCTTTTAGTTAATGTTAATATCTAATGTTAGAAAAAGGGAAATATAAATAAATTATACAGATTTGTCGCTAGTCGCAATTTTGAAAAAAGTCGCTAAACTCATCACAGTTTAGTTACAGTTTAGTCATCCTCCAGTGTGTCGCGCGCACACACACACACACACACACACACACACACACACACACACACACACACACACACACACACACACACACAAACACACACAAACACACACAAACACACAGCGCCATAGCTCCATCTCATAGCGGGTCTGTGAAGGTATGCAGGCCGAGCGGGAAGGCAGCATACCAGGCAGGCAGCCGCTGGCTGTGACGGCAGATTGTGGAGCCTCTGAAGTCCGACATTGTCGTACCAAATTTGCAATTAGCCATCAATTTTCGTAAAATGGCCCATATTTGAGCTCTACATAGTTGATTTCTCGCATAAAAAAGTCTCAGACTTGATTTTAGTATTGGAATAACAGACGAACAATGTATAAAACTGCTGAGACCTGCGCAACCTAGATTAAGAAGACTAGCTGATCTCAGGTCAGTGGTGTATGTAAAGTTCGGGGCGTGACAAAGACAACGACTTGAGCCAAATAAGGGACAGGAAGCGAGTTGACGTCAACTCGAAGGCTCGTTGGGATTTGCCCGTTTTCAGCAGCAGTTTCATATAGTGAGATTAGCAGAGGAAAGAGGTGTCTATGGGATGTTGAGGTTCTATGTATGTCCTATTTACCCACCAAACTGTTGTTACTCAACTGTGACAAAGTAAAATAGGTTTTGCATTCTATCACCCCTTTAAGTGGGATTAGTATTCTGATTAATATCTTTATATATGTACTTCAGGAGTTATGAGCCAAAACATGAAATTCTTTAGGAATGACATAGTGGTGCTATTGGTGTGTGTGTGTGTGTGTGTGTGTGTGTGTGTGTGTGTGTGTGTGTGTGTGTGTGTGTGTGTGTGTGTGTGTGTGTGTGTGTGTGTGTGTGGGAGTGTGTGTGTCTCAGAGGGGATGAGGCGACGATGATCAGGTCCTACCAGTACAAAGAAGAAACGGACGTGCTCGCCAGAGAACCTTACATTCTGCAGTTCAAGTGCCCAAATACAGGTGTGTGTGTGTGTGTGTGTGTGTGTGTGTGTGTGTGTGTGTGTGTGTGTGTGTGTGTGTGTGTGTGTGTGTGTGTGTGTGTGTGTGTGTGTGTGTCTGTGTGTGTGTGTGTGTGTGTGTGTGTGTGTGTGTGTGTGTCTTACCAGGTGTGTTTGTGCTTACAGTTGTGCAGAATCTGGTGCTGATCCCAGTCCACACCAAACCAGGGGACGCAGAGGCAGAGCTGAACGCTCTGCATGATGTGGTCACTGCTGTGAAGAGAAGATGGAGAAATTATGTGGGTTGGAAATTTGCGAGAGGTGGCCATTTTTACAGTTAACAATAACCTTTTTTTTTTTGTACATGATGTAAAACTGATTTACTCTTTTGGCCACTTCAGGGCAGCAGAACAAGCTGTGAACACAACATTGGCTTATTATCGACTTATAAAGTCATATTATTAGTCATATTTAAATATAATATGGTAAACAGTTTCTACGTCCAGCATTTACAGAGCAACATGATGATTCATTAGGAGTCTTTGTGTTTCTGTCCACCTGATGAATGTCATTCTCTCTACAAAATAACAACAAAATAATTCTTAAGACTTTAGTTCTCACCTCTGTGTGGATAATATGCATTGCTTAAGGCCCAATATTATTACCTATTTTTGTAGGACTTAAACACAGCTGATATATTATGTTGTTTTTATTCTGCAGAACATTATGATTTTGGGGGACTTTAATGCAGATGGACGTTATCTTTCCGATGACCAGAAGAAAACGATCCGCATCCGCTCTGCCTTCTACTATTGGCTGATAGGTGATGATGTCGACACCACGACGAGCAACTCTAATGATCACACCTACGACAGGTATCGTCACATCATGTTTTGTAGTTTTATGTTGAGGAAATACAGTCAGTTTTGCTAGAATGTCTGCCTCCACGACAACACGGTCTTCATGACGGGGACCATTCATTTGGTAGAAAGTAGTACTTAATAGTTTGATATTGTGAATGCCAAACACAATTCCTTGCACCTCCATGGCTGTGATCAGATGTCTGCATGGCTACATACCACTAGAGGTAGCCTACAGTGTAAATGAATAAAACAATGTTTGCTTGAACTTACCTTTTACTGGAGGAAGTTCTAAGACGAACATGTTTTGTCTGCATGTTAAAACATTGTGTAAAGATTTTTCACATGGACAAATAAATGCCTGATTGTGCATTTTCTGCCGACAGGATTGTGGTGTATCATAGGATGCTTGAAGCGGTCGTCCCTGACTCAGCGAAACCTTTCAACTTCCAGAGTGCTTACGGCCTGTCTGATGCCAATGTAAGACTGTTTTTAGTCTGAGATCAGTTAGAAAACTTTCATACAATAAAGTTCCTTAACATGTTGATCTTCAAAAAGATTTATGACTGGTTTTCTTCCAGGCGGGAGCCATCAGTGACCACTACCCTGTGGAGGTGGAGCTTCGGAGGAATTAACATCAACAAAGGAGAAAAGTACACATTTTTACTTGTTTTACTGACACTGTATCAGTAATGTAATGCAGTGATACAGAAATGTAGTAGAGTAAAACATACAATATTTCTCTCTGAAATGCACTGAAGTATAAGTAAAATGGAATTACTCATGTTATGTACAAACACTTTAAAATTGTATTAAGTACTGTACCTATTAAATACAATACCAGTACTCTACTGTATATTGGGGAATTACAAGGCCTGCCTCCACAAAGCATACCTCCTATGGCGCCATTTTGATGCTACCAGACTCTCACCCCCCGTTAGCATTCCATTGACTGCCATTCATTTTGGCGTCACTTTGACAGTGAATAACTTATAACTTTTTTTTTCTGAAGCGTCACTTTGTCCATGAACCTCTAACAGGACGTTAGAAGAAGAAGGATGTCCGATGACTCATCCCAAATTATAGATGCATGCCAGAGCTTATTTAAACATACTAAATCATTGCGTATTTACTTACAATGCTTATGGCTTCAGCTTTGTTATCTGAAATAAACCAATTACAAAACTGTATTTTTTTGTGCTTTCTTTGTCATTGAAAAGTTCACACATATTTCAAACATATTATATGTATATTGAAAAACATAATTTGATATAGTTATAAAAGTGTAGAATGCTAGCTACATCTGGATCATTTAGCTCAACATTTTTCGACCCTGTATGGTCTAATAGAGAGGCCACGTCCCTCCCCTTCCGGTGGACCCCATGGTCCATCTGCCAAACTTGATGATCCAGCACAGTTCGATGAGTAAACAAAAGCACAGAGTTTATATACACAAACGAAAAAAAGGCAGTGACAACCACACATTTAAACATGACTTTGCATTCTGTGACATGACATATCTGTAAGTCAGTATACAATCTAAATCATAAGTGACACCCTGGAGCCTGTGTCCTTTGTTTTGACCCACTATCACCCCTCGGTCACAAAGATGCACTGGGGAACATCTGTTATGGTTTACCGTGACCTTGTGGCTTACCGGTTCACACTGAGAGGTCCTGTACACACTTAGCCAGACTCACAGGCACTCCTCAGAGAGACAGATACGTTTTTATGTGTGAAATGATATAAGCTCTTTTTAAGCCGAAATGAGAAGCACAGAAATAAAACAGGTGAATATAAAGAATCATGCTCAAATGTAATTTTTGCCATTACATTCCAGTCTTTGGATTACAACCTAATCACCATAATAAAATTACATTCATGTATAATAATATATTTCCTGTCTTTTGTGAGGGGATAAAAGAAAACCCTCTAGTGAAAGCAAACACCACTCTTTATGTGAAATGAAACAAACAAATAAATAAATAAATAATAATAAATAAATACAAATAAATAAATAAAAAGGTCAAGAAATGATTTAAAAAATTATCAATAAAAGAAAAATTCACACTGTGTCGGATGCATTGTCTGAGTCATCTTCATCAAAGCCATAAGTGGGAATCTTAAAACCCAGATTATCAGTCTGATGCAGAGCCTGGTATTGAACCACGTGATAAAATGAATGAGGATCACGTGTGTAATTTGGCAAAACGCTGTTGTAATACAATTCAAATGTAGTTTACTGTTGTCCACCAGAAAAGAAGGACTCAAACCCCCATCTGATTGCGTGCTTTGAACTCATCTGGTAGCTACGTCTCTGGGTGCATCGGTTTATCACACACGTACACTCTGTTATAAAAAGTGCTACCAGGAGTGCCCCATCTTTTATTGGACATGTTCAGGTACAGCTTGTAGAACCTAGAAGCTCCACATAGCCACCACCCATCAGCTCTACTGGTGCTCTGATTAACAAGTGATAGTCGGTAGTGATGTCAACACCAAGACGAGTTCAGTCGGTGCACACTTTTTCCCTGTCCTGCTATCGAGAGACAGGTGTAATTACCTGGAAAAGGTTCAAGCATCAGGTGGTTAGGCAATTTTTACTGGAGGAAACAGCAAACTCAATGACTTGTAATCTTAATTTGTAGGTGTGAGGTTTAGAGCGTGCATAGCTAAACAGACTAAGGTCACCTTGCAAACCTGTGGCATAATTTGGAGCATTCTATGCAATTGTTAACATTAGCTTGTTGTGCAGTCTACATAATCCACTCTAATCAGTAATAACTCGATTTCCGTTCAGTTGTTAACTTGTTTGTGAATCTGCAAGATGTAAACTGATTAATTATACACTGTAAACAGTTTCTGTGGTTCAGGGTTAAATTAACCAATAGAAAAAGCAAAGAAAAACAAAAAACAAAAAACTTTTCATTTGAACAAAATATATCTGTGATTGTGAGCTGTCTGCTTTAATTTTATCCCACACCTTGTCCTTCTGTCATCATGTTAAAGGTACATCAAAAATTGTTTACTGATGTTAATGTCAGGCTATTTCCACTGATGAACACACAATTATTCTAAGTTATGTTTAACAAAATTCTGAGAACAGCAAACAGCTGTTTGTTTCAATTTTCAAACAATCTAATTTGAATTTGTATATGAGATCCCTTCCCAATAAATCATAATAGCATGGTCAAAAGTTGCCTATTTTATTGGTGCTCAAAAGTAGAACAGTGAAATGTATGTTAAACATGTCCTGACACACCAGCTGAAATAGTTGCCACTAATCTTGGTTGAAGCTGTCACAGGAAATTTAATGCAAATTTTACAGATTTTATAATACCTTTTACAGACTAAATGTAATTTTCCCATTCCAAGTTGGTTGATAACCAATACATGTCTTAACCCTTCATATAGGTGTGTTCACAGCTGGAGAGTGTGTCAGAGCGGAATGTGTAATGTGTAACGTAACTGCTGTATGCTGCAAAAGGTCTGGGTCAGTACTATGATACCAGGTGTTTTGCTCTTTTTGATGCTTTTCCAGCCGTTCTGTCAGACAGGCCTTTTTCCCACGCCGTCGCCTCGATCGGTTGTTGAAAGTAGCACAGAAACGCCGTCTGTCAGGCAGGCTCTCAGTTTTTCCCTCGTAGGTGACGCACCCGGCATTTGGTCACTTGTTGCAGGTTATGGCAAGACCTGGTCCTCCCCTCCTCCTGGATCTGGACTTTCCTGCAGTGGGATGCGTGGACCCACGTGGTTTGTTCGGCGACCTTCACCACAGTGTGTGTGACCAGTAGAATTTTGAACGGATCCTGCCACCTTTGGGACTGCCAGTCCTTCCTCTGGAAGTCCTTCAGCCCAACAAAATCTCTGGGCTGCAGGTCGTGGGTTTTGGTCCTCAGCTGGTTTAGGCAAGCCTGCAGAAACCTGGAGTCTTTATAGAAGAAAAAAGCTTCGTGCATTAACTTATTTTCGCACAGAGCAGTGGATGGAAGAGGTTCTGTTGGTGGCTCTGTCCCTACTTGTGTCAAAAAAATTGAACACCCTACAAAATGAACACCCTATCACTTAATTATCTATTTCCCTACTATTTATTAAACCCCTCATTTATTATATGCTACTATATCCCTACTATTCAAGGCATGAAAACGCTCATGACTCAATAAGCAGCATATAGAAATAATCTGTTTAATAATTTAGCCATTAACACTGGGCTGTGTTAATACAGCAAAATCCTGTTTTGAAAGGGAAAAACAATCACCAACATCAAAATGTTTATGTCAATATCAATTAATAATTTAGCTTTGACAGTTTGTAATTTAAATACAAAATGAAGTCTATAGTGCAGTTTTATTGAAAAACTCACTATGGCATAATATTAAATGAACTGTGTGTAGCTTTAACCAAAGACAGTATATAAAATGGACACAGCGATCCCGCTGTTTTCGACGGAGACAAGTGAAGCCTCTTACCAGCACTTTTCCGGTGATGGTTAAGTGTTACTGAGCGTTACTGCGCAGCTACAAACTGAGCTTCCCGCCCTAGATGTGACGTGACCAACGTGTCTGCAAGTTGTAAGTCTTCTGGTAGCTGCGCAAAAGAAATCTCAATCATTCCCAATCTATCAGAGACGGAGAGCGTAGGTATATGTAAGGAGATAACATAGGCACAGGCTAATTATTGCTAACCAAAATGCTAGTTAACATTAGTAATTAAACTAAACAGCTAATGTACGTCGAAACTGCCTGCGAGCTTCTCCTGTACTGTACGGTAATTCCTCTACAATGCGACAGTAAGTCGCGTGGTTATGACACAATCGTTAGCCTATTTTTATAAAAACGTCTGCTACGGAGCCATAACGTGAGGTACAAGGTAATGTAGCCTTGTGTACATTGTCGTGTTTCTTAAGAAATAAACAACGGACAAATCAAGTCTTTAAACGCTTCAGATGTAAAGTTATTGGCTGTCAAAGTGACGCCAAAATGAATGGCAGTCAATGGGATGCTAACGGGGGTGATGGGAAAGGGCTAGCAAAATGGCGCCATCGCGGCTTCGCTCTGAGGAGAGAAGCCTGGCCCCTTGGCTTCAACCCTTATGTCCATCTTGTACTGTGTCTTAACCTACTCAATAATCAAATATGAATTAACCAAAATATACTGTTTATTTCATGTTATCGATGCCTTGCAACACAAAGTAATACTAATTGCTGTCTGTCATTTCTAAAAATCATTATGAATTAAAGTTATTTTTGCCTATAGAGCAAACCACTTTAATTAACAGTCTATGAATCCAATTTGTTACCTGACATGGGAAATATATCACATTATATAATGTCTGTCAAAAACTGTACCTCAGTTTTCTAAAATGATTTTTTAATCAAACACACATCAAATTTTGGTGTTGCTCAGAGATAACGTGGTACCTTGAGACAAAAATGGTGAAACATCAATTGAAAGAAAAACTTTATTTTTACCGTGCAAAAACAGGTGTGTGTTTTGTAGGCACAAGTTTCACCCAAACACGCGCTGTGGTGAAGGTTTTTCTAAACTAATCAGTCCAGTCAGTCGGTCTGTCATAGTCCAGTCATGAAAAACGTCCGGATTCAAAGATAAACAAATATGAGACAGTTGACTGAGAGAGAGTCTGAAAAACATACTTTGTTTATCAGCCAAGTTTAAGACCACTCAAGCTCATCCTTTTCTCTTCTTCACTGCATATTCTTCATCGGGACAAATGAAAACAATAGAAGCACAGTCATTTGTTGTGGCTTCGTGTGTACCTCTGTTAGCAACTTACTTATCAGCCAGGAGATGTAGCCTACAGGCTGGCAAAGAGAAATGTAAACTCGAGCTTTAAACACACATTTCAGAGTGTGTCAGGAATAATCAGTCAAAGAATGATCTTTATCCAGACACACAACTTTAAACCAGTATTGGAAACAACCGCAATTCCAAATTAGACACATTCAATATCTGCCTAATAAGTTTAAAACTTTGTGGAATGCAAAAAAATGAGCATTGTGCTTCTCCCATCTAATTCAGGATGCTGAGGTTTTAGAAATGCCCCAACAAAAATCATATGAGTGGCTCGTTTTCCCCAGGTTAATTATTAGAAAAACAACAACTCGTCTATCAGAAAGCTTTATAAGCTTTATAGGCCACTCAAAGCCCCGCTGAATCAGACGTTCTGTGCCGGCTCCAGGCTGGACTGGACCTGGCTATTGTTTCACCCCGGGACACAACATTAGACAATCCGTGTGTTTTTCTTTGTCTCCCCGGGTTTTTGAGGAGATGTCATTTTAATATTGTCGTTTTAAACTTTAATTTTTAAAATAATAAAAGACTATTTTTATATATGTCGTGTGTCTTCCTCTTTGGAATTGATTTCATCAGCAACTTTTCTGGCAGATATTTGCACAAATTTAACGTCCATCATCGTCTGTCTGTCAGAGTTTATTCAGGCTGTCTCCCCTTCTTTAACACTCATCATTTCCCACAAGTCTCGTATGTGTCCAGGGCACAAAACTCCTCCCAAAGCGAGTTTTCTTTCTATTTTTACTCTCGATAGTGTCTGTACCACCTGTACCTGCGACCAGCGGGGAGGGCAGACCGCGCCCACCTAAAAACATCCCATTGTGCAAGCAGGGACAAACGAGGAAGTAAATAGTCTATTGCTGACGGATACATCGTATTTTGATGAACATATGCGCCGTGAACACATCGCAAAAGACTGCCTGCGCCTGAGACGCGAAATAATAAAAACATTTTATTTAGTGAAGTGGGAATTTTTTTTTAAGATTAAAGGGTTAATATATAATAGCTATCCTTGGGCGTCTTCCGTGTTTCGGTTGCTAATTTCTGTGTGTGTGTGTGTGTGTGTGTGTTTCGGTTGCTAATTTCTGTGTGTGTGTGTGTGTGTGTGTGTGTGTGTGTGTGTGTGTGTGTGTGTGTGTGTGTGTGTGTGTGTGTGTGTTTTGTGGCCAACACAGAGACGCTTCCTGTCACAGGTTTTATCTGTTTTCTGCGTGTAGTCTGTTTGAAGATACAGTAGCCTACCAACTTTGCGTATTTCAACCAAACGGTGAGTTAATCTAATATTTGTTTTATGGTCTAAAAACCCCTCTAAAGTAAAGCACTGGAACTCATGCTCTCACCAAAACCTGAATACTAAAGTCTGTCTAACTGTTACTGTCCAAAATGAAACTAAACTGCTGTTTGTGGACGTGTGGCTCCCTCTTTTTATAGTCACTGATGACACCACAGCAACATTAACGTGGATCCAAGTTGTATAACATAATGTTGTTGAGCTTAACATTAATGAATATGTAACGGTAACATATGAAGCATTTAGATTGTGGGAGTCAAAATAGTTGCATGTTTTTGTGTGTGCATTTTATGCATAGCAGGCCTACTTGTACTTTACTCGAGTATTTCCATTTTACACTTCTACTCTACATATCAGAGGGAAATATTTTACTAATATTATACTTTTACTGCACTACTAGTTAGGTATAGGTAACTTCAGTTCCAAACGAATAAATTCAATATCAAATTATACAATTCAGATTCAGTTTTTCAATGCAATGATTCAAATTAAACAATACTATTTCAAATGATGTGATTCAAATTCAGTTTTTCAATGCAATTATTCAAGTTTAGCAATTCAAATTCAAATCTAAATGATTCAAATTCAGTTTCTGGTGGCACATATTTCAGCCCATAGTTAGGCTACTTGACATCTCAAAACATTTTGTACAAAACATGTCATCATCTTTTACAATATGACCCATTATTACAGATACAAAATAGTTAGAATGTTCACTAAATCTCAACTATCTCCAACATTAAAATGCTGCTTATGTTATAAAGAAATAATCCTATAATGTAACATAATATAAACCACCATTTTGTTGCTCTTTTGTTGATCTACTCATCCAGGATGATAGTCCTTGAGAACATGGCAATTACATTTACCAGACCCGTCACACCCCACTGCAGACAGAGATATTGCTTTTCCTGAGTTCTCTAGTCTTAAATACAAAAGCCCAAAACCCATTGTTTTAGCCTTGATGTAACAGTATGAAACCTTGCTCTGAATGTTGATCTTGCTCTGAATGAGAGAATTCTACAGCTGTCTTGTGGACTTCTGTCTCCACTGAGCAGTGAATAAAACTGCTCATCATCTGAACCAGCGCAGATTTGGACCCGAAAGAATATTTTCTTCCACACCAACCACAGTGTTTTCGCCCTCCTGCGTTTTTTCTCCAGAGCTTATTTATTGGTTTCACACATTTCATTTACTGCAATTTCTGTTTCTGTTCCACATTTATTTTCTGTCCCTACTTATTTAGTTCATTCATCCTCTAAAACGTTTTCAATCATCTGAAGTCAAAATGAAGATCGCAGCCTTCAATGCCAAAAACCTGGGAACAAAAAAGGTCACAGACAAGATGGTCGTTAAACACCTTACCAAGGTAACTCAGAGAATACGGATGATGATAACAACATACAGTACAGTATGTTCTATTTTAACATGTTGACTGTGGATGTGTTTCCTGTAGATCATGTCTCGGTACAGTGTGGTGGTGATACTGGAGGTGATGGATAAGAGCGGTAAAGCCATGGAGAAGTTACTAAAAGAACTCAACAACAACAGGTGAGTTATATTTCTTACATGTAACACAATTCAACTGGGAGAGACTTCATTTAAGAGTGAAATAAGTTTAAAGCTTTCGTGCGTAACTTCGTTATATTAATGGACGTCTGTTACATTCAAGCCATTGCCAAATCTGTATTTCTCAGAATGACTATGTTCAGAAGATGGTGTCGTCCGGCGACTTTCGCACCCAGAAACTCATGAAGATAATTAGCCTACCTCTTCTGAAGAGTCCATGTGTTTTTGATCCTCCGTGTCCTCCGTCTGTAGTCTTTGGCTACTAGCAACTGTGTGGGGGAGTGGTGGGGATGGTGCGCTGTCACAGAAGGCTTGCATCATGTGGATGCACCGACAGTTTTGTTATCATTAGAATTCCTCATGGGGGAGACAGAAACTACGCACTATAGCTTTATAAACATGGTGCATGATAGGTTGATATGTTGCCTGAAATGACAACTGACAGCAGCATAGAGTAGAACAGATTTAAAGTTTGAATGCAACAACACGATAGCTCACAGAGATTGTGGCAAAATCTGGATAGTTTAACTGGAAGAGTAAACGCCCACATTCAGCTGATGACAATGCAGCTGATTAGGTTGGGAGAGAGAGGAATGTGAAGTATAGAAGTCTTCCTGAATTAACTTATGCTGAGCTTCATTCCTTCTCCCACAATTTAATTTTTACATTACATTATTATTACATGTCATTTCGCAGACGCTTTTATCCAAAGCGACTTACAATTAAGTGCTTTCAACTGTGAAGGTACGAACTCCAGACAACAAGTAGTAAGTGCAAGTACATTAGCTTTAAATAAGTAAAGCTACAAAGAGACATATGAAAGTGCAAGTAGATAGCTTAAAATAAGTAAAGCTACAAAGAGACATATGAAAGTGCAAGTAGATAGCTTAAAATAAGTAAAGCTACAAAGAGACATGGAAGTGCATGTTACATTTTTTTTTTTTTTTTTTTTTTTTTTTTTATCATCCAAGGTGTATTCTGAAGAGATGTGTTTTTAGCCTTCGGCGGAATGTGTGTAGGCTTTCGGCCATCCTGATGTTGGTGGGGAGCTCGTTCCACCATTTGGGAGCCAGGACAGTGAACAGTCGGGATTTCGTTGAGTGATTAGTTCTCCCTCGCTGTGAGGGAGCAGCAAGCAGTTTGGCTGATGCAGAGCGAAGTGGGCGGGTTGGGGTATATGGTTTGACCATGTCCTGGATGTATGCTGGGGCTGATCCAGTAGTGGCCCTGTATGTAAGTACCAGTGTCTTGAAGCGGATGCGGGCAGCAACTGGTAACCAGTGAAGAGAGCGGAGGAGCGGTGTAGTGTGAGAGAACTTGGGGAGGTTGAAGACAAGCCGAGCTGCTGCGTTCTGGATGAGCTGCAGGGGTCTGATGGCACATGCTGGCAAGCCAATCAGGAGGGAGTTGCAGTAGTCTAGACGTGAGATGACTAGAGCCTGAACCAGAACCTGGGCCGCCTTCTGCGTTAGAAGGGGACGTATCCTTCTGATGTTATGCAGCATGTATCTACAAGATCGGGTGGTTGCAGCAATGTTAGCAGTAAAAGATAGTTGGTCGTCAAGTGTCACACCCAGGTTTCTAGCAGTCTGGGTGGGGACTACCACAGAGTTGTTGATTGTTATAGTCAGGTCTTGGGTAGGAGAGCCTTTTCCTGGAATGAAAAGGAGCTCAGTCTTGTCAAGGTTGAGTTTCAGATGGTGTGTGGACATCCAAGAGGAGATGTCAGTTAGACAGGCTGAGATACGTGCTGCTACTTGAGTTTCAGACTCAGGAAAGGAGAGTATTAGTTGGGTGTCATCTGCGTAGCTGTGATAAGAAAAGCCGTGGGACTGAATGACAGACCCAAGAGAGTTGGTATACAGAGAAAAGAGGAGGGGACCCAGGACTGATCCCTGAGGAACCCCAGTTTTGAGTGGGCAAGGATCTGAGCTAGATCCTCTCCAAGTTACCCGGTAGGTACGGTCTGTCAGGTAAGATGTGAGCAATGATAGCGCAGAGCCTGAGACACCCAGATTCTGAAGTGTCAAAATGAGGATCTGGTGGTTCACTGTGTCAAAGGCAGCAGAAAGGTCCAGAAGGATGATGATGGAAGAAAGATCGGTTGTTCTAGCAATGTGAAGCTGCTCGGTGACAGCAAGGAGGGCAGTTTCTGTTGAATGCCCAGCCTTGAAGCCAGACTGGTGGGGATCAACCAACTCAGAATATTATAAAGAATATTATAATTGAGCATGTTAAGCATTTAAAAATGCAGTCGATATGTTTAAAAGAAGTTGACAGACAGTATTAAGCAAAAAAATAAAATGTTGGCCAGCATAGCAGAGCTTTGATTTCACTATTCAAATCGAGAGATGCACGAGAGGCTGTGTTACTACCGCCCCCAAAGAATTTATCTAGGCCTACTCTTAGCATCACATCTGAGACACTAACAAACTTCTTGTAACTTAAAGGAGAACTCCGGCCAATTTTTATGTTAATCTTGGTAAATATAACTATGCAGACCTGTCTATAGCAAAAACAATTAGAGCAATAGCAGCTACCTACATGAAGCTGCTGCAGCTAATGCCCACCGCTCCCACTTAGCTAAACGGCAGTTATGGGGGCATAAATTAAATAGTGCAAATGCAATTAAAATGTCTGTGTAACATGAACATGACGACCAGAAGCGTTTTCAACATCCACCGACCCTGTTAGCTGTCATAGCTAGCTAGCTGTCCTGTTGGATGACGTGAGTGTGTTTAGTCAGGCTTCGGTAATAACAGAGACAATTTAATAATCATCATGCAGCAGTCCCGTGTATTTGTAGCATATATATATATATATATATATATATATATATATTAGGGCTGTCAGTTTAACGTGTTATTAACGGCGTTAACGCAAACCCATTTTAATGCCGATAATTTTTTTAACGCACGAGTAACGCATAGAGAGAGCAACGGGATCTGTTAGTCCACTTCTTTAACTGTCTATGGCCACGCCATGTCCCGCCCTACGAAGCAGCTGATTGGTTTGGTTTAGGCATTTCACCGCGAGTGGTGAGGATAGTGGATTGGTCAGGGGATAGGACCTGAACAAATGGAGTTACGTTACCTTCGACGCCTGGCCAATAGTAGTGATTGAAGGGCGGGTCTTGTAATTTCGCAGACAGCAAACAAAACAGACACAAGCCTCGGCCGGTTTTAGCTTGCTAGCCGCGTAGCTTGTAGGCTCGTGACGGCGATTATCTTCAGAGCGAGCGAGTAGTGACTCTACAGTCAGTGAGAGAAACAAAGTGTCTCCTCTTTTCTTTCTGACCACGGTGGGAAACCTGGAGCAGGAAAACCCTCTCCTTGATTTTACGTTGGTTATGAACGAGAACGAGAACCAGGAAATGAGTCACGGGAAACCAGTTGCTATGACGACGGCTATGCCGCTGACGACGCTATGAGCCCATAGACAGTAGGACGAGCCACGCTCGCCTCAGGCATGAGGCAGTACTACCTGTAGTACTATCTGCAGGACTATCTGCAGTACTACCTGCAATGGAACATCGAGGTAACAGCGTTACATTATGTGACAGATTATTAGCTCCAAGTGTGAATGTTAGTGTGAAATTGAACATAACGTATATGACAATGTTGTTTTCAATAAAAAAAACAGTCACAAAGCAAGCCAATCTACTTTTCCATGCTGATAAGAGAATTAAAATGAGAAAATATAATGGGACAAAAAGAAATCAAGGGACATTTAGAATAGATGAAAATGTGCGATTAAATATTTTAATTGCTTGACAGCACTAGTATCTTTTGGTATGCATTTCAGAAAAAAAATGGTTAGGATTCAGGTGTAATTGCAAATACCCAGTAAGCACACAGCGTATTTCCATCATAATACGATGTCCAGACGCTCAATAAACGATGCTTCCAAATGACCCGCGAACAACTGAGGAACTGTTAATACATCTCACCGACATAGTTAATACGTCGCTGCGATGTATATATTTCCATCATAATACGATGTCCAGACGCTCAATAAACGATGCTTTCAAATGACCCGCGAACAACTGAGGAACTGTTAATAATAATACATTACTGCCATTTCCATCTTCCATATCTTCTATTATTCAGGGCTCTCAAGTGTCACGCATTGAGCGTGACAGTCACTCATTTCGGTCTTTTGTCACGCACTCCCGCCACACATTGTATTTCTCACGCAGAAAAACTATTTATATTATAATATATTCCCAGTAAGCACACATACGTCGCGGCGACGTATTGGCGATCTAATCAAAATACATCGGGGATACGTTGTATTTTGGTCGTTTGCTCACTGGCACGACGTCCCCGCAACGTCGCTGCGCTACGTCTCAACGACATATAGCCGCTCTCTCCGCGACGTATACATATATACATCGTTCTAACGTATGCCATACGTCGTAGAGATGCAGGCAATATACATCGTTCTAACGTATGCCATACGTCGTGGAGATGTAGGCTTATATACATCGTTCTAACGTATGCCATACGTCGTAGAGATGCAGGCTTATATACATCGTTCTAACGTATGTCATACGTCGTGGAGATGTAGGCTTATATACATCGTTCTAACGTATGCCATACGTCGTGGAGATGCAGGCTTATATACATCGTTCTAACGTATGCCATACGTCGTGGAGATGTAGGCTTATATCCAGACGCTCAATAAACGATGCTTCCAAATGACCCGCGAACAACTGAGAAACTGTTAATACATCGTTCCGACATAGTTAATACGTCGCTGCGATGTATATATTTCCATCATAATACGATGTCCAGACGCTCAATAAACGATGCTTCCAAATGACCCGCGAACAACTGAGGAACTGTTAATACATCTCACCGACATAGTTAATACGTCGCTGCGATGTATATATTTCCATCATAATACGATGTCCAGACGCTCAATAAACGATGCTTTCAAATGACCCGCGAACAACTGAGGAACTGTTAATACATCTCACCGACATAGTTAATACGTCGCTGCGATGTATAGATTGCGATCATAATAAGACGTCCAGACTCTCAATAAACGATGCTTCATTATTCTTCTTTATGACCCGCGATCAATTGCAGACGAAGCGATCAATTACATACGTCGTGCCGACGTATGTGTGCTTACTGGGTTTAATATGCCCGCTCTCACTATGGAACCGGCAGGAATCAGCCAATCAACAAAAAAAGAAAGGGGCTACACCAGACGCGGCGTCAGCTGATTTAGCCGAGGCTTCAACTCGAATGTTTTGAGTGTAGTAGCCCTGAATGTATTTTGAAAAGCTGACTGACAAATATGAAAAGTGGCTTAGTGTCCACTCTCACTGTAAAAAGCTGCAGCTTCAAGTTTATGGACGCGCTCTGCTGTGGAGATGCTGCGGCAGATGTGACGCGTTTGAGCTCCGTTAATTCTGTTCTCCACCTCCGACGTAGAGCAGCGTTCAGCCACTTCACTAAACTTTGACTCATTCAGAGACCCAGACGGGGATCTATGGTCTGTCAGGAGGTCTGAGGTCTACCGTATCAGCAGAGCAATCACGTAATGCACAGCAGACTATTGTGCAGGTGGATTATTTTCTGAAATAGTGTGACTGCATTCTTGTAATATCCTATTATCACTTTATTTTTCACAAAATATCACGACTCCTCCAAATCTCAGAGAGCATGGGATGAGTTATATTTTGAATGTGCAAAAGTTTTGGACATGAGCAGAAATCTTGCTCAAACACATCTGAAATATTAAAGTTCAGGGGTTTATTAATCCATTAAAATGAATAATGTATGATTGAGGTGAATAATTGTCATATGCACATTTAAGGAGGTATACTTTCCCAACAACAGATGCAAAAGAGAAGGGAAGAGTTAATGATGCCTAAGCTACATGTGTGCTGACTCAGATATAATTAGGAAAGTTGATCCAAAGGACAATAAATAGTTGAAAGCAATGCAGAATACCCAAGAGCCTTACTGCAATATGTCACTCTTGCCTGTCTTCAAAACTTGAGAGCCCTGATTATTGCTGTTCCCATCTTCCGTTATTGTCGTTATGCCGTAAATTGTTTAAATCTGAGCATGCGCAACTCGACGCGACTCAGATCGTGTTGAGACTCAGATCGTGCAGTGACAACCACCATGGATGTATTAAGGTTGTAACGTTGTGTGAAGGCAACTGTTGCTGTAGTAACGGTTGGCTGCTAGGGGTTGGGCCGTTCTCTTGGTTGGGGCAGGCGAAGGGGGGTTGGGTGAACAGCTCTCAGAGTCCGACGCTACCCTCTCTTCTGATTGGTCGCTGCTCAGCGGTTTTCGCGCCAACGCGCTGCATTGTGGGTATTGTTAGCGGAAGTACGGAATCCATGGTGGAAGCTCAAGGTGGAGTCGTGTTTTGGATGTAAACTCCAGGGGGATTTTTAAACTTTTAAAACTGTAAGTTTGTACGAATGCGGGGCGAGGAGTCGTCCGATTCTGAGTCGGGGAGGATGGAGGAGAGTTCGGTCCGCAGGAGTTTGGAGACGTTGTGTCAGGAGCTGAACATGGACGAGCAGACTGCCACTGAAACCATGGAGAACTTCACTGCCATCTGGAACACATACACACTGGAGGTAAATAACGCTACTGTCCTCTGACTATGTCCTCTTCTAACTGACGTCCTCCGCCGCTGTCTAATGATCCAACCTGCTGTTAACTCACGGCTACAGATTTAATGAAATATCAATAACTTTCCTCGTGCTGTAGCTACACTAATCACAGGAGCAGCGTGGGACACAAACACTGGGTTAAAGGGCTTCAACTAACGAGCGATCTCATGATCTAACGCGAATCTTTCTGTTATTAATTAGTGATCTTGCTCAATAAGGTTTATTCATATAGTACTCAGTAAAGTATATAGACTATCTGTATAATCACATGTTCCCCAAGATTAATATGGTTACTGAAGATTGTTTACTTCCAGCGGTGGATCGTAACAAAGTACATTTACTCTAGAGCTGTAGCTAGCTAGCTACCTCAGTACAATTTGGAGGTAACCGTTACTTACTTTTTTCTGTTGTCCTACTTTATTATGCTACTCCACTACACTAAATGGGGCAACTGTTGTACGTTTTTACTAATTTATTTGCTAACTTTAGTTAACGTTAGGGTTGGGCGATATGGAGAAAATCAAATATCACAATATTTTTTATCAAATACCTCGATATCGACGATATTGTAGTGTTGACTATTGGTGCACTGCTTTCACAAAATATTTACACAATGAGATTTCAGATAAGTAATCATCAGTGATGTGGATATGATGACAGAGTGGGTAAAGGCAAATAATAGAACAGTTACAACAGTCTGGTAAGTTCAGAAAATGACATCACTTTACTGTAATACAGCCTTTAAAACCAGGAAAAGACAACACTTATGCCATACTACGATATCCAAAATCCAAACATCATGATATCAATATATTGCCCAGCTTTATTTAACGGTACTTTTACATTTTAAGATTAATCATAAAATGTAATCAACATTTAACCTACTTATAAACCTTAAATTTACTTTGGGTACTTTTCTGCTTTTACTCAAGTGAGATTTTGAATGCAGGACTTTTACTTGTAATGACATATTTCTATACTGTGTAATTACTATTTTCACTAATTCTTTTACTTCTTTCACCACTGTTGACATCTGACTAGTCTCGCATTGCCAGACCTTCCTTCACAGCGCTGCGGAGGAGGGTCTGACCAACAGCTAAACAAGACAAGAAACGGAGACAAGCATCTTTTAATAAAAACAATAAAGTACCCTTTAAGTAGAGCTGCAATTTATGGTCATTATTGACTAATCTGATTAATCATTTGGGTAGTAAAATGCCAGAAAATAGTCAAACTTGACATGTCAGCATGTCTGTCTGCGCTTCCCAACATTCATCCAGTGATTACATCATCATCGTTATTGAAAGCAGGGATCCAAGATATTACAGAAACAGCATTACCACTTCCATGGTGTCAGATAATAGAGTGAAGTAGCGACAGCCACACACTGGTTAAATAGCCCTTTATTAATGCACTCAGCTAACAGCTGCTTTGGTGCTGTGTCAATCAACAGTGTGACATTTACCATAAAAATCATTGGTCACTGGGGTGACCTCTAGCTCACCCAGTAAGAGTGTGCGCCCCATGTAGGCCGAGGCCTTTGCAGCAGCCTGGGGTTTGAGTCCGACCTGCGACCCTTTGCTGTGTGTCATCCCCCATCTCTCTCCCACCTGTCCTGTCCACTATCCACTGTCACTCTGAAATAAAGGGGGAAAAGCCCAAAAAATTGTCTTAAAAAACATCATTGGTCACTGTGGTGGCAGAAAAGAAATGCTATTTTCATTAAGAATTCATGTTTTTTTTGTTACCTAGGCCTACCTGTTAGAGGTGTTGAAATGAATCAAGTAATCGATGCATCAAATCGTGGACGATGCTGCATCGATAATCAACCGGGCCATAATCGATTATTTCTGTTTAAAATTTAACGTAGGCCTAACAACATTTCTGTTTACATATTCTGTTGTTTTGCACATCCAGGAAGTGCCATGTGCTCAGTGCTGTCGTTTTATGTATCCAATTTATTTAGAGCATTGCAAAATGTTGTTTTTTAAGCTTGCAAAAGCTATGAATTAAATATCCTGTATGGCTTGAATAGAAAAAAGTATTTGATATTGAATCGCTGACATGATAATCGTAATCGAATCGGGAGATCAGTGAAGATTCACACCTCTACTACCTGTAATATCTGAGATTTTCTGTTTCAGAGTAGCTGATACCAATAACATTATGGGTTTGTCAGTTGTGCAAACAAGTCAGAAAATATACAAATCAGATATGCCTGTTGTGTGGTAATTAAATGGTTTAAAAATAATAATAAATGTATTCTGTTGTTTTTAGACAAATGTAGGGTTATCTCATAATATATAATATATATAATATAATATCTCAGAATACAGGGAAAATGTAATCAATGTAGCATTACCCAAGGTGGTATATGCACAATGATTATCCAATCAACAGTCTTAAACCCAAACATATTAATGAACCGTTATGTAAAACATAGAAAAGCAACAACGTTGACCTGAACCAATATCTCCTTTTTGAAACTTGTCAGACAAATACTAATAATTTGCTGATATTGTGGCACATAATTAATGCCCCTTGCAGTAGATGTTGCGTTCTAATTGTTCTTAATATGATCTTTTTTGTTACGGTTTTCATTTACAGTCAACATTCAAATGCAGCAAAATTATGACTTACTGGCTCCTTATTGAGCCTCATTGAAAACTCAAAATAAAAAATAAATTAAAGCAACCAAAACTTTTTGAAGCTGTTTTCCTTTTGTTGAATTTGTACACTGACTTTAACTACACAAGACAGTGTGTTTTTCCTTCGAGACCTAATACAGTTTTGCTGCTGTTGTCTGCAGATTTTCATGCTCTTGTTGTGTGTGTTTGTTTGCTTAAAGTGGATCAGTAACTGGCGAGCTTTCTATTCATGCACAATAAAGATAATGTCTTTGTAAATGTGTGTGTGTGTGTGTGTGCCTGTGTGCAGGGAGAGGTGGTCCACTGGCTGGCCTGTTCGCTGTATGCAGCCTGTAGGAAGGGCTCCACTCCCACCGTGGGGAAAGGGCTGATGGAGGGAAACTGTGTCTCTCTCACCAGGATCCTCCGCACCGCCAAACTCAGGTCAGTCTCTGTCCACGCGGCACTACCTTGTGTTAAAGACATAAAACCATCTGGAAAAATCACAACACGTACCGTGTAAACCTTTTAAAGGGGTTAGTTGATAATGTAACAGCTTAAGTTAATATCTAGTCAGTATCTTCCAAAATGACAAATGTCTTAACCCATCTGTGCCGGATGCTGCGCGCCGAAACATCTACCGCCGGTTACTGCGTTGCGCAACTCCGAACCTCCTGCCGGCTGCTGCGTGGCACAGCATTGTGTATTTGTCATCCTTTTTATGACGCGTGCAGCATAGAACGCACTGTCATTGGTTCAAATACACATGATTGCTTTTTTTAAAGACCATGTGACCACCCAAATTCACGTTAATCAATCAGACATACACGTGCGTTTGTTGTTGAGCGAGCAAGTTAGTTTTTGACAACATCCTCTACCACCTCCTCCCTCTCCAACTCAAACTCCTCACTATCTTCCAACTCAATATCACTGCCCTCGCTGTCAAAATCCTCCTCTGCCGTAGCCATTTTCCCGCTCGCTCAAAAACTAACTTGCTCGCTCAACAACAAACGCACGTGTATGTCTGATTGATTAACGTGACTTTCAGCGAACCACAGTGCATTTGGGTGGTCACATGGTCTTTAAAAAATCGACAAGACCCACCTCATGTGTATTTGAACCAATGACAGTGCGTTCTATGCTGCATGCGTCATGAAAAGGATGACAAATACACAATGCTGTGCCACGCAGCAGCCGGCAGGAGGTTCGGAGTTGCGCAACGCAGTAACCGGCGGTAGATGTTTACAATGATGTTTAAAATACAATTCCAAATGTGTTTCTTACTGAGCTGCATTGGATTGAGAATGAAAAGTTTGTACTAAAAGCCTGAAATTTGGACGATATCTATTTGATTTGCTGACCATTCATGTTTGCTCAGCACAAGCAGCACTGTGGATTATACCTCCTATCACTTACTTTGAAATTGCTTTAGGAAGGGATTTCTTCACATATGAGCATGCCAATATTGTGTTAAGATGGACTCGACAAAATGTGAGCTCAGTGCTCATATTATGCTTTTTGGCTTTTTCCCTTTCCTTTATTGTGTTGTATATCTTTTTTGTACACATTATAGGTTTACAAAGTGAAAAAGCCCAAAGTCCCCCCCAAAGGGACTTACCATCTCCAACAGAAAACACTGTTCACCAACTGGTCCAAACAGCTCTGTTGTAGTCCAGCCTTTACTTCAGAGACACACGTGGTCACTTTGGAACACACGTTATAATGCTCGCCTAGCTGCTAGCATGGCACGCCCTCATACTCTGCTTCTGACTGGCTAGTAGTCCTTACCTAGGTACTGTCAGGACACGCCCTCATACTCTGCTTCTGACTGGCTAGTAGTCCTTACCTAGGTACTGTCAGGACACGCCCTCATACTCTGCTTCTGACTGGCTAGTAGTCCTTACCTAGGTACTGTCAGGACACGCCCTCATACTCTGCTTCTGACTGGCTAGTAGTCCTTACCTAGGTACTGCACATGTGTGACTCCCAACAAAGATGGAACAGAAGTGAAGATGTCTCACTCTGTAGCTAAAACAGAGAGCTCAACACACAGGGTGAAAAGAGGAGCTGCAGCAATGTGCAGTACAACAAAAATATGATGTTTTTTGAAAATTAAACCACGTAAACCTATTCTGATATAATCTCTAAATACAATTATGAACCTGAAAATGAGCATAATATGAGCACTTTAAACGACTTGGTGAGGTGAAACCATACCTAGATACAGGGCCGGCGATTGCTATAGGCGAACTAGGCGATTGCCTAGGGCGTCAAATGTGTTCGGGGCGCCGTGACGCCCTTAGGTCTACTAATAGAATTGGAACAACAAGCGATATAAAACATGTTTTATTAAACATGATCATCCTAGGGTAAATGATGCCTATAGGCTACATGTGTACTGACTCAGATATATTAGAAAATAAATATGTAAAAAGTGTTTTTATATTTGGATTGTAATCTACTGTATTTTCCCCTTTACATAAAGATATTTCCAGCATACATTGATTCACAAAAAGGTAGATATAGGTGCATAAAAATTCACCAGAATGCAGGAAATGAAGTGTTTAATGCTCAAAATAACCCCCCCCCCCCCTATCATAAGTCACCGTGCACACAAATCTGGAACCAAAACCCTGTCCTTTGGGTTGCCAGGCCAGTTATGATTAGATTAAATGCATGACTAGGGGGGTGCAAAACTCAATGTCGACTAGGGCAACCAAAGGGCTAGAGCCGGGCCTTACCTAGATAATCATCTTGTGAAACAAAAGCTGTAAAAACATCCAAAGAACTGGGTCATAATCTACAAACTAAAGCTGTATTTAAAAGTCCTGTATGGAATACATTGTATTTACAGCCTCACACCTGTTTGATCTGTGACTGAGGATGCAAAAACATTTCACTGTCTAGCAAAAGTACCGTATGCGAGAAAGCTCACATTTAAGGATTAGTAAGTAATACATTATTTTCTATTGTACTATGAGACATTACAGTATATCTGATATTTTGAGTTTCACCATTTTTTTTTATTCAACTAAATGCTTTTCCATGTCATGGATAGAAATGAAATAGTTCCACTTATTTGACAGAGGTTCAGACTGCAGGCAGAAGTGGCCCAAATCTGATGTTTTTGTCAGACTTCTTCAGAAGGAGTGTGAACACTCACATCTTGCCCTTTTTCAAATCTGATCTAGACCACTTTCCATATGTGGTCCTGAATCAGACCCAGGTCCGATTTTTATTTCAATGCGGCCTCAGTGTGAACAACCAAGGCGGATTTAATGCGACTTTTACGTCAGTCTACATCGACATTTGTCACAATTATACGCCGGCGGGAGTTAGCCCTAGACACAGACGGTAACATTAAAAACTTACGTTTTGAATAAACTGCGTCTCTGTGAAACTATTCACAACGCAGTCCCACCACTCCTGGCTTCGTCTCTGCAGCCACACAGGCTTCTGTAGTGAATTTGCAGCCATAATCCCGCAAAAGGCCAAAATAGCCAATTTGTCTCTCTTTCTCTTCATCCTTCTCCTCCTCAGCACCTGCTCATTAACGTTACGGCTGCCATTACACAAACATTTTGAAATAAAAGCGAAAATGCTTCCTTCCTCCATAACCTCCCTAACTTTAGTGCAGCAGCGTGCTGCGTCTGATGTCATTGTTATTGTTCTTTTGCTCAATAGTTCACACTGGAATCTGATATAGGCCACATTTTAAAAGGTCATGTGAACAGCCATACAAAAAATCGGATCTGAGCAAAAAATCCGAATTAAGCATTAAGACTAAATGAAACCGAAATGCATCTGCCTGCTTGGTAGATCTGCATCAGTTGGGATTTAATAATGCACATTTAGTAGTGGGACTCTTTAATGCTTTTCTTTTTCTAACCTTTCATTTTTCAATCTTTCTTTCCCAAACACCCTGCTTTGTTTCTTTATTGTGACCTTAAAGGTCTGTCCAGGTGGTTTGGTTACCGTGTTGGTATATTATGTTTTGGCTTTGGTTTGTTGCTCCTGACACCCCCCCCCCCCCCCCCCCCCCAGTCTGATCCAGTTCTTCTCTAAGATGAGGAAGTGGGCCGACATGGCCAGCCTCTCCCAGAACTTCAGGCTACGCATGGAGCGGCTGGAGCGCAACTTTGAGGTTTCTACGGTGATTTTCCGCAAGTTTGAGCCCATCTTCATGGACATGTTTCAGAACCCGCAGGGAGGGGAGCCGCCACGGCAACCACGCAGCAGGAAGCACAGGCACGACACACACACACCAGGGCCTATCCTTCTCTCATCAAATACTGCTCACACACACACACACACACACACACACACACACACACACACACACACACACACACACACACACACACACACACACACACACACACACACACACACACACACACACACACACACACACACAGTGTCTCACTCAGCCCAGTCTAACCGAGTGTGTGTGTCCTCTCTTTGGCTCTGCAGGCGACTGCCGTGTCACATCAGCGATGTGTTCAAGTTCTGTTGGACTCTGTTTGTCTACACCAAAGGTACCAAGAAAAACCCAACCGACGTTGTAAGGTTTTTACTGACAGCAGTGAAGATATCTAAAGTCTCCGATCCAGTTTTTTAGTTTGAATGATGCACTAAATGAACCACGTTGCATCTCAATATAGTGTTTAAAGAAAAAGAAAAACAACAAATCCTCACATCTAAAGATCTAGAACCAGCTAAATGTAGGCCTTTCTTCTTGAAAATAATTAACAAAATACAAACAGATGGATCAGTTATCCAAAAAGTTGCTGATTAATTGTATTATCATATTTATATGTATTTATGATATGTGTGTGTTTGTACAGGTAACTTCAGTATGATCGGTGATGACCTGGTCAACTCGTACCACCTGCTGCTTTGCTGTCTGGACCTGGTGTTTGGAAATGCTCTGCTCTGCTCCAACAGGAAGGACCTCATCAACCCCACGTTCAGAGGTTCTGTCTGTCCGTCCGTAGACTGGACATAATTAAACATTTCACAGGAACTCCTTTAGTAGGTGTCATTTTCGTACTTTTTTTATGAACACACTGCCGCTAATCTGAATCAAGTGTTCACCCAGACCGTGGTATAACGTGTGTTGATGCAGGTATAAATACATGCAAATACACACACCGTATTGTGATCAGATGCCAGCCAGGTTAAATGACATCCGTACATAGGCGTCGATTTAGGGGGGGACGGTGGGGACGTGTCCCCACCAGATTTTGTCATGAGTCATTTTTTACCCACCACTTTTTTTTTTTTGAAACCTCGAGCTCAATTTAGTTAAAAAATAAAGTTCATAACACAGACACCGGCACTTACTGTACACGAGGAGCAATATGAGAGAGAAATGTGATCATTGATCTGTTTAGGGACATTAAACCACGTTAGGCTTTTTCACGTTATATTAAGCCCATGAGAACCGTGGGGAGTCAACCCACAGCCGCTGCTGCTGAAGATGTGAAGCAGAAACCAGCTTAATGTCAGATAACGTCCATAATAATTGGACTTTTGGTTCGATTTTTTCAGAGTTTTCGGTGGTTATAAGGAGCAATATGAGAGAGAAATTATTATTGTTTAGGTATATTAAACCACGTCATGTCATATTGTCAACATGGTACGAAGCAGAACATAGCGGGTCATGTCTAATGCTTTTTGAAAACTTAAGGCTTTCTTCTTCATAAAACGAGTCGGACATCATCACATTTTTGAATACATTTTTATTTATTTACATTAGTAAGCTACAGGGGCCTGTACTGAACCCAGGGTTTTCTGTACCACCACGGTGGATTAGCCTAGTTGTTACCGGGTTCAATCGCCGTGGTAACTTAATTATGCTGAACGCCTAACCTGGTCGGGAGCAGGTTATGTTGGAGATCAGAGATCAACTGGTGTAAAAGCACCGCCTACTGACCAATCAATAGGCCTACTCCATTGATAACGGCATCACCATAGAAGATCCATTGACTGAATGGGTGGAGTTCAGTGAGAAAAAAAGAAGAAGAAGAAGAAAAAGCTTGGTGCGTGTAGAGAGAGAGAGAGAAGGAGAGAGAAGGAGAGAGAGGTGCGCTCTTAAAAGTTAAAACATTTAGAGACTGACAACCCCGTTAACATTCCCTGATGGGTGTTTTTATGAATGGTAGCCCAGGGCCTATAGATTTTCAGTGGAGGGAGTTACGTATCTTTGTAAACTTCTTGAGCCGTGTGTTGCCAATGCGCGCATCGGTTTGAATTATGTTTTTACATTTTTTATTTGCTCCCACGATCGCTTCCCACTGCCAGGGTTGCAACTTAAATAATAGACTAAAGCAAAACAGTTTATGGAAAGAACAAGTGTAATTATGGTCAGATCTTGGTCCTGACTGATTGATAAGCCAGTCCCTCCAGAAAAACGTGATTATGCGATCGCAGAATTCAATGCATGCAGCCAAAGTCCGCATATTTATGTGGGGGCCGCATTTTTTCAAATAGGCTACGCCGCACTTTAACCGCATAAATTGCCAATTTCCTCGCAAAATATGCGGGGCTTGCATGATTTCATAATCCCCGCATTTTCGTTGCAAAAAAGTCACATATTTCAGCAGAAAGTTGAAAAATGTTGCGTTTACTTCACACGAGCAGCCATTTTCCCCTGTTGCCATGGGAACGTTATGTAGTGACGTAATTTTGCCTACTGTCAACACGGTGTTGGGGGGGAATCTCTTTCTTTCTCTTTTTCATCAAACCGCAATTTTTGCAAGTTCCTGCAATTTCATCGCATAAAATTACATAAATATCCCGCATATTCCATCGCATTTTTTAAGAAAACGTGCCGCATAATCAAGGATTTCTGCCCCCAACAATCACCAAACTCTGCATTTGTCTGGAGGGACTGATATGCGTTGTGACTTAAACATTTACAGCGTCGGCTTTTTTTGCCAGCTTGTCTTCCTGTTTTAGGAAGCAGCGACTGGATTGCCTTTTGCTTGTAAACCGTGTCTGTGTTCTTCATATTTATGTAGAATTGCTCTTATGTAAAATATGTTGCTCTGGTAGATTGATTGCAAACACCGCCTCTTTTATGTGAACGTGCGCGTCTCTAGATTGGGAAAACCTGGGTTGATTCAACAAGTTGATAAACGTTGTGACACAGTTTAACCGTGGTTAGGGTTAGTGTAGCTGGGGAACTGAAAGGAATCCAGGACATGTTAAACTTGATTTGTAGTAGCTACAGGCCCCTGGACAATGTCTTTCAAAACATGACCTGCGCGAAAGAGAAAAAAATATGAATGCGTCATTGTACCCAGCACTTCTGGAAATGCACTTACGATTGCATATCTGTCCCCCCCACATTTCAAACCAAACTGACGCCCATGCATATCTGTCCCCCCCACATTTCAAACCAAACTGACGCCCATGCATATCTGTCCCCCCCACATTTCAAACCAAACTGACGCCCATGCATCTGTACAGCGTGACCCCATTCTCAAGAAAACATCTGCCCAACAATTTGAAATGCCACCTAATTCTGCCTCTTCCTGCCAGCTCCAACAAATTCAGCAAAAGCTATAAGTAGCAGCGGTAGCTGTAAAGTCTTTCCACACAAAAAGTGAATGAAATGGCATTGCTTTTACTAGGACACACTGGGGTTGTTGACAAGTCTGCCAGCTCTGCCTTACTAATTTGAGTTGGCAGGAGTCCTCTTTTTAAGCACGTTGATGCGCTAGTCTTATTGTGTACTACTGGCATGTATGCTCATTTGTGTGTGTGTGTGTGTGTGTAGGTCTGCCGGCTCTGTACCGTGCTGACGGCCATGTTTCACCAGACGAGCCTCCTCCGTGTGTGTTGGAGAGGTTGTGTGAGCTGCACGACGGGCTGGTGGTGGAGGCCAAAGGCATCAAGCAGCACTACTTCAAACCCTACATACTGAAACTGTATCAGAAGCAGGTACACATTCTCTCACACATGCATATATATTCATTCAGGTTTGTTTCCTGTGTTTTTAAAGTGCCCTCCTTCCTTTCATACTCACTTTATTCCTCCCTACACATTTCTATTTTGTAAGTTTTTTTTAAATGATTTCCAACCCTGATTTGACCTATCTATTTGACCATCTTACCTTGGTCTTAACTTCTTTTCCCGATCAGATCCTGAAAGGCAACGAGGAGCATTTGACAGAACTGTTGGATCCTCAGAGCTTCATTGATAACAAGTAAGCTACTCAGGGACAAAAGGTCAAGAGTCACTTTCAGGGAAAAGTTACTGTCCTCGTCCTGTCCCACTTTCCCTCCCTCAGTCTCCTAATCTGTGTTGCAGAATTAAGTATTATATTTGAGTACCTATTAGAGATATTGCTGTGTTTAACTGTGTGTGTGTGTGTGTGTGTGTGTTGCGTGCAGTAAAGCCATAAACAGGGAGTATGAGGAGTACGTGTTGACAGTGGGAGATTTTGATGAGCGGGTGTTTCTGGGAGCCGATGCCGACGAGGAAATCGGAACTCCGAGGAAGATTGTTCAGGAATCTTCTGCCAGTCAGACGAACGCTCAGAGCCAGCTGCAACAACATGTAGAGAAGGTACACACACACACACACACGCACACATACTGTTATCGATTAATCATTAATATTTTTATATTAAAATTAATTATTTATTTAACTTTTTATAAACTAAAAACACAATGAAAATACAAAAATACGGCGTGTTTTTCCTGGATGAGATCTTAATTACAAGAAGAACGACTTGTGGCAGTTAAACTGGAGGTTAGGCTAAACTTGAAGATATATGAAGCAGCAGAACCTGCTGCTGCGAGCCGGCGTTGTTAAACTGAGACCCTCGTTTGTTCCAAAATAATAAATTAAAGAATCATGTTAAATAATAACTTAACCAAAAACATAATAATACTTAGATCTGACTGACCGTCAGTCCAGCCGCCGAACACACCCGCTGGCCGGGATGTAAGTAGCTACCTCCGCGCTAACTTGGCCAGCCCGGGCCAGGGAACCTTATTCCGTTGTTCGTAGTGAGTTTTTACCAGTCTGTTGATGGTACGTCGTGACGGAATGTGACATGCTGGTTCCAATATCCATCCAATGAACTTGCAGAATCCTTGGGTCATTTCCTCTGCTCGTTGTGTATGGCGTTATTTTTTAGTCAAAAGTTATGAGCGTGTAAGACATGCTCACGAGCACATTATGTTATTTCACACGCGCAAAAATGAACCTTCAGCTGGCATGATAAAAGTACTCGCGCACAAATTCAACAACCGAAAGGTGTAGGTAGCTGCGAGCGAGCGCCTGGCTACTCTTACTCTGCTTGTACAGTGGAATCCTGCTCGCGCGCAGCGGCCTTCTGCTCGCGGAGTGCTGTTTTGCTCGCAGAGAGGATTTCTGCTCGCTCGAGTACATGACTTTTGACAATTTGGGGGCGGAAACCAAGGAGGGCACTGACCCTCTTACGATTGGTCACTTTCACACAGGGACATCCTTGATTGACAGCTCTCATTACAGGAAGCACGGAGTCACAGTATCTGACGGAGTTCAGTCATTCAGTTAACACTGCACAGTGGACGGAATGGCGGCGACACCTGAAGATGTAGATGTAAGTGATATTGATGATATGATGGGGGCTGTGTGTTTGACATTGTTATAGCAATTTAATCTGAAATTTGTTGAGAATAAACTCATTAAATATTGAAAATAAAGTCGTTGTATTTCAAGTTTTTTTCTCAATATTTAATGAGTTTTTTCTCGAAACACAGCGACTTTATTCTCAATATTTAATGAGTTTATTCTCAACAAATTTCAGATTAAATTGCTATAACACTGTCAAACACACAGCCCCCATCATATCATCAATATCACATAGTTAATACGTCGCTGTATTAACTATACGTCGTATCATGGCTCCATTCATGCTGTCTTTGGTCAACCTACTCCGAGTTGATTGAACCAACTCGAATCAGCCGTTGTGAAACTGAAAACTCAGAGTTTCCCATCTCAGGATAAATCAACTCAGAGCTCAGACTCAGAGTTTGTTGAACCTCCTTCCTGAAACGGACCCCTGTAGATTTGGGGAACCAAACTGTTTTGAATTCTAATCAAATGTACTGTAGTGCAAGATCAGAGAAAAGTATAAAGAACCCATTATATTGCTTATTTTCTGTACTGTGTTACTTTGCTCGGGTCTTTGATAAACCAAATGTAAAGTTAGGAACACAACATGTCACCTCTGGTCAGACTGACATGACTGGTGTCATTTTCTTTAGTCTGTGGCCAACAGGTGAATTAGATATTCAGCCTAGTGTCAGTGAAAGTGTCGACAGATGAAAGCATCAAGCATGCATTTTACTTTGCTCAGCCAGTAAATTGTTTGTACGGGGCGCAGGAGTTTTCTAGCCATCACCCCCTGTTAGCATCCCATTGACTGCCATTCATTTTGGCGTCACGTTGACATCCAATAACTTTACATCTGAAGCATTTAAAGACTTAATTTGTCCGTTGTTTATTTCTAAAGAAACACGACAATGTATAAAAGGCTCCGTTACCTTACCACGCGACTTACTGTCGCATAGTAGAGGAATTACCGTACAGTACAGGAGAAGCTCGCAGGCAGTTTGGACTTACATTAGCTGTTTAGTTTAATTACTAATGTTAACTAGCATTTTAGTTAGCAATAATTAGCCTGTGCCTATGTTATCTCCTTACATATACCTACGCTCTCCGTCTCTGATAGATTGGGAATGATTGAGATTTCTCTTGGCACAGCTACCAGAAGACTTATAACGTTCAGACACGTTGCTCACGTCACATCTACGTCGGCAAGCTCAGTTTGCAGTTGTGCAGTAACGCTCAGCTATCACCGGAAAGGTTCTTCTAATAGACTTCACTTGTCTCCGTCCAGAGCAACGGGATCTGTTGGTCCATTTCTTATGTCTATGGCTGCTGCTAACGGGTATCGTAGCTTTCCGGCCCCCGCAAGTTTGAAGAATGAAACACGGAGGACCACATGTATTCAAATTTCAGGAACAGGAGTCTTCTTCTTCGCCCAGAATAAGAAAACGGATATTGAAAAGAGCAAGAGACTGGCGTTGGAGCTGCTTTGGGCGCACACACCAAATCCCAACTAGTTAATTATCCTCCGGACCGCTGCAGTCTGTTTTTTTTTTTTCTCTGTCTGTCGGGTGGCGCGCGTGCCCGCTCATGGTGTGAAGATTGCGTCCGCGCCACTCTCTGACATGCACTCCAACAAGACGGCCTTTTGAAGCGTGGCGGCTACCGTAGCTGCAATACGTACTTTCAACTGCGTGGCGAGAGAGAGTTGATTGCGATATATGATCTCAACACTAGATGGGAGTAATTCTTACACACTGGGGCTTTAAATAAAAATCAACACATTTCAAAAGAAAAAAAATTCAGTCCCCTGCTCCATGTACTATCCACCAATCACAGCGTCTCTCAGTGTGACCGACACACACACACACACGTACACACGTACGTGCATGTGCATTAGGTAAATGGAGTGAGACTAAAATGGACAGATTTGTTATTTAAAAAGCAAAACCTAATGATGCAAGTTTATCGACATCCACCACCAGTGCAGAGAGTTCCACCATTGATTCTTAATTTCCCATGAAGCTGATCGTGGTTACGTGTCAGTTAAACTTCTCATCTCCAATCCGATCTGGAGCCTATTTGTGAGAAGTGGTGCTGTCCTGAGTTGAAAGATAGCCTACTTTACGGCTTTATTATTGAGTTAATAGGCCTGTGTTTGTGTCAGCTGCTGTCCATTTCCTAAGGTTCTGAAATGCAAACATTTTTGACTACTTCTTTATTTTATTTATTTTTTTAAGGCCGTGCGCCCATGAGCACCCATGGAGGAAGATTCGGGGGTATGATTCCTGATAATACAGGACCAGACGGCAGCATTACCAAAGCCCTAGCAGGATTAGAGTCCCTGTCCAGAGAAATGGCTCAAAATTCTGGCATCAACAATCCCTTTGGTAAGTATCAAGCCTTAATGACATCACTGTTTATATCAGTTGCCACTTTTGATTCAGTTCTGGTTTGTTGTGGGTGCTGCTCCATCCCTTGTCTTTCGGTTTTTGTTTTATATATATATATATATATATATATATATATATATATATAATTATCCTAGGCTATTTATTTCAGATAATCTTCATGTGTTGCAGCTGTATATTTTCAAACTGAGAAGTAAACCAGCTGTCTTTGTATTTTATTTTAATTACAATCTGTTTTCATATAAGAGCTTGTGAAAAGTGGCTTTGATTTAAAACTGAACATTTTGTGATTTATGATTTTTAGTCCTGGACTAGTGTAAGATCTGATAAGTGTGTGTTTGTGTGTCTGGGGGGGGGGGCCAGTTTGGAGGATTTTGACGCTAGGCTAAGCTGGTTTAGCCAAGGCTAAAGAGGAAGAAGGCCAAATTACAGGTGTTGGCCATCTGAGGGGCAGAGGACAGCAGGGGGGGGGGGCTGAGCCATGAAATGTGAGGTCTCAGTTCAGGGAAGCACTTTGAAACAGTAGCACTTTCTATTTTGAAATGTTTTACTTAAAATGTTTTAGTTTGGCAACTTAGTGAAGCAGTTCAAACTTTTTTTTTGTTAATATTGTTATTTTTATATGCAGTATGATTGTGCTTCAACTAAAAAGTATTTACCTACACCTTATTGTTGTTTAAAATCATTTACATAATATAAATGAATGTATATGGAGCGTGATAAAAAGGTAACCTTGAAATTGTGGCGTTAACGGCGCCGCGAGGAAAAATTTGGGTGCACCTAAATTGTGTGCTGGTGCACCTACATAAAAAAGTTAGGCGCACCAGTGCAACCAAGGCAAAAAGTTAGTGTGGAGCCCTGCCTTCTCATCTCCGTGCGTGTCGTAACTCTGTCTGACGGCTCCACTGTTAGCTTAGCCTAGCACAGATCCTGGAGGTCCAGTTTATATACAGACAGTACAGTTAGAAGATGGCTGTGTCTCATGTGACGTTGTTATTTGTACATGCTGTGACTATACAAATCACAACATGTAAATAGGAACATGTTGCTGTTATTTTGTCACTTATTCGGAGCAGTAGGCTAGTTGGAGCCGGTTACCTCCAGGATCTGTGCTAGGCTAAGCTAACGGTGGAGCCGTCAGACAGTTACAACACGCACGGAGATGAGAAGGGTATGTATGGACTTGTCTAACTGTCGGGGTTATGGTGAATAAGCTAATGTCCTAATAAGTCGGCGTGTTCCTTTAAGTCCAATTTTGTGTGTGTGAGTGATCTAAAGTTACATTCTGAGTTTTACAATGCCTTTTTTTGTCTTCTGTTTCAGGGTCTCCAAATGTTGGATTGATTGTTGGTTTGGTTTGCCTCGCTCTCTTCATTGGTGTTGGTGTTGGTGTTCTTCTCGCTGTGCTTGCGTTCAAGGGTTACATCCCACGGAAACGTAATGAAGGTAAGTTTAAATCATGTTTTGTATAACATACATGATAAGCAGACACAATAGGTTCTTTATATGTATCTCGTGTTTAGAGCCTTTGCAGTTTGATCTGCTCAGTCATTGAGCATTCTGGTGGTATTTACACCGCAGTAGGATCAAGTCAGTTGGGGTTTTCTTGAATATAACATATTTTTTTTCCTTCCAGCAGAATCACCAGCAGAAGAGACAGGAGTTGCATGCCCTCTCAGAGACCTTTAGAACAGTGACCTGATCCATAAACGTAACTTAGCTTTACAGCTGCTGTTCAAAGTATTTCTCATGTTACTGAAACCAGTGTTGTTGTACTCTCTTGTGTTGATGTTTGTTTTTGCACTGCTTGCTCTCATATCCCCATCTGTCTGGAGCTCTGTTCCCCTATGTTGCCTGGAAATGGCAGCCGCTGGTATACAAGACAATTATTTTACCAATATGTAGGATACTGCTACACACATTCCTGCTCTTATGTTGTGTCCTTTTCTTATTCATTAGTCTCACATTACCAGACCTATCTCCGCAATATGTGTCCAACTCAGTTGTCAAAGCAGTGCCAATAAAATGGTTTAATTTCCTATAAATTCTTCACAATAGAAGTCCCCCTGCTATTTTGTCTTTTAAATGGGTTTTTATTAGCAGCAAGGCCACAACTCGTATAAGCGTAAATTAAGCGTAAAATACAGCAGATATAATATAGAAACTAAACTTCAAACCACAGATTGAACAATCGTACTAACAGCTGAACACACTAGTAGACTTCTAAAAAAAAAACATCTTTCTCTCCTGAAAGGCCCCCAAGGAGTCGATTCTTACTGTATGTCGGCACACAGTGTTTGCAGCGCTTTTTCATTAATCATCTTGCATTTCAAATGTATGATTTATGTGAGAGTACCTGGCATTTATAAACACACACAACCAGCCTATATGCAAACGGAAATTATGCATGTGTGTTTGCATATGGAGCAGGGGAAGAGATACAATCACATGTGGTCACTCAGGACACACACACACACCCTCACACCCCCTCCCTCCCTCCATCCGTCCACTTGTGATCCGATAACTCAGATCGGGGTTGGAGTCAGGCAGACGGTAGAAAGGTGAAAGTGAGCTTTTTGTGGTGGCATGTAGCTCATTCTGCTTTCATATGGAAACATTACCGTGACCACAATGATAATGACTCCCCCACCCACATGTCCCAAGGGTCCTTGAGTGAGAATGGATGAATGAGGGACGGATAAACTGCTATAAGAATATTATCCTGCTGCTTGTAGTTGAAGCCTGCTGTCACGCAGTAAAAGAAATGTGAATAATTTTGAAGCTAAAGTAAAATACAATGTGCCTTATTTTTTAGTATTCTGATATTGTTTTTATGTTGACATTTGGGACAAGAATGCACTGCTTGTTTTAATTTCTTAAGGTGCTAGACCAGAGTGTGTCAGGTACAGTTATACACTAAACTATACACTGAGTGTCCAGTTTATTAGGTACAACTAAGGAAGTCCATGCAACGGCTCTGAAGTGAATCCTCCTTGATGAAGATCATAATGTTTAGTTTTAAATATGTGATGATTCAACTATGGTCACTTAAAGGCTGTGGTGCTGTATTGCCATATACTGACTTATGTTATGTTGCCCACCCCATTTATATGAATAAGGGCTAAAGAACAGAAACACCCTTTAAACTGTTTCAACACAAACTAAACTAAAAGTTTATTTTTTTTGGGTACACAATTTTAGTTCTGTGTACCTAATAAACTGGTTGCAAAGTGTTTTACTGTTGACTGAAATGAATATGATTCATGTATGTTCATGTTGTTCACTGATGTTACACAAGTGCAGAGTGTTGTGTAATTCCAGGCAGCTCTTTTGTACCCAAACGTTTGAAAAATGTCAAACCTGTTGTGGATGTTTGATTTGTTTAATCTTTGGTAAAAGAAACTAAAGTTATTTTGCTGTATTGGCTGGAATACAAGATGATCCATCTTTTGCAAGAGTTGTTTTTAATAAAGATGTTTGGATGATAAACACTGAATGAAACAAGGTAGCAGATAAACCATATTTAAAACAAAGCTTTTATAACAGCTTAATGAAGGGGTATTCTAGCTGCCAAATAATCACACCATTGTTTTCATTCAATAATATATATATATATATATATATATATATATATATATATATATATATATTAGGGCTGTCAAATGATTAAAATTTTTAATCAAATTAATCAGAATTTTCAGTGGATTAATCATGATTAATCACTATTTGCAATTACACCTGAATCCTAACCATTTTTTTTCTGAAATGCATACCAAAAGATACTAGTGCTGTCAAGCAATTAAAATATTTAATCGCATTAATGTCATAGTTAACTCGCTATTAATCGCAATTAATCGCACATTTTTATCTATTCTAAATGTCCCTCGATTTCTTTTTGTCCCATTATATTTTCTCATTTTAATTCTCTTATCAGCATGGAAAAGTAGATTGGCTTGCTTTGTGACTGTTTTTTTATTGAAAACAACATTGTCATATACGTTATGTTCAATTTTACACTAACATTCACACTTTGAGCTAATAATCTGTCACATAATGTAACGCTGTTACCTCGATGTTCCATTGCAGGTAGTACTGCAGATAGTCCTGCAGATAGTACTACAGGTAGTACTGCCTCATTTGTTTCTCTCACTGACTGTAGAGTCACTACTCGCTCGCTCTGAAGATAATCGCCGTCACGAGCCTACAAGCTACGCGGCTAGCAAGCTAAAACCGGCCGAGGCTTGTGTCTGTTTTGTTTGCGGTCTGCGAAATTACAAGACCCGCCCTTCAATCACTACTATTGGCCAGGCGTCGAAGGTAACGTAACTCCATTTGTTCAGGTCCTATCCCCTGACCAATCCACTATCCTCACCACTCGCGGTGAAATGCCTAAACCAAACCAATCAGCTGCTTCGTAGGGCGGGACATGGCGTGGCCATAGACAGTTAAAGAAGTGGACTAACAGATCCCGTTGCTCTCTCTATGTGTTACTCGTGCGTTAAAAAAATTATCGGCATTAAAATGGGTTTGCGTTAACGCCGTTAATAACGCGTTAAACTGACAGCCCTAATATATATATATATATAATATAGGTTATATTTGTCATGTATGTCTATAAGCTATAGCCTACATAATGAATATTGTTATTATAAATTGTTTGATTTTGATTAGGCTATTATAAAATTGTATAATAAAGGTTTATAAAGTCACCAGACTTTGCATAAAGGTCCAATGACAAACTTCCTCAAATTGCTTTGTGGGACATTATGAAGTCCATCACTGTCATTTAGGCTCAATTAAAAACAACATTGTTCCACTGCGTCTACTAACAACAAGTTACTGCAAATTCTCGCTCAATAAATCTCCAGTGTTCATAAAAACTGATGTCATAGATGTAGTGAGTCTTTAAACATCAATTTGTCACTTATGGAGCAATCCATCTTTGTAAGAATAAGTTACAGTCATCTCTATGTTGCCTAGATGACACAAAATCTCAGAATTTTATTGGGCTAGTAAATAATAGTTTGAAATCTGCTGTTACCCTGGTGATTGCCTGAGTCCTAGTGTGACATGTGTCTATGGTTTCTCACTTGACATGTAGCTCAACAAGATCATGATCACTTGCCCTTTGTATCTGAGGTTGTGGGTTAATACTGTGAATAATCGTGGTCCAGACAGTTCTGGTGGTCCCTTCTGTGTTTCTCATTTTGTATTCATGCTCTTCCTCCTCCTGCTTATTCTTTCTCAAAATGCCCGGACTGACTTACTGCTACGCAGCAGGTATAGCCTACTTCCTGTTTTAGTCTTGTGATAGGCAGAAGGTAGAATTCAAGGGCGTAACTTTGGGTTCAACATTGGGGGGGGGGTTTGCCTTTTCTGCATCAAGTTATGGTGCAAATGTCTTTATTTATGTAAAGGAACTTTAACTTCAATGCAAAGCACCTCACGACTGCTGATCAGTAGTTAATGATCTGTCGTTACGCCGAATCATGACATCTGGCTGGGAAAAAGAAAAAACTTCTCAGACGCTCGGGAATTGCTGCAAATGAAATGATAATTTCGGCCTGTTCTCGCACAGTGTAGGGAAACCTATATTAATAATACCTTCAAAACGCCAGGCATTATGGCACTCGGGACAGCTTCGATTTACCCGGCCTATCAGAACTATATATTATATCCAAACAAGCCTTATAAAAATAAAGTTGAATATTATATATAATATTTATAAAAAACACTTAGCTGTCTGCCATTTCCCTCAGGAAACAGCCGATTGCCCCCAGAGTGGCGAGGACCTGTATTTGGACCAGGATGGCACGGTTCCGGCGCGTTGCCCTCTCTACTGGACCCAATTCAGTACAGAGATCCAAGAGCTCAGCTTTAGGGAATCTAAGTCTCTTTTTCTCCAGCATGCATCATGTAGCATTAGGCTACACGATCACAATCTGTGATTGTTAACACCTTGCCAAAATCACAGCATCAACTAGTGGGATCCCCCACTCCGAGATACAGTTTGATGACGAAAGAAAGTCTAATAGGCAAACGCACTTTTCTTCATGCAGGTTTAGTCACAAACAGTATTAAAGTTCGTCCTGATAACGAGGACGTTAAGTGTAACGATTGCGAGAGCTTAACGGCTGTATTTCCAGACTTTGACATTTGATGACGTATGCACAGTATTAAAGACATATATTTAGTTATTTATACTGTGTTCTGTAGTTATCTAATGGTAGAGTATTTGATGCTATCCTGTATTCCATGCAGTCGGGCCATCTCCTCCTCCTGCGCTCCGTAGTGGACAATGTGACGGTGAGACAGCGCTGATTAAATATTAAGAACACATTTTTATTTGAGTTGGAGGTGTTTATGGAACAGTTATCCCTCAGTACAATCCCAAATAACACTGCTGGATTTAATCTTCACGGTAACGTGGATGATATGGAAAAATCTGCGTGAGGCATCAATACTTGAAAATATTATGAGTAATCGTTATTCCCATTTACTTTCTGCAGTGTGACTTCAGTTCACCACCTCACCATATGTGTCGCCAATTCCCATTGTCTCCAAAGTGTGCGTACGCATGGTTCAGAGTTTGCGTGGAGGACCGCACATTCTCACGCCAAGTTTGTTTTTTATAAATCACAACCTTTGCGTGGGAAGTGGCGTAAGCACATCTTTAGCCCCGTTTTGTGCAAACGCCACGTTTATAAATGAGGCCCCTGGATATCTGTATGTTTGGACATGTTATTGCCTATTGGTCATAAGCTAAATTTAAAAACACTAAAATCAATTGCAAAGTAGCAGTCGATTGCACTGCAGATTTGTCCCATGTGTATTCTACATCATTGTGCATCCTCAAAATAAAGTTTCTACAAATTTCTTCTGAGAAACGAAGTTGCAGGGATTAATAATACCAAATAGCTAGATAGATAGATAGATAGATAGATAGATAGATAGATAGATAGATAGATAGATAGATAGATAGATAGATAGATAGATAGATAGATAGATAGATAGATAGATAGATAGATAGATAGATAGATAGATAGATAGATAGATAGATAGATAGATAGATTTTTAGAGCATAGAATACTAAGCTATTAAAATAATTGTTGGTATGATATTATAAATCATGTTTTAATGTTGGACAGTGACTCCTTAGGATGAACTCTATCTGTGGATGACTACCTTAGTAGCCAGTAAGCCTATCATCAATGTGTTTTTTTCACAATTAGGATGATTTATATTTGCTAATAACTTGTTGGATTCATGTTAGGACATTTTAATTTTTGAAAGAACTTTCAAAAGTTGCAAAGAAACAAGTTAGACAGTGTGAGGGAGTTTCTTTGCAACTTTTGACTTACGTATCCCCATAGATATACAACTTTTTATATCTATGCTTATCCCTCTCTGACGCACCTGTCTCATGTTCAAAGTAAACTTTCAAAAGATTTACAATAACGTGGTGACCCCTGCAGTAACTCTGAGGACCCCCTAGGGGCCCCAGACCCCCAGTTGAAGATCTCTGCTCTAAGATGCACAGTTCCCTCCAGTCCGTTCCACTGACATCCCTGGACATACATAACCTACAAATAAAACATATAACAATCCCTGCTGGGGAGCTACATTTCAGGATGATATGGCAGAAGGCACAAAACTCTGCAAGTTAGTAAATGATGAATGATAAAAAAAAATATGCAGAACTAATTAAGGTAAAGGATAAATTAGACTACTGACTAAACTGCTTGTAAAACTGCTATTGTGTAATAATTGTGGTGACACGTTACTAAATAAATGTTTTTTTATGTTCCAGGGTCAGTGGTTACCTACGTGGACGAAGGAAGTGATGTCACGTTACCCTGTTCCCTCAGCACCAAAGAGAACATTGAGTTAAACCTGTTTGACTGGAGGAAAGATGATCAGAAGGACGTGTTCACGTATGATCGAGGCCTTCATTACAATAGCGGCCGTTCAGGTCAGAGTGAGCAGTTCAAAGGTCGAGTCTTTCATTTTCCAGATGAACTGAAGAACGGCAACGCCTCCATAATGATCAGATATGTGAAGGTGGCTGACAGTGGAGACTACACCTGTGATTTTCCACTTCAGCAGAAAAGAGACAAAATCCACATTAAGCTTGTTGTTGGTGAGTACATCTTAAAACAGTTAAAGACATGACCGCCCATTTAGTGACCTGAGCCCCGTCCCCACCTTGTTGTCTGGCTGCTGCAGGTCGCAAGCTGCAACTAGGCCTACATTTGAATTTGGAAATTGGAAATTATTTTATTTTGAAACAGGGACAATGCACAAATAAACATTAAACTTGTTGAAACAAGAGAATATGTTTTGGGCCAGGTTGTAGCAGCAATTGCTAATTTTCACCTGTAGTCCCTGGGCAGGTATGACAGATTTTTTACTATTGTTTAAAAATAAAATAAAATAAATAAATAAAAAAAAAAAAAATACAACAAACTGATTACCAGCAGCGGCTGGTAATTACCGTTCACATGCTGCAGTGGTTAATCAAACAAGGCTGATTTGTGTGATTAAGGGTGCTTTCTCTCTGTTTCTCTGTTTTTCCTCCAATTAAAATATGCTTATATCCTGTATGAAAGAAAAAAGGAGAGAAAGGGGGAGCAAAACATGGCAGTGTTACATATCTAATCCTGTAGTTGTACTTTATAAGTGATTAATTGTACTGTGTTTACAGTTGCATCTCCGGAGCCATACGTCACTCTACAGTCTTTGGTCACAGCACAGTCTATGGTCCCACCGCTTGGTGATAAAAAAGATGGGGTGCTGCTGCAGTGTGAAGTTCGAGGTGCTTCTCCAAAGCCTAGAGTAGAGTGGCGGGACAGTGCTGGAAACATCCTTCCTGCTGAGGAGACACTGGTCTCAGAAAGAGGAGGCCACTTCTACATCATCCTCCAAACTACTGTGACCAAGACCAACCACTATCGCTGTGTTGTCACACAAGAGGAAATAAACCACAAGACCGATGCGGAGACTTATGTGCCTGTCTGTGGTAAGATTCCTCCGTGAGCTGTTCATGTGTTTTAGCAGCACGTTTTACTTTTGTTTGTTTAGACTAATCATCTGAACATGATATGTTACATTCTGAGTGTTACATTAACTTTTTGTGATGTGTTTCAGACATCAACAAGACCATTAGGAGCAGGATAATAGCACATGTACTAAATGGTATACTAGCATTCATGACGGTAGCTGCATGCACAGTTGTACTGATATGCACAGTTGTACACCTTAAAATAACTAAAGGTAAGTTTAAATTATATTGTACAACATATCCGTCCAGTCTTGACAGTTGTTTGTCTTCTCAGATATGAAGCATTCTGTTGGTATTTAGATTTATGCAAAATCCACTGAGAATACATTATATATAAGGCCTCTGCTTCTAATAAAGAATACATACAAAAAGTAATATAGCAAAGTTATGACTGTATGTAGGAAAGAGTCCTAAAACCCAGAAGTGAGTTAGCATTTTTGCACTTTCAGTTCCCTTGTCTCTAAACCAATGGTTCTTTGAATGGCTTGTTGGTTAGCACAAGCTCAAGAGATTTTCACGTTTTGTAATGTTCAGACCGGTTCTGGTCCTGTTTATTATTGAAGCAAATTATACTATACATCTTTTGATGCATGTCACAGAATTTGGTGCAGTGTAACCAGGGCGAGACATGAGTTACCAAGTGATCAATTCAATTTCATTATCAATTCCAAACTGAGCGTTAAGTCTTTTCAAGCTGAAAAAAATTATATTTTTTAAATAGTGTGTGAGGGTCAAATATTATTTTGTGTTATTTCCAACAGGTTCAAAGCCACTGATTGAGGATGCAGATGGCTCAGACGCAGCAGCCCCCCCCCCGAATCCGTCGTCTGACAAGCAGCTCTGAAGTACAGTATACTGGTGACAGTTTAATACCCTTAACTGTCACCAGTATACTGTACTTCATCTGCAGTTTTGTAAGTTTTAGGGTTTGTCTAAATATTTGGATTTTTTTGAACAGGTAAACTACTTTTCCAACTTTGCTATCAGCTGATGGAAAGCACAGCGCACCACCCTACTCAGTTTCTATTTCAATAAAAATGGAGCAATCAGTCTTTGTAAGAGTAAATTGTAGAAATCTCTATGTTTAGAGGAAGTACACAAATTCTCAGAATTTTGTTTTGATAACTGATTTTTTGGCATTAGTTTGGAATCTGTCTTTACAAGCAACTCTAACAGTGATAGTGTGAAGTGTGAGGCTGTGCGTGGTAGCTCACTGAGTCTGACCATTTAGCTCAACAAGATCCTTGATGTCAGAGGTTGTGACTTTGACCCCTGGTGATGCAGAACAAACATGCCAATGCATTCTCAGGAATTGGGTTGTGTGGATACGAGACTTAAAGCCCCAGTGTGTAAGAATTTCTCCCATCTAGCGGTGAAATTGTATATGACAACTGAATATTACTTTCTAGCTGCCCCCTACATTCCGAGTGCTATCGTTATTCTGTATATTGTACCAGATTAACAGTGTAAGGCAATGTTTACAGTGTAGGAGAGAAGCTACGGAGGTTTGTGTTTTTAATATATTTCTCTGAGCAGCATGAACAATGTCAATGAAACTGAAATGATCTCTTAGTGTCTCCATCGTTTCCACGGAGATGTTCTAGTAGCTAGTCTGTGTTACAAGTTGTCTGCCAGGGAAATCACGGCACATATGGTTACGTTTATGTTACAAGGTAGACAATCCTTTTTCATCATTGACGCGAGGAAAAGTATCCTAGACGTCGTTCTAGCGTTATGCACAACCATGCTATAGTTAGCCAAGCAAGTAGACACTATAAAACTTTTACACAAATAGGCAGAATTACCTGTTGAGAAGAAAGCAGCAACTTCTGTTTTCTTCTTTCTTTCCATTTTGGAAAAGCCACAACAATATTAACTTTGGTCGCGTTGCTTTGCCTGTCACGTTGTCATTTTAATTTCCTCTGCGATTCAGTTACATGTCCTCGATAATAGACGCAACAGGCTTTCAAATCTGACGGCGGTGAGTCACAAGTAATCTTCTCCCCCTCCCTCCCTGGCATACGTCACAGTCATAGACAGTTAAAGAAAACAGTCGGTCACAGTCAGTGCCACTGAGTGAAAAGCGTAAAATGCGGAGCTGTATGTCCCTTATGGGCTACCGTAGTTCAAGATGGCGCATGGCTATGGAGCGTCTACCCCAGTTCATGTAAGCGCAAATGTAACATTTCAAGCCAATAGGAATACTTGGAATTGATGGTGGTGGTCAATATTCATAAAAAAGGACAAGTTTGTGAAGGGCAATACAGATTTTGATAATGAACAACTACAAATGTTACACACTGGGGCTTTAAGTTTCAAGGTTTAATGATAACTATATTTTTCATTTGTCTTCTTCCTTATCAAAATGCCCAGGCCAGACTCACAGCTGCGCAGCAGCAATAATTTTTTTTTTTTTTTTTTTGCACTTTATATTTGTACTCTTGATTTATTTTCTGTACAAGTCACTTTAAACGTACAGTATGTAACTGTCTGACGCTTGGGGTCTCTCAACCAAAACAATGGATGGTGAACACGGACTTTGATGACGTTGGGAAGTTGCGTGGAATTATGGGAGTTGTAGTTTTTATTGTTAAACACCATTAGAATGCATCTGTTCACGGACGAGTTTACCCATTCAAGTTTATTCACGTACCGTTTAGTAACGTTTATTCATGTCATTCTAATAAAATAGTTGCAGTTTTCCCAACATAATTATTGATCTCCCTTCAATTCCTTTAATTCTGGAAAATCTATAGTGGCCTACTGTACACTATGTTTCTCTTTAGAGTTAAAAAGTGTGGTGTTTATGTTGACTGATCCTGCTGATGGATACTTCCCATCAGTCTTCAAATATTACTACTTTGTTGAATAAAACATGCCGACATTATTATTTGTGGTGTGACTGTTTGTTCAGTTCAAACTTTAAGAAATAAAAGTGATTTAACTTCTTGGTCAATTTCTTAGACAATCCCCTGGCCCCACCTGACCTGCAACACCTTCAAAAAGAGATTTTATAATGTTAATGGGACAAAGGTTAATGATAATTATAAAACATCTCCATTAGCTTTCAGGGAAGAGCAGAAGAAACATAAACAGATCATGTTTATGATCACATCTGATATATGGATGTATTAAGAGAACGGATATTACAGAAACAAGCAGGACCCCTCTAATTACTGCCTGTTTAGCCTACAGAAGGATCTTTATTGGGTAAATATGTTTGATTTATTGATTTTTCTTCCATTTCTTATACTTAATGTATATTTTTTCGCCGATGTCTACTTAATGTGTATTTGTGTTATTCTGATGTGTACATTTTTCTGTAGCACAGGAATTTCCCCAGTGTGGGATTAATAAAGTCTATCTTATCTTATTTTATCTTAATACGTCATCCATAGTAGAGTTTCATAAACCTGTTGTCCCAGTGCATTCTGGGAGCTTTCCACCTAACCTAACCATGGATGTATTATATAGACCCAACCAACCCATGTTGATGTATTAACAACCTGATACCCACCCAGGAGTATTTTCGAAGAGTACAGCTCAGATCACCGCTGACTAGGCCTGAGCTCTGTGTCAGGTGGTGGGTGAGCTAGCTGAAGTGAGCTGAGCGTGGGGGTTTGTTTTGTTCAAATAGCCTTCAACAAAATTTCATAGGGATTGTTAGAAGTAGGATAAACTAAGTGAAGAGAGTATTCTGCGGGAGTATCGGCCGACTGCCTGTATAGGTCCGGTATACGATACAATTGCAAGTATTCTCTATCATGGCAGACAATCAGGAAGATAGTTGTTGCAGTATGGATGATTTGGATAATGAAGAAGGAAATTTGCAGATAAGGAGGATAAATAAAGCAAAGCGGATTAGAGGAGTGAAAGAGAGTGAGGAAAAATGGAACGTTGGGAGGTTTGAAGAACCAGGGGTGAAGAGTTTGGAGCCATTAAAATTGACGAAAATAATTAAGAATCAGGTTGGCGAAGTTAAATATGCTAGGATTCTAAATGATGGCAATTTATTAATTGGATGTAACTCTGAAGAGCAGATTGGTAGAGCTTTAAAACTGCAAGCTGTGGGGAAAACAGTGGTGGTAAAGGTGGTGAAAGTGGGTGAACAAGGAAGTAAAGGAGTGATTTATGGGATTCCTTTAGTAGTTGAGATGAAGGAACTGGTTAAAAATTTGAAAGGAAAGTGTGATGCTGTTCAGAGTGCAAAGTGTTTAACCAGGGGGGTTGAGAAAAAAGAAACCGAGTCAATTTTGGTTCAGTTCAGCACAAAAGAGTTGCCTACAGAGCTATACTTTGGGTATATGAGATACATGGTAAGAGAGTTCATTCATAAGCCAATAAGATGCTACAAGTGTCAGAAGTTTGGCCATGTAGCTAAGTTGTGCAAAGGGACTAAAAGGTGTGCTAAGTGTGGTGGAGAACATGACTATGAGATATGTGGAGAGGGGGTAAGACCTAAATGCTGTAATTGTGGAGGGGGACACAGTGCAGCCTACTGGGGGTGTGAAGTAGTGAGAAGGGAGACTGAGATTCAGAGTGTGAAAAGAAAGGATAGAGTTCCTTATGCAGAAGCAGCCAAAAGAGTGGAGCAAACAAAGAGGGTTAATGAAGGAAATGATAGACAGGAAACTGCAGCAGGGAATGCATGGACACAGTGACAAGAACATGTCAGAGAAAAGGAGAAAGAGAAAAAGGAGTGGGGAGAAAAGAGGGACTTGGTTATCTTTATTGCAGGGGTAATTAATGCAACAGCTGAGGTTAGATCAAAAACTGAAAGGATTCAAATAATTGCAAAAGCAGCAATTCAGCACTTGGGCATGTTAGACTTAAAATGGGAAGAAATAAGGGACTGTCTTGCTGTACACTCTAGTCAGGAAGTAGGTAAAGGATGATCTTATTTATTATGATCATATTCCAATGGAATGCAAGGAGTCTGTTGGCAAATGGTCAAGATTTTAAACAGTGTATAGATAGGAGTGTAAAACCAGATGTAATGTGTATTCAGGAGACATGGCTAAAACCTAGATTTGATTTTGTTGTGTCTAATTATATTGTCATCAGACGAGACAGAGAGCAAGGAAGTGGTGGGGGTTGTGCTACCTTTGTAAGGAAGGGTGTACCCTATAGGGTGTTGGGTATTGGGAAGGAACAGGAGTATGTGGTAGTGGAAGTATGGGCAGATAAAAAGAAAATGGTAATAATACATTATTATAACCCTTGTAAACAGTTAGAATTAAATAAATTACAGGAAATAGAAGGTCAGGATAGAGAAAATGTTATATGCTGTGGAGATTTCAATGCCCCATAATTCACTGTGGGGAGGGGAAAAGACAGACAATAATGGACAGGTGATTGAGGAGGTAATGAATGAGAGGAACTTAGTTTGTTTGAATGATGGTAGAGGGACTAGGATTGATATTAGAACTGGTAAAGAATCAGTATTAGACCTCACAATTGTGTCTAGTAGAATAGCTCCAAAGTGTGAGTGGGAAGTGCAGGGAGACGGCACTATTGGAAGTGATCACTACCCAATTATATGTAAGCTGAACATTGACGTAAGGGTGAGTACAGAAAATAGTCATGGAAGGTGGATGTTCAAAAAAGCAGACTGGAAGAGATTTATGGAAACAAGTGATTTGTATATTAGAACAGTCCAAAAAACAAATGATGTTGAAAGAAATGAAATTGAGTTGCGACAGAGTATTTATATGGCTGCAATGGCTGCAATACCAAAAAGTTCAGGAAAATTAGTAAGAAAAGCTGTTCCATGGTGGAGTGTTGAATGTGAAGAGGTAGTTAGGGAAAGGAACAGAGCTTTTAGAAGATTAAAAAGAACTCATAACTTCCAACATTTGATTGAATAAAAGCAAGCACAGGCGGTAGTGAGAAGGTGTATAAGGCAAAGGAAAAGAACATACTGGAGGGATTATTGTAGCTCAATTGGAAGTACTACTAATATAAATGATGTATGGGGAATGATCAAGAAAATGGAAGGTAATAGAAGAGAGTGGAATTACCCAATCCTTTCAGATGGAGAACAGTTGGCTATATCAAACCTAGAGAAAGTAGAAATGATGGTGAACACACTGAGTAAGATACATAGTTCCAGTAATCTATCAGAAGAAGAGAGAAGGGGTAGGGAAGAAACAAGGAGTCAGTATGTTGAGGTTATTCAAAAGAAAGAAAAATTAATGGATAAATATAATGTTCCTTTCACACTGAGAGAGTTAAGAAATGCATTGGATACGTGTAAAAATTCAGCTCCTGGTAAAGATGAAATGTGTTATTGTATGTTAAGACATTTAAGTGATAAGGGAATTCAGAATGTTTTAAATATATTTAATAAAGTTTGGAAGGAAGGAAAGATTCCTGCAGGATGGAAGGAGGCAGTTATTGTCCCAATAAGAAAACCAGGGAAGGAGGCTAGTAATCCAGCAAATTATAGGCCAATAGCTTTAACATCTCACTTAGGTAAGTTAATGGAAAGGTTGGTGAATGGAAGGCTAATGTACTTTATTGAAGAAAGGGGGTTGATAGCTAGCTGTCAGAATGGTTTTAGAAAGGGGAGAAGTACTATTGATTCAATAATATGTCTTGAGGATGAAATAAGAAAAGCACAGATAAATAAAGAGACTGTTGTGGCAGTATTTTTAGATGTAGAAAAAGGATATGATATGCTATGAGTAGAGGGTCTTTTAATCAAGATTCATATTCTAGGAATTGGGGGAAATATGTTTAACTGGGTAATGGACTTTTTAAATAATAGAAGTATTCAGGTCAAAATAGGGAGAGAAACATCTAGAAGGTGTTTGGTAGAAAATAGGACACCACAAGGGAGTGTTATTAGTCCATTGGTGTTCAACATAATGTTTAATGATGTTTTTTCTAATGTTCAGCCAGGAATTGGAAAGTCACTATTTGCAGATGATGGTAACATATGGAAAAGGGGGAGAAATGTGAAGTATACCCTGAAGAAAGTCCAGGAAGCTTTAACCCTAGTGGAGGAGTGGGGAAGGAAATGGGGGTTTAGATTCTAGTGAGAAGACTAAGGTTATGTTTTTTACTAAGAAGAAAATAGATGAAAGTATAAAATTGGAGTTGTATGGAAGGAATTTGGAAACGGTTAAAAGTTTTAAATTTCTTGGGGTGTTTTTGGACACAAGACTTACATGGAGGGATCATGTTTCAAAAGTAGTAGACAAATGTAAAAGGGTTATGAATTTAATGATGTAGCTTCTTTGAAGCAAATTTATGTATATCTAATTAGAGCAAGAATTGAATATGGGTGTTTGGCTTATGGATCTGCAGCCAAGTCGGTATTAGATGGATTAGATATAGTCCAAGCTAAGGCATTGAGAAAATGTAGGAGGAGCTGTGCAATCTTCTCCAGTGTGTTCCTTGCAGGTAGAAACAGGAGAAATGCCACTCTGTTTGCAATGAAAGCAACTTCAGGCTAACTATTGGGTCAACTTGATGAGTCAAAGGTGTGACCACCCAGCTAAAATAACAATGCAGGCAAGCTGGGAGAGAGAGGTGACAAGATATCCAAGTTTTGGATGGACAGGGGAGACAGTGGCACAGGAAATGTCTATACATGATAAGAACTTTTGTCCAGGAGTACTGTGGCCAGCAGTTCCGTTATGGCAATTGGAGGTCCCAAAAACAGATTTAGAGATACTGGGGATTAAGTCAGAAAATCCTGAATCAGATTTGGTGCGTGAATTCCAGAGTCATATAATAGAAAGGTATCGGGAACACATATTCATTTTTACTGAGGATCAAAGGACCAAGAAACAGGTGCTACAGGAGCAGCTTTTGTGGTTCAGAGATGGAATGTCCAAGCATGTAGAAACCTAAAATTTCCTAAGCGTGTTCACAGTGGAATTATATGCAATCCTGATGGCAGTGTGATGGACTGAGCAGATTCAGAACCATAAAGTGTTGATATGTAGTGACTCTGTGTCAGCTATCAATAGTATAGGGTCATCAAAGAGTCGACAAGACCTTGTAGCTATATGATATTCTTCTGGCAATTAGAGATGTGAAAAGGAGAGGGGTAGAAATATCATTGGTATGGGTCCCAGCTCATGTAAGTATTGCAACAAATGAAAAGGTTGATAAGTTGGCAAAGGAAGCTGCTAAAAAGGAAACCATAGATGTCAACATACATCTATCCAAAGCGGAGGGTAAAAGTATTGTGTGGCAGGGGACAATTGGAAAATGGCAACAGCTCTGGGAGCAAGGAAACAAAGGGAGGCATTTGTTCTCAATTTCTAGTAGGGTAAATGACTCAGTTAATGGTTGTAAAAGAGGGGATTTTAGACGTAAGGAAGAGGTTATTATTTCTAGAATGAGGATTGGTCACACGTTGCTAAACAGCACTTTATTTATTTTAGGAAAACACCAGAGTGGCTTGTGTTTATGTCAGGAACCTGAGACAGTGAAACATGTTTTGATTTCTTGTAGAAAGTATGACCGCCAAAGACAAGATCTAATCAGAGAATTGCGAGAAATTGGATTGGAAGAAGTATCTCTGAAAAGTATCTTAGAAGTAGGATCAAGCGGGAGGGGAAAACGTTGTTTTCTCAAATTTCTTAAAGACACTGGACTGTATAACAGGATATAGTGTAGGCTACTAAGGTGCTAGATCAAAGATGGCAGCAATGCAACTTTTTTTGGATGCCGGCTGCCGTAAAACCTCAGAGAAGAAAGAGTATTTTCAAAGTATTTTTTTCCTTGGTTGTAACCATAGACAGTATATAAAGGTTGTAACCACTGTCACTGCGCAATGTGAGTCTCAACACGATCTGAGTCGCGTCGAGTTGCGCATGCTCAGATTTAAACAATTTACGGCATAACGACAATAACAGAAGATGGGAACAGCAATAATCGAAGATATAGAAGGTGGAAATCATTCCAAAAACGTTTTAGTTATCAAATGATATCTATAATTGTTTGATTGCTAACGTTAGCTCAAAACGCCATTCAAGTAACAGCCGTTGTTGTGTTTGATTGCCAACTTGTAGCCAGCAGTGAACCAACTTGGTCATGTAGCTCCATGTTCACTGACTTTTTTTATTTTTTATTAACTGACGTGAGGGATCATGCCGTGAACATGTGATGTGTTACGCTAAATAATACATTACTGCCATTTCCATCTTCCATATCTTCTATTATTCAGGGCTCTCAAGTGTCACGCATTGAGCGTGACAGTCACTCATTTCGGTCTTTTGTCACGCACTCCCGCCACACATTGTATTTCTCACGCAGAAAAACTATTTATATTATAATATATTCCCAGTAAGCACACATACGTCGCGGCGACGTATTGGCGATCTAATCAAAATACATCGGGGATACGTTGTATTTTGGTCGTTTGCTCACTGGCACGACGTCCCCGCAACGTCGCTGCGCTACGTCTCAACGACATATAGCCGCTCTCTCCGCGACGTATACATATATACATCGTTCTAACGTATGCCATACGTCGTAGAGATGCAGGCAATATACATCGTTCTAACGTATGCCATACGTCGTGGAGATGTAGGCTTATATACATCGTTCTAACGTATGCCATACGTCGTAGAGATGCAGGCTTATATACATCGTTCTAACGTATGTCATACGTCGTGGAGATGTAGGCTTATATACATCGTTCTAACGTATGCCATACGTCGTGGAGATGCAGGCTTATATACATCGTTCTAACGTATGCCATACGTCGTGGAGATGTAGGCTTATATACATCGTTCTAATGTATGCCATACGTCGTGGAGATGCAGGCTTATATACATCGTTCTAACGTATGCCATACGTCGTAGAGATGCAGGTAATATACATCGTTCTAACGTATGCCATACGTCGTAGAGATGCAGGTAATATACATCGTTCTAACGTATGCCATACGTCGTAGAGATGCAGGCAATATACATCGTTTCAACGTATTTCTTACAGATGCGGTCTCAGGCGCATCTTGACGATGTGCCTGAGACCGCATCAATTGATCCTACATTAATCCATTTAACAAAACTGGTCAGTATAGGTCACACGAATTACTTGAAATAGTATTACTAAATTACATGAATTGCTAAAAGATAGATAAATCATACACAATTACTTATAATACATTTTATTGATAAAGCGCGTTTCAGTGTACTTAAAGACAATTTACACAAGTTGACATTATTATAGAAAATAGCATACTAACACATTCAAAGTTATTCTGAAAATTAAAAAAAAAAAAACTTTTGATCATGTAGCTAGATTTTGAGATAATGATCATACTGTGGTCTATACTAATGGCTAATGTACAAAAACACTATTAAAAGCTAAAACCAGTGTTTTTATGTTCCCCCTCAAGGCAAAGAGCTGGGGCACGTTCAATATCAAAACGGCACGTTTCCTGGGAACGGTGTGCAACGGCTTGCGTTATGTTTTCATGTTTTCTCTCGTTTGGTGGGTGTGTCTCTCAATTATTGGCTGTGTTCCAGGTGATACTCAATCAGTAGAGAGTGTCTGTAGACTCGTGGTAATTAAAAGGCACTTGCACACACACAACAGGATGTCCAACTCACCGTTTCAGTTTAAAAAAACATCCCTTTGTTAGCCTTTCTCAATTTTTGGATGCCTATGGGATCATGATAATGTTATTTGAACCCAAAGACACGGAACAATTGAGCCAAGAATAACATTTATTTATTAAGAAAATTCATTATTTTTCTTAATCTGTAGGAGTCGCTGAAATATACAGTATTTCACCTTTTTTGACTACACACTCGTGAGCTGTGTATTACTGCTTCACAACAGCAGTGTGTACATGTTGGAGAACAAAAACTTATTGTCACACTAATGCTACTGAACAAATTCAAGTACTGCTCATCATATTGTCCACTGTCTATCATAATGTCAATTATTTCAGTAACCAAAAAAAAGGCCGTCTTTGCTACAGCCTCCACTCCAGTCCGTTGCCAGTCGGGGATCCTCAATGGCCCTCGGCTTCGGACTCAGGAAAGTAGGATTCCTCGGTGCTGCTGCTGTGGCAAGAACAAAAGATTTGGGTTATTATTCGAAGAAGTAACTTTTAATTCATGGAAGTTTTTTTTTTATTTTTTGTTTCTTCTCCCTTTGTTTTTAAGAAGTGGTTGAATAATAATTGTAACGTCAGTCTTTTTTTTGCAGATGTGAATAGAAGACCAGTTTCATTAAGTAGAATATGGCAAGCCAAATGTTAACATTGTTAAATTCGCTGCTAAATTTTCCTCAGAGGCTCCAACAATAAGGCCATTTGGTCAGTAGGTGTATTTTGAATACAAAATGGAACCTAAGTACAACTGCCAAAGGGTTAGACTATTTACTGTTGATAGATGGATATAATTTAATAATAGTTTATTACCTACCCATTTTGAAGTCTGTGTAGGTCTCCTTCTTTGGCTTTCTCTTTTCTGGAATCATCACCGCCTCTTCCTCTGAGCAGGGCAATTCAGCAGTGTTCGTCAAATCATAGTTTTCAAACTCTTTCCTGTTATCTGAAAGAGATTAATATACAGAGGTTATTAATAATTCAAGTAAAATGTAATAGTCTAGTTAGAGATAGAGAAAGTCTAAGAACCCTTGAACACACAGGGGGTTGAAAAATAGAGATACAAATAAGAATCATGAGTGGAACTGCACCTGCCCTAAATACTAGATAGATTTGCATTACAGGTGTGTAATTGAATCATGCAAAAAAAAAAAAAAAAAAAAAATATGACAATAACATACCTGACTCTCTTCACTTGCTGATCAGGCTTATACACACACGTATTCTTGTGGTATGATGACCTTCATCTCTGCATTGCCTTCTCTCACAACTCCTGCCCACGTTTTCTGATCTGCCACTATACATCACACCAACATAAAAAACAGACACACAATGTACACACAAGTACTTTTAGTATTGCAAACTACTGTTTTGCAATGAACACGGTGTATTCCGGACATTTTGTAGAAGATGGTGATATTCTTAGCAAAGGCCACTTTTTAATGAGGGATAACTAGTGAAACAAACACGCAAGTAAACAAAAAACAGTTTACCAAAGTCCTTGCTATAAACATGAAACGGATAGATACCAATAAAATTACTTGTGATATTGATAATTGTATTGATCTCAAAGTCAAATGTGATTCAATATGTCCATCGAACGTGTTTAGTCCCTGTTAAAGCCGATAATAAACCGCTAATGTCAGCTTTATGTAACGTTAGTTAGGCTTATGGTCAATTTAGCTTCAACAAAAAGTAAAACAAAGTTAAGTGACTGGACAGTAACTACATTAAGCTAACGCTAGCTTGCCAGGTACATTGTTTTTATTTAGCTAAGTAATCAACGTTAGTGATATATCAGTAAGAAATGAAAGATGAAATGAAATGAAAGTAAGAAATGACGGTAACAGGTGACGATGCTCTTCGGGGTGTTTTGAAGGCTAACGTTAGCCAACAAAAACGGCACCATCTAATAACTGATGTTTTATGACCGTTGACACTCCGAATCCCGTTTTCAAAATCAATTGTTAACCACATTTAATACCGAGTGTAAACGAACCACAGTCTTACTGTCCTAAAACTTATTTTACATAGTGTCATTTTGGTACTAAGCAGGGTAAAAATAAAACCTTATAATCACAATGTAATAAGTACGAACGTTAGCCTGCCATTAGACGGCCCCTGAACCTCTTCACCTTTTTTAAATATGCTTTAACTTAGTTGGTAGATTAGCTAGCTACATGCCGAATTTACCTTTACATTTTGATTCGATAACAAATCTTCAGCTTTATGTTCCCAGTTGAGGTTTCAGTTCCATTTAAGCCAAACAATAAAACTAACTGATATGAGCAAAGTATGAGGAGATCCGGCACTCATTAGCCGTTTCTCAATGTCAGTTAGTTACTGTTAGCTAGCTAACGTTAAGGAATATCGAGTAACGTTAACCTAACGTTACTGGCCTGTGTAACGTTAACGTTATGGTTAGCCAAATTACGGTAACATTAAATTATGGAACAACAGACAGTAAATTAACTTAGCTACCGCAACTGACACGGCTAGCTAACGTTATTCAGATTCAGTCAGATTAGTACATGTAGCTAGCTAGCTAGAGCACGGATATTTTAATTGTAAATGAATGTGAAAAAGGGCGGCTAGTGCGATGTTAGCCTGATCTAACGGCTCTAACGTTACTTTAAACCATGACATGGCATACTTTACTAACTAATATTGTTATTTGTCAGATGAACACCAACTTCCACATGCGAAAACATCGACATATTTGTATTAACGTTACGTTAAGATGAAATAGTGCTTACCGTGAGGTTTTGACAGCAGCACCGAAGCAGTCTCCATCCTATTGATTCCCACCCGTCGCAGACTGCCAATTTTTCCCTTCCTGTGGCGCGAATATGTTGCTGGGCAGAATTCAGATTCACTGTCCATCACATCAACAGTGTGTGTAGTAAAGACATCCAGACGCTCATTTAACGATGCTTCCAAATGACCCGCGAACAACTGAGAAACTTTTAATACATCGTTCCGACATAGTTAATACGTCGCTGCGATGTATATATTTCCATCATAATAAGACGTCCAGACGCTCAATAAACGACGCTTCCAAATGACCCGCAAACAACTGAGGAACTGTTAATACATCGTTCCGACATAGTTAATACGTCGCTGCGATGTATATATTTCCATCATAATACGATGTCCAGACGCTCAATAAACGATGCTTCCAAATGACCCGCGAACAACTGAGAAACTGTTAATACATCGTTCCGACATAGTTAATACGTCGCTGCGATGTATATATTTCCATCATAATACGATGTCCAGACGCTCAATAAACGATGCTTCCAAATGACCCGCGAACAACTGAGGAACTGTTAATACATCTCACCGACATAGTTAATACGTCGCTGCGATGTATATATTTCCATCATAATACGATGTCCAGACGCTCAATAAACGATGCTTTCAAATGACCCGCGAACAACTGAGGAACTGTTAATACATCTCACCGACATAGTTAATACGTCGCTGCGATGTATAGATTGCGATCATAATAAGACGTCCAGACTCTCAATAAACGATGCTTCATTATTCTTCTTTATGACCCGCGATCAATTGCAGACGAAGCGATCAATTACATACGTCGTGCCGACGTATGTGTGCTTACTGGGTAGTGATTAATCCACTGAAAATTCTGATTAATTTGATTACAAATTTTAATCATTTGACAGCCCTAATACGTATATATATATATATATATATATATATATATATATATATATATATATATATATATATATATATATATATATATATATATATATATGTATGTATATATGTGTGTGTGTGTATATATATCCATTTTGTGTGCAATCCATCTGCCGTTGGAGAGTAGTATTCTCTGCTGTGGGGATCGTTGTGGTAGTTTCCGACCGGCGGCCGTGCTTCTGCTTCCTGCCCGCCGTCCTCGCTTGCCGCGGGACAACAATCGACTAACAGACAGCTAGCAGCAGTCTTGGAGCAGCTGCTTCATCTGCCTGTTGCCCCTCTGTCTGTCTCGTTTTTTCCAACTCTTGTGAGGCCAGTTCTTCGTCTGTATACTCGGGTTCGAATAAATAAGGATGATCATCAAACTCAAAAGCCTCTTCCATGTGTTCAATATCTTCGATATTGTCCATAGTTATGTTACTCCAAGCTTCTTCCCTTGTGAACACCTCCGCTCTTCACGCTACACTGTACCCTCCTCCGACCTACACTGTTATTTATCTTGCTACAACTGAATTCACACGTGACTTCAGCACGAGACTGCCGCTAGCCGTTTTTTACTGAACAAGGCACAGGCATAATTCTGTAATTCTGCCCATTATGTAGTTACATAGTCAATAATATGCTCATAACCAGCGGGCGCTCTCGCGATTGTTGTCGGCCGCGGCAAGCGAGGACGGCTGGCAGGAATCAGAAGCACGGCCATCGGTTGGAAACTACCACAACGATCCCCACAGCAGAGAATACTACTCTTCAACGCCAGATGGATTGCACACAAAATGGATATATATCATATATATCCATATATATGCTACAAATACACACGGGACTGCTGCATGATGATTATTACCGAAGCCTGACTGAACACACTCACGTCATCCAAGAGGACAGCTAGCTAGCTAGCAGCTAACAGGGTAGGTGGATGTTGAAAACGCTTCTTGTTGTCTTGTTCATGTTACACAGACATTTTAATTGCATTTTGTGTCTGTTAAGATACACAAAGGCACTATTTCATTTAATGCCCCCATAACTGCCGTTTAGCTAAGTGGGCATTATAGCTGCAGCAGCTCCATGTAGGTAGCTGTTATTGCGCTAATTGTTTTTGCAATAGACAGGTCTCGTATAGTTATATTTAGCAAGATTAACGTAAAGAGTTCTCCTTTAACTTTTATGATTTTTCTGTTTCCCTCAGCTCCAACAAAAACCATCCTTACTCCATGAAGGCCAGCGGCCAACTAGGACGAGACACCTACAAGGAGCGCTTTGTTTGTTTCTACAGGTAAGACAGCTCAGGTGAACCATCACTCTCAAATTAAAGCTATTATGACTTGTTGTGATGTAAATATATGGGTTCAACATGCAGTTTGTGGTACATGTAGTGTAATGGGGACTCTTACTGGTTATGAAAATTAGTCACCGATATGGGGTGTCTAGTCAGGACACGGAAGGCAGGGTTATTCCTTGAAGGTTTTAATATATACTTTCAAATACAGATGCACAGGCACTATATCTTTAGACACGTTACAGTGTAAGTGTGGTTCTAAAGGAAACAGAAATAAACATCAATATTAGCTAACATAAATACAATTGAGGCTAATAACTCCCTAGTTACTTAAATATACAGTGCTCAACATATCCTGAAAATGGAAACTACAATAAGAATGCCATAAAGCTATACAATGGAGATAAAGGCTGTCACTTACTGTAAACTCGATAATAAATTGCGAATATTAACTTATCTATATAATATAACTGTAACTTACTTGTGGTCACTGACGCACACAAACACCAACTGAAACTTAACTGATAAACTGAAACTCAACTGACAGCCCTCTGCAAGCCAGGGCATGTTCAGTTTCAGTTTCATTTTATTTGAACAGGGACAGTGCACAAATTAACATTAACCTTGCAAAAAAACAAGAAGAGATGCATTGAGCCAGGTTATAGCACAAGTGCTATTTTCCGCCTGTAGTCCCTTGGCAGGGCAATAACACTATAAAACAAAAGTTCATGCATGTAAAATACAGAAACATACATATATATATATATATATATATATATATATATATATATATATACACAATTGTACATTACAGGCATACTTCATTTACAATAAAAACTCTCAACTGAACAATTTTTCCTCTTTGCAAGAACTAACCCCACCCCAGCCAAGATATTCGATAAAATGTCCTTACCTCCCCCAATACATTCACTCACAACACACACACACACACACACACACACACACACACACACACACACACACACACAATCCTCATAAATGTGTACAGTTTTGTTGTGATAGTAACCATTCTTTTGTCATACTCGAAAAAGTTAAAAAATGTGTACTTGTAATAAGGTGTGTGGGGAGAGAATTCCACTGAGTTATGGCAGCAAAAGTAAAAGATGATTTGCCAAAAGAGGTTTTGCGATTTGGGATATTGCACTCTCCTCTAGTAGGTGACCGAGTACTTCTTTTTTTTCTGATTTGAGCGTTATACATTTTTTTAGAGGAGGAGCGACAGCCTTATGAATGATTTTAAAAAGTAAGCAAACATTAGAATGCATTATCAAATTTTCTAAATTTAAAATATTGTACTTAGTAAGTATTTTACAGTGGTGATATTGAGTTGTTTTTTATCATGAATCTTAAGGGCTCTTTTATATAATGATTCAAGTGGTCTCAAGACTGTTTTACCTGCTTGAGACCAACTTGTCATGCAGTACAAAAAGTACTGCAATGTCTCAACATGTCGGAAAAAAGGGGGCGTGGCCTGAGCGAACACTCTGTACAGGCTCTGTCCATGCTCACAGCACTTAAGCCTTTTACACATGTAGCTTGCAAAATCAGAAATAGGTTAATGTAGCACCATAGACTGTAAAAAGAATGGACGTAGCAGCAGTGATGTCACTCATTGGTTTGTGGACTGCTGTTTTTAGAGTTTGGCATTTTGGCCAAAACAAGATTTACCGGCGGGTAAACGCAGACCTCCAGGTACTGCCGCCATTCATCTGCATGTACGGCCCGTACAGACAATCTGCAAACTTTTCCTTAAGTTGCCAGCTAATGCTAGTGGTAGCTAGCTAGCTTAATTGGCAGAACCCTGATCAAGAGATTTTTAGGTGACCAACATTTTCCAATTCACTTTGATGAAGTAAAAACACACAGTGAGAGGTCAAAGTTTGAGATGAAGTTTGACAACACCCAAAAGCAAGTTCAGGTCTATTTTAATGCCCACCGTGCCATGGTTAGCATTGCTAAGCCTCTGTCTTGATTGACAGGTCACTGTGTCGCCACGACCCTAAAGCATCACCTGCTTTATCGTCTTTTTTAAACGTACAATATGTAACTTTCTGCCGCTAGGGGTCTAACTTTTGATGACGTTGAGAAGTTGTATGGAATTATGGGAGTTGTAGTTTTTATTGTTAAACACCATTGCTGGTTAGAATACATTCAAGTTTATTCACGTTATATTTAGTAACGTTTATTCATGTCATTCTAATAACATAGCTGCATTTTCCCCAACATAATTACGTTTTTCTTGATTCGATCTGTATTGGTAGCTGACCAGTTAGCTAGTGAGCCAGCAAGCTAACATTAGCCAGCAGCTAAAACCACACTATCACAATATATTTCACATGTCAATGTCACCTTTTAGATGGTTTCAACACCGGGCGGACTGGGTTTGTTGTAACACTAGCTAGCTACTCAGCAAGGCCGAGAGACAGATGTGTGTTGTTAGCTCTCATCCCGAATTAAGTCTCTTTGCGCCGCAGTAGTGAGGCAGAGAGACCGGGGTGTGCTAGCTGGCTAAATTAGCATTAGATTAGTCGTCTATCTATAGGCTAAGGTTAATGTTACTGGTGAACTCATTTGTGGGTTAGCCAGTGCTGCTTTTAGCCGTGGTCAAAACAATCATACTACTAATAACTTTATGAGCGTGTTGAACAATGTTGTAACCCTGTAATGTTATCCACCAAGCATTAACGTTACTTGTCAACCAGCACATTGTAGTAATGTTAAGCTGGAAGATCTCTGCTGTGGGCTGCAACAACGAATCGATAAAATCGATAAAAATTGATTATTAAAAGAGTTGTCAACGAATTTCATTATCGATTCGTTGTGTCGCGCGATTATTACGCCAATCAATTAGTCGCAGAGATGTTTGAGTATAAAAAAATTGAGTTGAGCGTGGAGCAGACCAGAGCGGAGCGAGAGAGAGAAAAAAAGAGCAGAGCGGATGTAGAGGAAATACCATCGGAGAGACCCGTAACGTTGTTCTGAACTCATGGCGGCGGGAGAGAAATCAGTAGGCTATGACCTAATTCATCCAAGGCAGCAGCGGAGTGGGACCAAAAAATCTACCAGGAAATGTAATAGACTATAGGCCCGCTGTACGGGTTGAGCAGAGGCTGTTCGACCTGCGGGCAGCGGGCGGGCAGCGGGCGGGCACCGGGCGGGCAGACCAGGCCGCCAGATGATGTTGCTAAGAACTTGCAATGTACAGTATTGTCAGACCGGCCCTTGCGGCCTCGAAACACTACCGGCCTACCAGGAAAAGTCCTGACTCTCCTGATTGCCACTCCGCCTCTGATCCAAGGTGTGGGAGCATTTCACACTAAATAAATCGAAAAAGTGTGTTAATTGCAAGATAAGCAAAAGCGACATGGCATGACACATTCAGCACCGTAAACATGTTGGAGTCCTTGATGAGGAGGAAGGGAGTTCAACAGCAGGGTAAAGTCACTACACAATCCTACTTTAGTTCCGTTTTGAAGTGAGGAACGTAACGTCCCTCCAGTAGCTCTTCTGGTGCTGCTGTTTACTCGTTATCCAGCTAGCTAAGTTAGCGTTAGCTCGTTAATAACAGTAGTAAAGCAGAGCTGGTAGCCTATAGTTTGCAAGACTTTTTCACTCGCCTTTTTTGGCCCATTAATTTTTCAATCTGTTGTCATGTATATATTCTGTGCTTTGTCCCATATCAGTTATTGTTGACAAACACTGTATATTTGTGTGTGTTGTACTTTTTAATTTCATTTTAAAGTTATTGTATAGCACTTGGTCATCTTAAGCTGTGTTTAAATGTGGTGTGTCACTGCGCGATGTGAGTCTCAACACGATCTGAGTCGCGTCGATTTGCGCATGCTCAGATTTAAACAATTTACGGCATAACGACAACAACAGAAGATGGGAACAGCAATAATCGAAGATATAGAAGGTGGAAATCATTTCAAAAACGTTTTAGTTATCAAATGCTATCTATAATTGTTTGATTGCTAACGTTAGCTCAAAACGCCATTCAAGTAACAGCCGTTGTTGTGTTTGATTGCCAACTTGTAGCCAGCAGTGAACCAACTTGGTCATGTAGCTCCATGTTCACTGACTTTTTTTATTTTTTATTAACTGACGTGAGGGATCATGCCGTGAACATGTGATGTGTTACGCTAAATAATACATTACTGCCATTTCCATCTTCCATATTTTCTATTATTGCTGTTCCCATCTTCCGTTATTGTCGTTATGCCGTAAATTGTTTAAATCTGAGCATGCGCAACTCGACGCGACTCAGATCGCGTTGAGACTCAGATCGCGCAGTGACATGGTGTATAAATGAACTTAACTTGCACTTACTACAATGATGGTAATCAATGTGTCAGTGTGTGTGTGTGTGTGTGTGTGTGTGTGTGTGTGTGTGTGTGTGTGTGTGTGTGTGTGTGTGTGTGTGTGTGTGTGTGTGTGTGTGTGTGTGTGTGTGTATCTGCTCTTTGGGTTAGGCTACTTACCTTTACACAACTAGCAACTAAAACAACACGTATGTATTGAGTTGATATAAATGAATGTTTTTTTGTTTTTTTATCCGATTGTCCGATGTCCACTGTGGAGTCTGAGTCATTCAGAGATATCCTTGCATATCATATGGCAGGCTGCAATCTATTGAGTTCTGATAAATACACTATAGTGTTTTTATTCTTCAATCAGTTAACTTAATAGAAACATCTTTGATGTTAAAAATGTTATAGAACGTAATAGCATTATAGAACATAAAAAATAACGTCACAGTTACTTTGATGAGTAACTAATTACTTTTACAATGTTGAAACTGAATTACTAACTCAATTACTTTTTGGGATAAGTAATTTGTAACTGTAACTAATTACTTTTTTAAAGTAAGATGACCAACACTGCCTGGAAGTTTTGTCCCTTATTTTTACAGTCTAAGTGTAGCCTGCATACAAACACATCAATGTCTTATGTGTGTGTCTCAGAGAGGCTGACGTGACACTGGAAGATTGTTACCAGTATGAAGATAATCAAGTTGGAGATTCGGACGCCTTTGCCAGAGAGCCCTTCATCCTGCGCTTCAGCTGTCCATCTACAGGTATGTGTTACATACTGTATGTTTCTTTGAGTATTATGTACTTTTAGTCTTAATGTGTCTAAGTGTCTGTATACTGTACCGGTGTATTCCAGTGGTGAAAGACCTGGTTCTGATCCCAGTCCACACCAAACCAGACGACTCACGGAAGGAGCTGGACGAGCTGCATGATGTGGTCGATGCTATCAGGAAGAAGTGGGGAACTGATGTAGGTTGGAGTGCTTGACTCTGTTAGAAAGTGCCACATAAATGCAAATATGTGAGAATGTTGCCTTCCTAACTCTGAAATGTACTGCCTGACACAGAGGTCCTCTTATTCCAACTGTTACACAATTTATACGATATTTAAATCAAATTCAAAGTAGGTTTGAAAACCAATTTTAATGGACAACAGAACAATTTTTAGCTCCTGGTGTCATGAAGTGTTGCAGCAAACATTGTCTTCATGTCGATTTAGAAGTTATATTGGGTGAGTGAAATAATCAATAGGCCAGGATATTGTAATACACCATTGTTTGGTACAGAATTTACAATTAGTTATTGAACCGTAGTTCCTATGAGACAGAGGTGGTTTCTTTCTTTAATGTTCTGCTCTCTGACAGGTCAGGCTTTAATCAGTCTATGGCTGTTTTATATTAATGAATAATCACAGATATGTAAATGCTGCTCTGGGTCTGATGAAAAAAAGAAGACTGTTTAATTTGTCTTTAATGTCTTCCTGAATATCAATATCAAAATGTGTTATATTGAGCCTAAATTATTTGGATTTGGTAAACCACAGTCACATATCTACCTATCAGAGGTGGAATGTAACTAAGTACATGTACTCAAATACTGCAACTGCAGAATTTCCTCACCCAGAAATCGACCATCAATTGTGAGAGCAGCTCCTAACGACTCATATTTACGTTTCTTGTTAGCCGCCGACTGTCACTACCTGATGTGAGTTGAGTGCAGATGTGAGTTGTGCGTGCTCAGTTTACGGCATAACGCCAAGGGATCCAGATCCGGCAATGGTTTTAGCTATCTATGATTGTTTGATTGCTAACGTTAGCTCAAAAGTCCATTTTTATTGTATTGACATTACAGAAGTCTCTCGTTAGCAGGTTATTGTAGGCTACTTCAGCCTCTAATCTAGAACTGACATCAGGGACCATGCCGTGAAAATGTGATGTCTTATGCTAAATAAATTACTGCTATGTAATGTACCTATCTTATTATTCTGTGGCTAACAGCAAAACAGATCTGCGTGAAATCTAGAAATTTGGAAGGAGATTGAGCTGAGCTCCTGCAGTGCATGATTTAACCTCTGGTGGTGAGGTTGGCTAAAGATAACAAACTCAGAAGCAGACACAGGAGCAGAAGGACGATTTCGATGTTCTTTTAATATGAACACAAGGAAGTCAGGCAAGATACCCAGATACCCACCAACAGCAAAGTAAAAAAGATACAAAAAAAAAAATGTCATTGTCGCAAAGTGACACATGCGCAACTCACATCTGCACTCGTCTCACATCGGGTAGTGACACCGACCTCTCTTGGTCGTAGCATTATCGCGAGAGCAAACAAGGAAGTGACAAAGAATTGGAGCGCCAAATACGGCGTAAGGAGGCAGGTTTGGGTGGTGGTGGGTCAAACTAATACATGACTTTCACTCAGGAAACCAGGATACTTAATTTAAGCCAATCCTTCATGTTTTACTAACCCTAGCCAAAGATACTCTATGGTTGATTTCATTAATTTCCGCATTTCTAGCGGCGCCAATGGTATAAAGTGTCTTTCATTTCCTGTCTCCTAAATGGGCGTGACCTTGTTTGAAATGGTAGTGAACATCAATCATGTGGATGGATCGTAGACTGTAGGGACTGATAAACAGTTATATGTACTTCACTTTCGTAGTTTTATTTTCTGGAACATTATACTTCTACTTCACTACATCACGGAGCAAAGTATTGTACTTTTTACTTCACTACATGTATTTGACACTTTGATGAACTAGAAAATGAAAATGCTCTTAAATGTATTCATAACAGAATAATATAATAATATGTTCTATAACAATATAACACTTTGAAAGGCGCCGTTCTGCATAATGAGTACTTTTTTACTGTGGATACATTTTGCTGGTAATACTTTTTATACTTTTAATAAATAAGTAATGGGTTAAGTTTAGTTCTAAGCGTCTTTAGAACAACTTTATTGTTACAGCTTTGGATACCTACAGTATGATTAACGTGACGTTTTGGTTGTGCTGTTAATTCTTTTACAGAACATTATGATTTTGGGGGACTTTAATGCAGATGGCCGTTATCTCTCCAAGAAGAAGAAGGACAAGATCCGCATCTCCTCTGCTCCCTATCATTGGCTGATAGATGATGATGTCGACACGACCTCTAGTAATTGTAATGACAACACTTACGACAGGTAATGCACTTCTCAGTGCTACAGTCCTATCTAAGCTGATTTTTTTTTGCCTGTTTAATATTTTTAAAAGATTGTGATGCACTTCCTGCCAACAGGATCGTGGTGTACGGCCAGAGCATGCTGGACGCCATCGTCCCCGGCTCGGCCACGGCCTTCAACTTCCAGACAGAGTTCAAACTGACGGATAAAGAAGTGAGACTACTGTTCGTCTTCAACTAATGGACAGCTTACTGTATTTTAAAGGAGAACACTAATATTACTAAACTGTTTTTGGTTTCCCAGGCTCTGAGTATCAGCGACCACTACCCTGTGGAGGTGGAGCTGAAGACCAGTCAGAAACAGAAAGCACTGGGACAAAGGAAGACTGCTCAGAAGAAAGGTATTTTGATTTATTGACATCAGTGGCACATACTGTATATACTGTATTTATGCTTTAGAGTGGAACTCAAAGATCACAATCTTGAATTATTTGTTTTAGGGCATGTGGCGGTATTGGGGACATAGCATCTAGAGTGCGAGTGTGCGGGAGGATTTTAGATGGAGCGTGGAGCGCAGTTAAAAATGTTGGAGTGTCGCCACCCCCCCTGCTCCAAAATTTTCTCCGGTAGCACTCATACCATGAGTTTAAAGCATGCCCGAGTCCGTCTTTGTGTTACTGCAGCACAGTACTGTACATGCAAATGAACGGCGGCTCTGTGCCGAGTTTAGCACCACCCATTACGATTCTGATTGGTTTAAAGAAATGTCATTGAACCAGAGCATGTTTCCCTCCCATCCCCGAATGCTGTGTGGAGTAGCCAGACCCTCCTTCAGCGCGATCTGGAGGAGGGTCTGGCAAAGCGAGACTACTCCTGTCCATACTGGCTGCTAAGCAATTTCAATAAAAGTAATGGTAGACAACATCCACAGTTCTTTTTGTGCAAAAATGAATTCCAAAAAGTTAAGACGCTAAGAAGAAGCTAATTAATAGCTTCAGCAGAGTTACAGTCACAGTGTTTCTAGTTAGTGGGGCAGATAAGGGGAAAAATCGTTCACAAGTGGATACAAGCACCAAATTTGGTGTGGTTATCCCTCTGGGGCCAATAATTTAAAAAATAGCCACTTGATTTTTCAAAATGGCCACCATTTTCCAAGATGGCCGCCATTTGCATCCTATGTTTTTGACTATGGAGATGTCACATACATATCTATTTTGTGTTTTGAGAGTCTTTTTGTGGTATTTAGAGTAAATTATGTGAAAAAACATGCATGAAACGTGACATAATTCCAAGAAATTATTATGAAGTATGCCAAAGTAACAGGAGGTTTTATGTTATTTACTTTTTTATGTTCATTGTATTTATGTGGGTGATTATAGGCCAACATTGCTAGTCCTGGCACTTACAGCTGCACAGTGCTGTACAGCTAAGACCAAAGTGATAGCATTTACATCTGCATTTCTGCTTTGCATCCACATTTGGTCAGTTGCTGACAGCTCTCTACGATTGGTGATAGCTCTGTCCAGAAGATCTGCCATATATCACCTTTCTTGGTCCACCTTTCAAGGACTCAGTATTTCTGGCTGGCATACAGTTGCTTGACTCCAGATGCAGCCTGCCTGGTAGGCTAAACGCTTTACATGGTGCAGCAATGCTGCTTGAGTAGGAGGAATGGCTTCATATGGCCTTTGCTTTCTGGCAAACAAGTCCAACCTGGCTTTATCTACTCCTGCTTCACTGGATCTTTCGTACATCATGACCACACACGTTTCTAAAATCTTCAGGTCGCCGTCATCCATTCTTGGAGGGTAGTGGCTGAGCTGGCTGAAGATTTCAGAAGCTTTGTCCAATAAATTCCATGTTTTGCCAAGCAGTCTTCTTCCCTTTGCCACAGAAGGCTAAAACATCACAGCCAGTGAATGCATGAACGAAGAGAATACTGCTGCTCTTCTCCCTTCCAATACATTGATAGATGTCATGTACAGCGATCCATCTTAGGTTCATTCCTTGGCCAAAAGCGAGCCACAATTGTTGCAGACCAATGTCCTGAACTGGCAGAACACTGACTGCTATAACAAGAACGTCTGTGTCATTGGCTTTGACCAAGAGGATTTTGCTGCCATTTTTGGCTGCATGTTTAGTATGGACAAAGATCCTAGTGTCAGCTTCCTCATGACTACACGGAGTGGTTGCTGACAGCTTGATCCTCTTTAGTCACTATAACCACATTTGGTGTTAAGGTTTCTGCAATTCTGTCAGCGAGGAAGTGGAACAGCTCATCATCTCTGAGAAAGTTCCGCCAGTTTGTTGGTATTTTGCCATTGCTGGTCACTTTGTGTGTGGCTCCATGTCCTCTCTTTGACCTAGCTTCTGCCTTCAAACTTGATTGTTGGTAGATGTCGAAGACTATGTCTGTTATTTTGTTTTTCACAGAGTATGCCTCTATTTTGGGGAGAACGTCAAATGCAGCGTAGTGGTCAAATGTTTTTGAGCTCCGTGGTGGCAAACTGTTCACCAGCACTGAGCCATCAATTATGATGGTTTCTGCTTCTGGTTCATTGTCGGGGGTTTTGACAAGAGACTCAAGGATGGCAGCCAGCTGAGATTTCTGTCCACTGTGGAGCTTCCCACCATCACTCAGGGCAGCAGGGAATGGCTGATTTTCATGTCTAAGAACTCCTTCAAGTCACACTATCTGCTCTGGCATGAGATAAATAGTTTGGAGAAGAGTTGGCAGTCCTCCTTCAGCAACTTTTTCTTCAGCGAACTGACAGAGGCTCGTTCCTGATGGAAGAAGTTCATGCAGTTCTTGATTGGCTCATAAAGTTTGGGTTCTTCTTCTTCAAGTCCTTTCATGAACTGTTGGAACCGGGTTTTGCCTCTCTCATAATGCGTATGAATCAATGCAGCTGCACTTGGGTTTGCAATATCCTTTGTGTCTAGTGAAAACAGATCCTCGCTCTCTTCCTTGAAAGGATTGCCCATATCTTTCCTGACACTGGTTAGCTTGTTGACTTTATCAGGAAACAACACTTGAGCTAGTTTGATCTGCTCATGGTGGCTGGTTTGTTCTGTGCCTTCTTTGGCTCCAGATGCTGCATCATACTGCAAAACCAAGCAGCTGACTTCAGGACCAGCTACCGTCCACCTTCTTAGGGCTGAAGGATCTTCAGTCAGACCTATTGCACCCCCACTTCCCTTGATGACATCATTGGCCGTGTTTACATTGGCATCGGGTAGAATATACACAACCACTACAGATACATACTGATGTGGTGCTGCTGCTGCTGTACACATGTATGTTTCCCATTGATTTACTGCACTCAAGCAGTATACTTCATGTTAAACATTTGATTTGATAAAGACAACGTTGGCAGTATTTGAAAATCAATATTTTTGAATTTTTTATTTTACATTTATATCTGCATTTATGTCAAAACCTAGAGACTTTCGAACATCAAAATGTCATTTATTAATATGTATTTGTGTCAAAATGATATATAAACATATTTTCCTATTCTATTTTGCCTGGAAACTCTTCCAACACGTTTGCGTGTCGCGTAAAAAATAGGCATCGGTTCTATTTCTAGCAGGCACACGTTTTCGGGCGCGTGAGACGTCCATGTCACACAGGCAGTTTGCAAGCTCTAACCTGTTAACATGGGAGCCAAAATAAAAATGAACACGCCACGCATCCAGTCTGTGGCTGGCCTTAGCCTTAGCATAACACAGGACCTGCGGCGCTGCTTCTGCTCTCTCCCTCTCTCCGCCTCCTGTCTCGCTATGTCGTCTGGGATGTTGTGTATACAATGAAAGACACTTGAAATAGATATCTGGTGCTGGTCACCGATGTCCAAAAGGTTCTGGCGGGTGTAGCGGATATTCGCAGAAAACAGAAAGAAGTACAAAACCGTTGATTGTTGTGGATAGCATGCAGCTAGCAGGTCGCACTCTGCACCCTTGTGAATTGAATTACATTATTTTACGTTTAGAAGGTAGGCTACATGCTTTAAAACACTTTAACTTGGAAAACATTACTCTTTTTTTCAAATATCCCACAGTCACCTGAAATTCCTTAAAATTTCATAATTTTATGATTTACATTCCACATCATTAGATCTCACCATTAGTCAACTATTGATATAAATAGTTTATGATGTTGAATGTGGTCTCATTGTAATTATTTACCATCAAAACATAGGGCTAGACATCATCCTTTATGCAGTTGAATGTTTTGTCCAGGAAATATGCAAAATACATAATTTGGCTATGGTGGAAAGTAAAATGACCAATGCAGCTGACATGACATTTTTTTGCAATGGCTAACGTACTTTTTTGAAAGAGCACTACCCACTGAGTAATTGTGCCAACTTTGGTGCTTGTATCCACAAGTGAACGATTTCCCTAAAAAATGGCACTTATCTGCTCCACTAAGTATAATATATTCTAGGGGTGGCAGTAGCTCAGCCCGTAGGGAGTTGGGTTGGGAACCGGAGGGTCGCTGGATCAAGTCCCAGTACGGACCAAAAGTACAGAGTGTGGAATAATTGTATTTTGAGGCTGTACCAGAATAGGTTTAACTTTCAACAAACACCACATTTTTGCACATTGTTGCAGCTCCTCCTTTCACCCTGTTTGTTGAGCTCTACAAAGTGAGGAATCTCACTTCTGTTCCATCTTTGTTGTGAGTCGCACATGTGCAGTATCTAGGTAAGACGACTCTGCTACTAGCTAGAAGCTAGCGCTGCTAACGGTTAGCCACCTCGTTCTCAATGGCAAAACACTGCTACATCACACACGAGTTCACCCTAATCTACAAAATAAATTGTATAGAACTACTTCCATGTCCCTGTTCTGCAGGTATTCCACGCAAAGTTGGAAGTGCGCCCTCGTTTAGAAGAAGTCTCCCTGCTAATCCTGCCTTGTACTGACCGAAGTTGGAGAAACAGCTAGCAGATGTGATATTAGCTAAAGTGGTTAGCACACACCAAATGTTTCAGCCGATGATGTAGACGGCCCTGCCGATTTTGACCAGCTCACCCGGAGACTGAAGGCAGGAATCATTCAGAAACTTTCTCCAAGTTTGTATGCGTGTGGAAGCACCAGAGACACAAAATAACACCCCAAATCCCAGAAAAAGTGATTTGTTTTTCATAATATCGGCACTTTAATATATGTTTTACTGGGTCAACCACACATTTCAGTTTTGTTCTGTTAATGTCTATTGAACACTAACAGGAGCACAGAAGGAGACTATGAGAGCAAAAAGGAAGAGTGGACCGTCATCAAACACGCCAGCCAAGAGAAGACGTTCAAACAAATGAAAACTGAACACCCTTTAAATTAAAGATCTTTCATCAATCAATCATTTTTGTTTACGAGGGAGAAGTATATTGAAGTTTAATCGTTTTTAACAAGGTAATTGAACTATTTTGTCAGACACAATTGGTATTCAAAGCAGAGTATTTTTTTATTTCTTATAAAACATATCTTTACAACCTTACCAAATAATTCTGCAAGTCTTTCTGAAGATGTATACTAAAAATGTACTGTATGTCTTTGACAAAAATGACTGAATTTGACAAATAAAACTAAGTATCAACTCAAAGCCTGTGTTCTTGTGTGTTTTCTGAGCTTTCAACTGCATCTCACAGTCTTCATCAGCAGACAGAGTTTGATCAGTATGTATGCTCTGACACCATACAGAGTGATATCCTGGATATTATGATGGAGGACATGACAGTGGAGTCCTTTTCCCCCCTTCCTCTGGCACTCATTCTGTCAAGGCTAGTGTTAAAGGGAATAGACGAAATGTTTGGATCACATGACTGCTTGTATGTGAAAGAGGTCAACTGTAGTGATTAGCCCACAGATAACCGACTCTACGTAGCTGTTAGCTACTTTCAGCTCTTAGTTTTGGTGTAATGGTCCACATGGTTAATTCTCATCACAGCAGGCAGCTGTTTTCAGAGAAGCAGCTGTAAAAAGCTACTTTACACTCTCTGCTCAGCTGCAGACAGATAGCCAGAGAGCAGCTGGTGAACAGAGTGGAGCATTTAGCAGCTAAAGAGACAGGTATTTCCCTCAGGAGTTGGTGGAGACCAAAAACAACTAACAGAGAGAGAATACTGGACTGATGAACATTCATCAGGTGGACACAAACACAAAGACTCCTAATGAATCATCATGTTGCTCTGTAAATGCTGGATGTTCAACATATCAACTTGAAGGTGATGATATGGCAGAGTTTACATTGTTTCTGTTGCACGCAAGTCTCCAAAGCAACAAGTCCTCCAAACCATACAATGATATTGGTTGTCAGTGATGGACTGGCCATCTGGAATTTGGGCGAATGCCAGAAAGGCCGCACCCCTATGGCCCACTATCGGCCACTACTGATAATATGTCTTTGGTTAATTTTGATAAGTTATTTTATGCATGCAACCACAGATATTCAAGATTGTACTGCGACGAGGTGCGTGGAAAGACACTCGGAAGGCAGAGTTACTCATTTCCAAGCTAGGTTATTGACAAAAATGGGGCCGGTGTGTTGCAAATGCCAGGGCCGTTTTTAACGACAAGAAACGGTTGCAGTGTGGTTACGTTTAGCCACCAATACTACATAGTTCTGTTTAGAAAAAGATTGTGGTTTGGCTTCAAATCAGACACCACTTCTGGTTACGCACGTGACTCGGAACGAGACGTAGTTTAGTTAGTAAAGTAAAGTAAAAAACAAAATCTCAGTTAACTTTTATTTTCAAATGGGACACAAACCCCGGTCTCCTGGGTGAGAGTCCTGTGTTTGTTGACCCGTTAACCACCCCACCCTGCCTCCTAACGCATAATTTGGTAAATGTGTTTCATACTTACTGCGTTCAACAAGTATAAAACACGCAGTGTAGACGGCTCGCATGGTTGCCGCGAACATTCTGTGGATGGGTGGTGATAGCGCAGTGGATATGTGGAGATCTGGGTTAGATTCCCATTGCGATACATCAACCAATGTGTCCCTGAGCAAGACAATTAACCCCTAGTTGCTCCAGAGGCGTGCAATCTCTGAAATATATAGCAATTGTAAGTCGCAGTGTCTGGTCGTTCATAGTGATTGCAGTCAAAGCAGTCAGAGCGGCTCCAAGAACGGATTTATTCTCTTCTGTAGCCAATCATTGCGTTCTGTCCCTGTTGTTACAAAATCTTGGGGGGGCACGCTTGGCGCTCAGGCTCTACACTCTAATCAAACGGTTGTCTAACGGTTCTCGGCAAGTTTGAGTTGTCACCCGATCCCAGAAACCTTTATTTCTCGTGCAGCTTAGATGATTGTGTACATAGAAATTCATAGGCTACATTACTGATGGACATCACATACAAATAAATACACGCCATGTTATCTTGGTAGTTACAGTGGTGCTCCTAAGTATTCATACCCATGCTAAAGTTGACTAAAAAGAGGAATAAAAAACATATTTTGGAAATTGATCTTAATGCCTTAATTAAAACAATTTGGAAAAATCCAACCAGATTTTTATTTTTAAAGGCCAGTTATTCCATGGATCCAGGATACTATGCATCCTGATAAAGTTCCCTTGGCCTTTAGAATTAAAATAGCCCCACATCATCACACATACACATACCCTTCACCACACGTTCCCGTTAATCTTATGATGGACATGTGTTGTGATATTTAAATTTAAATATTTAGATATAGAGAAGTTCGGAGAAGACATGGAGAAGGACTTTCAGTCGGCACCAAGGCGTTTCTGGAAAACCGTTCACCACTTCAGAAGGGGGAAGCGGGGAACCATCCAAGCTGTGTACAGTAAGGATGGGACGTTGCTGACCTCAACTGAGGAGGTAATAGGGCGGTGGAAGGAGCACTTTGAATATATCCAGCTAATGCGCCCTCTTTGTTAGAGGCAGAGCTGGAGGATGACGGGGGATTGTCGTCCATTTCCCTGGTGGAGGTCACTGAGGTAGTCAAGCAACTCCACAAACAAAGCCCCATGGATTGATGAGATCCGTCCAGAAATGCTGAAAGCTCTGGGTGTGGAGGGGCTGTCTTGGTTGACACGCCTCTTCAACATTGAGTGGCAAACCGGGGTGGTGATTCCCCTGTTCAAAAAGGGGAACCAGAGGGTGTGTACCAATTACAGCCTCCCTGGTAAGGTGTACTCCAAGGTGCTGGAAAGGAGGGTTCGGCCGATAGTCGAACCTTGGGTTGAAGAGGAACAATGCAGATTCCGTCCTGGTCGTGGAACAACGGATCAGATCTTCACTCTCGCAAGGATCCTGGAGGGAGCCTGGGAGTATGGCCATCCGGTCTACATGTGTTTTGTGGATCTGGAGAAGGCATATGACTGGGTCCCCCGGGAAATACTGTGGGAGGTGCTGCAGGAATATGGGGTGAGGGGGTCCCCCTGAGGCCATGGTTCTCAGCAGGAAACCGATGGAGTGCCTTCCCCAGGTAGGGAATGAGTCCTTACCCCAAGTGAAGGAGTTTAAGTACCTTGGGGTCTTGTTTGCGAGTGAGGGGACAAGGGAGCGGGAGATTGGTCTGAGAATCGGCGCAGCGGGGGCGGTATTACATTCAGTTTATCGCACCATTGTGATGAAAAGAGAGCTGAGCCAGAAGGCAAAGCTCTCGATCTACCGGTCAGTTTTCGTTCCTACCCTCACGGTCATGAAGGCTGGGTCATGAACGAAAGAACGAGATCCAGGGTACAAGCGGCCAAAATGGGTTTCCTCAGGAGGGTGGCTGGCGTCTCCCTTAGAGATAGGGTGAGAAGCTCAGTCATCCGTGAGGAGCTCGGAGTAGAGCCGCTGCTCCTTCACGTCACGTGGTTCGGGCATCTGGTAAGGATGCCCCCTGGGCGCCTCCCTAGGGAGGTGTTCCAGGCACGTCCAGCTGGGAGGAGGCCTCGGGGAAGACCCAGGACTAGGTGGAGGGATTACATCTCCAACCTGGCCTGGGAATGCCTCGGGATCCCCCAGTCAGAGCTGGTTAATGTGGCTCGGGAAAGGGAAGTTTGGGGTCCCCTGCTGGAGCTGCTCCCCCCGCGACCCGATACCGGATAAGCGGACGACGATGGATGGATGGATGGATGGATGGATTTAGATATATATTTAAGATTTAGATTAAACATTTAACATTTAGATATATATTTAACATTTAGATTTAAATATAACATTTAGATATATATTTAACATTTAGATTTAAATATAACATTTAGATATATATTTAACATTTAGATTTAGATTTAACATTTAGATTTAGATATAACATTTAGATTTAGATTCAAAATTTAGATTTAGATATACTATATATATATATATATATATTTGTATATATATATATATATATATATATATATATATATAATTTCTGTCTCAAATGTGAGGAAAATGTGCTAAATGTGAGGAAAGTGAGCTAAATGTTGAAAATGTATCAGCTAAAAAATTGTAACCGGACTTTTACATTCGGTACCCCATAGGTAGGGCTGTGCGCCCTAAATGTGTTCAAATAAATTCAGATTGTCGCATTAAGCTATGATGTAATCAGGACCCAAAAAAGGGTACGATAACACATACACCAGTACATCAGTTGACATGGTTAACCAGCCTGAGGCAGTACAGTGAAAATAAGTAGAAAATTGGACACATCTGACAGAAGTAGTTGAGACTTTTTTCCCAAAAGGACTCCAGTGAAGTTTACTGGTTATTTTATAGATTAGATGTTTCCTTTGAGAGGGTAAATGATGACCTTTTTCTGTTTTTTAGCATAAAAACATCCTGCATCACCTGTTTGTGAAAAAAGAACAGTAACTTATTGACATTCCCCCTCAGAAAGTCTAAAAAATCCCTAGATATCCAACACCACATCTCTGTGGTGCTCCAGTTTCTCTTCTCCTCCATCGACTCCCTCCCCCCGGGGGAGGTTTAAAAGATCTGAGACACCTGAGACACCTCACTGTGGTCTGACGTTAATAGCTACCTGCTACACTTTTCTTTGCGTCTCGTTGACTCAGTTCTCACCTCTGCCTGTTTTCTGCAAGTCTTGCATCTTCTTAATAACCTGTAATTTTATTACAAACATCGTTTTTTTCTTCCCTCTCTTTTCCCCAATCTCTTCCCAATCTCTTCTTCTTCTAGCTGTCTGTTTTCCATTCCATCTGTCTCAGTCTTTCCATCTGCTTCTCTGCTGTTATACCTCCATCTTTGTGTCTAACCACCTCTCACTCTCCCTTTATTCCTGCATCCTACCACCACCTCTGCCTCCACCATGAGCCTGAGCCGTACCAAGAGAATCAGCTCCAGTAACTCGGTCCGGAGCAGCAGCGGGTCCAGGAGGCTGAGTGGGGGTTTCAGTGGCATCTCCCTGAGCAGCAGCTCTCTCTACGCGGGGGCCAACGGGCACCACCACGGCCTCGGGTCCCCGCTGGCCGCCCTGTCGGTCAACAAGAGCCTGCTGGCCCCCCTGAACCTGGAGATCGACCCCAGCCTGTCCATGAGCCGGGCCCACGAGAAGGAGCAGATAAAGAGCCTCAACAACCGCTTTGCAACCTTCATAGATAAGGTAAAGAAACCTGAAGAGGAAGCCAATGAATAAATTACAGAAAATCAGTGGTGAAGAGTAACATCAAGTACTTGTACTTTATTTGAATACTTGTACTCAAGAGTAAAATGTATTAGTTGCTTATACAAATGTATGGTGCAATATTATAGATTTAAGATCCAACTTTATTGATCCCTTGTTAAAATTCTACTACCAGCAGTATATAAAATACTTAAAATCAGCTTCACCTTTACATGCTGCAACATTAAAGTAATGAATTAACATGAATGCACCAATAATTATAATCCAACAATTTAACATACGTTCTGAAAAGGGCCATTCTGCATGACTAGTACTTTTACTTTTGGTACTTTAAGCGTATTTTGACGCTAATAATTTTGCACCTTTACTTAAGTAAATAATTGAATGCAGGACTTTTACTTGTAGTATTTCTACACTGTGGTATTAGATCTGAGTACTTCGTCCACCACTGCAGAAACTTAAACAGCAGCAATTTTTGATAATTGATAAATGATGGCATATTTCTAGCCAAAAAAGCCAAACACTCTGATTCCAGCCTCTAAAATGTGAGGATGTGCTGCTTTTCTCTATTATATTGTTGTAGATTGAGGTATTGGTCGGACCAAAAAAGTGATTTGAAAACATCACCTTAGGCTTTAGGAAGTTGTGATTGTAAGACGACATTCACATTTTATAATAATGAATTGACCTGTTTCTACTTCCGCCCTTTAAATTGAATTCACTCGTGGCCCGGTTGGCTCAGTTGGTGGATCAGGCGCACATATATAGAGGTTCATTCCTCGATGCAGAAGGTCAAGGGTTCAAGTCCAACCTGTCACAATTCCCTGCATGTCTTCCCTCTCTCTCTCTCCCCTTTCATATCCAGCTGTCCTATCCATTGAAAAAAGGCAGAAAAGCCCCAAAAAATAATCTTTAAGTTGAATTCACTGGACTTAATAAGGCATTAAGGCAAAACTGTTAAAAGAAGAAATAACACATTCTTTTTTTACAAACAAAAGGTTGAATTCCTGAGCAATGAAACGCGTCCTCGCTCAACCTCATACAATCAACCCCCTGATTGCTGCTACAGCATGTCTTGGTCTGGTTTGACCAAACTAGAGAGATATATCTATCTAGCTGATAGTACTGAGTTTGCTGTCTTTATGACTGTTGACAATGTTTTAGCACTTACTTTTATCCCTACCTGCTGCTTGTGGAGAAAGTGGCCAGCTAAAGTTACTCTTTATAATCTCTCTTTAAAATGACCTCAATCTCTGCCGATTATTTGCATTTGATGTGTTTTTATGAAATGTGTTCATAAGCCCCAAAATGTTGACACATTTTCTTAAAATAAAATAAAAATTAAACATTGTTCAAACAGCATCTGTACCCAACCTTGTAAACACGTTACAGTAATTACACTACTTTTAGCAGTAACAAGCATGTGACGAAACATTTTTTTTAATCAAGTAACACAATTACAATTACTGAAATTTAAATGAGTTTCTAACTCGCATTACTCTCTTTTGTGAAAAATGAACGCTTGCAGACAAGAAGACAGATAGGCTACTTTAGCTGCTTCTGATCTAACGTTTTTGGTGGCGCAATGATACACCAATCGAACAATGAGCATTAAACCACAGCATGGCCGATGCGGATATAATGAGCTTACTCTCTTGGAAGTATGGACATTGTAAAATGACAACGAAGAAGGCAGTTTATCATTTAGTCTTATTAACGCTGAACTCCCGATGCAAGTAACAAGTGAGCAGTGACACACACGTTTTGGGTGCTACCGTATATATCACAGTATATGCCCAGGCGCATTTTAACTATCGTATATATCACAGTATATGCCCAGGCGCATTTTAACTATCGTATATATCACAGTATATGCGCAGGCGCATTCTAACTACTGCATATAACAGACATTACTTTTTGCTTGTCTAAATTAAAGACAAAAATGTAGTGGTGAGTTGTCAATTATGTGCAGGTGTAAAGAACCTATCCACATCTAAAAGTAGCAATTCAAATCTTATGAAGCACCTGTTGAAGAAAACTCCATGCAAACAACCAAAGCTAAATTTTACACGGACTGCAGTGCAGCCGATAAACCAGGCAGAGCTGAATACATTGATTGCTAGGTATACTGTAGGCCAATCACTTTTATTTCACTGGGCCTAATGTGGTAAAAAAAAAAAAAAAAACTGTTGTAACAGAGACAGTTGTAATTTTGTTTCAAGTATTAGAAGGGACTTTTGTACTACTGCTTGAATTGAAGGCCTGTTGCCCTGTTGATTACAATAAATAGGTTTATTGTGTTTGACTGTTCAGTACTGTTCATCGTTACATTTAAAAAGCAAACATAAAAGTAACTTAAAAGTTACTTTCCCTAGTAACTAATTGCTTTTGATATACAGTAATTGGTAAAGTAATTAAATTACTTTTAAAAGAAGTAACTAGTAACTGTAACTAATTACTAATTTTCAGTAACTTACCCAACACTGATAATAACACAAGCTAACCTGAATGGGCGAATGACTACAGTCCAGTCATGAGGCGAGTAGAAAGAGTAAAACATTGGCTGTTAGCTGGGGAAGGAAATGTGAGAAGTAGCTGGAGAACCCATTTCCAACAGAAGCAGTGAGCCGCTCTGTGATAGAGCCGGACGTTGATAGCGTGCTTAGGTAACATTTCTGCTTTCTCACGGAGTCAGTAACACACTTTCACAATAGAGCCATTGTTGGCTTCTCACATCAGCAGATACACTTCAGGCGTACAGAGACAGAGTGCTGGGCTGGGCTGGGCTGGGCTGGGCTGGGCGGAGGTCCAAATGTCCAAAACTAACCTCTGCTTTTCTGAGTGCTAATTTACTTCTTTTTGTTTCTTTTTTTATGTACCACAAAGAGGTCAAACACTGTCTTAGTATTGGTCTGGAAGGATAAAGATATGTCCTGTGATCGTATCACCAAGTTTTTGGTTCAGAGCAAAATACGCAGAATGTTAATCATTTAACGTGCAAAGTCAAGAAAAAGTCAAGCTTTATTGATCTCTGGCTGGAAACTCACATGTTACAGCAGCACAGGAACAGGCTGAGAGGTAACAAAATGGATAAATAACTATTTGAATGAAATAAATACAAAATGAAATAAAAAAAATTTAAATTAGAATTATGACATTTTTTAAAGCCATATAAAATACATCCATTACAATACAGTAGAAATATAATGTACATATATTAGAAATACCAATCATAATAACCATAATAAAGTGATATATACAATATAGTGATATTGTATCCTTTTATTATGGTGATATAAGAAATTAAAACAATGTATATATATTAAAATTGTGTTAAAGGTAGCATAAATGATAAAAGCAGCTGGTAATATAGAAAATGTATGTTTGACCTCATATCATTGCCTCCCATCTAAACATGCATGTAGAAAACTACCTATACATTTTGAGCAGCTAAAGATCCTTAAATGACATTGAAGGACTGGTGTCAATCTCTGAGTTTGCACACATGGATTGGCTGCAAAGAGATTAAAATAGGTCTGGAATTGTTTTTATTTTAAATGCTCACAAGGGTGTTATCCATTTCAGATTGCCAACTTGTTTGCAGTAAAAACATATGTGGTGTAAAACCCTGATCAATTTTGCAGAAAAAGTTAGCCCCCAAATCCGTTTCAGTGTTTTGAGACAAAATATTGTGAAACCTCCCAGAAATATTTGAAGCTCGTCTCCATCCATCTCTGTAAGTGAGACAAAGTCTTTGTTTGTATGAGCTCTAAGCTGCAGGAGAGGTGAGCTTTAACCTGGACTCTTTTGGACTGAACTCATTGAAATAAATTCAAACCTGGAACCTGCTTGGTGCAGCTACGTTTGGGCAAGAATCAATTAAATGCAAGAGAGCAGTTGACACTCTAGATTTTCCTAGCTGGTACATGCTTTTCTCAATACATGCAGACATGTCCCGGGACCTCCCTATGTAGTTGGAGGCAATGTTGAACTCAAAGTTACGCCTTGGCTGGTCTATGAGTGAAATTATGAACATTGAGGGAGTAAGACCCCTTCTTCTACTCTTCAGAACTGTTAAAAGGCAAAGTCAAGTAATCTGACTAATAAACAAACCCTACAATTACCAGTGTAATCCAACCCGCCTGGCCCCACCATTAAATATTAAAGAGCTGCTCCCCTCTTGCAGAGAAGTCATTAGCCTGATGCAACAGGCAGACAAAGTTGTATTTGTTGCAGGATGATTACCCAGTTTAAATCACAGGGAAATGTGATAGTATTTATTGATACGGATTGTTGCAGAAATGAGCTTGATAAGTCGACTAAAATACAGAAACTTTAAAAAAGAGCCAAGAATTCAGTGAATGCATCTGGAAGTTAAAAAGCCATTTAAACCCTGAATCAGTGGTATGTAACCACTGAATAGTGAAGCTATCTGTCCCATTTCCGTCCCATTGAGTTGTTGTGTTGTTACCTGATAAACCAGGTCAGCGTGGTGTGGTTGTGCCTCCGAGGGACATTCTTCTGTTCTAAACAGAACATGGGCTTTGTGTTAAAGGGAAGGAGGTATAATAGGTGGTGGATATACCCGTCCTCAGGCAGGAAACACGAGCTGTGCAAATACAGTCAGGTGTTGAGATGGAGCTACTTATCTGCCGCGTTTAAAGACTTTATTTGTCCATTGTTTGGGAATGATTGAGATTTCTCTTGGCACAGCTACCAGAAGACTTACAACGTTCAGACACGTTGCTCACATCACATCTACGTCGGCAAGCTCAGTTTGCAGCTGCGCAGTAACGCTCAGTAACGCTCAACCATCACCGGAAAAGTGCTTCTAATAGACTTCACTCGTCTCCATCCAGAGCAACGGGATCTGTTGGTCCATTATATACTGTCTATGATCGTTCCACACTGAACTTTCTGACCGTTTTAGGGGGTCATCCGGGTACTTTCAGTGCACTGACTTTTTGCGTTATCTACACTATATACTTAAAACTAAGTGTTTCAAGTGTGCAAGTAGGCGGTTTGAGACAGCCCTGGTCTCTCATCATGCATGATTAGTTTGGGGCAGATTGGACAATGTACAGTGTTGATGTGTAGACAGCAAAAACAGATTTTGTCTTGTAACGTCAGAGTGTGCGCCGGTATCTCTTTTGTAACAAATGAGGCGATATTTCGTGCAATGGGTCACATGGCTAGAATAGTGCTTACCTCTTACAGGACTTTTTACATGTTTACCAGGGGTGTCGGACTGGCGGTGGAAATGGGACTGAATACCCATGTACACGTGAATGAGGCCTAAGGCTCATTGTGTTCTATTATTCATCAAAGTGAAGATTGACCTGAAGTTTTCAATCATTTGGTCTATAAAATGTCAGAAAACAGGGAAAATGTCCATTACAATTTCCTAGACCTAAAAATGACATCTTCAAATTCCTTATTATCTTCGACCAACAGTCCAAAGCAATTGGACCCATAATTCACTGAATGACATAAACAAAATGATCAACTGAGCAATGTTGTTACGTGTTAGCACGATGGATTGAACCAGATTAACACCAACAGGTGACCAGAAACCGGGACGGCAGCCTTGTTCCAGAAACAGACACTTAACGGCCGTTGCTTTGTACAACCCCAAATCAGAAAAAGTTGGGACAGTATGAAAAACACAAATAAAAAAAGAAAGTAGTGATTTCTAAATGTACTTTGACTTGTATTTCATTGCAGACAATGTGAACACAAAATATTTCATGTTTTGTCTGGTCAACTTAATTTCATTTGTAAATATACATCCTTTCCTGTCATTCAGACCTGCAACACATTCCAAAAAAGGTTGGGACAGGAGCAATTAAGGGCTAGTTATCACGTAAATTGGTTAAATAATGATGTGATTTGAAACAGGTGATGTCAACAGGTGATTGTAATTATGATTTGGTACAAAAGCAGCATCCAAGAAAGGTCTTGTCCTTTAGGAGCAAAGATGGGCGAGGATCGCCAGTTTGCCAACAAATACTTGAGAAAATTATTGAAATGTTTAAAAACAATGTTCCTCAAAGAAAGATAGGAAGACATTTGCTTATTTCACCTTCAACAGTGCATAACATAATTAAAAGATTCAAGGAATGAGGAGTTGTGTAAAGGACAAGGGCGCAAGCCTAAGCTGAACAACCGTGATCTCCGATCCCTCAGGTGGCACTGCATCAAGAATCGTCATTCATCTATAAGCGATATCACCACATGGGCTCAGGACTACTTTGGCAAACCTTTGTCAAGTACCACAATACGTAGTTACAGCCACAAATGCCAGTTAAAACTGTACTATGCCAAAAGGAAGCCCTATGTCAACAGTGCCCAGAAGCGCCGTCGACTTCTCTGGGCTCGGAGGCATCTGGGATGGACCATCACACAGTGGAAACGTGTACTGTGGTCAGATGAATCAGTATTTCAGGTATGGGAGAAATGGACGCCGTGTGCTCCGGACCAAAGAAGAAAAGGATCATCCAGACTGTTACCAGCAACAAGTCCAAAAGCCAGGGTCTGTCATTGTATGGGGTTGTGTCAGTGCCCTTGGCAAAGGTAACTTGCACTTCTGTGATGACACCATTAATGCTGAAAAGTACATAGAGATTTCGGAGCACAATATGCTGCCTTCAAGAAGACATCTTTTCCATGGACGTCCATGCATATTTCAACAAGATAATGTGAAACCACATTCTGCACACATTACAAAGTCCTGGCTGCGGAGGAAGAGGATACGGGTACTTGACTGGCCTGCCTGCAGTCCCGACCTGTCTCCAATAGAGAATGTGTGGGGCATCTTGAAGCGCAAAATGCGACAACGAAGACCCCGTACTGTTGCCCACCTTAAGACTTGTTTGCAGCAAGAATGGGACAAAATTACACCTGAAACACTTCATCACTTGGTGTCTTCAGTCCCTAAACATCTTTTAAGTGTTGTGAAAAGGAATGGCAACATTACAAAGTGGTAAATGCTTTACTGTTCCAACTTTTTTTGAAATGTGTTGCAAGAACCAAAATAGGAATTTTGTTTTTTGAAAAAAAAAAAAAAAATGAACACAAATTACATTACAGTTTACATAATTATGTGCTGTTGTATTGTCGGCAATGAAATACAAGTCAAAGTACATTTAGAAATCACTACTTTCTTTTTTTATTTGTGTTTTCCATACTGTCTGATTTGGGGTTGTATTTCTGTACCTTTCCCACTGCTAATTGAAGTTCTTTAACAAGTCAAAGATGATAATATATATTTGATAAGGAACTATGGATAGCTAGCTAACAAGCACAAATCTGACCAGATGTATCATGTCAAAACATCCAGTATGCCCATTAGAAGATGCATTTTGGGATCTGGAAACCCTTTAACAGCTCTTTCTGTCTAATTTATTTCCCACCTCCATCATTCAGGTACGCTTCCTGGAGCAGCAGAACAAGATGCTTGAGACCAAGCTGGAGCTGCTGCAGGGCCAGGGGGTTGGCCGGTCCAATGTAGAGCCCCTGTTTGAGGCCTACATGGCGGGGCTGAGGCGCCAGATGGACCTGGTCAACAACGACAAGACCAAACTGGACGGGGAGCTGAGGAACATGCAGGGCCTGGTGGAGGACTACAAACACAAGTGAATAAAGTCACTGTGGTGGTAAATACAGTCACAGTGAGTTCTGTAATATCTCATTATATATCACTGTGTCTGTGTCCTGTCTCTGTTACAGATATGAGGACGAGATTAACAAGAGAAACAACCTGGAGAATGACTTCGTAATCCTAAAGAAGGTCAGCATACATACACATTCATACTTTACAGGTGTGGTGAGTAAGATGAACCACTCTATTGTACTTATTGTCTCCCTCTATATTCATTCATCAAAATCCATGTCATGTCAGTGTCACATGAGAACAGCAGCAGAGTCCATGTAAGACAAATCTGGCTTCACGGCCCGACTATTGATTGGAAAATGTACCATGACTTAAACTTTATAAAATCATTTCTTTGCTATTGGATTATTCTGAGGTATGCTAGCAGCAAATGTTAGTGGGGAACACATTCATCATACCTGCTACACATCAGCATGTTAGCAGGCACCAATGGTGGAGGAAGTATTCAGATCCTTTACTTAGACTATGTTTACACGTGGGCGGCTATTTTCATAAACAGACATTTCAAAGTGTTTGTTTACACATACCCGTGTATACATGCCGTCAATGCCGTCAAGAGCATGCCAAACCTGTAGGTGGCAGTGTAACGAGACGCTCAAGCCCACGTTAGCCAAAGACAGACAGTATATAAACTGGACCAACAGCCGTTGCTCTGGATGGAGACGAGTGAAGTCTATTAGAAGCACTTTTCCGGTGATGGTTGAGCGTTACTGAGCGTTACTGCGCAGCTGCAAACTGAGCTTGCCGACGTAGATGTGACGTGAGCAACGTGTCTGAACGTTGTAAGTCTTCTGGTAGCTGTGCAAGAGAAATCTCAATCATTCCCAATCTTGCAGAGACGGAGAGTGTAGGTATATGTAAGGAGATAACATAGGTAAAGGCTAATTATTGCTAACTAAAATGCTAGTTAACATTAGTAATTAAACTAAACAGCTAATGTAAGTCCAAACTGCCTGCGAGCTTCTCCTGTACTATACGGTAATTCATCTACTATGAGACAGTAGGTATGCTTGGTTATGACACAATCGTTAGCCTATTTTTACAAAAACGTCTGATACGGAGCCATAACGTGAGGTACAAGGTAATGGAGCCTTTTATACATTGTCATGTTTCTTTAGAAATAAACAACGGTCAAATGAAGTCTTTAAACGCTTCAGATGTAAAGTTATTGGCTGTCAAAGTGACGCCAAAATGAATGGCAGTCAATGGGATGCTAACTGGGGGTGATAGCTTATTAACATCAAAATGGCGCCATAGGAGGCTTCACTCTGCGGAGAGAAGCCTGCCCCCTTGACGTAAGCCAATCAGAATCCCGAAAATAGCAACAACAGCAACTAATCACTTCCTCTCTCTTCTCCTCCTCACTTCCCTTAGCTGCCGAACCTCCGTTTGTCTCAGTTATACATGCAAACATGCAAACGAAGATTTCACAAATCTCCACTCTGGCCGGAGTTTTTAGAAAGTCACGTTTTCAGGGGCGAATTCTCCGTTTGCGTGTAAACGAAGGGCACAAACAAAGGGAAACGACTCTGTTTTTCAAAATAACCACATACGTGTTAACAGGGTCTTAAAGGTGCTGTAGGTAGGATTGTGAAGATCCAGGACTTAGCCAAAGAATTTGAACATCAACAACTTCTCAGTTTTCTGAGGAATTAAATTAACTGCTTTATGTTCTACTGGAACATAGGGTCAGTTTCAGCAAATATGACAGAAAGTTAGTTTTAAAAGTAGGGCTGTCAAATGATTAAAATTTTTAATCAAATTAATCAGAATTTTCAGTGGATTAATCATGATTAATCACTATTTGCAATTACACCTGAATCCTAACCATTTTTTTTCTGAAATGCATACCAAAAGATACTAGTGCTGTCAAGCAATTAAAATATTTAATCGCATTAATGTCATAGTTAACTCGCTATTAATCGCAATTAATCGCACATTTTTATCTATTCTAAATGTCCCTCGATTTCTTTTTGTCCCATTATATTTTCTCATTTTAATTCTCTTATCAGCATGGAAAAGTAGATCGGCTTGCTTTGTGACTGTTTTTTTATTGAAAACAACATTGTCATATACGTTATGTTCAATTTCACACTAACATTCACACTTGGATCTAATAATCTGTCACATAATGTAACGCTGTTACCTCGATGTTCCATTGCAGGTAGTACTGCAGATAGTCCTGCAGATAGTACTACAGGTAGTACTGCCTCATTTGTTTCTCTCACTGACTGTAGAGTCACTACTCGCTCGCTCTGAAGATAATCGCCGTCACGAGCCTACAAGCTACGCGGCTAGCAAGCTAAAACCGGCCGAGGCTTGTGTCTGTTTTGTTTGCGGTCTGCGAAATTACAAGACCCGCCCTTCAATCACTACTATTGGCCAGGCGTCGAAGGTAACGTAACTCCATTTGTTCAGGTCCTATCCCCTGACCAATCCACTATCCTCACCACTCGCGGTGAAATGCCTAAACCAAACCAATCAGCTGCTTTGTAGGGCGGGACATGGCGTGGCCATAGACAGTTAAAGAAGTGGACTAACAGATCCTGTTGCTCTCTCTATGTGTTACTCGTGCGTTAAAAAAATTATCGGCATTAAAATGGGTTTGCGTTAACGCCGTTAATAACGCGTTAAACTGACAGCCCTATTTAAAAGTCTTACCTACGGTATTTTTAAGTAAAAGCACTAATACCACACTGTAAAAATACTTCTAAATAAGTAAGAAGTCCTGCATTGAATATGTTGCTTAAGTAGAAGTATGTAAGTATCATCAGAAAATGTACTTAAAGGTACTAAAAGTAAAAGTACTCAATCCTCACATTTTAAAAACTGGAAATGATCCAAACTGTTCTGTCTTTCAACTAAATGATTAATCAGCTGATCATTTCAGCTGGACTTGTAGGCCGTTATATTGTTGGGTATATGTAGTAGTTTGATTTATAATAAAACATTGTATTTTATAAACTATATGTGTTTTGTGTGCAAAAATCTTAATGTGTAAAGTAGTAACTAAAGCTGTCAGATGAATGTAGTGGAGTAAAAAGTACAATATTTCTCTCTGAAATGTAGTGGAATAGAAGTAGCAAAAAAAAAGTAGTAGCATGAAAAAGAAAATACTCAAGTAAAGTACAAGTATCTTAAATTTGTATTTAAGTACAGTACTTGAGTAAATGTACTTAGTTATATTCCAGCACTGACAGGCTGTTGTTACATCTGTGTGTGGTGTTTGTTTGGGTGTGTTCAGGATGTAGACTCGGCCTACCTGGTGAAGGCCGATCTGGAGGATAAGGTGGGAGCTCTGACAGATGAAATCAACTTCCTGCGCAACGTCTATGAGGAGGTACTGGAACTTTTTTATGCTTTGAAACATTGAAGCTGATTATATCAAAACCGTCACCTTCCTTTTTTCTTTATTTGCACACCCTGGTATCCAATTATTCCCTTCTGTGTCACACTTTCCTTTGGTTCATTGTCTCTGTCTCCCGACTCACTGGAGAGTTGACTTCAAACACTAACTGCCTCTGGGATGCTAAACGGAAATCTTTCTTCTTTTGTTGTTACGTATGGTCAGGCTTCTTGGAACACAAAAACCCTTAACAGGAAATCTGTTCATAGTATCCCCTAAAGAGCTTGATGCTCTGCAGCTGCACAGAAACACGCCTGGTCATGTAGTTTGTTGATGACCTAACCATGTTCGTTTCAGTTTGGCCTTTGTGATTGCAGGATTCTGATATTGCTGGAGATATTTGGGACAAGTTAATTTTTACTATTTACTATCGTGTTGATCAGTTTATGTAGTCACTCAGAAACTTCTGTCATGTTGTTACCCAGTACTGTTTTGTGTGTATTTGCTGGTCTTTTTTTCAACTGCATAAGTTGCAATGTGTTGACTTCTCAGTGAAGACTAGAGCTGCAAAGATTAATCAATTAGTTGTCAGCTATTTTATATATATATATATATATATATATATATTAATATTAATTAATTAATTAATTAATTAATTAATATTTGATTAATCAGTTTGAGTCATTTTTTTTAAACCCTAATTCCAGCTTCTTAAAGCTTTAGTGCGTAACTTGTTTTATATTAATGAACGTCGGTTACATTCAAGCCATTGCCAAATGAGATGATACAAAGCAATGTAGCCTATCAGCTCAACCAAACTATCTCTGTATTTCTCAGCATGGCTATGTTTACTAAATGGTGTCGTCTGGTTCGCTCATGTAAGCTTGAGCGATGTGTTTTACGTCACTGCTGAGAAAGAAGAACAGCAGCGTTCAGTTTTGGAGACTAAAAGAGGACATAACAATTACACGATAACAACCTCTTCTGAAGAGTCCATAATGTTATTTTAATCCTCCGTGTCCTCCTTGGCTACTAGCAACTGCGTAAAGGAGGGGTGGGGGCGGTGCGCAATAGCCAAAGGCTTGTATCATGTGGATGCAACAACAGTTTTGTTGTCATTACTTAGAATTCCTCATGGGATAGACAGAAACTACGCACTATAACTTTAAATGTGAATATTAGTTTCTTCACTCTTCTGTGACAGTAAACTTAATATCTTTGAGTTGTGGACAAAACAAGACATTTAAGGACATCATCTTGGGCTTTGGGAAACACTGATTGACATTGTTCACCATTTTCTGACATTTTATAGCCCAAACAGCTAATCACAGAATAATCAACAATATAAACAATTGTTAGTTGCAGCCCTAGTGAATAAATAAAACATTTCATGGAATTGTTGTTCCTTTTTGTTCATAGTTATAATGTTTCAATACCTAACTCATGTCTGAATAGTCAAAAAACTACAAGTGAACTGATACCGTCATCTTAAAAGTGACATCATAATGCCGTACTCACCAAATTTTTGTAACGGTTCAACAAAGAACCACACAATATCCAATTTGAAACAAAATTTTAAAATCTGAATAAATAGTAAATTTAAACTGATTTGATCCAGTATTGTCTCAAAGTCTTATTTCTACGTGGCTCATCAGTGACAGGATGTCATGTTTCCTGCCCCAGGAGCTGCGTGAGCTGCAGGCCAGCATTAAAGACACATCGGTGGTGGTGCAGATGGACAACAGTCGCAGCCTGAACATGGAGCAGATCATAGCTGAGGTCAAAGCCCAGTACGAGGAGATCGCAGCCCGCAGCCGAGAGGAGGCCGAGGCCTGGTACAAGACCAAAGTAAAGACCAGGAAACAGGAAGCTGAGTATAAGTGCCCAGGAACAGAGCACAGGAAAAGATATCCAGAATGCGTTGTAATCTATTATATCAGCCTACAGAGTGTGTTGCAACAGATATATTAAATATTCAACCCACTGAACTCACATCTCTGAACAAAAGGGGTGACAAGTTGTTATTTGAGAGTGAAATCTAAAACTGTCCTAAATAAAACACAAGCTGAACTAGAGATTATTGGTGTTGGAGGAAGTATTTAGTTAATTTACTTACAAGTAGAAGTAGCAATACCACACTGTGAAAATACTTCACTAAAAGTTCAAACATTAAGGAGTATTAGATCAAGAGTTCCACAATTCCCCCTCAGTGTTGTATCGTATTATTAGTGATATATAATCTGTACTTCAATGTTGTAATTAGTGGCGTTAGAGCTCATTTTAAGTACTTTATATATTGTTTTGTAGTTTCATCTATAAAGTGCATCATATTTTATAAACTGGTCGTATGTTTTGTTTACAAAATCTTAATCTGAAAAGTAACTCGTAACTTTAAGTGTTAAATAAATGTGTAAAACAATATTTCCCTCTGAAATGTGGTGCAGTAGAAGTATAAAGTATAGGAAATACTAAAGTTAAGTACTTCAAATTAGCACTTAAGTGCAGTACTTAAAGGGATACTTCACCGCTGGAAAGCCTAATATATCTTTAAATTGGGTCACTTATGTAGCAGAAATATGAAAAAAAAAATTTAATTGGTGCCTTCTAGACCGAGAAAAGCCAGAAAATGTGTTTTTGGCTCATATGGATGAAAGACACCAAATCCCAGAATGCACTTCGCTTCGCTGCTTTGAGTCCACTCCCAAGCCACGCCTACCGCTTGACAGACAGACAGTGAGGCATTCGACTCAACTCAATGTGTTTTATTGTTATTTCAACCATATACACAAAACAACATTTCATCGTGGCTCAAGTCAATTTAAAATATATAAATACACATTTAAAATATATAAAAACGACATTATATAATAACGGCATACGAAACAGGCTACATTTAGTGCACACACACATTATAGGCTCCGTAAAGTTCAGCTAACGCATACTAGCATTAGGCTTGGTGGGCTGTAAACACCGAGTATAAACACAGCCGTGAATTAGCGTGGGATGTCGAATGGTCGCCATGTAACAGTCACAAACTCCAGCGGTTAGCAGTTAGTTGGATACAAATCACCCCATTTCTGCACCAGTCCGTGTTAACACAGCTCACCTTCATACAGAGCATCTCTAGCTCGGATCGTCGGAGGGCTAGCAGGCCTGGTAGCTGGACAGTCCGGTTCACTGTTGTTCAGCCATGTTTCCCACGAAAGCACAAAACACAGTCTCTGAACTCGCGTTGGGAGCATCGTTGAAGTTGGATGTAGTCCAGTTTGTTGTTAAATGAACGGACACTTGCAAGCAGGATTGATGGGACAGGTGGCAGGCTAGCGTTAGCTCGCTCTAGATGTGCCTTTTCCCCGGCTAGCGTTAGCTTCCCACCTAGCCGACGACGAGGATGGGCTCGGGGTACGCTGGTCTCCGTGCTGGTCTCTGTGCTGGTCTCCGTGGCAGGCGAAGCTCTCTTAGTGGGCCGATTATTTCGTCTATAATAACGTTTCCTGCATATTCTCTGCTCTGTAGCGATGTATCCCGGTGGTACACGTGCGGTAGTTTGAATGCACATAATTGTTGTAAAAGTTTGCTGCTGAGAAGATAGAGCAGAGCCCTGTTTAGCGAGGATTCAAGATGGCTGACATTTCGTTTTTTTCCGGCCGAGATCGGCTCGCTTCGGGTGATGGGCGGGTTTAAAACATGCGGAAGTAGGTCCTACTACTGGTTGTAGTCTTTTGCTCTGGCCAAAAAATCTTCCGATGACGCAAAAATCGTCATTTTACGTCATCGGAAGATTTTTTCCGGACCCCCCAATGCAGAGATCTCCTGTCTCAGGGGGATATGAGGGAGGGACGCACGGTCATTCAGAAATACTACCGCGTTTCTACTGATACAAAGCTGAATGCTAAATCGGTGAAGTATCCCTTTAAGTAAATGTACTGTTGACCACTGAAGACCTCTCCTCTGTTTTCATAAGTTTCAGTTCACCCAAATTACAAAATAACACATTTTCTCATTAACTTTGAGTAATATCCAAACATATCCTTCTCTCAGATTTTTGCGATTCTGATAATAAACTATAATTCTTTGAAGATAATAAGCAAAAATGTTGTAGTTGACCCCGTATCATTTACATTTCTCTGTCCAAAGAGAGATGGCAGTGATGCCGCTAATATTGACCCTCCTCTGTCTGTAGTTCGACCAGATGTCGGTGCAGGCGAGTCAGTACGGAGACGAGCTCCGCGTGGTGAAGGGAGAGGTGGCCGAGGTCAACCGCCTGATCAGCCGGCTGCAGAGCGAGATTGAGGCTGTCAAGGCTCAGGTACAGCTACAGGAAATATGCAGCCCTACAGAACTTGATTTTGTAGATTAAATTACATCCAGCATAGATGATTTGTTTTCCCCATCCCCCCTCAGCGTGGCAATCTGGAGAACCAGCTGGCTGAGGCCGAGGAGCGTGGAGAGCTGGCTGTGAAAGAAGCCAAGGCCCGGACCAGAGACCTGGAGGACGCTCTGCAGAGGGCCAAACAAGACATGGCCAGACAGCTCAGAGAGTACCAGGTGAGCCAGAGAGAGGTGGGGGTGGAAAGAAGAAAAGAAAGAAAAAATGACAGAATATACAGGAAGGAGCAGAATCAAGGGTCAAGCTTTATAGTTATCAAGGGAAGGGTTAAAGGTGCTCCGAAGGTGCCCCGGAGACTTTTTGTCTCTCATCAGAGAGACTTCTTCAGTTCTGACTGAACGGTAGAGAAACCAAGTGGTGTAACCTCTGGGTCGGTGTCAAGATGATCGATACTGCTTGGTTCATCAGACAGTCGTTGTGGTCGTTGGAGACACCCGAGGCAAGTCTCAACCACCCTCATTGGCATTCTCACATCAGGCCAGATGTGAGTGTTTGTCTAGTTTCCTGGGAAGAGATGATAGAACAGTATAGTAAGGGGGTCATGGTAAGTGATGTTGAGCACTAACAAACAAAGTGGTATTGATCATCTTGACTGCAACCCCACTGAGATGAAACCGTTCAGTCAGAACTGTAGAAGTCTCTCGGATGAGAGACAAAACATCTTCGGAGCACCTTTCCAAGTCCAGTTGGCCTTAAGCTTAATCCTTCCCTGGATAACTCTCCAGTTATATGAAGTCATATTGGTCTAACAATTCTGAGGGCTCTATTTTGCACCCAGCGCAATTTACTTTGTACACCGACGCATGTATCATTCCTATTTTGCACCCGACGCACAGCATACTTTTCCTTCCATAGACACACGTCGATAAATTAGGGAATGAACTTGCGCTCCTGGGGCGGTCCAGCGAAAAGAGGAGGCGTGTTCCAGCGCAAACGTTCCCTGGTGCTATTTTGCAGTTTCAGAAAACAATTCCGCCACAGACCAGGAAAAACCTAGTCTAAAGTCAGTGACGCTAGTCTAAAGTCAGTGACGCTAGTCTAAAGTCAATGGCAGAGATGGGAGTAAGTCACACATGGGCAAGTCACAAGCAAGTCCCAAATCTTAACCTTCAAGTCTCAAGCAAGTCCATGTAATTTTGTGTGACAATTAAGCAAGTCAAGTCAAGTCATATAAAAGTTTCCATTTTTAAACAAGCTAAAGACTAAGCTAAGCTAAAGTGGTTATCAACTGCTGGAGTTTTATTTGCATTTTTTCCTACTCAATATTCAAAAGACATTGCGTCCAAGCCACATATATCTGAACAGTTTAAATTTATAAAGATAAAAAAGCACAGCCTAAAACTGATATTAGGCCAACAATAAATCAACATATATATTTGTTCAATATGCCTCAAACATGACATCAAATCATGAAATTCATTCAAACAATTCAAGTATAATGGTTTCTAAGTCAAATAATATTCTTCAGACATGCCTCACTTTTATGGGACAGAAACACATTTAACCTTTCCTTCTCTTAAAGAAAAAAACAGACCAACCCATTTTAGATTTGTGCCAGGTGCAATACTCATTTACCCCGCCGGTATAATAGCAACAGCGCCCGAGATCCGCCTACAAAGCTACTTGCGTTTCGTGTTTGATACTTGCGTTTCAGATCGTTAAAATAGGGCCCTGAGTGTCTTTTTCTTCTTCACTTGTAGGACCTGATGAACCTGAAACTGGCTCTGGACATTGAGATCGCCACCTACAGGAAGCTGCTGGAGGGAGAGGAGGACAGGTAAGAGAAGAAGAAGTGAGCGCATACTTTTTCTTTTAACTTTTAGTACGTACTGCAGCAGTCCTTACGAAGTATGTACTGTTGCATATGAATACAATAGAGGCATACTACTTCTCCATAACAGCGCCTTTAACTTGGACCCTTTTGCTCATATACAGTACCAGTCAAAAGTTTGGACACACATCAGTTGTGTTGTGCAGAGGTAGGGTTGGTACACAGCGATAAACAGTCAAAAGCCCTATTAAACTACTGTTTAAATTCATATTATGGCAAGAAATTAAGAAAACAATTTAGTAAAGAGAAACTACAATCCATCATTACTTTAACACATAAAGGTCAGTCACTCCGGAAAATTTCAGGAACTTTGAATGTATCCTCAAGTGCAGTCGCGAAAACCATCAAACGCTATGATGAAACTGGCTCTCATGAGGACCGCCCCAGGAAAGGAAGATCAAGAGTTACCTGTGCTGCAGAGGACAAGTTCATTAGAGTTACAAGCCTCAGAGATGGCAAATTAACAGCACCCCAGATTAGAGCCCACATAAATGCTTCACAGAGGTCAAGTAGCAGACACATCTCAACATCAACTGTTCAGAGGAGATTGCATGAATCAGGCCTTCATGGTCAAATTGCTGCAAAGAAGCCACTACTGAGGAAAAACAACAAAAAGAAGAGAATTGCTTGGACCAAGGAACACAAGAATTGGACATTAGACCAGTGGAAACCTGTACTTTGGTCTGATGAGTCTAAATGTGAGATTTTGGTTGCAACCATTGTGTCTTTGTGAGACGCAGAATAGGTGAGCGGATGGTTTCTGACTGTGTTTCCCACCGTGAAGCATGGAGGAGGAGTTGTGATGGTGTGGGGATGCTTTGCAAGTGACACTGTTGGTGATTTATTCAAAATTCAAGGTACACTTAACCAGCATGGCTACCACAGCATTCTGCAGCGGCATTCCATCCCATCTGGTTTGCGCTTAGTGGGACCATCGTTTGTTTCTCAAAAGGACAATGATCCCAAACACACCTCCAGGCTATGTAAGGGCTATTTGAGCAAGAAAGAGAATGATGGAGTGCTGTGTCAGATGACCTGGCCTCCACAATCACCAGACCTTAACCCAGTTGAGCTGGTTTGGGATGAGTTGGACCGCAGAATGAAGGCAACGCAGCCAACAAGTGCTCAGCACCTCTGGGAACTCCTTCAAGACTGTTGGAAAACCATTCCTGGTGACTACCTCATGAAGCTGATTGAAAGATTGCCAAGAGTGTGCAGAGCTGTCATCAAAGCAAGAAGTGGCTACTTTGAAGAATCTAAAATATAACCATATTCTGGTTTGTTTAACACTTTTTGTTTACTATTTCATTCCAAATGTGTTCCTTCATAGTTTCAATGTATTTAATACGAATCTACAATGTAGGAAATAATACAAATTAATTAAAACCATTGATTGAGATGGTGTGTCCAAACTTTTGACAGGTACTGTATGCTAAGGATTGTGGGTCAGAATAGATATAAAAGCATGCTGCCTTGTAGAGGTGTGAATCTTCACTGGTCTCATGATTATTATCCTGTCAACGAGTCAAATCGATTTGATATTGCGATGCATCACGATGAGTTTATTATTTATTATATATTGCTACAAATGGTTTTCAACAAATTCAAGCAGTCAGATATCCGTCTATGAACTCCCCTTTTTATTGTATCTGCTCTTAAAAAAGACACTCCCCGAATGTAGCGGAGTCTGAACACAGCAGACATCAGACAAAAGGCAACAAAAACAAAAAAAGCAGCGACTGGAAAATCAACAAGTTACATCATTAGGCAATAATCGATTATGGTCTGTCACTGCATCGATGCAGAATCGTCCAGGTCCGCATCGTGATGCATCGATGCAATGATTCATTTCAACATCCCTACTGCCTTGCATACTGCAAAACTGACTGGATGCAGTAGGACATCCTGGTATTTTTGACATACTGCATTTAATATACTACGGTAACATCCTGGTATTTTTGGCATGCTGCATTTAATATACTACGGTAATATCCTGGTATTTTTGGTTACTTCTTCAAAGTTACTTCTTCAAAACAACACACCAACTAACCTCTCTGTTTGTTTTTCTGCAGAATTGGACATCAGTCCATCCTCAACATCCAGACCATCTCCAACTACAGTATGTAACTATATGGAGCTCCACTTACACTGAGGAGGGTGTAGACTCCTAAACCTGACAATAACCCTCACAATCTTTCTGTACTGGCACACAATTAAAAGTAAATGCAGTGCAAATGCAGGATAGTTTTCTTTTGGGTTTGTGTCTGCCTTCTCAATGACATATTCCACTTTTTTATTATTTGATTGTTAGAAAATTCAGTCTTTGGGGGTATCACAATCACAATGTCAAATACTTTACTGATACACGTCTCTTCTAACCTTTGTCTTTCTCTCTGTCAACTCCTCCCTGTTTGTTTTTCAACAAACCCCCACCCTCTCTCTCTCTCTCTCTCCAGGTACTAAAAGTACTAATGGCTACCACAGCAACAGCTGTTCTCCGGCTCCAAAACTGCTGATAAAGACAACTGAGACCAGAGATCACTCTCACAGATACAGCAGTCACTGAGAGGACACACAGCATGCAGGCAGTGGTGGGATGTAACTAAATACATTTACTCAAATACTGTACAATAGTACAACTTTGAGCTACTTTTCTTTTCTTTTCATGCTACTTTCTACTTCTACTCTACTACATTTCAGAGAGAAATATTGTACTTTTTACTCCACTACATTAATCTGACAGCTTTAGTTACATTACAGATTTAGATTTTTGCATACAAAACATATGAAGAGCTTATATACATATGATGGTTTGTTAATAATTAAACTACCCAACAGTTTATTCAAGTACAGCTAATCAATTAGTCAATCAACAGAAACTTAAATGGAAACTATTTTGATGTTTTAAAGCTATAGTGCGTAGTTTCTGTCTCCCCCATGAGGACTTCTAAGTAATGACAACAAAACTGTCGGCGCATCCCTCTTCCACGCAGTTGCTAGTAGCCAAGGAGGACACAGAGGATTAAAAAAATACGATGGACTCTTCAGAAGAGGTCATTATCTTCACTCGAGTTTCTGCACGGGAAAGTCACCGGACGCTACGATCTTCTGAACATAGTCACACTGAGAAATCCAGAGAGAGTTGTGTGGAGCTGATGGTCTTAATTAGCTTTGTAGCAACTCATTTGGCAACAGCTTGAATGTAACGGACGTTCATTAATATCAAAAAGTTACGCACTAAAGCTTTAAGACATTTTTCATAAAGAGAAAAGTAACTAGCAGATTAATCCATAATGAAAATAATTATTAGTTAATTGTTCAAAATGAGCTCCAGCTCAACCAGCTACAACAGTAAAATCCTGCTTTGACTACATTTCCATGATTATACTGAAATACGTTTACTGAAGGAACATTTTCACTGCAGAACCTTTACTTGTAATGGATTCATTTTAGTTTGGTATTAGTACTTTTACTTTCTACACCACTGCATGCATGTACTACTATACACAACTATACACACACACACACACACACACACACACACACACACACACACACACACACACACACACACACACACACACACACACTTCATTAACAGGTGTCTCTAAATGTGTGCAGGTTCATTTCTAACTTTTACTTATTGTAGAATAATGGGGAAATCATCTAAACATGAAAATTAAAGTAGTGGGAAGTGTTGTTTCTAATATAATTTACATTATATAAATAGCTTTAATGTATTTACTGTTGTCTGTTGGGAGCATTTTGACTCAGACCTTAATTGAACTCAGCAGCATCGGGTCTTTTTGGTTTCTAACAAACACTAGTAAACCGCTCAATTAGTTTCTATGATTAATTAATCTGAGGCGAGATTATAAAAATATTGTAGTTTTAAAGCTTATTTTGGGGATATCCTGTTAGAGGTGTGCTTAGATATGCATTTTATATCCAACAAAGATTTTTGTGCCAGTTCAGACTTTTACTCTGAAGGTCTTTCGTGAACATTTTCTCAATGCTATTATCAGATAAACTGCTGGTCTTTATCTACAGCTGTGGTCGTTGGGTTTAAGTTCCTTTATTACCTTTCTGCTGTTGCTTCCACAAATAAAATGAACATAAACAAAAAAGGCTCTGGAGTTTTTGTTATTATAAAAAAAATTAAAGGTGCAATATGTAATATTGACAGCTAGTGTTTAAAATAGTTACTGCAGTACAAATTCAAAATACTGGAGAGAGTCGTCTCCCCCACCCCCTCCTCCCCAGACTCGAAGGTCACGTTGGTTGCCAGGCTGAGACCGCAGCATCCAACAATGTTGCTAGATGCTTGTCTCACATAACCAGACATTACTCCACAGCACAGCGGAGTAGCTAACGTTAGATGCTGGCTATACTGACAGTCATAAAAGCCCGTGCTCACACGGAGCTCTGTACCCAACTGACACACACACTTTTTTGGCTTAGAATTATGATAGGAACACTAAAACCCCAACAACCTTGCTGTCCTCTCCACCCGACGGGCAGACACATTTCCTCGGCTTAGAATTACGATAGGAACCGCTAAAAATAACACTACCTTGTCGTCCTCTCCACCCGACTGAAACACTTTATTAGCCTTAGAATTACGGCAACAATCGCTAAACATACTGCAAACTCACAGCCCTCTCTTTCAGATTTACAGTCTCCCTCTCGGCTTAAAATAACTCACCATTGTCGGCTACGGCTGTTGAACTGGCTACATGGTGTAAACAGCCATGGCCTGCTTCCTGGTCGTCCGGTAACAATAGCAGTTAGCATGGCAGCATTAGCCAAGACTCACTTGTCTGGCTGACACTGGCTGTGTCTCAGTTGTTTTTGCGAGTAACCATCTCTCGTACTCTAGCTATATACAGTCCCTCCAGAAAAACGTGATTATGCAATCGCATAATTCAATGCATAATCAGCCAAAGTCCACATATTTATGCGGGGGCCGCATTTTTTTCAAATACGCCACACTTTCACCGCATAAATTGCCGATTTCCGTGCAAAATATGCTTGCATGATTTCATAATTGCATTGCAAAAAATTGCATTTTCATTGCAAAAAAATTACATATCTCAGCAGAAAGTTGAAAAATGTTGTGTTTACTTCACACAAGAGCAGCCATTTCCCCCTGTTGCCATGGGAACGTTATGAAGTGACGTAATTACGCCTAGTAAAATTACAGTGTTGGGGGAATCACTTTGTTTCTCTTTTTCATCAAACTGCAATTTTTGCAAGTTCCCGCAATTTCATTGCATAAAATTGCATAAATATCCCGCATATTCCATCGCATTTTTTAAGAAAACGTGCTGCATAATCAAGGATGTTTGCCCGCTACAATCACAAAAAAACTTATTTTTCTGGAAGGACTGTATATAATTCAATGTGAGTACACAAATGTTGAAATTACATAAAATGTCCGTCCCTTGCAGCCGTGATAAATTAGCCTGAAGCTAATGCTTACCTGTTCAGGAGGAAATTAGCCAACTCGGCGTCCTTTTGGGCTCTAAGCTGTTTGTTACGTCTCTGGTCAAGCAACTGTTAGAAACATGCCGGGTTTTTTAGGTCGGTATAATCTATCTCCGTTGATCCCGTTGGTTTGTTTGGTGCATTCATGGCTGCACTAACGTTACTGCTGCAGCGCGCTGGTTTACGTGTTTACAGTTATATCTGGCAACCCGGCCTGGCTGTCAAACTGGGCAGTTGATAACAACACACAGACCAAAACATAAACATAAATTCTGTCACGGATCGTAAATTTCAAAAGGAGAAAATACTGACTTTAGCATTGTGTCAGAAAAGATAGTATTTCAGCTTAACATGTTTCCTTAATATCTGATGACGCATTGGTGTCATTTTTGGATTTGTTACAGTAAATATATTACATATTGTACCTTTAAATGCACTATTCAGATGGTTTAATTTAACTGTGAGGGTAATACAATGTGCACTGCTATTTATGAGTAGGCTAATGAACATTCAATTTCATAATCATAATGATTGTTTTTGTACGTTTGTTGTATGATTTAAATTCTATTTTTGGGCCTGTTATCAAACATGCCATTCCTGTTTTTAGATCCATATTTGATTGTATATCTGTATCATATTGGATATGATTAACATTACTTTTCAACATGTTACAAAAACAAGCTGTGATTCTGAATCAATTAAATGAATGCAAAATATACCTGAGTAATATTGAGTGAATTGAATCCTATTACACAAAATGTAACATTGGCATATGATAATATATTTTGTAATTAAAATTAAAATGTGACGGTATTGTAATGTTGCAGTTTCTTTCATTATAATGGAGAAACCATACACATGTGAATTACTACATAATATACTGTAAGTACCCAGAGGTCTGTCTAAAATAGTTTTACATTGGAGTGCTCACAGTTCTGGGCACTGAGCACTGTCCTCTAGTGGGTATAGCATCTATGTGAACTTCAACACAGGAACAGTGGAGAAATGATTCAGGTACTGAAATGTACTTTTACAAAACATTAAAAACAATCAAGTTTTATTTTACCTCAACAACTGCAGTAGGCTCATATTCAGGGTAAAGCTGTGGTTTGATGATCTAACCGTTGTTTAAGAAACTTTTCTTCCCATCCACACCACAATACAAAACGGTCTTAACACTTTAAATAAGAATCTCACATGTGGATCAGATTGAATTCAAATCAACTATCACTCCCAAAAAGATTGCCAACAACTAAACCAGTAATAATGTTAATATTTGCTGTTAAATATTTGTTTACATCAGTAATATTTGTAAATACAGATATTAGAAATATATTTTCCATTATGATCATTTGAGAAGCACACAAAATATATATATATATTGTTATCAGGCATCTTTATTTGTGGCAGCATACTGTAGGCCTATATGTGATGTTTTTTTAATATAGGCTAGATTTGGCCTAAAAACGAGATAAACATGTCCGTGTACACAAATCAATATTAAAAATGATGTGACCATTTCACAAACTGCCGTGAGACCGTGTTGAAACACATCTTAGTTCAGTGTGTTAAGTTTACAGGGATTTGGTCTTAAACCACTGTACACATTGCAATTTTAAAGAAAATGTCAGGGGATATCCAGTCAGTAGGATTCATCCTCTGTAGACCATTATTATCTGTATACAATGTTGTGTCAACTCATTCAATTCATTAAAATAAAGGGCAGACCTATGGGCTGAAATATGTGCCACCAGAAACTGAATTTGAATCATTTATATTTTAATTTGAATTGCTAAACTTGAATAATTGCATTGAAAAACTGAATTTGAATCACATACTTTGAAATTGTATTGTTTGATTTGAATCATTGCATTGAAAAACTGAATCTGAATTGTATAATTTGAAATTGAATTTATTCGTTTGGAACTGAAGTCCAATAAAATTTGATCCTCACTGAAAATTCAACTCTCTATATATCTTCACATTCAATTCTCAAAATTCAAATTCAGTTCTCAAAATTCAATTTCAAGTTACTGAGACTGACATCCGGGTAGTTGGAGGATGAAGGAAGAGCAATCGAGTACAGATAGGCTAGATAGAGCTCAGTGGCGCAGGATGATGCCAGACTGTTGTGCTGCTTATGGATGTTCAAACGAAAGAAATGAAGAAGAAAAAAACAGCAAGGGATAACATTTCACAGGTGAGAATGTGTTTTATGATATATATGCCGCCTTCCACCTGCAATTTGAGCTCCGGCGGCGGCGGGAGATGGAGAGTTCCAGCAGCGCGTCTCTTCCCCTGGGCAGGAACACAGCTTTGCCTCGCTGCTGCACCGGTCCCCGCTGATCCAGATGGGACCGGCCAAAGACAGAGTGGGGATCGGGAGGATCTGTGGCTGCAGGATCTGGAGCTCACTGCCCGCTTCCTGGGAGCCAAAACCGACACCACTTCGCTGGCGATCCAGGCCGTACTGCTGGGCCCACTGGAAGGAAGGGAATCCCGTGAGAACCAGAACAGTCACAGCCTGCTGAAGTTTAAATCACAGGTTTCCTAAAGGGAGTCTGGCGGGACTCGGACTGTGCACGACGAAACATGACTTTAAGTCTTGTTAAATAAATAAATACATGCATAAATAAATGAATAAATAGCGGAGGAGTGAGCATGGACATTTCAGTTTGTTTAAACTTCCCTTTGAAGCAGAAACTCTTAGTTCAGAAGGGTGAAGTTTCCGTTTGGACTCAGAGCTGTGAACTGATTATAATAAATATTATTTGTATTAACACATTGATTAGTCTCTTTGTTTTGTTTGTTACTGCACATGATGATAAAGCTACACTTTTAAATCACAAACCAAACTAACTTTAAAATGTATATAAACGCTCTAAGGAAGGAAACTTCCTTGATCAGATATTAGAGTTTGATGATGGGGACTCTATTGACGCATTCGTTCCAATGAACAGCAGTAGCCAAGGCAACAGAGATACACTGAGCTCTATCTAGCCTATCTGTGCTCGATTGCTCTTCCTTCATCCTCCAACTACCCGGATGTCAGTCTCAGTAACTTGAAATTGAATTTTGAGAACTGAATATGAATTTTGAGAATTGAATGTGAAGATATATAGAGAGTTGAATTTTCAGTGAGGATCAAATTTTATTGGACTTCAGTTCCAAACGAATAAATTCAATTTCAAATTATACAATTCAGATTCAGTTTTTCAATGCAATGATTCAAATCAAACAATACAATTTCAAAGTATGTGATTCAAATTCAGTTTTTCAATGCAATTATTCAAGTTTAGCAATTCAAATTAAAATATAAATGATTCAAATTCAGTTTCTGGTGGCACATATTTCAGCCCATACAGACCGACTGACATTGCCATCTCTAGAGCATATACAGCCTACAGTCTTTACTGCAAAGTTGGAATTGACATATAGTTTGTTTGTTTGTTTGTTTAATGTTTGTTTGTTTGTTTGTACAGTTTTTTGTCCCATTTCACAAGTTATATTATTGGCAATGACGATTTTATTGTGACAGTACATTACAGTAACATGTTTTGGGGAGGACCTTTACAAAAGGATAGAACACTGCTCTCTTCTGTCTTTCATGCTGCTTTGATAAAGCTTTTTGGTAAAATGCAAAATCATTAATAAACTCAAACAGACTGATGAAATTTAAAACAAAGTGCCACAAACCATATCTAAGTTTGCTTTGTAAATATCCCTTTCAGTCCTTAAAAATTAAACCTCCTCAAAGGAAAACTAAATAAAATGCTCTTTTAGGCTGACCTGAGCTTAATAATCGCTTAAAGATAGAAGCACAAAAAAAAATCACAAATCAGGTCCATAAGCTCATTCATGGATACATAGACATTATTCAGGCTGATCCGTCTCTGTGTCAACATTTCTTTTATGTCCTGATGTCTTCCCCTCTGGTATGTGTTATAAGAGTGACACCTAAGATGTCCTCACAAAAATCTTTCCTCTCTGCATTGTAAAATCTCACATAGCCTACATATATACCAAAAGCTGGGCATTGTCACTAATAATACATGCACTCCTTTACCATTTCTCCATAGGTAAAGGGCTTTTTATGTTGTCCTAAAATCCGCTGTGAGTGAGACTGGACTCGTGTAGGTTCTCTTAATTAGTAGGCTAGACATTTTCTTCTGGGTAGCAGCTCATCTAGGAGTACAGGGGAATGAAGAGGCTGCAAAAGGAGCTATCAATAGATAGATGCATGAAACGGCCAAGTGTAACAGCTTAATAACACCAGGAATAGCAAAAAGTTATGGCAAAAAGAATGAAAGGAGGAAAACAGAGAAATATTTTATTTTTTAGGAGGCTTTAATTGGATGCACCAATTTTCACTAATAGAGAAGCCTCATGCAAGCGGAGTTGTCAGAAACTGGAGTTAGATCATTCATTGAGATCAGTTTCTCCATCAATATGCAGTTCTACAGATGGCAGTCCCTCCAGAAAAACGCGGAGTTTTTTCGTGATTGTTGCGGGCAAAAATCCTTGATTATGCGGCACGTTTTCTTAAAAAATGCGATGGAATATGCGGGATATTTATGCCATTTTATGCGATGAAATTGCGGGAACTTGCAAAAATTGCGGGAACTTGCAAAAACTGCGGGAACTTGCGGGAACTTGGAAAAACTGCGGTTTGATGAAAAAGAGAAAAAAAGTGATTCCCCAACACCGTGTTCTCAGTAGGTGAAATTACGTCACTTCATAACGTTCCCATGGCAACAGGGGAAAATGGCTGCTCTTGTGTGAAGTAAACGCAACATTTTTGAACTTTCTGCTGAGACATATGTAGGGTTGGGTATTGTTTGGTTTTTTTTCTGATACTGGCGCTAAATCGGTACTTTTAAAACGGTGCCTGAACCGATACTTTTTAAGAAAGTTTTTTAAAAAGAAGAAACAAGAAGGATAGGCCAACTCAACAACAGTCGGTGACATTAAGGACACGTTGTTTATTACTAAGGCCATATGGTCAAAATTAAATGATTTAATAGTAATGTAATAACTATAACTTATAATAAACAATAACTTATTTCACCAGTAAATTGCTGTTGGACGACAAAAACAGCAACCAGATGGGAAAAGGGTATTTTAGAATAACCAACCAAAACCAAACAATTACCAGTGTCCGTGAATGCACCATCTGTGCGTTTCCGACGTCGGCAGCTGCTGCGCTGCAGAGCAGACTGTTGATATACAGTCACACTTTACACTGTTTAACGTCACCTGTCAGCATTTTAACCGTGTTTAATCACGCTGCTAGCTAACGGTAGGCTAACGTTACCTGCTGTCCAGTGTAGTGTAGTCAGGCACCGAAATAAGGCACCGAAATCTTCGTTCTTATTCGGTCTCGTTAATTACTACCGTTTACGTCGGATCCGGGGGCCCATTGGCACCGAGTTTCGGTACCCAACCCTAGATATATGTGACTTTTTTGCAACGAAAATGCGGGGATTATGAAATCATGCAAGCCCCGCATATTTTGCGCGGAAATCGGCAATTTATGCGGCGAAAGTGCGGCGTTTTTAAAAAAATGCGGCCCCCGCATGAATATGCGGACATTGGCTGATTATGCATTGAATTCTGCGATCGCATAATCGCGTTTTTCTGGAGGGACTGAGATGGCCTGTGGAGAGCCGCCTTTCATGCTTCTAGTCTGCTGCAAGTTTCATCAGAAATAAAACTGACAGTAAGAGCAGGGTGCAAAGGAAATTACGAATCCCACTATGGCCACTGGTCGATAGGTTGGGGTTAGGCATTTGACCTCGAGTGGTTAAGGTTAGGATAGCCGATTGGTCAGGGGATAGGACCTGAACAAATCAGGTTACGTTACCTTGTGTAAGGATGGACGCCTGGCCAATAGTGGGCCAGCTATTGAAGGGCGGGTCTTGGCGTGGCCATAGTGGGAAAAAAATATCGCGAGCAGGGTCGCAGGGCAAGAAGACAACATCCGTGCATTCGACCGACAGACCCCCAAACACAACACAACACACAGAAGAGAAGACTGTCGGCTGCAGTAATTAATACAGAAATCGGCAATATGAAGTTTGTAACGCTGCTGCTGTGTTTGGGTCTTCTGTGTTTGTCTGGACACATTTATTGTGATGAAGGTAAGACTTCTTAACTTTATGAGGGCACGGCTTTTTTAATTAGGTCCCTGCAGGGACCGCATGGTTCACATGGGTCTTAGAAAGAGGTTTTTGTCATATATGTGTGTGTGTATGTATATATAATATATATATTCTATATCAGTGGTGGAATCAACGTGATACGCAGGTATAGCTACGCATTTTTGGCGGGGTTTATTTAACATTTTTGTCGCTATTTAAAACCTTGTTAGTAGGCTACACCTTGTTCTAGACTTCCATTTGCTTTAGTCGTTTTTTTCAGTGTTTTTGGCGCTTTTGTCACTTTCATGTCATTTCAGTCAACATTTTTATTTTAATTGCGTAGAGCCCTGCGTTGAACCATCCATGTTATTTTTGGGCAATTTTGTTGAAATAAACCCACATTTCTGATGATAGAAGACTTTGAAAAGGGGTCAGACTTGACTGGAGAACAACAGGAGGGTTAAAATGCCCAATGACACGCAGCAACATACTTTCCATTATAGATAGCCTAGATTTTGAATTGTTATTTTCTTATTCACATAGGCTAAACAAACTTGCTACCGTAAATTGGTTCATAAAAGTGTATTCGAATACAGGAAATGAAGTCGTTGATGCTCAAAACTTCATTGGGGGAGGGGAGTACATTTGCATAAAGGTCCGCATTGCATTCTGGGGCGTGGCGGCCATGTTGATGGCCTCGCGAATGTAAACATACAGCCAAGTCAAACGAGGAGAAGAAAGAGAGAGTTGGGAGAAAGAAAAGGAAAAAAAGATGTTACAATCCAGAAAAGGATGTGGAATTTACCGGGATACTTTAAATAGGGAAGCCAGGGACCGGTATGTGGACAAAATCTGTACTATTAAAGGTTTGGATACATATGAACTCCCCAACAAAGATTGGAGCACCGGCAACTATGGATGCTCCGATCAGGATTTTTGGGGCCGATCACCGATCGCTTTTATGAACTGAAAATTACGCCATTACGTAACAGTCACACATGTTTAGAGAATGTATCAGTAATTGTTTGGCTTTTTGTCCTAGCTCAAAATCTAAAAAATGTCCTTTCAATCACTGCAGACATTTCTTCGACACACAGGCTGACATACACAGACCGACACAGTCACACACACCGACACACACAGGGAAACAGCTGGGTGAGTGGCGCCGGAGATGCAACCCTCCGCTCTGCCTTAGCGTTAGCTAACTCTGAAAACTCCTCATACTCCTTTCCATGACTAACCTTCAAATGTCTGATGAGGTTGGTGCTGTTGAAATGTCTTTGGAGATTTCCGCCTCGTGGTATTTCCTCGGCACACACGTTGCAAATCGCTAGTGTATTGTCTTTTTCCCAGATAGCATTGAGTCAGCAGACCACCGGCGGTGCTCCAGAGGCAGTAGAAGCGTCAGAATTGCGTAATCGCAAACACGTTTGCCGGCCGCGGGCCAACTGCTGTTCTGCCGCTGTTCAGACACCTTGTAGCCAGACCGCTGAATGTAGGGACGCCGCCATTTTAGCTCCATGTTGAAAATGTTTTCACGAGTAGTGCGCTCTTAATACATCCATGGTAGTGCGTCATCTGATCGGCATTTATGGAGACCACCGATCAAACTATTTAAAGTAGGGATGGGGCCGATCCAGTATCGGTATCAGGACCGATACCAGCGAAATTCAGGTATCGGACTTTCCCGATCCAACCTGCGGAGATTTCCGATACCACAAGCCATGTCTGCACTTTAACGTTGTCTGCTGAAATGGCTCCAAAAGTGATTCCTGCTGGCTGGTCTGCTGGTTGGCTGCAAACTGTGGAATAGATTTCCTGAACGGAGGCGCGGCTCAATGAGACACAGAGTTATGAGACACGTCCCCGCTCAGGAAGTCCATTCCGCAGTTTGCAGCCAGCTAGCAGGATAGTAGCGTTGAGCAGCATTGTGGCTAGCTCAATGCTATCCTGTGTGTCCGCTGTTTGGAAATGCTTCACAGTGGAAACGCCGCAGAGCAAGACATGCAAAAACAAAACAGGACTTTCCCAATCGTCTGTCCCCATGTTGTCGCTGGCTTGTGGCGTTTCATTTCAAAAAATGTCAAATACTTGAGTCTTGAAATATAAGAAAAGTGCAAGTGTAAAAATCTCTCTCTCACACACACACACACACACTATCAATAAAACAGTGTGTGAACAGCGCAAATCAAGCACACTGGCTCTTGTAGCATCAACATATCAACGTTTTAAAATGTCAAATATCTGAAATACAAGAAAAGTGCAATAACTGTAAACATCTTACACACACACTTAGTTACACACACACATACACACACACCTCTGTTTTCACGGCTGTGCAGCGGCTGCTCTGAAACAGCGGCCGCCGGGAGACGATCCGCGGTCTCTGGGGGACGCAACAACGGGGAAATGAAACACCACACGCCAGCGGCAACCCCGGGACAGACGATTGTGAAAGTCCTGTTTTGTTTTTGCATGTCTTGCTCTGCGGTGTTTCCACTGTGAAGTATTTCCAAACAGCGGACACACAGGATAGCATCGAGCTAGCCACAATGCTGCGCATGCTACAATCCTGCTAGCTGGCTGCAAACTGCGGAATGGACTTCCTGAGCGGGGGCGTGTCTCATAACTCTGTGTCTCATTGAGCCGCGCCTCCGTTCAGGAAATGTACTCCACAGTTTGCAGCCAACCAGCAGACCAGCCGGCACCGGCAGGAATCACTTTTAGAGCAATTTCAGCAGACAACGTTAAAGTGCAGACATGGCTCGTGGTATCGGAAATCTCCGCAGGTTGGATCGGGAAAATCCGATACCTGAATTTCGCTGGTATCGGTCTCGATACCGATACTGGATCGGATCGGCCCCATCCCTACTTACAGTTGCATATCTGTTTTCAGAATGAGATTTTTCCTGTTTTTCTGACTTCCTTTTCTGACCTTATACTTGCCTCAAGTTACCTTTTGGGACATACATGCATACGTACGTCCATATCATACTTGCCCGTTGAGGAGTTTATTTCAGCATCATATAAAATCAACAATAATGATAATAATAATATTAACGCAAACACAGCTCTGGTATCGGAATAGTATCGGTATCGGCCGATATCAAAAAATTCAGGTATCGGGATCGGAAGTGAAAAAATGTGGATCGGTGCATCCCTAATTTAAAGCCATTATCGGCCGATACCGATCGGTGACCGATCGATCGGAGCTCCCTTACTTGAAAGAAACCTTTGCATGATGTTGGACTTTTTAAGATAACAGTGTGGTTGTTGTGAGAGCACGATTTTACGCCAATCTGTAAGCAAAGTCACGTTAGATCTAGCTTCACACAACTCGTTTAGTTTATGCAGCAGTTTTGTAGTACGAATTTTAGCTGTCAGCAGAGGGATAGCAACTAGAGCCCGACCAATGTGGATTTTTGGGGGCCGATGCCGATAATAACTCGAAAAGAGCCGATTTATAAGCCGATATTTTGATTTTGAAAATAAACTGGATATTAGACCCATTTCCTATAAACTGCACTTACACAACATTCAATAGCAAAATATCTGCCTGTTCTATGTATGTGGGATGTATAAACCATTTTCCAGAAGGGATGTTAAAAAAAGCCTTAGATTATTACACATCACAATTGCACATCAAAAGTATATATTTTTTAATGATCAAAAAACAGTCTGGTTTTAAACATTTAACACTTTTACTTCCAGTTGAAGCTGGTTTTAACAATCTGTGTATTGTAAATAAATTATAATACTAAAGTTAAAGTAAAAGAGCTATACCAAACAAATTCAATATTCCACAAAACCATGTCAATGAATTGAAAATAAAATTAAAATAAGTTAAATGTATAGCTACATATAAAATAAATAAATATAAAATAACACAGAACACTGCATTAGAGGAATCTTTGCTGAAGTAGTCCCACACTTTGCTGCTACAGCGTTCACCTTTTTCAGCCAACTGTAGGGCAGAAAGAAAGACAGAGAAAGAATAAGCATGTGTATTAATACTATCACCATGCAGGGCTCCACACTAACTTTTTGCCTTGGTTGCACTGGTGCGCCTAACTTTTTTATTTAGGTGCACCCAAATTTTTCCTCGCGGCGCCGTTAACGCCACAATTTCAAGGATACCTTTTTATCACGCTCCATATACATTCATTTATATTATGTAAATGATTTTAAACAAGAATAAGGTGTAGGTAAATACTTTTTAGTTGAAACACAATCATACTGCATATAAAAATATTAACAAAAAAAGTTTGAAGTGCTTCACTGAGCTGCCAAACTAAAACATTTCAAAAGGTATAATGGAGGATTTTCCCGAAGTTTAGAAAAGAACTGCCCTCTCCACCTTTTGAAAAAATGCACATGCGCAACACTCTACCTGCTCCCGAGAGGGAACGCCTATTAAATGTGTGCACGAGAGAGCATGCACTAGCCTAGTTCTCCTCGTGCACGCTCGGTTTCCAAGTTGCTGTCGGCATGGCTCTACAAGCCGACTTTCCTAAAGAAGATTTGCACTTTTTCCACTATGTCAGACTCGCCACCGGTAAGTGGAAATCTATTTAGGACAAGCATCTCTATAGCTAACGTTAGCACGCTACAGGCCAACAAACAAGCTATCGCCGAGAGCGGGGAGGCAGCGCCGCGGTCGGAGGCTTTTATATACTGTCTATGGTCGGAGGCTGTGGCCGTCTGCTCGCTGACCTGTCAGCGACCACTATACCTTTTAAGTAAAACATTTCAAAATAGATCAAAGTGCTTCCCTGAACTGAGATCTAACATTTCATGGCTCAAAGTCTTATAGCGCCCCCCCCCCCCCACCCCTGCTGTCCTCTGCCCCTCAGATGGACAACACCTGTAATTTGGCCTTCTTCCCTTTTAGCCTTGCCTAAACCAATGACAGTACCAGCTTGCCACACTCCCTAGCATCAAAATCCTCCAAACTGCCCCCCCCCCCCCCCCCTCCACACACTGATTTCTTATCAGATCTTCCACTAGTCCAGGACTAAAAATCATATCTCTGTGGACTAAGTGGGCTAAATGTTCCGTTTTAAGTCAAAGCCACTTTTTACTCTTATGAAAACAGATTGTGATTAAAATAAAATGCAAAGACAGGGTTTACTTCTCAGTTTGAAAATATACAGCTGCAACATATGTAAATGAAAATGATCTGAAATAAATAGCCTAGGATACATTTAAAATATGTATATCTCTGAGAAAGCTCCTTCACTTGTTACAACAATAACAGATTAAAAGAGAGAGAGGGCGCCCGGATAGCTCATGCATGTCATTCCCCCCCCTCTCTCCCCTTTCATGTCTTCAGCTTTCCTATCAGAGAGAGAGAGAGAGAGAGAGAGAGAGAGAGAGAGAGAGAGAGAGAGAGAGAGAGAGAGAGAGAGAGAGAGAGAGAGAGAGAGAGAGAGAGAGAGAGAGAGAGAAGAGAGAGAGAGAGAGAGAGAGAGAGAGAGAGAGAGAGAGAGAGAGAGAGAGAGAGAGAGAGAGAGAGAGAGAGAGAGAGAGAGTTATTGTGTGATTGTGTTATTTAAAAAGCAAAACCTAATGATGCAAGTTTATCGACATCCACCACCAGTGCAGAGAGTTCCACCATTGATTCTTAATTTCCCATGAAGCTGATCGTGGTTACGTGTCAGTTAAACTTCTCATCTCCAATCCGATCTGGAGCCTATTTGTGAGAAGTGGTGCTGTCCTGAGTTGAAAGATAGCCTACTTTACGGCTTTATTATTGAGTTAATAGGCCTGTGTTTGTGTCAGCTGCTGTCCATTTCCTAAGGTTCTGAAATGCAAACATTTTTTGACTACTTTTTTTTTTTTTTTTGTTTTTAAGGCCGTGCGCCCATGAGCACCCACGGAGGAAGATTCGGGGGTATGATTCCTGATAATACAGGACCAGACGGCAGCATCACCAAAGCCCTAGCAGGATTAAGGGGCCTGTCTGAAGAATTGGCTCAAAATTCTGGCATCAACAATCCCTTTGGTAAGTATCAAGCCTTAATGACATCACTGTTTATTACAGTTGCCACTTCCAGAGATGGGGACTCGAGTCTGAGACTCGGACTCGAGTCGCACTTAAGTCACACAAACAGCTGATTTCAGACTTCACTCGGACTCGATCCAAAAGACTTCAGACTTGACTTGCGATTTGACCCAAAATACTTCAGACTTGAGCTTCGAGACTCGTCAACAACCTGTTTCATGCAGTTATTGCTTTTTAAATCTAAATGTATTAATGTATTTCTATTTTCTTTTATTGGCGTTGGGGAAACCTATGACGAGCTGCATGTCTCCTGCCCTTTGCCGTAATGTCGCATACCACATGCGTTATGCCTTATGTGTGCGCACTCCCGGAGTTGTGCCTTTTTGTCATTAGTTTTGCTTTCAATAACTTTGTAAACAGTGGCAGTAAGCTAACAGCTACATGCAAGGTGTGTGGCACCAGATAAATGATGCCGGATCGACAACGTCAAACTTCATCAGGCATCTGAAAACGCACCCAGGCAGGTCAGTCACTTGATAATGTGAAAGAGATGTTACATTTAGCATATATCGTCACATGTAACAAGCTAACTATCACAAAGTGTTGTGCTAATGCTGGCATTGCCTGGGAACAAGCAAATTGTATCTTTATAGTTGTATCCATATAATGTGACAGACTTAGGTTAATATTTCACCAGGTCTGAGGGCTAGAGGGATGTGTTAAGTAGACCCCATAAAGTGATCCTACAACTGGTTTTGATACTGTACTGTATGGATTGTAGCTACAGGACGTGCTTTGAATTAATAAGATTTAAGAATATAGTGTTAGGGAACAGATCAGATGGCCAGAGACTTGACTTGGACTCGTTGCAAAAGACTTGAGACTTGACTTGAACTTGCACCTCAAAGACTTGAGACTCGACTTGGACTTCCAAAAAATGACTTGTGAACATCTCTGTTCGATTCTAAACCGATTATCGATGCAACAATGTTTTTAATGTACATTTTCATGCGTGATTTTTAAAAATATACATATAAATCTGAGATTGCTACTCAGTTTGCTAATCACTTCCTAGACCATGTCTGTGTGCAGCGTTACTCATGATTTACTAATCACTTCCTAGACAAAATCTGTGTGCAGTGTTTCCTAGACAAAGCAGCTACACAAAGCTTATATTTGAACATATATTTGTCACACATAAGTTTTAATGAAATGTTTGGTTTACTGAGGTTTTTGTTTTGTAGTCATTCCATGCTTAAGCCTTAAACATGCTTGTGAAAGTCCCCTTCTCTCCCAGTAGTCTTCATGTCAGAGGCTCAGTCATGTTTAATGGTGGACAATTGGCTTCTTAGAACATGAAACATGAGGTGGTCAGATGTCATGTCATAAAGTAGATCAACAGCCTATATGTGTTTTGCCTAATTAGTGTGTGTGTGTGTGTGTGTGTGTGTGTGTGTGTGTGTGTGTGTGTGTGTGTGTACAAAATGTAAAACAAAAAAAATGTTCCTTTTTGGCCATTTTTGTGTTTTTTTTCTGCACTCTTGCCTAAACTCTAAGTTGTTGTCCGTTATCCCATCCTCTTTCAGTCACTCTGTTTTCTGATTTGTACTTGTCTGGAGACAGAAACTTTTAAAGTCCCAGTGTGTAACGTTTGTAGTTAATTATCAAAATCTGTATTGCCCTTCACAAACTTGTCCTTTTTATGAATATTGACCACCACCATCAATTTCAAGTATTCCTATTGGCTTGAAATTTTACATTTGCGCTTACATGAACTGGGGTAGACGCTCCATAGCCATGCGCCATCTTAAAATACGTTAGCCGGTAAGGGACATACAGAACATACTGCTCGCCTTTCGCGTTTTCGACTCACAGCTGCTGCCAAGGGGGCAAGCTTCTCTCCACAGAGTGAAGCCTCCTGTGGCGCCATTTTGATGCTAATAAGCCATCACCCCCTGTTAGCATCCCATTGACTGCCATTCATTTTGGCGTCACGTTGACATCCAATAACTTTACATCTGAAGCATTTAAAGACTTAATTTGTCCGTTGTTTATTTCTAAAGAAACACGACAATGTATAAAAGGCTCCGTTACCTTACCACGCGACTTACTGTCGCATAGTAGAGGAATTACCGTACAGTACAGGAGAAGCTCGCAGGCAGTTTGGACTTACATTAGCTGTTTAGTTTAATTACTAATGTTAACTAGCATTTTAGTTAGCAATAATTAGCCTGTGCCTATGTTATCTCCTTACATATACCTACGCTCTCCGTCTCTGATAGATTGGGAATGATTGAGATTTCTCTTGGCACAGCTACCAGAAGACTTACAACGTTCAGACACGTTGCTCACATCACATCTACGTCGGCAAGCTCAGTTTGCAGTTGTGCAGTAACGCTCAGCTATCACCGGAAAGGTTCTTCTAATAGACTTCACTTGTCTCCGTCCAGAGCAACGGGATCTGTTGGTCCATTTCTTATGTCTATGGCTGCTGCTAACGGGTATCGTAGCTTTCCGGCCCCCGCAAGTTTGAAGAATGAAACACGGAGGACCACATGTATTCAAATTTCAGGAACAGGAGTCTTCTTCTTCGCCCAGAATAAGAAAACGGATATTGAAAAGAGCAAGAGACTGGCGTTGGAGCTGCTTTGGGCGCACACACCAAATCCCAACTAGTTAATTATCCTCCGGACCGCTGCAGTCTGTTTTTTTTTTTTCTCTGTCTGTCGGGTGGCGCGCATGCCCGCTCATGGTGTGAAGATTGCGTCCGCGCCACTCTCTGACATGCACTCCAACAAGACGGCCTTTTGAAGCGTGGCGGCTACCGTAGCTGCAATACGTACTTTCAACTGCGTGGCGAGAGAGAGTTGATTGCGATATATGATCTCAACACTAGATGGGAGTAATTCTTACACACTGGGGCTTTAAATAAAAATCAACACATTTCAAAAGAAAAAAAATTCAGTCCCCTGCTCCATGTACTATCCACCAATCACAGCGTCTCTCAGTGTGACCGACACACACACACACACGTACACACGTACGTGCATGTGCATTAGGTAAATGGAGTGAGACTAAAATGGACAAATTTGTTATTTAAAAAGCAAAACCTAATGATGCAAGTTTATCGACATCCACCACCAGTGCAGAGAGTTCCACCATTGATTCTTAATTTCCCATGAAGCTGATCGTGGTTACGTGTCAGTTAAACTTCTCATCTCCAATCCGATCTGGAGCCTATTTGTGAGAAGTGGTGCTGCCCTGAGTTGAAAGATAGCCTACTTTACGGCTTTATTATTGAGTTAATAGGCCTGTGTTTGTGTCAGCTGCTGTCCATTTCCTAAGGTTCTGAAATGCAAACATTTTTGACTACTTCTTTATTTTATTTATTTTTTTAAGGCCGTGCGCCCATGAGCACCCATGGAGGAAGATTCGGGGGTATGATTCCTGATAATACAGGACCAGACGGCAGCATTACCAAAGCCCTAGCAGGATTAGAGTCCCTGTCCAGAGAAATGGCTCAAAATTCTGGCATCAACAATCCCTTTGGTAAGTATCAAGCCTTAATGACATCACTGTTTATATCAGTTGCCACTTTTGATTCAGTTCTGGTTTGTTGTGGGTGCTGCTCCATCCCTTGTTTTAGGACTCCCCTCAATCGACTGATTATTACAGCCCTTTCTAAAGAAAGTTCCCCACCCCCGTATAGTACGCCTCTCCTAGGTGCAGAAGGTCCGAACACCGATGATAAAACTGATTCAGACTCTGATCGTGACTAGGGGTGGGAATCTTTTGCCACCTCACGATTCGATGCAACCATTTTTTTATGTACCTTTCCATGCGTGATTTAAAAATAATAACTTTATGAGCGTGTTGAAGGATGTGGTAACCCTATAATGTTATCCACCAAGCATTAGCTAGCTAGCATTAAGTTAGCTACTTGTCAACCAACACATTGTAGTAACGTTAAACTGCATCGATATTGATATGTATCAATAAATAAGATCTCTGCTGTATTACTGTGTTGCAAAGTGGCATGTTATCAATCACAAAATGATGCTGTGTGGCAGAAAAAGCAGTATTATGGTTAGGAGTATTTTTTTTCTGTGACATTGTATGATTTACAATTACACTCAAACGTATCATCTGGGTGCCGTGTTTTGAAGGAAGTTCCGAGGAACTAGAGGGTGAAAGGTTATATGACGCCACTGACGGGCGACTAGGAAGGAAAGGAAACGTGCCGTGTCTGAAAATAAAATAACAGATTTCTCTGGGTTTGAAGTTTGGTGGAAACATTTGGGAGAGTGTAACTACACAACTCAAAAAAAATATATAATATAGGTATGGTTGTTTTTAGACATTTTAATGCAGAAATGTTACATATTGTACCTTTCAATAAAAATCAACACATTTTCAATTATTAACTTATCAGAATCGAGCATTGAATCGTTGTAGAGAGAATATCGCGATGCATCTAAGAATCGATTATTTTTCCCACCCCTTACCGTGACGGTGAGAATCCTCACTTTGATTTGTTGGAAGATGATTGGGTTTAGGCGGGTTTCTCTCTATCGTCCTCATCTGAGTAATATAGTGACTGATATCAGATCATCAAATGGTGTCTCTGGGCAGCATAAATGAGAAAGTTTGTTAAATCTGAGACTGGCTTCTTTTTTCTTTTCTTTTGTCCAGTCCGATTTAGACGGTGAAAAAAATTCAGCTCAATAAACAGGGGAAACCAATTTCAGATGTTTTCACGGTGTTATGTTTCTGCCAAGCTGATGAACGTGTATCTTTGAGAATAGGTTGACATTGATAAAGGCCTTGTCCTATGTCAGTGATTCCCAACCAGGGGTACCTTTTAGAAATGAGATTTGATTGAAGAATATATCAGCTGTAACACCTTAACATGATATGTTGCAGATATGTAAAAGTGCTTGCAAAATAAAAAGTAATGAATAAAAGTGGCCAGGTTAGCTCAGTTGGTAGAGCAGGCGCACGTATACAGAGGTTTACTCCTCAACACAGTGGCCGTGGGTTTGACTCTGACCTGCGGCCCTTTGCTGCGTGTCATTCCCCCCTCTCTCTCCTTTCATGTCTTCATCTGTCCTGTAGAAATAAAGGCCTAAAATGCCCCCAAAAAATTATATAAAAAAAGAAGTAAATTGTAGAAGAAAATAGTTAAAAGTGTAAGGACCATTCAGCAATCTAAATCTTGACAGTTCAACAAGTATGAAAAAATGAAAAGGCCGCGGGTCAGAATTGAACTCTGGGCCGCACGCCTTTAGTTCTCTCTGTAGACCCTTAAAAGAACACGCCGACTTATTGGGACATTGGCTTATTCACCGTAACCCGACAGTTAGACAAGTCGATACATACCCTTCCAGGGCTCGAGAGTGCGACTAATTTGGTCGCACATACGCCCAAATTTTGTAAGGGTGCGACTAACATTTTGCACCTAACGTCCTCTCCACTGTGTTACATGACCCATCCGCGCAGCCCCGCCCCCCATTCAATCACACACGGCCACCGTGCAACATGAAGAGACACAGCGTCGGTCCACACTGCAACAGTTGTCTAAGTTTTAATTGTTATTAACACAGCTCTATATTGTCAAGCATGAAAGGTAAACCTGTATTTGTAGCAGTGTTTCTGCTGGTAACTGTGTTTCTGCGGCCGCCGCACGGCAAAAAACACAGACAAAGTTATTCAATGCAACTAACGGAGCCTGCTGGACCTGGGCGAGAGACGTGGCCAGAATATCATAATTCATAAAAATGCAGCGCAGTGATGATACAGACATTTCATACACAAGACTCTGTGAGTAGCCTATGCTTCAGTCCATCTCTCTCTCTCTCTCTCTCTCTCTTTCTTTATTTCTTTCTTTCTTTCTATTTATTTATTTATTTTGATAGGAAAGCTGAAGACGTGAAAGGAGAGAGAGGGGGGGGGAATGACGTGTAGCAAAGGGCCGCAGGTCGGAGTCGAACCTGGCCCGCTGCGTCGAGGAGTAAACCTATATATATATATATATATATATATATATATATATATATATATATATATATATATATATATATATATATATATATAATTATCCTAGGCTATTTATTTCAGATAATCTTCATGTGTTGCAGCTGTATATTTTCAAACTGAGAAGTAAACCAGCTGTCTTTGTATTTTATTTTAATTACAATCTGTTTTCATATAAGAGCTTGTGAAAAGTGGCTTTGACTTAAAACTGAACATTTTGTGATTTATGATTTTTAGTCCTGGACTAGTGTAAGATCTGATAAGTGTGTGTTTGTGTGTCTGGGGGGGGGGGCCAGTTTGGAGGATTTTGACGCTAGGCTAAGCTGGTTTAGCCAAGGCTAAAGAGGAAGAAGGCCAAATTACAGGTGTTGGCCATCTGAGGGGCAGAGGACAGCAGGGGGGGGGGGGCTGAGCCATGAAATGTGAGGTCTCAGTTCAGGGAAGCACTTTGAAACAGTAGCACTTTCTATTTTGAAATGTTTTACTTAAAATGTTTTAGTTTGGCAACTTAGTGAAGCAGTTCAAACTTTTTTTTTGTTAATATTGTTATTTTTATATGCAGTATGATTGTGCTTCAACTAAAAAGTATTTACCTACACCTTATTGTTGTTTAAAATCATTTACATAATATAAATGAATGTATATGGAGCGTGATAAAAAGGTAACCTTGAAATTGTGGCGTTAACGGCGCCGCGAGGAAAAATTTGGGTGCACCTAAATTGTGTGCTGGTGCACCTACATAAAAAAGTTAGGCGCACCAGTGCAACCAAGGCAAAAAGTTAGTGTGGAGCCCTGCCTTCTCATCTCCGTGCGTGTCGTAACTCTGTCTGACGGCTCCACTGTTAGCTTAGCCTAGCACAGATCCTGGAGGTCCAGTTTATATACAGACAGTACAGTTAGAAGATGGCTGTGTCTCATGTGACGTTGTTATTTGTACATGCTGTGACTATACAAATCACAACATGTAAATAGGAACATGTTGCTGTTATTTTGTCACTTATTCGGAGCAGTAGGCTAGTTGGAGCCGGTTACCTCCAGGATCTGTGCTAGGCTAAGCTAACGGTGGAGCCGTCAGACAGTTACAACACGCACGGAGATGAGAAGGGTATGTATGGACTTGTCTAACTGTCGGGGTTACGGTGAATAAGCTAATGTCCTAATAAGTCGGCGTGTTCCTTTAAGTCCAATTTTGTGTGTGTGAGTGATCTAAAGTTACATTCTGAGTTTTACAATGCCTTTTTTTGTCTTCTGTTTCAGGGTCTCCAAATGTTGGATTGATTGTTGGTTTGGTTTGCCTCGCTCTCTTCATTGGTGTTGGTGTTGGTGTTCTTCTCGCTGTGCTTGCGTTCAAGGGTTACATCCCACGGAAACGTAATGAAGGTAAGTTTAAATCATGTTTTGTATAACATACATGATAAGCAGACACAATAGGTTCTTTATATGTATCTCGTGTTTAGAGCCTTTGCAGTTTGATCTGCTCAGTTATTGAGCATTCTGGTGGTATTTACACCGCAGTAGGATCAAGTCAGTTGGGGTTTTCTTGAATATAACATATTTTTTTTCCTTCCAGCAGAATCACCAGCAGAAGAGACAGGAGTTGCATGCCCTCTCAGAGACCTTTAGAACAGTGACCTGATCCATAAACGTAACTTAGCTTTACAGCTGCTGTTCAAAGTATTTCTCATGTTACTGAAACCAGTGTTGTTGTACTCTCTTGTGTTGATGTTTGTTTTTGCACTGCTTGCTCTCATATCCCCATCTGTCTGGAGCTCTGTTCCCCTATGTTGCCTGGAAATGGCAGCCGCTGGTATACAAGACAATTATTTTACCAATATGTAGGATACTGCTACACACATTCCTGCTCTTATGTTGTGTCCTTTTCTTATTCATTAGTCTCACATTACCAGACCTATCTCCGCAATATGTGTCCAACTCAGTTGTCAAAGCAGTGCCAATAAAATGGTTTAATTTCCTATAAATTCTTCACAATAGAAGTCCCCCTGCTATTTTGTCTTTTAAATGGGTTTTTATTAGCAGCAAGGCCACAACTCGTATAAGCGTAAATTAAGCGTAAAATACAGCAGATATAATATAGAAACTAAACTTCAAACCACAGATTGAACAATCGTACTAACAGCTGAACACACTAGTAGACTTCTAAAAAAAAAACATCTTTCTCTCCTGAAAGGCCCCCAAGGAGTCGATTCTTACTGTATGTCGGCACACAGTGTTTGCAGCGCTTTTTCATTAATCATCTTGCATTTCAAATGTATGATTTATGTGAGAGTACCTGGCATTTATAAACACACACAACCAGCCTATATGCAAACGGAAATTATGCATGTGTGTTTGCATATGGAGCAGGGGAAGAGATACAATCACATGTGGTCACTCAGGACACACACACACACCCTCACACCCCCTCCCTCCCTCCATCCGTCCACTTGTGATCCGATAACTCAGATCGGGGTTGGAGTCAGGCAGACGGTAGAAAGGTGAAAGTGAGCTTTTTGTGGTGGCATGTAGCTCATTCTGCTTTCATATGGAAACATTACCGTGACCACAATGATAATGACTCCCCCACCCACATGTCCCAAGGGTCCTTGAGTGAGAATGGATGAATGAGGGACGGATAAACTGCTATAAGAATATTATCCTGCTGCTTGTAGTTGAAGCCTGCTGTCACGCAGTAAAAGAAATGTGAATAATTTTGAAGCTAAAGTAAAATACAATGTGCCTTATTTTTTAGTATTCTGATATTGTTTTTATGTTGACATTTGGGACAAGAATGCACTGCTTGTTTTAATTTCTTAAGGTGCTAGACCAGAGTGTGTCAGGTACAGTTATACACTAAACTATACACTGAGTGTCCAGTTTATTAGGTACAACTAAGGAAGTCCATGCAACGGCTCTGAAGTGAATCCTCCTTGATGAAGATCATAATGTTTAGTTTTAAATATGTGATGATTCAACTATGGTCACTTAAAGGCTGTGGTGCTGTATTGCCATATACTGACTTATGTTATGTTGCCCACCCCATTTATATGAATAAGGGCTAAAGAACAGAAACACCCTTTAAACTGTTTCAACACAAACTAAACTAAAAGTTTATTTTTTTTGGGTACACAATTTTAGTTCTGTGTACCTAATAAACTGGTTGCAAAGTGTTTTACTGTTGACTGAAATGAATATGATTCATGTATGTTCATGTTGTTCACTGATGTTACACAAGTGCAGAGTGTTGTGTAATTCCAGGCAGCTCTTTTGTACCCAAACGTTTGAAAAATGTCAAACCTGTTGTGGATGTTTGATTTGTTTAATCTTTGGTAAAAGAAACTAAAGTTATTTTGCTGTATTGGCTGGAATACAAGATGATCCATCTTTTGCAAGAGTTGTTTTTAATAAAGATGTTTGGATGATAAACACTGAATGAAACAAGGTAGCAGATAAACCATATTTAAAACAAAGCTTTTATAACAGCTTAATGAAGGGGTATTCTAGCTGCCAAATAATCACACCATTGTTTTCATTCAATAATATATATATATATATATATATATATATATATATATATATATAATATAGGTTATATTTGTCATGTATGTCTATAAGCTATAGCCTACATAATGAATATTGTTATTATAAATTGTTTGATTTTGATTAGGCTATTATAAAATTGTATAATAAAGGTTTATAAAGTCACCAGACTTTGCATAAAGGTCCAATGACAAACTTCCTCAAATTGCTTTGTGGGACATTATGAAGTCCATCACTGTCATTTAGGCTCAATTAAAAACAACATTGTTCCACTGCGTCTACTAACAACAAGTTACTGCAAATTCTCGCTCAATAAATCTCCAGTGTTCATAAAAACTGATGTCATAGATGTAGTGAGTCTTTAAACATCAATTTGTCACTTATGGAGCAATCCATCTTTGTAAGAATAAGTTACAGTCATCTCTATGTTGCCTAGATGACACAAAATCTCAGAATTTTATTGGGCTAGTAAATAATAGTTTGAAATCTGCTGTTACCCTGGTGATTGCCTGAGTCCTAGTGTGACATGTGTCTATGGTTTCTCACTTGACATGTAGCTCAACAAGATCATGATCACTTGCCCTTTGTATCTGAGGTTGTGGGTTAATACTGTGAATAATCGTGGTCCAGACAGTTCTGGTGGTCCCTTCTGTGTTTCTCATTTTGTATTCATGCTCTTCCTCCTCCTGCTTATTCTTTCTCAAAATGCCCGGACTGACTTACTGCTACGCAGCAGGTATAGCCTACTTCCTGTTTTAGTCTTGTGATAGGCAGAAGGTAGAATTCAAGGGCGTAACTTTGGGTTCAACATTGGGGGGGGGGTTTGCCTTTTCTGCATCAAGTTATGGTGCAAATGTCTTTATTTATGTAAAGGAACTTTAACTTCAATGCAAAGCACCTTACGACTGCTGATCAGTAGTTAATGATCTGTCGTTACGCCGAATCATGACATCTGGCTGGGAAAAAGAAAAAACTTCTCAGACGCTCGGGAATTGCTGCAAATGAAATGATAATTTCGGCCTGTTCTCGCACAGTGTAGGGAAACCTATATTAATAATACCTTCAAAACGCCAGGCATTATGGCACTCGGGACAGCTTCGATTTACCCGGCCTATCAGAACTATATATTATATCCAAACAAGCCTTATAAAAATAAAGTTGAATATTATATATAATATTTATAAAAAACACTTAGCTGTCTGCCATTTCCCTCAGGAAACAGCCGATTGCCCCCAGAGTGGCGAGGACCTGTATTTGGACCAGGATGGCACGGTTCCGGCGCGTTGCCCTCTCTACTGGACCCAATTCAGTACAGAGATCCAAGAGCTCAGCTTTAGGGAATCTAAGTCTCTTTTTCTCCAGCATGCATCATGTAGCATTAGGCTACACGATCACAATCTGTGATTGTTAACACCTTGCCAAAATCACAGCATCAACTAGTGGGATCCCCCACTCCGAGATACAGTTTGATGACGAAAGAAAGTCTAATAGGCAAACGCACTTTTCTTCATGCAGGTTTAGTCACAAACAGTATTAAAGTTCGTCCTGATAACGAGGACGTTAAGTGTAACGATTGCGAGAGCTTAACGGCTGTATTTCCAGACTTTGACATTTGATGACGTATGCACAGTATTAAAGACATATATTTAGTTATTTATACTGTGTTCTGTAGTTATCTAATGGTAGAGTATTTGATGCTATCCTGTATTCCATGCAGTCGGGCCATCTCCTCCTCCTGCGCTCCGTAGTGGACAATGTGACGGTGAGACAGCGCTGATTAAATATTAAGAACACATTTTTATTTGAGTTGGAGGTGTTTATGGAACAGTTATCCCTCAGTACAATCCCAAATAACACTGCTGGATTTAATCTTCACGGTAACGTGGATGATATGGAAAAATCTGCGTGAGGCATCAATACTTGAAAATATTATGAGTAATCGTTATTCCCATTTACTTTCTGCAGTGTGACTTCAGTTCACCACCTCACCATATGTGTCGCCAATTCCCATTGTCTCCAAAGTGTGCGTACGCATGGTTCAGAGTTTGCGTGGAGGACCGCACATTCTCACGCCAAGTTTGTTTTTTATAAATCACAACCTTTGCGTGGGAAGTGGCGTAAGCACATCTTTAGCCCCGTTTTGTGCAAACGCCACGTTTATAAATGAGGCCCCTGGATATCTGTATGTTTGGACATGTTATTGCCTATTGGTCATAAGCTAAATTTAAAAACACTAAAATCAATTGCAAAGTAGCAGTCGATTGCACTGCAGATTTGTCCCATGTGTATTCTACATCATTGTGCATCCTCAAAATAAAGTTTCTACAAATTTCTTCTGAGAAACGAAGTTGCAGGGATTAATAATACCAAATAGCTAGATAGATAGATAGATAGATAGATAGATAGATAGATAGATAGATAGATAGATAGATAGATAGATAGATAGATAGATAGATAGATAGATAGATAGATAGATAGATAGATAGATAGATAGATAGATAGATAGATAGATAGATAGATAGATAGATTTTTAGAGCATAGAATACTAAGCTATTAAAATAATTGTTGGTATGATATTATAAATCATGTTTTAATGTTGGACAGTGACTCCTTAGGATGAACTCTATCTGTGGATGACTACCTTAGTAGCCAGTAAGCCTATCATCAATGTGTTTTTTTCACAATTAGGATGATTTATATTTGCTAATAACTTGTTGGATTCATGTTAGGACATTTTAATTTTTGAAAGAACTTTCAAAAGTTGCAAAGAAACAAGTTAGACAGTGTGAGGGAGTTTCTTTGCAACTTTTGACTTACGTATCCCCATAGATATACAACTTTTTATATCTATGCTTATCCCTCTCTGACGCACCTGTCTCATGTTCAAAGTAAACTTTCAAAAGATTTACAATAACGTGGTGACCCCTGCAGTAACTCTGAGGACCCCCTAGGGGCCCCAGACCCCCAGTTGAAGATCTCTGCTCTAAGATGCACAGTTCCCTCCAGTCCGTTCCACTGACATCCCTGGACATACATAACCTACAAATAAAACATATAACAATCCCTGCTGGGGAGCTACATTTCAGGATGATATGGCAGAAGGCACAAAACTCTGCAAGTTAGTAAATGATGAATGATAAAAAAAAATATGCAGAACTAATTAAGGTAAAGGATAAATTAGACTACTGACTAAACTGCTTGTAAAACTGCTATTGTGTAATAATTGTGGTGACACGTTACTAAATAAATGTTTTTTTATGTTCCAGGGTCAGTGGTTACCTACGTGGACGAAGGAAGTGATGTCACGTTACCCTGTTCCCTCAGCACCAAAGAGAACATTGAGTTAAACCTGTTTGACTGGAGGAAAGATGATCAGAAGGACGTGTTCACGTATGATCGAGGCCTTCATTACAATAGCGGCCGTTCAGGTCAGAGTGAGCAGTTCAAAGGTCGAGTCTTTCATTTTCCAGATGAACTGAAGAACGGCAACGCCTCCATAATGATCAGATATGTGAAGGTGGCTGACAGTGGAGACTACACCTGTGATTTTCCACTTCAGCAGAAAAGAGACAAAATCCACATTAAGCTTGTTGTTGGTGAGTACATCTTAAAACAGTTAAAGACATGACCGCCCATTTAGTGACCTGAGCCCCGTCCCCACCTTGTTGTCTGGCTGCTGCAGGTCGCAAGCTGCAACTAGGCCTACATTTGAATTTGGAAATTGGAAATTATTTTATTTTGAAACAGGGACAATGCACAAATAAACATTAAACTTGTTGAAACAAGAGAATATGTTTTGGGCCAGGTTGTAGCAGCAATTGCTAATTTTCACCTGTAGTCCCTGGGCAGGTATGACAGATTTTTTACTATTGTTTAAAAATAAAATAAAATAAATAAATAAAAAAAAAAAAAATACAACAAACTGATTACCAGCAGCGGCTGGTAATTACCGTTCACATGCTGCAGTGGTTAATCAAACAAGGCTGATTTGTGTGATTAAGGGTGCTTTCTCTCTGTTTCTCTGTTTTTCCTCCAATTAAAATATGCTTATATCCTGTATGAAAGAAAAAAGGAGAGAAAGGGGGAGCAAAACATGGCAGTGTTACATATCTAATCCTGTAGTTGTACTTTATAAGTGATTAATTGTACTGTGTTTACAGTTGCATCTCCGGAGCCATACGTCACTCTACAGTCTTTGGTCACAGCACAGTCTATGGTCCCACCGCTTGGTGATAAAAAAGATGGGGTGCTGCTGCAGTGTGAAGTTCGAGGTGCTTCTCCAAAGCCTAGAGTAGAGTGGCGGGACAGTGCTGGAAACATCCTTCCTGCTGAGGAGACACTGGTCTCAGAAAGAGGAGGCCACTTCTACATCATCCTCCAAACTACTGTGACCAAGACCAACCACTATCGCTGTGTTGTCACACAAGAGGAAATAAACCACAAGACCGATGCGGAGACTTATGTGCCTGTCTGTGGTAAGATTCCTCCGTGAGCTGTTCATGTGTTTTAGCAGCACGTTTTACTTTTGTTTGTTTAGACTAATCATCTGAACATGATATGTTACATTCTGAGTGTTACATTAACTTTTTGTGATGTGTTTCAGACATCAACAAGACCATTAGGAGCAGGATAATAGCACATGTACTAAATGGTATACTAGCATTCATGACGGTAGCTGCATGCACAGTTGTACTGATATGCACAGTTGTACACCTTAAAATAACTAAAGGTAAGTTTAAATTATATTGTACAACATATCCGTCCAGTCTTGACAGTTGTTTGTCTTCTCAGATATGAAGCATTCTGTTGGTATTTAGATTTATGCAAAATCCACTGAGAATACATTATATATAAGGCCTCTGCTTCTAATAAAGAATACATACAAAAAGTAATATAGCAAAGTTATGACTGTATGTAGGAAAGAGTCCTAAAACCCAGAAGTGAGTTAGCATTTTTGCACTTTCAGTTCCCTTGTCTCTAAACCAATGGTTCTTTGAATGGCTTGTTGGTTAGCACAAGCTCAAGAGATTTTCACGTTTTGTAATGTTCAGACCGGTTCTGGTCCTGTTTATTATTGAAGCAAATTATACTATACATCTTTTGATGCATGTCACAGAATTTGGTGCAGTGTAACCAGGGCGAGACATGAGTTACCAAGTGATCAATTCAATTTCATTATCAATTCCAAACTGAGCGTTAAGTCTTTTCAAGCTGAAAAAAATTATATTTTTTAAATAGTGTGTGAGGGTCAAATATTATTTTGTGTTATTTCCAACAGGTTCAAAGCCACTGATTGAGGATGCAGATGGCTCAGACGCAGCAGCCCCCCCCCCGAATCCGTCGTCTGACAAGCAGCTCTGAAGTACAGTATACTGGTGACAGTTTAATACCCTTAACTGTCACCAGTATACTGTACTTCATCTGCAGTTTTGTAAGTTTTAGGGTTTGTCTAAATATTTGGATTTTTTTTAACAGGTAAACTACTTTTCCAACTTTGCTATCAGCTGATGGAAAGCACAGCGCACCACCTTACTCAGTTTCTATTTCAATAAAAATGGAGCAATCAGTCTTTGTAAGAGTAAATTGTAGAAATCTCTATGTTTAGAGGAAGTACACAAATTCTCAGAATTTTGTTTTGATAACTGATTTTTTGGCATTAGTTTGGAATCTGCCTTTACAAGCAACTCTAACAGTGATAGTGTGAAGTGTGAGGCTGTGCGTGGTAGCTCACTGAGTCTGACCATTTAGCTCAACAAGATCCTTGATGTCAGAGGTTGTGACTTTGACCCCTGGTGATGCAGAAGTTACAAACATGCCAATGCATTCTCAGGAATTGGGTTGTGTGGATACGAGACTTAAAGCCCCAGTGTGTAAGAATTTCTCCCATCTAGCGGTGAAATTGTATATGACAACCAACTGAATATTACTTTCTAGCAACCCCCTCCATTCCGAGTGCTATCGTTATTCTGTATATTGTACCAGATTAATAGTGTAAGGCGATGTTTACAGCGTAGGAGAGAAGCAACAGAGGTTTGTGTTTTTAATATATTTCTCTGAGCAGCATGAACAATGTCAATGAAACTGAAATGATCTCTTAGTGTCTCCATCGTTTCCACACAGATGTTCTAGTAGCTAGTGTGTTACAAGTTGTCTGCCAGGGAAATCACGGCATATATGATTACGTTTATGTTACAAGGTAGACAATCCTTTTTCATCATTGACGCAAGGAAAAGTATCCTACACGTCGTTCTAGCGTTATACACAACCATGCTATAGTTAGCCAAGCAAGTAGCAACTATAAAACTTTTACACAAATAGGCAGAATTACCTGTTGAGAAGAAAGCAGGCAACTTCTGTTTTCTTCTTTCTTTCCATCTTGAAAAGCCACAACAATATTAACTTTGGTCGCGTTGCTTTGCCTGTCACGTTGTCATTTTAATTTCCTCTGCGATTCAGTTACATGTCCTCGATAATAGACGCAACAGGCTTTCAAATCTGACGGCGGTGAGTCACAAGTAATCTTCTCCCCCCTCCCTCCCTGGCATACGTCACAGTCATAGACAGTTAAAGAAAACAGTCGGTCACAGTCAGTGCCACTGAGTGAAAAGCGTAATATGCGGAGCTGTATGTCCCTTATGGGCTACCGTAGTTCAAGATGGCGCATGGCTATGGAGCGTCTACCCCAGTTCATGTAAGCGCAAATGTAACATTTCAAGCCAATAGGAATACTTGGAATTGATGGTGGTGGTCAATATTCATAAAAAAGGACAAGTTTGTGAAGGGCAATACAGATTTTGATAATGAACAACTACAAATGTTACACACTGGGGCTTTAAGTTTCAAGGTTTAATGATAACTATATTTTTCATTTGTCTTCTTCCTTATCAAAATGCCCAGGCCAGACTCACAGCTGCGCAGCAGCAATAATTTTTTTTTTTTTTTTTTTGCACTTTATATTTGTACTCTTGATTTATTTTCTGTACAAGTCACTTTAAACGTACAGTATGTAACTGTCTGACGCTTGGGGTCTCTCAACCAAAACAATGGATGGTGAACACGGACTTTGATGACGTTGGGAAGTTGCGTGGAATTATGGGAGTTGTAGTTTTTATTGTTAAACACCATTAGAATGCATCTGTTCACGGACGAGTTTACCCATTCAAGTTTATTCACGTACCGTTTAGTAACGTTTATTCATGTCATTCTAATAAAATAGTTGCAGTTTTCCCAACATAATTATTGATCTCCCTTCAATTCCTTTAATTCTGGAAAATCTATAGTGGCTTACTGTACACTATGTTTCTCTTTAGAGTTAAAAAGTGTGGTCTGTTTATGTTGACTGATCCTGCTGATGGATACTTCCCATCAGTCTTCAAATATTACTACTTTGTTGAATAAAACATGCCGACATTATTATTTGTGGTGTGGCTGTTTGTTCAGTTCAAACTTTAAGAAATAAAAGTGATTTAACTTCTTGGTCAATTTCTTAGACAATCCCCTGGCCCCACCTGACCTGCAACACCTTCAAAAAGAGATTTTATAATGTTAATGGGACAAAGGTTAATGATAATTATAAAACATCTCCATTAGCTTTCAGGGAAGAGCAGAAGAAACATAAACAGATCATGTTTATGATCACATCTGATATATGGATGTATTAAGAGAACGGATATTACAGAAACAAGCAGGACCCCTCTAATTACTGCCTGTTTAGCCTATAGAAGGATCTTTATTGGGTAAATATGTTTGATTTATTGATTTTTCTTCCATTTCTTATACTTAATGTATATTTTTTCGCCGATGTCTACTTAATGTGTATTTGTGTTATTCTGATGTGTACATTTTTCTGTAGCACAGGAATTTCCCCAGTGTGGGATTAATAAAGTCTATCTTATCTTATTTTATCTTAATACGTCATCCATAGTAGAGTTTCATAAACCTGTTGTCCCAGTGCATTCTGGGAGCTTTCCACCTAACCTAACCATGGATGTATTATATAGACCCAACCAACCCATGTTGATGTATTAACAACCTGATACCCACCCAGGAGTATTTTCGAAGAGTACATCTCAGATCACCGCTGACTAGGCCTGAGCTCTGTGTCAGGTGGTGGGTGAGCTAGCTGAAGTGAGCTGAGCGTGGGGGTTTGTTTTGTTCAAATAGCCTTCAACAAAATTTCATAGGGATTGTTAGAAGTAGGATAAACTAAGCGAAGAGAGTATTCTGCGGGAGTATCGGCCGACTGCCTGTATAGGTCCGGTATACGATACAATTGCAAGTATTCTCTATCATGGCAGACAATCAGGAAGATAGTTGTTGCAGTATGGATGATTTGGATAATGAAGAAGGAAATTTGCAGATGAGGATAAATAAAGCAAAGCGGATTAGAGGAGTGAAAGAGAGTGAGGAAAAATGGAACGTTGGGAGGTTTGAAGAACCAGGGGTGAAGAGTTTGGAGCCATTAAAATTGACGAAAATAATTAAGAATCAGGTTGGCGAAGTTAAATATGCTAGGATTCTAAATGATGGCAATTTATTAATTGGATGTAACTCTGAAGAGCAGATTGGTAGAGCTTTAAAACTGCAAGCTGTGGGGAAAACAGTGGTGGTAAAGGTGGTGAAAGTGGGTGAACAAGGAAGTAAAGGAGTGATTTATGGGATTCCTTTAGTAGTTGAGATGAAGGAACTGGTTAAAAATTTGAAAGGAAAGTGTGATGCTGTTCAGAGTGCAAAGTGTTTAACCAGGGGGGTTGAGAAAAAAGAAACCGAGTCAATTTTGGTTCAGTTCAGCACAAAAGAGTTGCCTACAGAGCTATACTTTGGGTATATGAGATACATGGTAAGAGAGTTCATTCATAAGCCAATAAGATGCTACAAGTGTCAGAAGTTTGGCCATGTAGCTAAGTTGTGCAAAGGGACTAAAAGGTGTGCTAAGTGTGGTGGAGAACATGACTATGAGATATGTGGAGAGGGGGTAAGACCTAAATGCTGTAATTGTGGAGGGGGACACAGTGCAGCCTATACTGGGGGTGTGAAGTAGTGAGAAGGGAGACTGAGATTCAGAGTGTGAAAAGAAAGGATAGAGTTCCTTATGCAGAAGCAGCCAAAAGAGTGGAGCAAACAAAGAGGGTTAATGAAGGAAATGATAGACAGGAAACTGCAGCAGGGAATGCATGGACACAGTGACAAGAACATGTCAGAGAAAAGGAGAAAGAGAAAAAGGAGTGGGGAGAAAAGAGGGACTTGGTTATCTTTATTGCAGGGGTAATTAATGCAACAGCTGAGGTTAGATCAAAAACTGAAAGGATTCAAATAATTGCAAAAGCAGCAATTCAGCACTTGGGCATGTTAGACTTAAAATGGGAAGAAATAAGGGACTGTCTTGCTGTACACTCTAGTCAGGAAGTAGGTAAAGGATGATCTTATTTATTATGATCATATTCCAATGGAATGCAAGGAGTCTGTTGGCAAATGGTCAAGATTTTAAACAGTGTATAGATAGGAGTGTAAAACCAGATGTAATGTGTATTCAGGAGACATGGCTAAAACCTAGATTTGATTTTGTTGTGTCTAATTATATTGTCATCAGACGAGACAGAGAGCAAGGAAGTGGTGGGGGTTGTGCTACCTTTGTAAGGAAGGGTGTACCCTATAGGGTGTTGGGTATTGGGAAGGAACAGAAGTATGTGGTAGTGGAAGTATGGGCAGATAAAAAGAAAATGGTAATAATACATTATTATAACCTTTGTAAACAGTTAGAATTAAATAAATTACAGGAAATAGAAGGTCAGGATAGAGAAAATGTTATATGCTGTGGAGATTTCAATGCCCCATAATTCACTGTGGGGAGGGGAAAAGACAGACAATAATGGACAGGTGATTGAGGAGGTAATGAATGAGAGGAACTTAGTTTGTTTGAATGATGGTAGAGGGACTAGGATTGATATTATAACTGGTAAAGAATCAGTATTAGACCTCACAATTGTGTCTAGTAGAATAGCTCCAAAGTGTGAGTGGGAAGTGCAGGGAGACGGCACTATTGGAAGTGATCACTACCCAATTATATGTAAGCTGAACATTGACGTAAGGGTGAGTACAGAAAATAGTCATGGAAGGTGGATGTTCAAAAAAGGAGACTGGAAGAGATTTATGGAAACAAGTGATTTGTATATTAGAACAGTCCAAGAAACAAATGATGTTGAAAGAAATGAAATTGAGTTGCGACAGAGTATTTATATGGCTGCAATGGCTGCAATACCAAAAAGTTCAGGAAAATTAGTAAGAAAAGCTGTTCCATGGTGGAGTGTTGAATGTGAAGAGGTAGTTAGGGAAAGGAACAGAGCTTTTAGAAGATTAAAAAGAACTCATAACTTCCAACATTTGATTGAATATAAGCAAGCACAGGCGGTAGTGAGAAGGTGTATAAGGCAAAGGAAAAGAACATACTGGAGGGATTATTGTAGCTCAATTGGAAGTACTACTAATATAAATGATGTATGGGGAATGATCAAGAAAATGGAAGGTAATAGAAGAGAGTGGAATTACCCAATCCTTTCAGATGGAGAACAGTTGGCTATATCAAACCTAGAGAAAGTAGAAATGATGGTGAACACACTGAGTAAGATACATAGTTCCAGTAATCTATCAGAAGAAGAGAGAAGGGGTAGGGAAGAAACAAGGAGTCAGTATGTTGAGGTTATTCAAAAGAAAGAAAAATTAATGGATAAATATAATGTTCCTTTCACACTGGGAGAGTTAAGAAATGCATTGGATACGTGTAAAAATTCAGCTCCTGGTAAAGATGAAATGTGTTATTGTATGTTAAGACATTTAAGTGATAAGGGAATTCAGAATGTTTTAAATATATTTAATAAAGTTTGGAAGGAAGGAAAGATTCCTGCAGGATGGAAGGAGGCAGTTATTGTCCCAATAAGAAAACCAGGGAAGGAGGCTAGTAATCCAGCAAATTATAGGCCAATAGCTTTAACATCTCACTTAGGTAAGTTAATGGAAAGGTTGGTGAATGGAAGGCTAATGTATTGAAGAAAGGGGGTTGATAGCTAGCTGTCAGAATGGTTTTAGAAAGGGGAGAAGTACTATTGATTCAATAATATGTCTTGAGGATGAAATAAGAAAAGCACAGATAAATAAAGAGACTGTTGTGGCAGTATTTTTAGATGTAGAAAAAGGATATGATATGCTATGGGTAGAGGGTCTTTTAATCAAGATGCATATTCTAGGAATTGGGGGAAATATGTTTAACTGGGTAATGGACTTTTTAAATAATAGAAGTATTCAGGTCAAAATAGGGAGAGAAACATCTAGAAGGTGTTTGGTAGAAAATGGGACACCACAAGGGAGTGTTATTAGTCCATTGGTGTTCAACATAATGTTTAATGATGTTAATAATAATAATAATGATAATAATGATGAATAATGATAATAATAATGTTCAGCCAGGAATCGGAAAGTCACTATTTGCAGATGATGGTAGCATATGGAAAAGGGGGAGAAATGTGAAGTATACCCTGAAGAAAGTCCAGGAAGCTTTAACCCTAGTGGAGGAGTGGGGAAGGAAATGGGGGTTTAGATTCTAGTGAGAAGACTAAGGTTATGTTTTTTACTAAGAAGAAAATAGATGAAAGTATAAAATTGGAGTTGTATGGAAGGAATTTGGAAACGGTTAAAAGTTTTAAATTTCTTGGGGTGTTTTTGGACACAAGACTTACATGGAGGGATCATGTTTCAATAGTAGACAAATGTAAAAGGGTAATGAATTGAATGAGGTGTCTTGCTGGAACAGAATGGGGAGCAGATGTAGCTTCTTTGAAGCAAATTTATGTATATCTAATTAGAGCAAGAATTGAATATGGGTGTTTGGCTTATGGATCTGCAGCCAAGTCGGTATTAGATGGATTAGATATAGTCCAAGCTAAGGCATTGAGAATATGTAGGAGCTGTGCAATCTTCTCCAGTGTGTTCCTTGCAGGTAGAAACAGGAGAAATGCCACTCTGTTTGCAATGAAAGCAACTTCAGGCTAACTATTGGGTCAACTTGATGAGTCAAAGGTGTGACCACCCAGCTAAAATAACAATGCAAGCTGGGAGAGAGAGGTGACAAGATATCCAAGTTTTGGATGGACAGGGGAGACAGTGGCACAGGAAATGTCTATACATGATAAGAACTTTTGTCCAGGAGTACTGTGGCCAGCAGTTCTGTTATGGCAATTGGAGGTCCCAAAAACAGATTTAGAGATACTGGGGATTAAGTCAGAAAATCCTGAATCAGATTTGGTGCGTGAATTCCAGAGTCATATAATAGAAAGGTATCGGGAACACATATTCATTTTTACTGATGGATCAAAGGACCAAGAAACAGGTGCTACAGGAGCAGCTTTTGTGGTTCAGAGATGGAATGTCCAAGCATGTAGAAACCTAAAATTTCCTAAGCGTGTTCACAGTGGAATTATATGCAATCCTGATGGCAGTGCAATGGACTGAGCAGATTCAGAACCATAAAGTGTTGATATGTAGTGACTCTGTGTCAGCTATCAATAGTATAGGGTCATCAAAGAGTCGACAAGACCTTGTAGCTATATGATATTCTTCTGGCAATTAGAGATGTGAAAAGGAGAGGGGTAGAAATATCATTGGTATGGGTCCCAGCTCATGTAGGTATTGCAACAAATGAAAAGGTTGATAAGTTGGCCAAGGAAGCTGCTAAAAAGGAAACCATAGATGCCAACATACATCTATCCAAAGCGGAGGGTAAAAGTATTGTGTGGCAGGGGACAATTGGAAAATGGCAACAGCTCTGGGAGCAAGGAAACAAAGGGAGGCATTTATTCTCAATTTCTAGTAGGGTAAATGACTCAGTTAATGGTTGTAAAAGAGGGGATTTTAGACGTAAGGAAGAGGTTATTATTTCTAGAATGAGGATTGGTCACACGTTGCTGAACAGCACTTTATTTATTTTAGGAAAACACCAGAGTGGCTTGTGTTTATGTCAGGAACCTGAGACAGTGAAACATGTTTTGATTTCTTGTAGAAAGTATGACCGCCAAAGACAAGATCTAATCAGAGAATTGCGAGAAATTGGATTGGAAGAAGTATCTCTGAAAAGTATCTTAGAAGTAGGATCAAGCGGGAGGAGAAAACGTTGTTTTCTCAAATTTCTTAAAGACACTGGACTGTATAACAGGATATAGTGTACTAAGGTGCTAGATCAAAGATGGCAGCAATGCAACTTTTTTTGGATGCCGGCTGCCGTAAAACCTCAGAGAAGAAAGAGTATTTTCAAAGTATTTTTTTCCTTGGTTGTAACCATAGACAGTATATAAAGGTTGTAACCACTGTCACTGCGCAATGTGAGTCTCAACACGATCTGAGTCGCGTCGAGTTGCGCATGCTCAGATTTAAACAATTTACGGCATAACGACAATAACAGAAGATGGGAACAGCAATAATCGAAGATATAGAAGGTGGAAATCATTCAATGCCGTAAATTGTTTAAATCTGAGCATGCGCAACTCGACGCGACTCAGATCGTGTTGAGACTCAGATCGTGCAGTGACAACCACCATGGATGTATTAAGGTTGTAACGTTGTGTGAAGGCAACTGTTGCTGTAGTAACGGTTGGCTGCTAGGGGTTGGGCCGTTCTCTTGGTTGGGGCAGGCGAAGGGGGGTTGGGTGAACAGCTCTCAGAGTCCGACGCTACCCTCTCTTCTGATTGGTCGCTGCTCAGCGGTTTTCGCGCCAACGCGCTGCATTGTGGGTATTGTTAGCGGAAGTACGGAATCCATGGTGGAAGCTCAAGGTGGAGTCGTGTTTTGGATGTAAACTCCAGGGGGATTTTTAAACTTTTAAAACTGTAAGTTTGTACGAATGCGGGGCGAGGAGTCGTCCGATTCTGAGTCGGGGAGGATGGAGGAGAGTTCGGTCCGCAGGAGTTTGGAGACGTTGTGTCAGGAGCTGAACATGGACGAGCAGACTGCCACTGAAACCATGGAGAACTTCACTGCCATCTGGAACACATACACACTGGAGGTAAATAACGCTACTGTCCTCTGACTATGTCCTCTTCTAACTGACGTCCTCCGCCGCTGTCTAATGATCCAACCTGCTGTTAACTCACGGCTACAGATTTAATGAAATATCAATAACTTTCCTCGTGCTGTAGCTACACTAATCACAGGAGCAGCGTGGGACACAAACACTGGGTTAAAGGGCTTCAACTAACGAGCGATCTCATGATCTAACGCGAATCTTTCTGTTATTAATTAGTGATCTTGCTCAATAAGGTTTATTCATGTAGTACTCAGTAAAGTATATAGACTATCTGTATAATCACATGTTCCCCAAGATTAATATGGTTACTGAAGATTGTTTACTTCCAGCGGTGGATCGTAACAAAGTACATTTACTCTAGAGCTGTAGCTAGCTAGCTACCTCAGTACAATTTGGAGGTAACCGTTACTTACTTTTTTCTGTTGTCCTACTTTATTATGCTACTCCACTACACTAAATGGGGCAACTGTTGTACGTTTTTACTAATTTATTTGCTAACTTTAGTTAACGTTAGGGTTGGGCGATATGGAGAAAATCAAATATCACAATATTTTTGATCAAATACCTCGATATCGACGATATTGTAGTGTTGACTATTGGTGCACTGCTTTCACAAAATATTTACACAATGAGATTTCAGATAAGTAATCATCAGTGATGTGGATATGATGACAGAGTGGGTAAAGGCAAATAATAGAACAGTTACAACAGTCTGGTAAGTTCAGAAAATGATATCACTTTACTGTAATACAGCCTTTAAAACCAGGAAAAGACAACACTTATGTCATACTACGATATTACGATATCCAAACATCATGATATCAATATATTGCCCAGCTTTATTTAACGGTACTTTTACATTTTAAGATTAATCATAAAATGTAATCAACATTTAACCTACTTATAAACCTTAAACTTTACTTTGGGTACTTTTCTGCTTTTACTCAAGTGAGATTTTGAATGCAGGACTTTTACTTGTAATGGCATATTTCTATACTGTGTAATTACTATTTTCACTAATTCTTTTACTTCTTTCACCACTGTTGACATCTGACTAGTCTCGCATTGCCAGACCTTCCTTCACAGCGCTGCGGAGGAGGGTCTGACTAACCGCTAAACAAGACAAGAAACAGAGACAAGCATCTTTTAATAAAAACAATAAAGTACCTTTTAAGTAGAGCTGCAATTTATGATCATTATTGACTAATCTGATTAATCATTTGGGTAGTAAAATGCCAGAAAATAGTCAAACTTGACATGTCAGCATGTCTGTCTGCGCTTCCCCCTATAAGACAGTTATTTTCCCAACATTCATCCAGTGATTACATCATCATCGTTATTGAAAGCAGGGATCCAAGATATTACAGAAACAGCATTACCACTTCCATGGTGTCAGATAATAGAGTGAAGTAGCGACAGCCACACACTGGTTAAATAGGCCTTTATTAATGCACTCAGCTAACAGCTGCTTTGGTGCTGTGTCAATCAACAGTGTGACATTTACCATAAAAATCATTGGTCACTGGGGTGACCTCTAGCTCACCCAGTAAGAGTGTGCGCCCCATGTAGGCCGAGGCCTTTGCAGCAGCCTGGGGTTTGAGTCCAACCTGCGACCCTTTGCTGTGTGTCATCCCCATCTCTCTCCCACCTGTCCTGTCTATCCACTGTCACTCTGAAATAAAGGGAGAAAAGCCCAAAAAATTGTCTTAAAAAAACATCATTGGTCACTGTGGTGGCAGAAAAGAAATGCTATTTTCATTAAGAATTCATGTTTTTTTTGTTACCTAGGCCTACCTGTTAGAGGTGTTGAAATGAATCAAGTAATCGATGCATCAAATCGTGGACGATGCTGCATCGATAATCAACCGGGCCATAATCGATTATTTCTGTTTAAAATTTAACGTAGGCCTAACAACATTTCTGTTTACATATTCTGTTGTTTTGCACATTCAGGAAGTGCCATGTGCTCAGTGCTGTCGTTTTATGTATCCAATTTATTTAGAGCATTGCAAAATGTTGTTTTTTAAGCTTGCAAAAGCTATGAATTAAATATCCTGTATGGCTTGAATAGAAAAAAGTATTTGATATCGAATCGCTGACATGATAATCGTAATCGAATCGGGAGATCAGTGAAGATTCACACCTCTACTACCTGTAATATCTGAGATTTTCTGTTTCAGAGTAGCTGATACCAATAACATTATGGGTTTGTCAGTTGTGCAAACAAGTCAGAAAATATACAAATCAGATATGCCTGTTGTGTGGTAATTAAATGGTTTAAAAATAATAATAAATGTATTCTGTTGTTTTTAGACAAATGTAGGGTTAGCTCATAATATATAATATATATAATATAATAATATCTCAGAACACAGGGAAAATGTAATCAAAATGTAGCATTACCCAAGGTGGTATACGCACAATGATTATCCAATCAACAGTCTTAAACTCAAACATATTAATGAACCGTTATGTAAAACATAGAAAAGCAACAACGTTGACCTGAACCAGTATCTCCTTTTTGAAACTTGTCAGACAAATACTAATAATTTGCTGATATTGTGGCACATAATTAATGCCCCTTGCAGTAGATGTTGTGTTCTAATTGTTCTTAATATGATCTTTTTTGTTACGGTTTTCATTTACAGTCAACATTCAAATGCAGCAAAATTATGACTTACTGGCTCCTTATTGAGCCTCATTGAAAACTCAAAATAAAAAATAAATTAAAGCAACCAAAACTTTTTGAAGCTGTTTTCCTTTTGTTGAATTTGTACACTGACTTTAACTACACAAGACAGTGTGTTTTTCCTTCGAGACCTAATACAGTTTTGCTGCTGTTGTCTGCAGATTTTCATGCTCTTGTTGTGTGTGTTTGTTTGCTTAAAGTGGATCAGTAACTGGCGAGCTTTCTATTCATGCACAATAAAGATAATGTCTTTGTAAATGTGTGTGTGTGTGTGTGTGTGTGCCTGTGTGCAGGGAGAGGTGGTCCACTGGCTGGCCTGTTCGCTGTATGCAGCCTGTAGGAAGGGCTCCACTCCCACCGTGGGGAAAGGGCTGATGGAGGGAAACTGTGTCTCTCTCACCAGGATCCTCCGCACCGCCAAACTCAGGTCAGTCTCTGTCCACGCGGCACTACCTTGTGTTAAAGACATAAAACCATCTGGAAAAATCACAACACGTACCGTGTAAACCTTTTAAAGGGGTTAGTTGATAATGTAACAGCTTAAGTTAATATCTAGTCAGTATCTTCCAAAATGACAAATGTCTTAACCCATCTGGGCCGATGCTGCGCGCCGAAACATCTACCGCCGGTTACTGCGTTGCCAACTCCGAACCTCCTGCCGGCTGCTGCGTGGCACAGCATTGTGTATTTGTCATCCTTTTTATGACGCGTGCAGCATAGAACGCACTGTCATTGGTTCAAATACACATGATTGATTTTTTTAAAGACCATGTGACCACCCAAATTCACGTTAATCAATCAGACATACACGTGCGTTTGTTGTTGAGCGAGCAAGTTAGTTTTTGACACCATCCTCTACCACCTCCTCCCTCTCCAACTCAAACTCCTCACTATCTTCCAACTCAATGTCACTGCCCTCGCTGTCAAAATCCTCCTCTGCCGTAGCCATTTTCCCGCTCGCTCAAAAACTAACTTGCTCGCTCAACAACAAACGCACGTGTATGTCTGATTGATTAACGTGACTTTCAGCGAACCACAGTGCATTTGGGTGGTCACATGGTCTTTAAAAAAATCAACAAGACCCACCTCATGTGTATTTGAACCAATGACAGTGCGTTCTATGCTGCATGCGTCATGAAAAGGGTGACAAATACACAATGCTGTGCCACGCAGCAGCCGGCAGGAGGTTCGGAGTTGCACAACGCAGTAACCGGCGGTAGATGTTTACAATGATGTTTAAAATACAATTCCAAATGTGTTTCTTACTGAGCTGCATTGGATTGAGAATGAAAAGTTTGTACTAAAAGCCTGAAATTTGGACGATATCTATTTGATTTGCTGACCATTCATGTTTGCTCAGCACAAGCAGCACTGTGGATTATACCTCCTATCACTTACTTTGAAATTGCTTTAGGAAGGGATTTCTTCACATATGAGCATGCCAATATTGTGTTAAGATGGGCTCGACAAAATGTGAGCTCAGTGCTCATATTATGCTTTTTGGCTTTTCCCCTTCCCTTTATTGTGTTCTATATCTTTTTTGTACACATTATAGATTTACAAAGTGAAAAAGCCCAAAGTCCCCCCCAAAGGGACTTACCATCTCCAACAGAAAACACTGTTCACCAACTGCTCCAAACAGCTCTGTTGTAGTCCAGCCTTTACTTCAGAGACACACGTGGTCACTTTGGAACACACGTTATAATGCTCGCCTAGCTGCTAGCATGGCACGCCCTCATACTCTGCTTCTGACTGGCTAGTAGTCCTTACCTAGGTACTGTCAGGGCACGCCCTCATACTCTGCTTCTGACTGGCTAGTAGTCCTTACCTAGGTACTGTCAGGACACGCCCTCATACTCTGCTTCTGACTGGCTAGTAGTCCTTACCTAGCTACTGTCAGGACACGCCCTCATACTCTGCTTCTGACTGGCTAGTAGTCCTTACCTAGGTACTGCACATGTGCGACTCCCAACAAAGATGAAACAGAAGTGAGATGTCTCACTCTGTAGCTAAAACAGAGAGCTCAACACACAGGGTGAAAAGAGGAGCTGCAGCAATGTGCAGTACAACAAAAATATGATGTTTTTAAAAATTAAACCAGGTAAACCTATTCTGATATAATCTCTAAATACAATTATGAACCTGAAAATGAGCATAATATGAGCACTTTAAACGACTTGGTGAGGTGAAACCATACCTAGATACAGGGCCGGCGATTGCTATAGGCGAACTAGGCGACTGCCTAGGGCGTCAAATGTGTTGGGGGCGCCGTGACGCCCTTAGGTCTACTAATAGAATTGGAACAACAAGCGATATAAAACATGTTTTATTAAACATGATCATCCTAGGGTAAATGATGCCTATAGGCTACATGTGTACTGACTCAGATATAATTAGAAAAGTTGATCCAAAGGAGAATAAATATGTAAAAAATGTTTTTATATTTGGATTGTAATCTACTGTATTTTTCCCTTTACATAAAGATATTTCCAGCATACATTGATTCACAAAAAGGTAGATATAGGTGCATAAAAATTCACCAGAATGCAGGAAATGAAGTGTTTAATGCTCAAAATAACCCCCCCCCCCTATCATAAGTCACCGTGCACACAAATCTGGAACCAAAACCCTGTCCTTTGGGTTGCCAGGCCAGTTATGATTAGATTAAATGCATGACTAGGGGGGTGCAAAACTCAATGTCGACTAGGGCAACCAAAGGGCTAGAGCCGGCCTTACCTAGATAATCATCTTGTAAAACAAAAGCTGTAAAAACATCCAAAGAACTGGGTCATAATCTACAAACTAAAGCTGTATTTAAAAGTCCTGTATGGAATACATTGTATTTACAGCCTCACACCTGTTTGATCTGTGACTGAGGATGCAAAAACATTTCACTGTCTAGCAAAAGTACCGTATGCGAGAAAGCTCACATTTAAGGATTAGTAAGTAATACATTATTTTCTATTGTACTATGAGACATTACAGTATATCTGATATTTTGAGTTCCACCATTTTTTTTTATTCAACTAAATGCTTTTCCATGTCATGGATAGAAATGAAATAGTTCCACTTATTTGACAGAGGTTCAGACTGCAGGCAGAAGTGGCCCAAATCTGATGTTTTTGTCAGACTTCTTCAGAAGGAGTGTGAACACTCACATCTTGCCCTTTTTCAAATCTGATCTAGACCACTTTCCATATGTGGTCCTGAATCAGACCCAGGTCCGATTTTTTATTTCAATGCGGCCTCAGTGTGAACAACCAAGGCGGATTTAATGCGACTTTTACATCAGTCTACATCGACATTTGTCACAATTATACGCCGGCGGGAGTTAGCCCTAGACACAGACGGTAACATTAAAAACTTACGTTTTGAATAAACTGCGTCTCTGTGAAACTATTCACAACGCAGTCCCACCACTCCTGGCTTCGTCTCTGCAGCCACACAGGCTTCTGTAGTGAATTTGCAGCCATAATCCCGCAAAAGGCCAAAATAGCCAATTTGTCTCTCTTTCTCTTCATCCTTCTCCTCCTCAGCACCTGCTCATTAACGTTACGGCTGCCATTACACAAACATTTTGAAATAAAAGCGAAAGTGCTTCCTTCCTCCATAACCTCCCTAACTTTAGTGCAGCAGCGTGCTGCGTCTGATGTCATTGTTATTGTTCTTTTGCTCAACAGTTCACACTGGAATCTGATATAGGCCACATTTTAAAAGGTCATGTGAACAGCCATACAAAAAATCGGATCTGAGCAAAAAATCCGAATTAAGCATTAAGACTAAATGAAACCGAAATGCATCTGCCTGCTTGGTAGATCTGCATCAGTTGGGATTTAATAATGCACATTTAGTAGTGGGACTCTTTAATGCTTTTCTTTTTCTAACCTTTCATTTTTCAATCTTTCTTTCCCAAACACCCTGCTTTGTTTCTTTATTGTGACCTTAAAGGTCTGTCCAGGTGGTTTGGTTACCGTGTTGGTATATTATGTTTTGGCTTTGGTTTGTTGCTCCTGACACCCCCCCCCCCCCCCCCCCCCCAGTCTGATCCAGTTCTTCTCTAAGATGAGGAAGTGGGCCGACATGGCCAGCCTCTCCCAGAACTTCAGGCTACGCATGGAGCGGCTGGAGCGCAACTTTGAGGTTTCTACGGTGATTTTCCGCAAGTTTGAGCCCATCTTCATGGACATGTTTCAGAACCCGCAGGGAGGGGAGCCGCCACGGCAACCACGCAGCAGGAAGCACAGGCACGACACACACACACCAGGGCCTATCCTTCTCTCATCAAATACTGCTCACACACACACACACACACACACACACACACACACACACACACACACACACACACACACACACACACACACACACACACACACACACACACACACACACACACACACACACACACACACACACACACACAGTGTCTCACTCAGCCCAGTCTAACCGAGTGTGTGTGTCCTCTCTTTGGCTCTGCAGGCGACTGCCGTGTCACATCAGCGATGTGTTCAAGTTCTGTTGGACTCTGTTTGTCTACACCAAAGGTACCAAGAAAAACCCAACCGACGTTGTAAGGTTTTTACTGACAGCAGTGAAGATATCTAAAGTCTCCGATCCAGTTTTTAGTTTGAATGATGCACTAAATGAACCACGTTGCATCTCAATATAGTGTTTAAAGAAAAAGAAAAACAACAAATCCTCACATCTAAAGATCTAGAACCAGCTAAATGTAGGCCTTGAAAATAATTAACAAAATACAAACAGATGGATCAGTTATCCAAAAAGTTGCTGATTAATTGTATTATCATATTTATATGTATTTATGATATGTGTGTGTTTGTACAGGTAACTTCAGTATGATCGGTGATGACCTGGTCAACTCGTACCACCTGCTGCTTTGCTGTCTGGACCTGGTGTTTGGAAATGCTCTGCTCTGCTCCAACAGGAAGGACCTCATCAACCCCACGTTCAGAGGTTCTGTCTGTCCGTCCGTAGACTGGACATAATTAAACATTTCACAGGAACTCCTTTTAGTAGGTGTCATTTTCGTACTTTTTTTATGAACACACTGCCGCTAATCTGAATCAAGTGTTCACCCAGACCGTGGTATAACGTGTGTTGATGCAGGTATAAATACATGCAAATACACACACCGTATTGTGATCAGATGCCAGCCAGGTTAAATGACATCCGTACATAGGCGTCGATTTAGGGGGGGACGGTGGGGACGTGTCCCCACCAGATTTTGTCATGAGTCATTTTTTACCCACCACTTTTTTTTTTGAAACCTCGAGCTCAATTTAGTTAAAAAATAAAGTTCATAACACAGATACCGGCACTTACTGTACATGAGGAGCAATATGAGAGAGAAATGTGATCATTGATCTCTGTTTAGGTACATTAAACCACGTTAAGCTTTTTCACGTTATATTAAGCCCATGAGAACCGTGGGGAGTCAACCCACAGCCGCTGCTGCTGAAGATGTGAAGCAGAAACAAGCTTAATGTCAGATAACGTCCATAATAATTGGACTTTTGGTTCGATTTTTTCAGAGTTTTCGGTGGTTATAAGGAGCAATATGAGAGAGAAATTATTATTGTTTAGGTACATTAAACCACGTCATGTCATATTGTCAACATGGTACGAAGCAGAACATAGCGGGTCATGTCTAATGCTTTTTGAAAACTTAAGGCTGTCTTCTTCATAAAACGAGTCGGACATCATCACATTTTTGAATAAATTTTTATTGATTTACATTAGTAAGCTACAGGGGCCTGTACTGAACCCAGGGTTTTCTGTACCACCACGGTGGATTAGCCTAGTTGTTACCGGGTTCAATCGCCGTGGTAACTTAATTATGCTGAACACCTAACCTGGTCGGGAGGATTATGTTGGAGATCAGAGATCAACTGGTGTAAAAGCACCGCCTACTGACCAATCAATAGGCCTACTCCATTGATAACGGCATCACCATAGAAGATCCATTGACTGAATGGGTGGAGTTCAGTGAGAAAAAAAGAAGAAGAAAAAGAAAAAGCTTGGTGCGTGTAGAGAGAGAGAGAGAAGGAGAGAGAAGGAGACAGAGAGAGATGCGCTCTTAAAAGTTAAAACATTTAGAGACTGACAACCCCGTTAACATTCCCTGATGGGTAGCCTATTTTTATGAATGGTAGCCCAGGGCCTATAGATTTTCAATGGAGGGAATTACGTATCTTTGTAAACTTCTTGAGCCGTGTGTTGCCAATGCGCGCATCGGTTTGAATTATGTTTTTACATTTTTTATTTGCTCCCACGATCGCTTCCCACTGCCAGGGTTGCAACTGAAATAATAGACTAAAGCAAAACAGTTTATGGAAAGGACAAGTGTAATTATGGTCACATCTTGGTCCTGACTGATTGATAAGCCAGTCCCTCCAGAAAAACGTGATTATGCGATCGCAGAATTCAATGCATAATCAGCCAAAGTCCGCATATTTATGTGGGGGCCGCATTTTTTCAAATAGGCTACGCCGCACTTTAACCGCATAAATTGCCAATTTCCTCCCAAAATATGCGGGGCTTGCATGATTTCATAATCCCCGCATTTTCGTTGCAAAAAAGTCACATATTTCAGCAGAAAGTTGAAAAATGTTGCGTTTACTTCACACAAGAGCAGCCATTTTCCCCTGTTGCCATGGGAACGTTATGTAGTGACGTAATTTCGCCTACTGTCAACACGGTGTTGGGGGGGAATCTCTTTCTTTCTCTTTTTCATCAAACCGCAATTTTTGCAAGTTCCTGCAATTTCATCGCATAAAATTACATAAATATCCTGCATATTCCATCGCATTTTTTAAGAAAACGTGCCGCATAATCAAGGATTTCTGCCCCCAACAATCACCAAACTCTGCATTTGTCTGGAGGGACTGATAAGCGTTGTGACTTACACATTTACAGCGTCGGCTTTTTTTGCCAGCTTGTCTTCCTGTTCTAGGAAGCGACTGGATTGCCTTTTGCTTGTAAACCGTGTCTGTGTTCTTCATATTTATGTAGAATTGCTCTTATGTAAAATATGTGGCTCTGGTAGATTGATTGCAAACACCGCCTCTTTTATGTGAACGTGCGCGTCTCTAGATTGGGAAAACCTGGGTTGATTCAACTAGTTGATAAACGTTGTGACACAGTTTAACCGCGGTTGTTAGGGTTAGTGCAGCCGGGGAACTGAAAGGAATCCAGGGCATGTTAAACTTGATTCGTAGTAGCTACAGGCCGGACAACGTCTTTCAAAACATGACCTGCGCGAAAGAGAAAAAAATATGAATGCGTCATTGTACCCAGCACTTCTGGAAATGCACTTACGATTGCATATCTGTCCCCCCCACATTTCAAACCAAACTGACGCCCATGCATATCTGTCCCCCCCACATTTCAAACCAAACTGACGCCCATGCATCCGTACAGCGTGACCCCATTCTCAAGAAAACATCTGCCCAACAATTTGAAATGCCACCTAATTCTGCCTCTTCCTGCCAGCTCCAACAAATTCAGCAAAAGCTATAAGTAGCAGCGGTAGCTGTAAAGTCTTTCCACACAAAAAGTGAATGAAATGGCATTGCTTTTACTAGGACACACTGGGGTTGTTGACAAGTCTGCCAGCTCTGCCTTACTAATTTGAGTCGGAGTGGGCAGGAGTCCTCTTTTTAAGCACGTTGATGCGCTAGTCTTATTGTGTACTACTGGCATGTATGCTCATTTGTGTGTGTGTGTGTGTAGGTCTGCCAGCTCTGTACCGTGCTGACGGCCATGTTTCACCAGACGAGCCTCCTCCGTGTGTGTTGGAGAGGTTGTGTGAGCTGCACGACGGGCTGGTGGTGGAGGCCAAAGGCATCAAGCAGCACTACTTCAAACCCTACATACTGAAACTGTATCAGAAGCAGGTACACATTCTCTCACACATGCATATATATTCATTCAGGTTTGTTTCCTGTGTTTTTAAAGTGCCCTCCTTCCTTTCATACTCACTTTATTCCTCCCTACACATTTCTATTTTGTAAGTTTTTTTAAATGATTTCCAACCCTGATTTGACCTATCTATTTGACCATCTTACCTTGGTCTTAACTTCTTTTCCCGATCAGATCCTGAAAGGCAACGAGGAGCATTTGACAGAACTTTTGGATCCTCAGAGCTTCATTGATAACAAGTAAGCTACTCAGGGACAAAAGGTCAAGAGTCACTTTCAGGGAAAAGTTACTGTCCTCGTCCTGTCCCACTTTCCCTCCCTCAGTCTCCTAATCTGTGTTGCAGAATTAAGTATTATATTTGAGTACCTATTAGAGATATTGCTGTGTTTAACTGTGTGTGTGTGTGTGTGTGTGTGTGTGTGTGTGTGTGTGTGTGTGTGTATTGCGTGCGTTGCGTGCAGTAAAGCCATAAACAGGGAGTATGAGGAGTACGTGTTGACAGTGGGAGATTTTGATGAGCGGGTGTTTCTGGGAGCCGATGCCGACGAGGAAATCGGAACTCCGAGGAAGATTGTTCAGGAATCTTCTGCCAGTCAGACGAACGCTCAGAGCCAGCTGCAACAACATGTAGAGAAGGTACACACACACACACACACACACACACACACACACACACACACACACACACACACACACACACACACACACACACACACACACATACTGTTATCGATTAATCATTAATATTTTTATGTTAAAATTAATTATTTATTTAACTTTTTATAAACTAAAAACACAATGAAAATACAAAAATACGGCGTGTTTTTCCTGGATGAGATCTTAATTACAAGAAGAACGACTTGTGGCAGTTAAACTGGAGGTTAGGCTAAACTTGAAGATATATGAAGCAGCAGAACCTGCTGCTGCGAGCCGGCGTTGTTAAACAGAGACACTTGTTTGTTCCAAAATAATAAATTAAAGAATCATGTTAAATAATAACTTAACCAAAAACATAATAATACTTAGATCTGACTGACCGTCAGTCCAGCCGCCGAACACACCCGCCGGCCGGGATGTAAGTAGCTACCTCCGCGCTAACTTGGCCAGCCCGGGCCAGGGAACCTTATTCCGTTCTTCGTAGTGAGTTTCTACCAGTCTGGTGATGGTACGTCGTGACGGAATGTGAAATGCTGGTTCCAATATCCATCTCAATGAACTTGCAGAATCCTTGGGTCATTTCCTCTGCTCGTTGTGCATCGCAGCTCCTCTGTGCTAACGGCGAGTTGATGCTAGGTTGAGACTGAGAGCACGACGCACCGACATTAACCAGGGTCGGATGCACTTTGTGGTACATCATTTGAGTCGTGGCCGTGTTGTACTTATACACGGCGTCGCAGTGTTTGCAGTGAACTTAGTCGTTTTTTAAATCAAAATGGTCCCACGCCACACTTCACCGTGACCTCTTCATGTTTATTTGGACTCAAAACAGAAATTGCAGCTAACTGAGCAGCACATGGCGCCCCCGGGTGGTAAAATGTTTAATTACTGCTGCCACACAGACAGTGGGAATTATTTCATTGCTTCAATCACACTACACAACGCAACCTGCATTAGTTTAATCGATGACAAATTAACGTGATCGACGAAATTCTTAATGATCAATCGTCGATTAATCATGCCCATCCCTAGTTTCATTATCTGGTTACTGTAGTTTTTATTAAACAAATAGGAGGAAATAGTGCATTTGTTTGGGACTAGAGAGTATTTGGACCAGCGGGACGGTGTGTGTAGGACTGAGTCAAAATAAACTATAGCGTAGTGTTGATGGTAATAAAGAAACATGTCACCCAGTGCAGCAGTGTGGGCTCACATGTTTTTATGGCACAGAGGAAGATGTGAAAATTGGAGAAAACGAATGTACTCTATGTGTCTCTGCAGTCGGGCTCTCTCGCTCCCTCCACCCCTCTGACGGGACGAGTCTACCTGAAGGAGAAGGACCTGCTGGTCACGCCCGTCTCCTCGGCGACGCAGAGTGTCAGCCGGCTGCAGAGCATGGTGGCCGGGTTGAGGACGGCCCCCAGTGAAAACCTGATTCACATCTTCAAGTCAGTTCCTTCTTTTGTCTCTTTGCTTCTTTCTTCACTTGGTCTTGTTTGTTGCAGTCGAGCTGCGTGGAACCTCATTAGACCAGAGTGGAAAAACAGTGGAGGAAATGATGGTGGAGTAGAAAATAGGGCTGGGTATCGTTCCAGAAGTTTCAATACCATTGCTGATATCAATACCATGACTTCAATACCGGTTCCTGAACGATACTATATTATTATTATTATTATTATTATTATTATTATTATTATTATTATTATTATATTTTTCAGCTTCTACTATGCGTAACATAGTTTTTCCTGCCTGCCTCTACAAACATGTAACGTTAGACAGCCAGTCAGCAGCATTATTAGATCTTGGTAGAAGCATGCTGCATTGATGGTGGTGAGATTTACTCCTTAGGTATTTAAATTGGGTATTGAATGACACGGCACTTTTTGATACTCAATACTTTAAAGGCTATTCGGTTGGTGCCTAAAAAGTATTGAACCCAGCCCTAGTAGACAAACAGTGGAGTAGATGAGACACCTGAGGTCCGTTTCAGGTAGGAGGATTAGTGGAAACTCTGAGTTTGTTAAGCCTGAGATGAGGGAAACTCTGAGTTTTCCGTTTCAGAAAGAGAGGTAACTTAACCTCAGAGTCAGTTACTATGGTAACTGAGCCTATGAACCTAACCTGGTCGGGAGCAGGTTTTCTTCAAGAAACCTCGAGTTTCTCTCAGACTCCTCCCCATGGATGTATGAAGAGAATTAACGCTCCTCCCTCTGACACAGAGCTCTTCATTTCCTCATTCATTCATTCAGTCTGGATCAGGAGCATTTCAGCGCAGTTTGTTATATTGGCGTGAATAAAATAAAACCTTGTTGGTTTATTAACTGTTAGGCAGACTATAAAACATTGTTTTTTCTCAAAACATGGCATTTCCTTTTATCGACGATCCGTTGATGAAGACGCTGTATGGCAGGGAGTTAAACATATGTCGGAAGATGATATTGACGCATTTTAATTTCCAGATAACTTCCTATTTGAGCGCTATGGCTTTTCTTCCCAGTCTATCAGTTATGTATCCTACATAACCTTATCCGTCCTCATATCACTACCGTCACCCATCGTGGACATGCTCTATATCCCAGCACATTCTTGCATTACAGTTGTCTCTACAACGTTGGTGATAATAATAATTTTAATAAAGCGCCGTCAGAAGAGATCACTCTGAAACGTTGTATAACTGCTATAAATCATATCATGCTTTGTGTTTGGGCTTAATTCAATCCTGACAGTCTAAGCTTTCAATAGATGTGCTGCATGACCATATATTTAGAAGATTTAATGCGTCAAATTTATAACAAAGTTTAAGCAGCGTCCACTTTGAGCGTGAGTGTCCCGTATACGGGTCAGTGAAAGTAAAGAGTTTAAACATGTGTAGTGTTCCTGGACACAGACCAGTCAGAGACATTAAAAAGGAGTTCCACAGTATTGCAGGTGAATGATGTAAACCCTTTGAAATAAAAGATTATGAATTATAATTCTGTTAATGATGGTGCTGCAGCCTCAGAATGGGATTAGTAGCCTAGGACTTTTTCACCCGCAGTATTGCACCTACCTGAAATAGATTTGAAGTAATATTAGCTTATGATTAAATATGATATACATCATATTGGAAGATAAGCATTTACTCTAGCAGCAATTTTCTCCAGCGTAATTTCTCTCTTTTGCAGCAGCCGCTGTGTTGCTTTTTTAACGAAATACATGTTCAAACTCGCATATGTGCGCATGAGTATGTCCGCCGACCCGTTTGTTTGTGGTTGTTGCCATGGTGAATCGTATCATGGCTCCATTCATGCTATCTTTGGTGCACGCGCGTAACCCTGAGTCAACCTACTCCGAGTTGATTGAACCAACTCGAATCAGCCGTTGTGAAACCGAAAACTCAGTTTCCCATCTCAGGATAAATCAACTCCGAGGTCAGACTCAGAGTTTGTTGAACCTCCTACCTGAAACGGACCCCTGTAGATTTGAGGAACCAAACAGTTTTGAATTCTAATCAAATGTACTGTAGTGCAAGATCAGAGAAAAGTATAAAGAACCCATTATATTGCTTATTTTCTGTACTGTGTTACTTTGCTCGGGTCTTTGATAAACCAAATGTAAAGTTAGGAACACAACATGTCACCTCTGGTCAGACTGACATGACTGGTGTCATTTTCTTTAGTCTGTGGCCAACAGGTGAATTAGATCTTCAGCCTAGTGTCAGTGAAAGTGTTGACAGATGAAAGCATCAAGCATGCATTTTAGATGAAGTTCCTCGTCCCGGTTTGCTCAGCCAGTAAATTGTTTGTACGGGGCGCAGGAGTTTTCTACCCGGACGTTATTGTAAACAAACATTGTGATTGGGTATATAATCATACAGTCTCCATAGTAACAGTGTGTCCTGTGCTGTTTGAAGGTCTTGCTCCAGAAATCCCACAGAGTCCATACTGGGCAGAGTCAAGACACTGGGACAAACATTCAAAGAACATTACACCAAGGACTCAGAAGACATGCCCGCCTCTCATATAGGTAACACACACACACACACACACACACACACACACACACACACACACACACACACACACACCTCTAACTTATTGCCTCAGTTGGGACAACCTGGGACAAATTGTATATGCATACATAACAGTACGTAGCTGCGTCTTTGCAGTATATAAATAAACTGTCTTTTATTTCAGACTTTGCAGAGAACCGTCTAAAGCTGGCTGAGATCCTCTACCACAAGGTCCTGGAGAACGTCATGGTGCAGGAGACCAAACGGCTGCAGGGCAAAGACATGAGTGTAAGCAGCAGCCACAGAAACGTGTTTCATAGTCTCAACTCAAAGTACCATTTAACTATTCTAAGTGTATTTATTGTTCTTATTATTATTTCAATCAGATGTGGTTAAAAGCTATTATGAGGCTATTTTGTTACAAAAACTATTTCCCAAGAACTTCCGTGCAGGAGTCTTGTATTTTCTTTTATGTCTACTGTAAATATTTCATAAAAATTGCCCAAATTGTGCTTTCCCTCTCTCATTTCACATGGTGTGTTTTATTTGTTGGCTGCCACATGGAGGCGCGATTTACTTTGTACTTTAAATAAATATAAATCTGTGTGTTAAGGTGTTATTGGAGCAGGATATCTTCCACTGTTCCCTGATGGCATGTTGTCTGGAGGTGGTGTTGTTCTCCTACAGCTCCCAGAGAACCTTCCCCTGGATCATCAACATCTTCAAGCTGACCCCATTCTACTTTTTTAAGGTGTCTCTCTCTCTCTCTCTCTCACACACACACACACACACACACACACACACACACACACACACACACACACACACACACACACACACACACACACTTTTACATCTTTAAACTGCAGATGAAGTCATTTCACTGACTCTCCTCATTGTTGTAGAACAAAGTTGTATAAGTTTGCCTCCATTTACGGAATAGTTAGTATATGAATATGACTGGATTTATTGTGTGTTCAGGTGATCGAGGTGTTTATCCGCTCAGAGGAAGGCCTGTCCAGAGACATGGTGAAGCATCTGAACCTGATCGAGGAGCAGGTTCTGGAGAGCAGAGCGTGGAGCGCAGACTCTGCCCTGTGGGGCGTCTTGCAGGCTGCTGGGAACAAGGTCCCCACCGTAGAGGAGGTGGGCAGGAAACACACATCAGAGAACACGCACACACATTTTTATACACAGCAGGGAAGTGCTCCAAATGTCTTGCTTTCTGTCTCACTCCACTTATTAACTCTCTTCCCTCTTCACCCTCTAGGTGAATTTTTCCTCCAGTCTGGACTCTGGTTCTGGTTCTACCAGCGGGGGTCAGTCCCACCTGCCTCTGGTCGCCCTCTCCCCCATCATCCACCCCCGCATCAGGGAGTTCAGATCAGGCCTGGGCAGCGCACGCAAAGGTGGGTGTTCAGCTGTTTAGCTACATGGTTTGTGTCGTAACATATGAGCTACGGCAGCACAATAGATTCTTTTCTAGAATCTTTTTTTTTATCGTCACCGCAACATTAACTGGCCCAATAAACATTGTGAAAAGCTGCGACATATCCGTAGACTACTGCATTTTAAATGTAACTGTCATTCCATTTCTAGTGGTGCCTTTTTTATATTCACTTCAATGTTCAATTTGTTCAATAAGAGAAAGTTAGAAATTATTTCCTTTCATTTGTTTTAAATTCAAAAAGCAATTTGTGGTATTTTGGCAGAATACCACAAATACATATCGTGCAGCCCTACCATGAGCTATGATCAACTTTAACATCTGTTTTTTTTCTTCTTCCAGATGTGCCTCCCTCTCCGCTGTCGGTCCATGACAGATACAGCTCCCCGGCAGCTGGCAGCGCTAAACGCCGGCTCTTCGGCGACGACCCCCCTGCTCCGACACCAGGGGTGGCCCCCATCGGGAGCCCGATGACGTCACCGGCCAAAAGGTTGACGTACGGCTCAAGCAGCACCCTGAGGATCGGAGCTCAGGGCGCCCAGGCCACCGTCCTCAGTTTCCCACTGCAAGGTAGAGCACACATACGCAGGTTCACATAACTGAACACCAAGAATACAAAGATTGCTGCACAACAGCTCATCAGCTGCTTCATTATTCTACTCCTTATCACGTCTGCTTACCAATGACACGGATCAACTGAAACAAGGTGTGTGTGTGTGTGTGTGTTTCCAGGTTTGAATAACGACCGCACTATCACACTGATCCCAGTTCAGCCGTGCGACTCCTCCGGTACCATCACTGCTCAGTTCCTGCTGACCGCCTCGCCGAGCCGAGCCACCATCACCTCTGTGGCCCCCCCAGCCTCCGACCCCCAGGCTGCCATCAGCCGGCCGCGACGTACCGGCTCACTCGCTCTGTTCTTCAGGAAGGTAGGAAAAAAATGACTGAATAGGCTTGAAAAATGACTGAAATTATTTCTAAATTATCAAACTACTTTAATAGATTCATTTCCTGCTGACTGTCTAATTGATTAACTGCTGCAGCTCTATTCTCCACTGCTAGAACTGAAATGCTTTTTCCAATTACCATTTTAAATTACCATTTCAAAGGTTCATCTACCTTGTATGATACAGTATTTCAGCATCCCGAAACGTTTCTGGTGCATCTTTGGTTAAACTTGCAACAACGTTGTCATTCATCGCAATAAAAGATGAGATTTAAAAACCCTGTCAGTGTTCATGCCTTTACCAACCAGTGTAGCTTTTTCTTTGAGTGCCAACAGGTAATGTTTTTTAAACTTGTGTAATCAAAAGTTAATTTTTTCGGACTTCTAAGACTCTGGTTTAAGATTTTCTAATTATGTTTTGTATTTGTTGTTCATGACCTAATTAAATAAAATCTGAGATTATTTCCATGTCAGGTCCTCCAGTTTGTCTGACAGAATATACAGTTTTGCCGTTTGTGTTGTTTTCCTCCACTTGTTCCATTCTTCTGAGCCATGTGTGTCTGTCTGCAGGTGTACCACCTGGCCAGCGTACGTCTGAGGGATCTGTGTGTGAAGTTGGACATCTCGTCGGAGCTGCGAGGGAAAATCTGGACGTGTTTTGAGAACGCTCTGGTCCACTGCACTGGTCTGATGCGGGACAGACACATCGACCAGCTGCTGCTGTGCAGCGTCTACATCATATCCAAAGTGAGAAAGCTTCAGAAGGCAATGTTGGTCATATGTCAAATATGTTTATGGCAGCTTAACACGATTTTAATTTCTGAATGAATATGCTGTTCTTGGAGGGAAACATGTTTTCAGGCAGTTTCCCTGAACACTGTTTCTGTGTTGTGCAGAAGCCCTGACTGTAATTACAGACCTGCCAGAGGAAAAAACACTTTATTCACACAATCCTTGACACCTCTACCACAATGTAAATTGAAATATTCAGCACAAACAGTAGATTACAGCGTTGCACAGAGACGTATCTATGCATTAAATATAGTTTTTTATATATCGTTGCTGTCGGGCGAAAACCTCCTATGTCCATTTGTAGTTTTTGTAGTTAATAAAAGCAATAACCAAGATTTGGAACAGATTTACAGATTTTTACAGCATTTACAGTAAAAATGAAAATCTGTAAGTCAAAATTAAGATTCTGGAATATTACAAACTACAACACTTTGTTTAAATGCTTTAAGCAATTCTTCAATAAATGAGAAACGGTAGGCTACTAATCTGCAATGGAAAAAGGAGCACGGGGCAATGCGGTCGAGCCAAGCCGAGTAGAGCTGGTACTAGCAGTGGGAAAACTCCAAAAGTAGAGCACTTTAAATACTTGTAATAGGACTCGCTGCCTCCGCGGGTTCCCCTCAGCACAGATCACAGCCCAGACAGACTTTATTATTTACAGGCAACAGTGTCTATGCTTCGTTCCAGGCAACCTGTAACCCGTGTTTTCACCACCTTCTACCCGTGAAAGTGCCCTGGAACGGCAGTCAACCCATAACTTACTACCCATGACCTCGTACCAGACCGTACAGTTTTTGACGTCACACATACATAAACAACAATGGCGACCCCTGTTGATGCTATACAGATGGCAGTGATTAACGGTGAGTTTAAATAGAAATAAATAGGCAACGTAAAGTAATTCCGCACGTTGTAATCAAAACAATACACATACGATTGTGTACTACTACAGGTTATGTTTATTAAATGAAACCCAAAATATGTTGCAGACTAGAAATTGCTAGTAAGCGCTAGCTAACGTCAACAGTAGGTAGTCGCTAGCTAATGCTAACACTAGCTAGAAGGGTTTGTCGTGACTTTGCCTGGAACTCTACCAAGTCGTGAGTCGTGACTGGAAGTCGTAACTTATGGGCTAAAAACTGTGTCTGGAACACAGCATTATTCTGACTGCTCACACTTTTAACACAACTTTATAACCACCAACCTGTCTGCCCGGCTACTGTCAGACACAACAGCCCGTTCACAACGTTTTAACAGAAGAACCAACAAAACATTTGTCACCGCCCAGTGTCCTGTCTCTGGTGGGTGGCAGTCATCTGAAGGTCCAGCACGCTACTGCATATAAACGGAGAGTTTAATAAGTACGACTCAGCTGAGACAACGAACTCACCTGGCACTGCTCTCGTGATCTGTCCCCACACCTCTCTTCACTGCAGCTGATTGCAGACCACGCCCACCTCCACAGTGAACAATGGCATTGATTTTATGGGGGGGGATACGGAATGTAAAGATATGAGGTTTCTGCCCAACAGCATGATATGCAGTATCTACAGTGAGAGCCAGGTTTGCTTTTCTCTCTGTGCGTAGCTGTTGCTGATGTTGAGACGCTGAAGTTTAGCAGCTAGCAATGTTTTAGGAACACCCCAAAATGACTGTTGGTTATCTGTTGGCTGCCCAGACAAAAACTCACCATCATTCATTGTGTTCACATGTATTTAAGTAACCAGTTTACTACTGCTGACTACTCGGAGGAATCAGGTTACGCAGGTAATCAGAACATGTGCTGTAGTGAACTGGTTACAGGAAACTGTATTAAGGGTGTCACGATTCTCCAAATCCTCGATTCGATTACATTTTCGATTCTGAGGTCACGATTCGATTACATTTTTACTTTTTTAAAGCACAGGTTGCTATGCCATTTTTAGACTAGATTTGTATGTAATATGTCTGTCCTTTGTTCACAATGTACCACATTACATTGTCAAATTTGAAACATTTATTAACAACATAATGTAACAATAACATAGCTTCAGTTAATTGGAAAGTTGACAATTTGTCAAAGTGAAAAAAAAAAAAAAAAAGTTTACCGACAATCCTGAGGGCTGACTCTTCACACCACACAGAGTTTGGTGTTAAAGCCCCCAGGCACTAGGATTAGGCAATGGTTATGGTTGAAGACGACGGTCGCTGCGCTGCCTTGAAGGCTAAGTTGGGGGCTTAAAACACCATCGAGCCAGCACAGCAGAGACCGATAGCAACGCGGCTCGGGCAGTCCGCTAACTTGTTGCTCTCTCTAATATAACCAAGGGGGCAAGCCTGCCTCCTCGGAGCGAAGCCGCGATGGCGCCATTTTATGCTACCCAAACCATCACCCCCCGTTAGCATCCCATTGACTGCCATTCATTTTGGCGTCACTTTGACAGCCAATAACTTTATATCTGAAGCGTTTAAAGACTTGATTTGACCATCGTTTATTTCTAAAGAAACAAAACAATGTATAAAAGGCTCCATTACCTTGTACCTCACGTTATGGCTCCGTAGCAGACGTTTTTCTAAAAATAGGCTAACGATTGTGTCATAACCACGCGACTTATTGTCGCATAGTAGAGGAATTACCGTATAGTACAGGAGAAGCTCGCAGGCAGTTTGGACTTACATTAGCTGTTTAGTTTAATTACTAATGTTAACTAGCATTTTAGTTAGCAATAATTAGCCTGTGCCTATGTTATCTCCTTACATATACCTACGCTCTCCGTCTCTGATAGATTGGGAATGATTGAGATTTCTCTTGGCACAGCTACCAGAAGACTTACAACGTTCAGACACGTTGCTCACGTCACATCTACGGCGGGAAGCTCAGTTTGCAGCTGCGCAGTAACGCTCAGTAACGCTCAACCATCACCGGAAAAGTGCTTCTAATAGACTTCACTTGTCTCCGTCCAGAGCAACGGGATGTGTTGGTCCAGTTTATATACTGGCTTTGAATATAACCAATACCGTTTAGGCAGTAAAACGTGCATGCAGGCAGAAATCCAACCGTGCAGTTTTGTTGGGATAAAGCTTTTAGCAGAAGGAATATCCGCTAGCTGCTAGGCTAATGGACAATGGTAAACACACAGAATATGGTACACACACACAAGCTTGCAAACTGTGGCTTTTTTGACGACAACGCAAACATTTCAACATAAAATCCAAAATACTTTCACACACTTCAGTGAAAGAGGAAGGGGTTCAAGTTCTGTCGATGGGTCTCCAGCATCTGCAGTTGCCATGCTATCTTTTGACTGGCTCTAGCTAAGTTAGAGGAGGTTGACTGACTCGCAGCACTTCAACACGTGTGTGTTTTTCCACTTGACAAGCCGACCGGACGTGACATGGGGGCGTGGCAGTATCGATGATTCCATTTTTGTATTCGATATTCAAGATTGTGACTTAATTTCGATAAATTGAGATTTAAAATCGCGACTCCCTTACTGTGTATACATGCTGCGGGTCTGTAATCTGATTACTCTCTTGCTCCTAGACCTGATTTTGGAAGCATGACTTTCTTATGGCGCTTTTCCATCTCGACTCTACTCGCCTTTTTTGGTTTTCCATTACGAAAAAAAGTACCTGGTACCTGCTAACAGGTACTTTTTTTTAGTACCATCTCCGTCGAGGTTCCAAGCGAGCTGAAGCAAAAGGTGACGTGAAAGCGTCAGACAGAGGAGTCCTGAACAAACCCGCCATTTTTAAATAGTTTAGCCAGCTGTGTTTGTTTTTGTTCCTCCAGCTTCATTTTAAACAAAATGTGTGGAGCCAGAAGACACATTTTGTTTCCACAAACAACAACAACAGAAAGAATGGGGGAGACACTAGTCGCTACTCGCTCCGGAGCTAATCGCCGTCACTCTGTCACTTCCTCCTCGCTCTAAAACACACTCCCCACACACACATGCCGGCTCCACGCACACACCAGCACACAAGTATAAACATAGCTAGGCTATGGCGAAAGCTCTGTGTGTAGCCTCCGCACAACCGTAAAAAGGCCTAGGTCACGGCAGTTTACTGCGGCGCCGCTATGACGACCAGACACGCTGAGGCGGTACTACTAATGGAAAAACGCCATTAGTGATAACAGATGCTGCTTTCCCTCATTTATTATTGTTGATACAAGGATGTATGACACCACTCTGCTGTAACTTTCCAGAGGCCTGTACTACGAATCAAGATCAACATGCCCTGGATTTATTCCCGTTACCCGGCTTCACCAAACAACTAACCTAACAGCCGCAGTCCCACGTAAACTGTGACACCATGGCGATTAACAACCAGTTCAACCAACCCAGGGTTTCCCAATCCAGCGGTTCACATAAAAGAAGCGGTGTTTGCTTCACCTGACCAGTCGCAAACATGGACAAGTCTACCAAAGCCACATATTTTACACAAGAAGAGCAAACAATAATGCTACAGAAATATGAAGAGCACAGACACATTATACAGGCAAAAATCAATTCATTACATTTTTTATATATATATATATATATATATATATATATATATATATATATATATATATATATATATCTCTCAAATTAAATACATACTCAGTGATTACTTAATCTAAATTAATCGCATACATAATTTTTGCTGTGAAAGTATTTTAAATATTTCAATTCAAATTAGCGACATTAAAGTTAAAAAACTTTTTTATTATTATTTTCACTGTTCAAATAATGAGCATAACAATCAACAATATGACCTAATATGCTGAGGAAATACATTGTGTGTGCTTCAGGAATAGGGTTATTTCAGTTGCTATTGAACAACAAAAACATCCACCAGATTTTACACTAACTTTGAATGCACCACGAGAGTCTAAATTCTCTGCCCAAGCCCGGCTGATGTTTTCCACCGCTATCCTCGGGCCGGGCCCTTGATAAAGCATTTGGGTTTTTTAATCATGACTTTATTACGGTAGCCTAATTTGGTGGGGGGAAAGCTCTGCCTCTCCAGCTTCTCCCGTAGCTCTGGGTGTATGTCCTGCACTGACGTGAGTGAGAGGTAAACTGTGCTACATCGTGTCTCCCCCATCTGCAGCACTGTTGTCGGCCAGTGTGTCAGCATGCAGACCGTGGCGAAGGACAGTATGTGATCGAGACCAGAAAGTCTCCTGTATGGTTCCAGGGCTTTGATTATGTTGCTGCCTTGATCCGTTACCCTCACTATTCAGCTGAGGGAGCTATAGGTCGAGGGTTTTTTTACGTTTCTTTATTCAGATCCATTTGCGATCCGTTCCATTCTGAATAAACAATGCAGCGTCCTTGTTGCATTATTCATTAAGATAATTCTAAACAGATTTCTGTAGTTCAACCGACTCTGAATTGTAGTTGAGAACGTCAGTTATAACGGCCCACGTATTAAAAAATTGTTGAGTTTAAATCGGGCTCAGGCTCATAATTACAGTTAATGTGTCGGGCCGGGCTCGGACACAACGTGCACAGGCTCAGGTAGGGTCGGGCTTGATTTTTGGGCCTGATCTAAGCTCTACTGTAGGTTACCAGTTTCATTGAACGCACCGTCTCCGTCTGTGTTTTTTGGACAGCTGCAGAAGTGTTGGAATCCTCTACAGTGAGTGAAACACAGTCAGACTTTACACCTTTATTTTATTTAAACGCGCTATTTTTTTAATTAATTTAATTAATTAATCGAAATGAACGCGTCATTTTGTTTAATTAATCTGAGAAAAAATAGCGCGTTTAAAAAAAATAACGCAGAGTAATTCATTCCATATTGAGCTTTCACGCGGAGCCGTTCTAGCCACCATTCAACTGTAAAATGAAGGAGGCAACAGAAACATGTGACGCTAGTTAACACTACACTCAACAGCAGGTAACGTTAGCCTACCGCTAGCTAACAGCTGGATTAAACACGATTAAAATGCTGACAGCTAACGTTAAACGGTGTAAAGTTTGCCTGTATTTCACTCACTGTCGAGGATTCTGCAGCCGACGGAGACGGTGTAATTTACTAGTGAAAAAGTGAGAAAGTTTTGAATTTATTTCCTCAGCATATTAGGTCATACTGTTGATTGTTATGGTCATTATTTGAACAGTGAAAATAATGAGTTGTTTAACTTTAATGTCACTAATGCTGATTATTCTGATTGATTCATTTGAATTAAAATATTTAAAATACTTTCACAGCAAAAATGATGTATGCGTTTAATTTAGATTAATTGATCACAGAGTATGTAATTAATTCAATGACATTTTTTAATCGATTGACAGCCCTAATATATATATATATATATAAATAAATTGCCGTAACGTGTGTGTGTGTGTGTGTGGGGGTGTTAAGTGCATATCTCTCGAACCGTTAGTCCGATTGATTTTCAAACTTGACAGGTGTCTTGCTACGGTCCCAAGTTTGACGCTGTTTGGATTAGAAATGCAAAAGATATTGTTAAATATATATTGGTTAAAGATGCACACATTGGCTTTTGCCGCTCTAGCTCTTGGCCACTCCACCTCTCACACTGCACGCTGAGAGACACGGAGGGTCGAATAAAGCAGCAGAGCTTTGGCAGCTAAAATGTGAAATACACCTCAGACCCACAAAAATGTGCAAAGTAGCACTACTTTGTTGCCGCCTTTGACTCTTTTCCTGCTTCCAACGTTAGCTACATGACTGCTGGACCAAACTTACTTTTCTTCACTTTCCTGGAGCACGAGCAGATAGCTGAAAGGAACATTGCGACTGTTGTGTGGAATAAGGTTGGCGAAAAAAGGCGCTACGCTTTTCTGTGTCTATTTTTCACTAAGAGGAAACAACAAAAAGCCATTTGCCAACAGTAAATATCAAACAAAAGCCAGACACTATATAGTATTAAGCGCTGTGCAATGCAAGGAAATCTCAGAGCTGAACCGGGCAGACACAGCACTTTTCATCAGACTCACCTCGGGTTAATTAAGTCTATTAAGCACCTCTCTCTCTGTGCGCCGTGCTCCTCCGGATCTTCTAAGAACGGTGATGCCATCAACAGAGTGTTGATTGGTCAGTAGGCGGTGCTTTTACACCGGTTGATCTCTAATCTCCAATATAACCTGCTCCCGAGCAGGTTAGGTCTTCAGCATAACCACGGCAATTTAACCCGGTAACAAGTGATCCACCGTCGTGGTACAGAAAACCCTGGGTTGAACCTGAAGTTACCTCATTCACTCCAAATCTTGCTTCATAGTACAGGCCTCCTGTCTGCAGTCCTGCACATGTACACTTGTAACACGGCTATCAGAAACCTGGTTACCTTTCACAAGAAATCTGCGTTCTCCGGGAACAGTCTAGCTGGAGGAATCCTCTCTAATCCTCCACCCGGATTACAGAAACCAGGTGTCTCGTTTTCTTACTGACACGTAAGAAACCAGCTGGATGGAGAAAGCCATGTGTAACAGGTAAACACGCTGGTTGTAATCCCTGCGATTTCTGTTCCTTCCTTGCAGATCACCAAAGAGACGCACACCTTCCACGACATCATGAAATGTTATCGCAGCCAACCACAGGCCAGCAGCCACGTAAGAGATGCACGCAATTTACAAAATGCTAAACATCATAAAACAAAAAAACTGACAATAACAAAAACTATTTATGTGGTGCTTTTGTATTATAATTACTAAGTGCTGAGACAAAAACAGATTGTGAACAAAAACATAGAATTGGTAGTCAAAAGTTGGTAATAATGCTATTGATTTACTTTCTATCACTGAACTAACCCTGTGATCATGACGTCGTCATAAGAAGTGCAAGAATGTTTGAGTTGTGATTGGCTCGCTATAGAAAGTTTGTTTTTCCACTGGATGGAAAACTACACAGAAATACTTTTTAAAGAAAGTCAGACTTGTAAAAGGATTTTATTAGTGGAAGCTTACTGTGTGTGTGTGTGTGTGTGTGTGTGTGTGTGTGTGTGTGTGTGTGTGTGTGTGTGTGTGTGTGTGTGTGTGTGTGTGTGTGTGTGTGTGTGTGTGTGTGTGTGTGTGTGTGTAGGTGTACCGCAGTGTGTTACTGCGTCACACTCCCATGGAGCAGGTAACCGATGAGAACATGGAGGTGGATCCTGTTTCGGGCGGCGAATGTAAGATCTCAGACACGAATGCTTCATAAACACACTGACTATTAGGATTTTGGCCTCTGAGCAACTCAAACTGCTCATATTATGCTTTTTGGCTTTTTCCCTTTACTTTATTGTGTTATATATCTTTTTGTGCACGTTATAGGTTTACAAAGTGAAAAAGCCCAAAGTCCCCCCCAAAGGGACTTACCATCTCCAACTGAAAACACTGTTCACCAACTGCTCCAAACAGCTCTGTTGTAGTCCAGCCTTTACTTCAGAGACACACGTGGTCACTTTGGAACACACGTTATAATGCTGCCTAGCTGCTAGCATGGCTCAACACACAGGGTGAAAAGAGGAGCTGCAGCAATGTTTGTTTTTGGAAAATGAAACCACATAAACCTATTCTGGTACAACCTCTGAATACAATTATGAACCTGAAAATGAGTGTAATATGAGCACTTTGAAGTAGCAACACCAAAAATAAGTTGAATTATTTTTATTTGCATTTGTATGATCTAATGCAAAGATAATTTTTCTTCTTTCCTGTCCCATTCATCATCAAGCAGCTGCTCAGTTTTACATTGAAGGGGTCCTTCAAATATTCAATTAACTTAACTAAAAGATTAAGAAAAGCAACAGTTTCTCACGTTTAAACCTGGAAACACAAAGTTTTGGCTTTTTTTTGCCTGAAAAGTAACTTAAACGATTAATCGATTATTAAAATAGTTGCAGAGGAACTTTCATTTGATTAATTGACTAATGATAAGAAAACCCAACTATATTCAGCTAATGATGACATCCTGACATCAGAGCGGCTGGCGCCGACAAATGTTTGTGCCTTTTCTTTTTGATAAATCACTTAAAACAATTGATCCGCGTGTGTCAACAGCTGCAGAGAAACCCAATCCGGTCTCAGGAGAAGCAAACTCGGACCAGTCAGAGGAGGAGGAGCGTGGTGACCTCATCCAGTTCTACAACAACGTCTTCGTCCTGAAGATGAAAAGCTTCGCGCTGCGTTACGCCACCCACGATAACCGGGTAGGACACGATAACCTGCAGGAATCGGTTTGGTATAATAAAATCAGCGCGGTCCACTTACCGAACGCTTACATAATCTGTGTGTGTGTGTGTGTGTGTGTGTGTGTGTGTGTGTGTGATATCCTCCAGGCGGATGCTCCTCCTCTCTCTCCGTTCCCATCGGTTCGGGCTCAGCCTCTCTCTCCTCGTCGGGTTTCTCAGAGACACTCGCTGTACGTTTCCCCTCACAAGAACTCTGCAGGCTGCCTCACACCAAACTCCTACACCTACAGGATCAACAGCAGCCCATCCAAGGCAAGGACACACACACACACACACACACACACACACACACACACACACACACACACACACACACACACACACACACACACACACACACACACACACACACACACACACAGATGACACACACAGATGAGGGTTTTATTGCAAGCTGGGAAAATTGTGTTCCTCACATTTGATGCGTTGACATTTCAAACACACAGCTGACTCTTTTCTCCTGCAAGTTCTGCAAAGCCTGAAGTTATGTTGTCTAAAGGTCGTAAATGTAATTGTTCTGAATAGAGAAATATAACATTTGGATTATTGAATTGATCTGCAGGTTTCATGATTCCTTGGCTGGTTAGAAATGAAAGATACCAGCAGCAGCAGAGAGAACTAGTCTTTTGTTTGTAATAAAAACATTTGCCAATGCAAGCTATTAATGCACCTCCATGTTCACCAGTTGTCTGGATCACTTCAGTGTCATTTGCATTTCTGCATCGGGACAACAGTCACACTTAATTCTGCTGCTCCGAGTTTCTCTTCTCTAACAGAAATCTGTAGCAGGCAAAAATCTGTAGGGAGTGTGACGTTTCATTTACTGAACGGAACACCTGCAAAATTATCATTTGTATATCAATTACTCACCCTGCGTTGCCATGAAATCGTTGTTTGTTGCAAGCCTCCACGTCGAACAGAGAATCCAACAACAGAAAAAATTCTTGATGAATTAAAGTGGTAGGAGGCTAGGGTTGGGTATCGTTTGAATTTTACGATGCCGAACCGGTACTTTCAAAATCATTCCGATTCCTAAACCGATTCTTGTAAGTGTAATATGTTTACTAGCGACCACGTGCAGTGAATAGTTAATATGCTTGTACATCCATGTTGGTGAGTCCAGAGGGAAAATATGGCATTTTAAAGTAGCCTACATTTACGGTAGCTAGCTAACTGTAGACTACAGAGAAAGTGATATTTTTACGTCCGTTTCAGAACGACAGAGAGAAAATATTTCAGTCGACACATCAAGTGGAACCAAAATGAGGACCCAAAATTCACGTTCTAATCTGGTCCGATTCCTACCGGTTGCGTAGGAACCGGTTCCATAGTGGAACCAGGTTTCGGTACCCAACCCTATAGGAGGCCGCAGTTAACAGCAAAACTATATCAAAACGTGTTTACTAGGGATGGAACGGTACACAGAAGTCACGGTTCGGTTCGTACCTCGGTTCAGACATCACGGTTCAGTTCGGTACAATGGAGGGAAAGGCAAAACAAAAATGCAGAAGGCACATTTTTGTATTGTGCATGTCTCAGGCTGTACCACCTAGTGTCATACAACCTCACCCCTGAGCTAGCTGCAACAGCCTGAAGTGTATAAAGTAAGATGTAAACAGTAAACAATAAGCAGGCTACCCCACATCATCTCCAGACTCCATCTGGAACTTGTAAACAAAATAAGCCAATCAGCTGGTAGTGTGATTATGGGAGACAAGCGCTGCTCTCATATGTGAATGCACAGAGCAGGGCTGTTAAAAGAGCAGCTTCGGTTACACAGAGCAGGTGACAAGTGTTGGCGTTAGCTTCACACGCTACAGCTAACGGCGGAGCTAACCGCTAACTGTGGAGCTAACAGTTAACAACGGAGCAAACAGCAGAGCTAACAACTAGCTAACGGCGGAGCTAACAGCTAACGGCGGAGCTAACAGCTAACGGCGGAGCTAACAGTTAACAACGGAGCAAACAGCGAAGCTAAGAACCAGCTAACGGCGGAGCTAACAGCGAAGCAAACGGCCTGGAGGCCATTTGTGGTCGAGGCAAGAAGGGATCCAGCTACGTCCGTGTTTGGTTGTATATGGAAGGGACTAGTTTGCTTTGTGTGGACTCACTGGACCCAGAGTGATAGAGAAAGACTATCGGCTCTGACTGGACCGACTTGACCTGTAGGCGGAGCTCGGGAGGTTCAGAGCTAAGGGGGAGCTACAGATTAGGTGTCCGTGTCCCTAAAGAAGTGCGTATCTAACAGTAGTTCTGCATTACATTAATCAATTTGCACGCAAGTTTTATTTATTTTTATATGTATGTATTCTCCGTGTAAATTCATGTGCCGAACAGAGACGCCCGTACCGTTTCAATACGAATACATGTACCGTTCCACACCTAGTGTTTACATACTCACATAACTCGTTCAGTACGATCCAAGTCTAGTTCCTCCATGCATCACATGCATTTTTGCTCAACCTTACTACTGTAGTGGTATGAATAGTAAGATTTTAGCGAAGGTGCATGTGTTCTAACAAGATAGAACTTAATTCATCCTGAGGGAAAGGTTTGTGTTGCAGTTCAGAGTAAGAAAGAGTGCAAATATAAAATATCAATAAGGTGCTTATCCAAAATATACACAATCAATAAACTCTCTCTCTTTTGGCTTCGTCCTCCTCTGTCTGGTCCCTCCATCCAGGAGTTATCCGACATCAACCGGATGATCCGGCAGGGCTCGGTGAGCCGGAAGAGGGCCTTCACCATGGAGGGGGACGTGATGATGTCATCGGCGTGCGACTCCCCCAGTAAGAGGGCGTGTCCGGAGAACGGCAGCAGTCCCGACGTGCTGCTGAAGAGACTGCAGGACGTCGTGTCCGAGCGCCAGAGTCACTGACGGCCCCGACAGGCGCAGAAACAAGTAAAAACATTCAAGGAATGAATCAACTTTCATTACAGAACTGTTCCTCACTTTAAAAAAGCTAAACGTTAATGACGAAACGAGACATTAAGAGTCTTTTTTCATCACTGATGTCCGTTAAAATTGTGACTTTTTTTAAAATATATTATGACCTGAGGGTCATAGAACCGGAGCAGCGAATAATGGCACAAATCATGCCATGCCAGGTTTATCCAAAAGTCCCACTTCTGGTGTCACAACCCCAAAAAACAGTAATAATAATATCTTGAATGTGATATATGAGCCACATCAGGAATCAAAACACACAATCACTGACAGCCTTCACTTGTTTGAGCTTTCCACTCTGTAGTTCTGTCAAGTAGCTCAGGTGAACCTCAGCTCGACTGTTTGAGCATCTTCAGTCACTGTTGCACCTCTGTGGGATAAATGCACCTGACACACCCATCTTAGCGTTGCACTACTGTTGCAGTATCCTGAGTGCTTGAATTCACAGGTTGCTAAACATTTGCAGCTGCCAGACGACAGCACCAGCAGCTGTTTCTCTTCAAGGGGAAAGCTTCCAATCGCTCAATCTTTATTTACACGCTGCCGAAAAGTTCAAAATACCTTATTGTCCTGAATATAAGATAATCCCAACACCTGTTGCTGGGAAATACTTTTAGAAGATATGAAAGTTTGGTAACACTTTACTGGAAGGTATCTACATAAGAGTGACATGACACTGTCATGAACACATGACACAGTCATGACACATGAACCCTAACTCTAATCCTAACTTGTCATGACAAAAACCGAATGACACTTGACAGAAGCGTTATGTCATAAACGTTTATGACTTGTTTCTAATGTTTATGACACGTTCATGACAGTGTCATGTCACTCTTATGTAGATACCTTTAAGTAAAGTGTAACCGAAGCAGGAAGTTTTGGCAGCTTGACGGATTATTTGGTCTCGTCTGTTTCTGCAGTAAAGACGTCAGGAGACACTTGAGACTCATTTTCACTGTGCAGGAAGGGATTGGGAACTGGGCTAATGAAACACTTTTAGGATTAACTCTGACAAACTTGAAGAAACTATGTAGTCGAGCAACAAAAACAACCCATAATTCAACACTGTCAGCGCAATAGTCGGTGTTAAGGCGCTAACACACCAACCCAATTATCAGCCGTCGGACAGTCTGGCGAGATCAGTGTCTTGAATCAGTTTGGTGTGTTCTGTGCCGTCGTCAGTTGGAGGAGCCGTCGCCGTTCATTTGGGCCGATTTGACTTTGATATTACCGAGTCCGACTGCCAGTGGGCAGGGACCAATTACTGGAAATGACGAGCGGGATGCCTCTCAAAATCTGAGGAAAATCTTTTAAACTGACCTTTGTCGATCTGAGATGAAGACAAATTCAGCAACTGCACGGCCTATTGCTCCTTAAAATGTTTTCAGAAACACGTTTCGGTGAACTATTTTCATAAAATATGAAATCATATTCCGAAGGAGCCGCCATTATGCCCAGTTGGAAAATCCGGGAGCAGCCAGACCCACATGACGAGTTTTTTTTGGGCCACTATACAGATCAGCGCCGCCTGCTGTTATGGAGACGTATTACGTCTTGCGCAGAACATAATGCAGAAGTCGGCGCTGCTTCGGTGTGTTCCGAGGCACTTTTTTGACCTCGGGGAGGCTGACAACTTTTTTTATGAATTAAATATTTCACAGTGGTACACAAACAGTTTGTTGTGAGTCAGACAACCTTTATCAGGAAGTTTCATCTTTCCTAAATCATTTTACTCACCATGACGACAGCGGAGCGCTTTATTTTAGCCTGACTGAAAATCAAACCTCTCACCCTGGCTGTGTTTTCTGCTCACACAAATAAATATATACAAGTAGTGAAAAAAGAAAAAAGTTTTACCTGAGGCTGATCTTCAGACTTCGGACTGAAAAGCCTGCCGTCGATGGTTCGACTCTCATTCACATACAGAAGTCGCAGCCTGTCATTCTTCACGTCAGGTCAAAATATATTTAAAAAATTTCAGTGATTTCCAACTTAAACTTGTGTAAATAGTTTTCTTAAACAGGATGTGATAAATCACGCTCTATTGTACATTCTCTAGTATCAAACATGTCTTCCAGTATATCTGCAGAGGTCTCAGAGCTTTAAAAATGATTCTTTTACTATTTAGTTTTACCCTTTCCTTTAATCATCCCCGTTTGTGGTTATAAACCATTTAATGTTGTACAATGCTGTAAAAAAAAACTGCGTGTGCTCGATTGACGCAGCATTTTTGTGTACCTTGAGTGTGTAGTATCTACACTTGATGTTTTATTGAATTTAATCTAATGATGTATTATGTACTGTTCTGTTCACACCTGGTTCGCTACAAGCACACAAGGAAAGCACATGGGGAAAAAACTAACCACTTGTTGTAAAAATGCAAATTAACAGCCTAAAAAAATACAATTATGAACATGAATCTGTAACCAGGGAACAAATTTGTGTCACTAGTGCTTTTCTGAACTCTTTAACACACAAATTTGTATTTTTCTACAGACAGTCAAAGGTTTTGTACAATAAAATGTACTTGTGTTCATTCACCTGACTTCTTATCATTTCATTTGACTTCCTCATTTCGGAACACTTAGTAATTTTTGTTCTTTTCCTGAATGTTGTTTCAAAACCCCTCCCGTTTCAAAGTTTATTCCTAATCTTGGAACCACAATGTGATCGAAAGCTCCAGAAAAGACACTAAATGGACCTTGTTTTCTCAACTGTATATTTAAAAAATTAACTATTTACGTTGCCTAAAATTACTCGTTTCAAATGAAATTGTTTTATGAATGTATTCTTAGAACAGTGGTTCTCAAACTTTTTTCAATAATGTACCCCACTTGAATTGTTTTTAAGTCAAGTACCCCTGACCAGCGATAGATTCACCAAACAGCCATGTAAATGAAAAACGTTTAAATGCTAATAAAAAAGGCAACAAAACGTTTTAAAACGTAAAAACTTGGAAAAAGTCGGTAGAAAGAAGGAAGTAAGGCAAGAATAGGTGGAAAGTAGTATATAAAACTTTGTAAAAAGCGACAGACTTGGGCGCCTGGGTAGCTCACCTGGTAGAGCAGGCACCCATATATAGAGGTTTACTCCTCGACGCAGCGGCCGCAGGTTAGGCTCCGCCCTTGGCTGCATGTCATTCCCCCTCTCTCTCCTTTCATATCTTCAGCTGTCCTCTATAAATAAAGGCCTAAAATGCCCAAAAAGATAATCTTTAAAAAAAATTAAAAAAAGACAGACTTGTAAAAAAAAAAACTGTAGAAAGAAGACAAACTTTAAAAAAAATGACAAAAACCTTGAAAAAGGCAGAATTATTTTTTGAAAAACGACAAAAACTTCGATAAACTTGGAGAAAAAAAGGCCGTAGAAAAAAGGAAGGAAGGCAAGAACAGGTCGATAATAGTGACAAAAAGCAACAAAAACTTTTAAAAGAGCGCTCACGTACCCCCTGCAGTTGACTGTTTTAGAGCATATAGGCAGTCGAACCAACCAATCAGGGTCAGACTGAAGGCTACACCAGCCGTGGGTGGCTTCTATCCAACTCATGGGGTCTAGTATATAACCACTGGAGGGCGCTGAAACCATATTATGGGACCTTACTTACCAAAGAATGGGAACCTACAACCCCAAATCAGAAAAAGTTGGGACAGTATGAAAAACACAAATAAAAAGAAAGTAGTGATTTCTAAATATACTTTGACTTGTATTTCATTGCAGACAATACAACAGCACATAATGTAATGTGTTCCTCATGATTTTTATTGTTTTTTTCTATTCCTATTTTGGTTCTTGCAACACATTTAAAAAAAAAAGTTGGAACAGTAAAGTATTTACCACTTTGTAATGTTGCCATTCCTTTTCACAACACTTAAAAGACATTTAGGGACTGAAGACACCAAGTGATGAAGTGTTTCAGGTGTAATTTTGTCCCATTCTTGCTGCAAACAAGTCTTAAGGTGGGCAACAGTACGGGGTCTTCGTTGTCGCATTTTGCGCTTCAAAATGCCCCACACATTCTCTATTGGAGACAGGTCGGGACTGCAGGCAGGCCAGTCAAGTACCCGTATCCTCTTCCTCCGCAGCCAGGACTTTGTCATGTGTGCAGAATGTAGTTTTGCATTATCTTGTTGAAATATGCATGGACATCCCTGGAAAAGATGTGTTTTTGAAGGCAGCATATTGTGCTACAAAATCTCTATGTACTTTTCAGCATTAATGGTGCCATCACAGAAGTGCAAGTTACCTTTTCCAAGGGCACTGATACAACCCCATACCATGACTAGGGATGGGAATCGAGCACCGGTTCTTCTTTAGACCCGGTTCCCAGTGAATCAATTCCTTGGAACCGTTAGTGTACCTGCTTAACGATTCCGCTTAACGGTTCCGCTCGTTGCAAATGTGTCATGACCGTCACACACGCGCTGCGTTCTTTTGGTTACGCAGAAAACATGTCATCGAGGCAGAAGCGATCTAAAGTGTGGTTATATTTCACTCGAAAAGACGCCAATGCAGTCATTTGCAACAGTTGTAAAAGTTTAATTTCGGCAAAGGGGGGAACTGCCTCCAATATGCAGAAGCATTTGGCCACACAGCACGCAATCCGTTTGCAGGACTGTCGCGTGTTTGATTCTCTACTACTCAGCGACACAGCAACAACAAGTGAGTCAAGCAGCAGCGGAGCTAACGAGACGCCATCTGCTATTAATGCCAAAGGTAACTTGTCTATTTAGTTAATGTGAGCGCCATTTTATTGTGTAAACTTTACCTATACGGAAAAAATCCAGCTTTATAGAAGCCTTCCGCCCATTCCAACCAAAGACAGCGCCAGTTTCTGGTGGTGTAAGAAGAGTGACGCGTTGCCAGTGTTGTCAGCTCTAGCTGAGAAGTATCTCTGTGTCCGAGCTTCCTCCACCCCTTCTGAAAGGGTGTTCTCCACTGCTGGAGACACCCTAAGTCCAGAGAGATCTTGTATCCTTCCTGAGAGGGCAAACATGACCATTTTTCTGCACAAAAATTGTTAATTTGCCCAAGTTGATAGTTGTCGTCTTTACAGAAGACTTCTTTCTATTTTGTATGTCAGTTGAGTTGAATTTAGTTTCAGGTTGAATATTTCCAAAGGCACAAGCTCTTCCTTGACTGTTTACAGTCTGTGTTTTTTGTTTTTATGGCACTTAAATGGCAGTTTTATTTATTTTTTTGGCTGTGAAAAAATCTATAGGTCCCTGGACTTTACTTTGTAGCTCACCTACTTTTAGGTTTGTTCTGAGGTTGCTACACATAATTTGTGTATACTCCTGAGTATGTGCAGTGTTCTTATCAGATATTAAAGCGAGTTAATACAAACAAACAAATTTCTACTTATTTCCTCACCCAATGAGAATCGATAAGAGAATCGATAAGGAATCGGATCGATAAGCAATATCGATAATGGAATCGGAATCGTTAAATTCTTATCAATTCCCATCCCTAACCATGACAGACCCTGGCTTTTGGACTTGTTGCTGGTAACAGTCTGGATGATCCTTTTCTTCTTTGGTCCGGAGCACACGGCGTCCATTTCTCCTAAAAAAATACCTGAAATACTGATTCATCTGACCACAGTACACGTTTCCACTGTGTGATGGTCCATCCCAGATGCCTCCGAGCCCAGAGAAGTCGACGGCGCTTCTGGGCACTGTTAACATAGGGCTTCCTTTTGGCACAGTACAGTTTTAACTGGCATTTGTGGCTGTAACTACGTATTGTGGTACTTGACAAAGGTTTGCCAAAGTAGTCCTGAGCCCATGTGGTGATATCGCTTATAGATGAATGACGATTCTTGATGCAGTGCCACCTGAGGGATCGGAGATCACGGTTGTTCAGCTTAGGCTTGCGCCCTTGTCCTTTACGCACTGAAATTCCTCCACATTCCTTGAATCTTTTAATTATGTTATGCACTGTTGAAGGTGAAATAAGCAAATGTCTTCCTATCTTTCTTTGAGGAACATTGTTTTTAAACATTTCAATAATTTTCTCACGTATTTGTTGGCAAACTGGCGATCCTCGGCCCATCTTTGCTCATAAAGGACTAGACCTTTCTTGGATGCTGCTTTTGTACCAAATCATAATTACAATCACCTGTTGACATCACCTGTTTCAAATCACATCATTATTTAACCAATTTACCTGATTACTAGCCCTAAATTGCTCCTGTCCCAACCTTTTTTGGAATGTGTTGCAGGTCTGAATGACAGGAAAGGATGTATATTTACAAATGAAATGAAGTTGACCAGACAAAACATGAAATATTTTGTGTTCACATTGTCTGCAATGAAATACGAGTCAACGTACATTTAGAAATCACTACTTTCTTTTTTTTATTTGTGTTTTTCATACTGTCCCAACTTTTTCTGATTTGGGGTTGTACAATAATGCATAATAAGTGAGTCATAGTAAGTGCAGATGTATCAAATCCTGAAAATACCCAACAGATACTAACAATAATTTTCATTAAAATGAAAAATATATATGTCTATGCTCCAAAATGTATAAAACCAGCTTCACGTGCTATTAATGAACTCAATTAATTTAAATAAAGAAATAAGTGTAAATAAAAAAACAAAAACTACAGTCTGATTATAAAATACCCAGCATGTGTGCGCTTTAATTATAAAACTTAGTTTACATTAACTTTAACAAAGCAGGGTTTTCTGGAAGGTTATTTATGATCAAACTCTGGAGTTTATTATGAAATAGTTATTGTCCTCACTGATTCCTCACTGACTGAAGAAATGTCTTACTTAGTACATACAAATTATTTATTTTGGAGTTATTTCTTGTAGTTCTAAAGATGATGTTATACCAAAGTAATAATTCCATCCATTAAAGTATTCCACTCAATAGCTTATTTATTTGTTTTAAGCATTGTAATAAGTTTAACCTACTGCATATTCTGTAATCCTTAAAGGAACACGCCAATTTATTGGGACTTTGTCTTATTCCCCGTATCCCCCAGAGTTAGACAAGTCGATACATACCCTTCTCATCTCCGTGCGTGTCGTAACTCTGTCTGACGGCTCCACCGTTAGCTTAGCCTAGCACAGATCCTGGAGGTAACCGGCTCCAACTAGCCTACTGCTCCGAATAAGTGACAAACTAACGGCAACATGTTCCTATTTACATGTTGTGATTTGTATAGTCACAGCGTGTACAAATAACAAGGTCACATGAGACACAGCCATCTTCTAACTGTATATTACTGGGAACTATATTCTCAGAAGGAGAAGCTGCGAGCAAAGCACTCCGCCCAAGTAGCAGAAGTAGCCGTGCTTTGCCTTTCTGAGAATATAGTTCCCAGTTTGTATACGGTTATAAGTAGGGTTGGGTACCAAAACCTGGTTTTGGTTGCTCTGTAGACATTTTATTTGTCCTAAAAAACCAGGACCGTTTTTCTTTATTTATGAATCTGGCCTTCAAATACAGAACGTGGGTTACATGTTAAAGGTATAATGGAGGATTTTCCCGAACTGCCCTCTCCACTTTTTGATAAAATGCACATGCGCAACACCCTACCTGCTCCCGAGAGGAAACGCCTATTAAACGTGTGCACGAGAGAGCATGCACGAGCCTAGTTCTCCTCATGCACGCTCTGTTTACAAGTTGCTGTCGGCATGGCTCTACAAGCCACCGGTAAGTGGAAATCCATTTACGACAAGCATCTCTATAGCTAACGTTAGCATGCTACAGGCCAACAAACAAGCTATCGCCGAGAGCGGGGAGCCAGCGGTCACAGGCTTTTATATACTGTCTATGGTCGGACGCCGTGGCCGTCTGCTCGCTGACCTGTCACGGCCTTTTATATACTGTCTTTGGTCACGGCACGTACGATGGCCTTACATAAACATATCCCAGAATGATTGACAACTAGGAGGACCAATAGTTTTGATGATCCACCCGGAAAAAGAAAATCCTCCACTATATCTTTAATATGAAATTTCACATTTAATTCTAGTGTTTGGCCCAAAAACTAATTTCAGGTAATGTTAATAATAAGGTCAGAGCTACAGAAGCTCTGATTGTGACTGTTTACCTAACATCTGGACTGTTAGCATCTCTTTTGCTTACTTAAATACCTAAAGTACCTCTACTTCTATTGTAGATGATGTGGTGTTTCCTCCCTGTTTTGTGTGAGTGGGACGTCAGTCGAGCTCCCATTGGTCCTCTACCTGCTCGTTACCATGACGACACACCTCTTTCAACACATTCAGTGAATAAAAGTAAAGCGTCCCTTTTGAGATGACTCACTCAGGGACGAGACGTGGAGGTGCACGTGAGAGAAGAAAGTGTTTTCTTCTCAGGCCTTCACCAGTGGCCGCATTATTATTCTGCTGTTCAAAAGAAACCCAGTGGTTCCCAACCTGAGGTCCGGGGACTTATGGGGGTCTTTTTTAGGGAGCACCAGAGTGAGATGACAGACTAAAATATGTAATAATTAAACTTAATAACCATTTAATTCAGAGTGAGTTCAGGAAACGTGGCATATTGTGAAAATTAGGCTGTTCTCATGAACCATTCGTATGTATTGCTACGAAAAGTATGTTTTTCACGTATTTATCACTGTATGCATCACATTGACTGCTGCTGTATACAGACCAAGCCGAACATCAGCCTTCATTTTCGCTGATTTGTAGGGCATAGTCGGGAGGACTGGCACTGCTGGGCTCAAATGACCAATCTGATTGGTGGAGTGCTAACCCGGAAACAGGGAGCCGAAATGAGCGTGACTAGAGTCTCTCAAAATCTGACGAAAATCTTTTAAACTGACCTTTGTGGATCTGAGATGAAGACAGATTCAGCAACTGCACGGCCTATTTCTCCTTAAAATGTTTTCAGAAACACGTTTCGGTGAACTATTTTAGTATAATATGAGATTGTATTCTGAACGAGTCGTCATTAACGGCCGTTTGAAAAATCCAAAATCTGGAAACAGCAGCCAGACCCATGTGACACATTTGTCCAATCAGCTGCCATTTTTTAATTTTTGGGTGACAATACAGATTAGCGGCGCCTGCTGTTATGGAGACGCATTACGTCTCGTCTCCTCGGTGTGTTCTCTGGCATGTTTTGACCAATTCGGGGAGACTGATCAGTCCAAATGCCTTTTCTGCCGATGGTCGCCCCGTCTGGTCTATGGGTAGAGGCTTTAAGACCATGAAGATCTGTGTAGGGAGGCGGTAGGTTGATGGGTGGGTCCTAAAACATAAAAGACTTTCACCCAGGAAACGTGTGTTCTTGTCCTGGGACTCCTACTTAAATTGTTTTAACCCACACCACAATCTTTTAAAAAAAATTCTTAAGTTATTTTGGTGCACAAAAGTTAACTGTCGTCGCCACAGGACAGTCACCTTTTGTTGGCTAAACTTAACCGCAACGGCCTCTGAAATGACCGTTACCTCACAGTGTACCTGGCTCACAGTCACCTTTTCTCGGCTAGATTTAACTGTAAAGCCCGCTAAACTTTGTCATGTGACCAGTCGTCACATGGCACTGGAGGTAGCTGTAGTTTCGTAGGCTATCATAGGAATTGTTGTGCATATGTTTTTGTACAATATCATATGAGAATGCGTTGAATTAGGACATAATGGGTTTTTCTGTGACAGTTCAAGTCTTTATATATATTCACCTGTGATTTAGACTGAGAACTATGAGTTATTTGCAGGTGAAATGATCCTCTGAAATCCACAGGACCTTTAATTTAAAGGGAGACTGCAGATTTTACCTCGTTACCTTGTGTATAGAGTCTCTGTGCTGTCTCTCGTGTCGGTTCATCGTCTTGTCTTCCTGCCTTGTCTTCCCTTCCTGGTTTTCCCTGTGTTGCTCCTTCCTGGTTGTTTTTCCCATGTCATGTCTTCTGGTTATCGTCATTTGTGCCTGCCTGCCTGCCTTCCGCAGGACACCTTATTTTCTAAGTCTTTTGTTTAATAAATGGGTCCAAGCATCGCAATTCCTGACACAGTGAGATCATAACATGTAGGACTCCTGGAAAACGATGCAAGGCCGTGCTGCAACGCAACATGATGTCACCAGGCACGGCAATGTGTTGGCCAATACATGCAGTTGCAGTATTTTGTTGTCTGATAAACCTTCAAACTAGGGATGGGCAATGATTCAAATTTTTAATTGTGATTAATCGCATGATTTCCCCGATTAATCGCGATATACGCAAAATCTAATAATGAATTAAAAAAGTAGTGTATAGAGCAATTTTATTTAAAATGTTCTGCCATATGAACTAAAGTGCCATAACATTTGTTCTGCAAACACTTAACATCAGCATTTTGTTTATACAGTAGTAGTTAAATAAAATATTTAGTGTAAATCTCAACTTAAACAATGTAATCAAAGCAAAAACAAAATGAAAGCGTATTGCCACTGCCAGGGCATTCATGTTTCATTAATAGGACTAGGGCTGCAACTAACATTGTTAGGGCTCTCAAGTGTCACGCATTGAGCGTGACAGTCACTCATTTCAGTCTTTTGTCACGCACTCCCGCCACACATTGTATTTCTCACGCAGAAAAACTATTTATAATAGGGCCTATATTTAATATGCAGCAGCGCCCAAAATTTCTCTGGCCGCGTCGCTCTCACTATGATTTAGCCGAGGCTTCAACTCGAATGTTTTGAGTGTAGCCCTGAATGTATTTAGAAAAGTTGACTGACAAATATGAAACGTGGCTTAGTGTCCACCCTCACTGTAAAAAGCTGTAGTTTCAGGTTTATGGACGCGCTCTGCTGTGGAGATGCTGCGGCAGATGTGACGCGTTTGAGCTCCGTTAATTCTGCCATATAGTTTCTGTTCTCCACCTCCGACGTAGAGCAGCGTTCAGCCACTTCACTAAACGTAGTCTCATTCAGAGACCCAGACGGGGATCTGGTCTGTCAGAAGGTCTGAGGTCTACCGTATCAGCAGAGCAATCACGTAATGCACAGCAGACTATTGTGCAGGTGGATTATTTTCTGAAATATTGTGACTGCATTCTTGTAATATCCTATTATCACTTTATTTTTCACAAAATATCACAACTCCTCCAAATCTCAGAGAGCATGGGATGAGTTATATTTTGAATGTGCAAAAGTTTTGGACATGAGCAGAAATCTTGCTCAAACACATCCATCCAGGGGTTTATTAATCCATTAAAATTAATAATGTATAATTGAGGTGAATAATTGTCATATGCACATTTAAGGAGGTTACTTCCCCAACAAAAGATGCAAAAGAGAAGGGAAGAGTTAATGATGCCTAAGCTACATGTGTGCTGACTCAGATATAATTAGGAAAGTTGATCCAAAGGAGAATAAATAGTTGAAAGCAATACAGAATACCTGAGAGCCTTACTGCAATATATTCCATTATGTTTTTATATTTGAATGGTAATTTGTGTCCCTTTACATAAAGATATTTCCAGCATATTGATTCAGAAAAAGGTACTAATAGGTGCATAGAAATTCACCACAATGCAGGAAATGAAGTGTTTAATGCTCAACATTTTCTGCCCATCATAAGTCACCAAACAAATCTGGAACCAGAACCCTGTCCTTTGGGCTGCCAGGCCAGCTATGATTATTGGTGCTATCTAACTAACATCTACAAACTGGAAGCTATAATGAACATACACTGGCTATTAACAAGCTGGGTAGGGGGGGGTGTCACTCTTGCCTGTCTTCAAAACTTGAGAGCCCTGTATACTATTCCCCCGTTCCTTCACTTTGTTCTTGTTTTTCAAGTAAGATACACAGCACACCTGTTCACACATTTGTTGTTCTTTTTCCACTCATGACTAACTTTGTTTTATTTATTGATACCCCCTGGCTCTACTTTGTTGCTCTTATTCATACTTGTTCCCACTTGTTTTTTGTTCCACAAACCTCAGCCTGATATATGTGGAGACACTCAGCATCTCAAACACTTCCCCAAAAACCCCTGGCTCCAGCTTTACATGCTGCATCCTACTTTGCAGCGTGCGGATGTTAGACAGTAGAATCTGCATTTGCTGGAGGATTTTCTAACCAGTGGTGCCAGCAGTAAATGTTATTTGTATTGCTTTTTTTAATTGTCTCCTTTCCCCACTGTATTCCTTTTTTCTGTACTTGTTCTTGTGTCACTCATTGTTTAATAAAGAAATACATGTTATTCATTCGTCCAAGTGTAATGAGTTGTTATTCTTTAATATATTTGATACTTTGCATATGGCTTAGTCTTAAAGGTCCCATGACATGGTGCTTTGGATGCTTTTATATAGGCCTTAGTTTTCCCCTAATACTGTATCTGAAGTCTCTTTTATATAGACCTTAGTGGTCCCCTAATACTGTATCTGAAGTCTCTTTTATATAGACCTTAGTGGTCCCCTAATACTGTATCTGAAGTCTCTTTTATATAGGCCTCAGTGGTCCCCTAATACTGTATCTGAAGTCTCTTTTATATAGACCTTAGTGGTCCCCTAATACTGTATCTGAAGTCTCTTTTATATAGACCTTAGTGGTCCCCTAATACTGTATCTGAAGTCTCTTTTATATAGACCTTAGTGGTCCCCTAATACTGTATCTGAAGTCTCTTTTATATAGACCTTAGTGGTCCCCTAATACTGTATCTGAAGTCTCTTTTATATAGACCTCAGTGGTCCCCTAATACTGTATCTGAAGTCTCTTTTATATAGGCCTTAGTGGTCCCCTAATACTGTATCTGAAGTCTCTTTTATATAGACCTTAGTGGTCCCCTAATACTGTATCTGAAGTCTCTTTTATATAGACCTTAGTGGTCCCCTAATACTGTATCTGAAGTCTCTTTTATATAGGCCTTAGTGGTCCCCTAATACTGTATCTGAAGTCTCTTTTATATAGGCCTTAGTGGTCCCCTAATACTGTATCTGAAGTCTCTTTTATATAGACCTTAGTGGTCCCTAATACTGTATCTGAAGTCTCTTTTATATAGACCTTAGTGGTCCCTAATACTGTATCTGAAGTCTCTTTTATATAGGCCTCAGTGGTCCCCTAATACTGTATCTGAAGTCTCTTTTATATAGACCTTAGTGGTCCCCTAATACTGTATCTGAAGTCTCTTTCCCGAAATTCAGCCTTGGTGCAGAATTCCATCCACTAGAGCCAGTCCCACAATGAGCTTTACTCAGAACGTGCCATTTCTGTGTCTGTACCTATTGAGGAGGAGAGAGGGGGGGGCAAGGTGGAGGGTGGGGGCAGGGCTGTACTGGCCATCGGGCATACCGGGCATTTTCCCGGTGGGCCGACGCACTTTTGGGCCGAATCGCCGATATAATTTATAGGCCTTTGTTTTCATTTTTTTATTTTTTTGGGCCGCGCCGGCCCATAGATAACTGACAGCGGCCCATTCGGTAATTGTACAAAAGTCCGTCTGTCAGGACTGATTGTGGCTGCATGCCGGGGGGTAGCGCGGACACGCGCCTTACTGCGAGCGGGCGCACACGCCACGCGGAGAGAAAAGTGGGAGAAAGAGAAAAGAGACTGTGTGCGTCCAGAGGATAATCAGTTGAGCTCGCGTGTGTGCGTCTTTGAGAACTGTAAGTCCCATAGCTTACGTTGTCAGTTCATTTGGGCCTGTTGTTGTATTGGTCTGTAGTTCTTTTACATTGAAGTAAGTTAGCTGGTAATTTCGATGTTTGTGTTAATCACCTGTTAGCTACTTTGCACGTGGCTGTTGATTTATAATGCAGATTGTTGGAAGCTCTTGCTCACGTTTGTATTTAGCTACATTATTGTATTATTATTGTATTGTATTATGCTGCAGTAGTTACATTACATTGATATAGTGTAATTAATAGTGGGTTTGTTGTTGTTTGCCTCTCCGGGAACCATCACCTTATCGTGGTGGAGAGGTTTGGGTGTCCCTATGAACCTGAGGGCTGTGTTGTCTGGAGCTTTGTGCTCCTGGTAGGGTCTCCCATGGCAAAGTGGTCTCAGGTGAGGGGCCAGACGAAGAATGGTTCAAAAGACCCTATGAAAAAACGAGGAAGGGATAGAGAGACCCTGCCCGGAGGAAGCCCGGGGCCCCCGTCTGGAGCCAGGCCCAGAGGGAGGGCTCGTCAGCGAGCGTCTGGTGGCCGGGTTTGCCATGGAGCCCGGCCGGGCACAGCCCGAAAAAGCTACGTGGCACCTATCTCTCCAGCCCATGGGCCCACCACCTGTGGGAGGAACCGCTGGGGTCGGGTGCGCTGCCACACGGGTGGCGGTGAAGGTCAGGGGCCTCGACGGACCAGACCCGGGCAGCAGAGGCTGGCTCTGGGGACATGGAATGTCACCTCGCTGTGGGGAAAGGAGCCGGAACTTGTGCGTGAGGTGGAGCGCTACCAGTTGGATCTGGTGGGGCTTACCTCTACGCATAGTCTCGGTTCTGGAACCGTACTCCTGGAGAGGGGTTGGACTCTTTTCTTCTCCGGAGTTGCCCAGGGTGTGAGGCGCCAGGCGGGTGTGGGGATACTCACAAGTCCCCGGCTGAGCGCTGCAACGTTGGAGTTTACCCCGGTGGACGAGAGGGTCGCCTCCCTACGCCTGCGGGTTGTTGGGGGGAAAACTCTGACTGTTGTTTGTGCATATGCACCAAACAAGAGTTCAGAGTATTCGGCCTTCTTGGAAACCTTGAATGGAGTCCTGTATGGGGCTCCGGAGGGGGACTCCATAGTTCTGCTGGGGGACTTCAACGCACATGTGGGCAATGACGGAGACACATGGAGAGGCGTGATTGGGAGGAACGGCCTCCCTGATCTAAACCAGAGTGGTTGTCTGTTATTGGACTTCTGTGCTAGTCATGGATTGTCTATAACAAACACCATGTTCGAACATAGGGATGCTCATAAGTGTACTTGGTACCAGAGCACCCTAGGCCGAAAGTCAATGATCGATTTTATAATCGTTTCATCTGATTTGAGGCCGTATGTTTTGGACACTCGGGTGAAGAGAGGGGCGGAGCTGTCAACTGATCACCATCTGGTGGTGAGTTGGGTCAGGGGGTGGGGGAAGACTCTGGACAGACCTGGTAAGCCCAAACGGGTGGTGCGGGTAAATTGGGAACGTCTGGAGGAAGCTCCTGTCCGACAGACCTTCAACTCACACCTCCGGCGGAGCTTTTCGTGCATCCCTGTGGAGGCTGGGGGCATTGAACCTGAGTGGACATTGTTCAAAGTTTCCATTGCTGAAGCTGCGGCAGGGAGCTGTGGTCTTAGGGTCTTAGGTGCCTCAAGGGGCGGTAACCCTCGAACACCGTGGTGGACACCGGTGGTCAGGGAAGCTGTCCGACTGAAGAAGGAGTCCTTCCGGGATATGTTATCCCAGAGGACTCCGGAGGCAGTTGCAAGGTACCGAAGGGCCCGAAGGACTGCAGCCTCTGCCGTGAAAGAGGCAAAGCAGCGGGTGTGGGAGAAGTTCGGAGAAGACATGGAGAAGGACTTTCGGTCGGCACCAAGGCGCTTCTGGAAAACCGTCCACCACCTCAGAAGGGGGAAGCGGGGAACCATCCAAGCTGTGTACAGTAAGGATGGGACGTTGTTGAGCTCAACTGAGGAGGTAATAGGGCGGTGGAAGGAGCACTTTGAGGAACTCCTAAATCCAGCTGATGCGCCCTCTTTGTTAGAGGCAGAGCTGGAGGATGACGGGGGATTATCGTTAATTTCCCTGGTGGAGGTCACTGAGGTAGTCAAACAACTCCACAGTGGCAAAGCCCCAGGGATTGATGAGATCCGTCCAGAAATGCTGAAAGCTCTGGGTGTGGAGGGGCTGTCTTGGTTGACACGCCTACTCAACATTGCGTGGAAGTCTGGGACAGTGCCAAAGGAGTGGCAGACCGGGGTGGTGGTTCCCCTCTTCAAAAAGGGGGACCAGAGGGTGTGTACCAATTACAGGGGTATCACACTTCTCAGCCTCCCTGGTAAAGTCTACTCCAAGGTGCTGGAAAGGAGGGTTCGGCCGATAGTCGAACCTCAGGTTGAAGAGGAACAATGCGGATTCCGTCCTGGTCGTGGAACAATGGATCAGCTCTTTACTCTAGCAAGGATCCTGGAGGGAGCCTGGGAGTATGCCCATCCAGTCTACATGTGTTTTGTGGATCTGGAGAAGGCATATGACCGGGTCCCCCGGGAGACTTTGTGGGAGGTGCTGCGGGAGTATGGGGTGAGGGGGTCCCTTCTCAGGGCCATCCAATCTCTGTATGACCAAAGCGAGAGTTGTGTCCGGGTTCTCGGCAGTAAGTCAGACACGTTCCAGGTGAGGGTTGGCCTCCGCCAGGGCTGCGCTTTGTCACCAATCCTGTTCGTAGTATTTATGGACAGGATATCGAGGCGTAGTCGTGGTAGGGAGGGGTTGCAGTTCGGTGGGCTCGGGATCTCATCGCTGCTCTTTGCAGATGATGTGGTCCTGATGGCATCATCGGCCTGTGACCTTCAGCACTCACTGGATCGGTTTGCAGCCGAGTGTGAAGCGGCTGGGATGAGGATCAGCACCTCTAAATCTGAGGCCATGGTTCTCAGCAGGAAACCGATGGAGTGCCTTCTCCAGGTAGGGAATGAGTCCTTACCCCAAGTGAAGGAGTTTAAGTACCTTGGGGTCTTGTTTGCGAGTGAGGGGACAATGGAGCGGGAGATTGGTCGGAGAATCGGCGCAGCGTGGGCGGTATTACATTCAGTTTATCGCACCGTTGTGACGAAAAGAGAGCTGAGCCGGAAGGCAAAGCTCTCGATCTACCGGTCAGTTTTCGTTCCTACCCTCACCTATGGTCATGAAGGTTGGGTCATGACCGAAAGAACGAGATCCAGGGTACAAGCGGCCGAAATGGGTTTCCTCAGGAGGGTGGCTGGCGTCTCCCTTAGAGATAGGGTGAGAAGCTCAGTCATCCGTGAGGAGCTCGGAGTAGAGTCGCTGCTCCTTCACGTCGAAAGGAGCCAGTTGAGGTGGTTCGGGCATCTGGTAAGGATGCCCCCTGGGCGCCTCCCTAGGGAGGTGTTCCAGGCATGTCCAGCTGGGAGGAGGCCTCGGGGAAGACCCAGGACTAGGTGGAGGGATTACATCTCCAACCTGGCCTGGGAACGCCTCGGGATCCCCCAGTCAGAGCTGGTTAATGTGGCTCGGGAAAGGGAAGTTTGGGGTCCCCTGCTGGAGCTGCTCCCCCCGCGACCCGACCACGGATAAGCGGACGACGATGGATGGATGGATGGTTGTTGTTTGCTAGCCTATATGTATACTTCATATGCATTGTGTATGGTAGCCTTCACAATGTTATTTGTTTCTTTGCAGAACCACACACAAATACACAGCCATAGCAGAGCTACCCACGGCCATTTTGTACTGTTGCCTTATGTAATAAAGCGTCAAGAGCGATAATTATTTCTGTCCGTGTTTTAACTGACATGGGGCGAAGTTGGAAACCGGAATCAGCTCAACTACAGTCCTAAGCTAGACCTAACCCAATCAAATCCAGGATCACCCTTCCCCACTCCCGGCCCTGAGACACGAGCTGTAAACGTTATAATATGCTGGAAGTTTAGCATCCACGTTAAAATGGACAAACGACCACGGAACCCCATACGCAAGCGATGTGTACAGAAATTACAGGAGAAAAAGATTAAGTATCTACAGGCGAATGCCTCAAAATGTGCCAACATGTCTGACATGTTTGGGGCTGTAGTAGCTGCTTCAACATCAGCATTAGGCTACCTGAAGTAGAGGAAGGAGGAGAGGTGGCTGGCTATACAGAGAAGCAGAAACAACATCATGATGACAGGGAAGAGGCCGAGGAGGAGAGCGACCATGACAGGGCCACGGGAGAGAGGGAGGAACAGATGGAAGAGAGAGTAGGCCTAGTTGACGACGGTAAGAAGTACGTGAATTAACAGGTTGTGTGTGTGTGTGTGTGTGTGTGTGTGTGTGTGTGTGTGTGTGTGTGTGTGTGTGTGTGTGTGTGTGTGTGTGTGTGTGTGTGTGTGTGTGTGTGTGTGTGCGTGTGTGTGCGTGCCTCACGTTATAATAACAACAAGCAGTTTGGCAGTAACATTAAAGTTAGTGGCTGTCAGGTAACCTAACTGTTTAAGGGTTGGCCTGTTGGGTAGCTGAAGTCTGTGATCTATACAGCCTGTTCTACTAGGCTCATGTATACTATGTATACAGCCTGTTCTACTAGGCTCATGTATACTATGTATACAGCCTGTTCTACTAGGCTCATGTATACTATGTATACAGCCTGTTCTACTAGGCTCATGTATACTATGTATACGGCCTGTTCTACTAGGCTCATGTATACTATGTATACAGCCTGTTCTACTACTAGGCTCACTCTTTTAAAGGTTACCTTGTTAGAGTAAATCTTTCTTGTTCATTGGTGTGGGCCAAGGCAACATTTTGATTGACTTTACTGACAATACACTTGTATACTTAAATGTTGTTAAATAATTTGAAATTATACTTTAAACTTTATCTTTGGCAATGACTTGCACTTGAGTATGGACATTGTGTAGGCTACCCTATGGCCTCCAGGTCGCCAATCTAAAGTGAGTGAGTACACTGCTTCTCTTTTCCAGGGCATGTACTACTCCCAGCTTTATTGTAGCTTTTGGGAAGGGTTATGGTTATGGTTATTGTAGTTAGCAGACACTTTTGTCTAAAGCAACAAAATATGAATCTTACAATTGTTAAAATTAACAGTAGGCTAAACAGTTTTTAAAAGTTGCTAAGCCAATATTAAGCAAAATAGTAATAATAACAATAATGGCAATACAATATCAAATATCAATAATAATAATAATAAATACCATAAATATATAAATCATAACTCTAAGAATGAATTAATTATTTAAGTGTAAGATCAACAGATAAGTCTTGAGACCCCTCTTGAAGGATCCAAAACCATCACATGAACGCAGAACACTAGGCAACTCATATCATAGAATGGACGCATATTTTAAGAGGACTGTCTGCAGGGAATGTCTCTGACCAATCACGGTGGGTGTGGGCCGCCTGGGCCAAAAATGCCCGGGCCGATTTTTTGTCCCAGTCCAGCCCTGGGTGGGGGTGTGGCCTTGACCAACTGCCACTTTGCTCGTTTGAAATCCATGATGTCTCTCGCTCATGGGTTGGCCAAATTCTCTGGGCGGGTGTCAGTACACGATCCGTTCCGCCTGCACGATCCGTTCTTTGCATGCGCAGAATTGCGTAGCAGAAAACCTGTGCGATTTGTACCACGCATGCGTTAAAAAACACTTGACGGCAACTGGCAGCATATTTTTCTTGACGTCATTGTTGTTGTTTATGTTGATAGTTTTACTGGTAATACTTCGTCTTGACCATAGACCATTAATTAATTATTAATATACCTGTCTATGGTCTTGACTAATAACGCAACAAAGTGTGAACGTACAAAAGTGTCCTTTCAAAGACGGATGACAGCTCTTCCAGCCACCACTGCTGTATACCACTATAGTAGCTACATGCTAACGGCAGTAAACATGTCATCTTGGCGGCCATTGTTGTTAAATTCTCCCCAATTCTGGGTCTCATTCCTGCTGAAACATGTCCGATTGGGTAGTGTTTGGTTCAGAAGCCTTTATCTGAGATTTCTCACGTTAGAAAGTGCTGCTTCGTTCCACTATCGAATGTTAGCATACTCCTAGTGGAACGCGACATAGCTGTAATCTTGGCCAATGCTGGTAATTTCTCCCAAAATTCCGGTCACTTTAGTGCTGGGCCATGTCCGGTTGTGTAGTGTTTGGTTTAGAAGTCTTTATTGGTGATTGTTCGCGGTAGCAGCGGAGTATATAGCAGGACTTTACCGTGAAAAATCACCACTGTTGGCCAAGATAACAGATATGTTGCGTTAGCATGCAGCTACATAATAGTTATGTATGCACATGCGCAGAACGGACCGGTAATCGCGCAAGCGTAGAACCGATCAGGTAGGGTCGTAAAAGCATGAGCTTCTGTGCATGCGAAGAACGGATCGTGCAGGCGGAACGGATCGTGTACTGACAGCGGGCAAAGCAGAGAAAGGGGAGGTAACCTTGCTCCTTATGACCTCATAAAGAGGAGATTCCAGAACGGCCCATCTGAGCTTACTTTTTCTCAAAGGCAGAGCAGGATACCCAGGGCTCGGTTTACACCTATCACCATTTCAAGCCAATTGGGGACCATAGGCAGGCTGGGGGAACTCATATTAATGTTAAAAAACCTCATAAAGTGACATTTTCATGCCATGGGACCTTTAAAATGATCATGGTTGTGTGGTAAACTCCTGCCTCATCAGAAGAAGTGGGCTGGACACTAAATGCTGAATGGACTGTTGCTACTCTGCTTTCTCAATCGCTCTCTGACCACGGGTAAGTGAATCGGAATTACAAGGAAAATACAATAGTCCAGATGTGCAAAAAATAACACATTTAATCATCTTTGATTTAAAAACCGATGTAGTAAGGTTAAGGTTAAGCCGCTAAAGACAGTAGCCGAGTGCTACCCATGCTAACAAGGACGTGAAGCTTTCCCTCCAAAACTTAAAAACGTATCTATACATAGCTTTCAGTTGTCACCCTACCAAATGTAAAACTGACATTTACAAAATATGCAATAACAATCAAAGAAGTACATGGGTATGTGTTTTTATTTATATTTACCATTCAATATCGCAATCGTTGCTGTCGGTCCCATAGTAGAACATGACAGCGCTGCGTGTGTTTGGAACATAAACCACGTGACCACCCCGCTAGCGAGATCAACGAGTGTCACAACTCTTACTATCTCTATGGCTCTGGCCTAACCCAAAGAGCAGATACACACTCTCTCTCACTCACACACACACACACCCACACGTTCACTTGAAGCTTATTCATTAAATGATTACCATCATTGTAGTAAGTGCAAGTTAAGAAACGGAACAAAAGTAGGATTGTGTAGTGACTTTACCCTGCTATTGAACTTCCTTCCTCTTCATCAAGGACTCCAACATGTTTACGGTGCTGAATGTGTCATGCCATGTCACTTTTGCTTATCTTGCAATTAACACACTTTTTCGATTTATTTAGTGTGAAATGCTCCCACACCTTGGATCAGAGGCGGAGTGACAATCGGGAGAGTCGGGACTTTTCCCGGTGGGCCGGTAGTGTTTCGAGGCAGCGAGGGCTGGTCTGATATACTGTACATGCAAGTTCTTAGCAACATCATCCGGCGGCCTGGTGTGCCGCTGCCCGGCTGCTGCCCGAAACTGTGCAGCCTCTGCTCAACCTGTACGGCGGGCCGGGTCTATTCAATTTTTCTTTTCGATTTTTTGGTCCCGCTCCGCCGCTGCCTTGGATGACTTAGGTCGTAGCCTACTGATTTCTCTGCCTCCGCCATGAGTTCAGAACAACGTTACGGGTCTCTCCGATCCGATCTGCTCTTTTTCTCTCTCGCTCTCACTCCGCTCTGGTCTGTTCTCAATGACAGTATATAAAGTCTGTTCCGCGCTCAACTCTCCGCGCTCACAAACCATTCAAAATAAAAGCTTGTGAACAACATACTTTTACAATAATAAGAGAAATAATAAAAACTGCGTTAACGCGCGATAAAATAATTGTCGGCATTAATTAATGAATGCGTTAATAATTACCGTTAACTTGCCCAGCCCTACTTCAAACACATCAATCTGTTATTCCAACTGAACTTGACTCTTGGGCTCTTGACCATAATTCTTGTAGTAATTACCAACTGCAGACACAGTACTTTATACGTACTTGCAGAATAGCCTCTGTACCATAGAATACCATACCAATACCAGGATCAGTTTTCATCGGCAGAGGGACTTTAGAGGGAAGCTGTTGAGAGAATGAACACTTTTACATTATTGTCATCACAGAAAACTAAAGTCTGATTTAAACTGAACATATAGTTTTAAATCAGCATAGTTTTACTAAGCTTTGGGTTGTAGTGTAGTATACATCGTTTGTATCTGTGGCAGTGTTTGTACTTTGTGTTTATGTCTTTATGTCTCTGCAGTCTTATGATGCTTGTCACTTCCTGTGGTGTGCATGGAATACAGATCCCTGAATCCTCGACTGTAGCAAAGAAGACTCAGAGAAATCCTGCAGCAGGTTCTTAGTAATTGAACACTGTGAGGAAGAAAAGAACCCCATAATGCTTCGTGAATACAATACCATCGCTCCATCCTGTTAAACTGAATACAAGGGCCTGATCTAAAATTAGCCCGGCTGAGTATAGAGGCCAGCTCTGGAAGAGAAGCCTCTCAGTGGTTTCACTTCCTCTGACCTTACGTCTCCACAAGGTGAGAGGCTGATAATGTGCCTGAGGCTGGGGAGAAAACCATCCCAGCCGCCGTGACATGAAATTATTCAACATTTCACGCGCAGCTGCCTTTTACACTGAGAATGACTTCTCGCCGACAGACGGTGTTTCCTTCTCTGATAGAGAGACAGAGCAGTGAGATCAGTATCTGTTAGATACAGAGAAACCCTGCCAGTCTGGTATCTTTCATCTTTTCTCATTACATTTTTTGAGTTTCTACTCAACCTTTTTTTCATTTAAACTCTCCTGTTGGTGGCTCCACACTCTAAATGTTTGTTCGGGGCCCCAGGTGTTTCCAATGCATGCAAACCATCCGTCTAACAGCAAAAGCTTGTGTCCCAGTGTTGGTCTAATCCTTTACACATTATTACATGTTTTTTACAAAACTTTGGCTGAAAACTTTGACGATTTCCATGAAATTTGGTTCAGATATTCAAGCTCTCTTGAATATAAGTCCTAATGACTTAGGTAATCCTCTGACTTCCTCCAACGCCACCATGAGGGGGACGTTTTTGGAACATTGTTGCCTTTGATGAGAGGGGTATGAGAAACAACAAAGGAACTGACCCGTGGATGTTGCTGTCATTTGGTCTGCATCCTAACCAGGAGCCTGCTGCTCTGACATTTTAGGTTCTGAGTGAAATATATTCACAATTTATGAAAGCCTGCCAAGAAATTTGCTACATATATTTAAGGTTGTTAATCTCTTTGTTAGGTAGAGATGGTTTTACTCTTTAATTAGTCAAAATAATCAGCTGATTACTTAAAGTGCTCATATTATGCTTTTTGGCTTCCCCCCTTTCCTTTATTGTGATATCTTTTTATGCATGTTATAGGTTTACAAAGTGAAAAAACTCCCCCCAAAGGGACTTACCATCTCCACCAGAAAAGACTGTTCACAAACTGCTCCAAACAGCTCTGTTGTAGTCCAGCCTTTACTTCAGAGACACACGTGGTCACTTTGGAACACACGTTATAATGCTCGCCTAGCTGCTAGCATGGCACGCCCTCATACTCTGCTTCTGACTGGCTAGTAGTCCTTACCTAGGTACTGTCAGGACACGCCCTCATACTCTGCTTCTGACTGGCTAGTAGTCCTTACCTAGATACTGTCAGGACACGCCCTCATACTCTGCTTCTGACTGGCTAGTAGTCCTTACCTAGATACTGTCAGGACACGCCCTCATACTCTGCTTCTGACTGGCTAGTAGTCCTTACCTAGGTACTGTCAGGACACGCCCTCATACTCTGCTTCTGACTGGCTAGTAGTCCTTACCTAGGTACTGTCAGGACACGCCCTCATACTCTGCTTCTGACTGGCTAGTAGTCCTTACCTAGGTACTGTCAGGACACGCCCTCATACTCTGCTTCTGACTGGCTAGTAGTCCTTACCTAGGTACTGTCAGGACACGCCCTCATACTCTGCTTCTGACTGGCTAGTAGTCCTTACCTAGGTACTGTCAGGACACGCCCTCATACTCTGCTTCTGACTGGCTAGTAGTCCTTACCTAGGTACTGTCAGGACATGCCCTCATACTCTGCTTCTGACTGGCTAGTAGTCCTTACCTAGGTACTGTCAGGACATGCCCTCATACTCTGCTTCTGACTGGCTAGTAGTCCTTACCTAGGTACTGTCAGGACATGCCCTCATACTCTGCTTCTGACTGGCTAGTAGTCCTTACCTAGGTACTGTCAGGACACGCCCTCATACTCTGCTTCTGACTGGCTAGTAGTCCTTACCTAGGTACTGCACATGTGCGACTCCCAACAAAAATTAAACAGAAGTGAGATGTCTCACTCTGTAGCTAAAACAGAGAGCTCAACACACAGGGTGAAAAGAGGAGCTGCAGCAATGTGCAGTACAACAAAAATATGGTGTTTTTTGAAAATTAAACCACATAAACCTATTCTGGTACAACTGACATGGTAGTCTATATCAACAATGTTTTATTTCCAGGATTGGTGAGGTGCCACCGGTAATTCTTCCAGATGTCACTCTTTTTAGGCTGGATGCCCGTCCCCTTCCTCTTCCTTTGTGTTGGCGTTCTAACCTCTGGTGGATTTCTGAGGACTCTGGTTAACTGCTCCTCAGATCTCTGCAGGGTAAATCCAGACAGCTAGCTAGACTATCTGCCAATCTGAGTTTTCTGTTGCACCACAAAAACAACCTTTGAACGTACCGGTATACATGTTCCATCCCGTAGCTATTTTGCAGCGGCACCATGGCTCCATCCAACGCTTAGCACCGCCCCAAGATGATTGTGATTGGTTTAAAGAAATGCCAATAAACCAGAGCATGTTTTTCTCCGATGCCGGAATGCTGTGTGGACTAGCTAGACCCTCCTCTGCAGCACTATGAAGGAAGGTCTGGCAATGCGAGACTAGTGATGTGGTGACGTAGCGTGGGATCATGGGAGTTGTTGTCTTCAGCACCATTGTCATCATTGCAGTCAGCTTTCCTCCAATTAGGATTCCTTTAGTGTTCACCGTTCGAGAGGTTATTATCCGCAGAGGTTTCCTCCTCTCCAAAACTAACGGACCTGCTGATTAAAACCAGTAAAACACTAAATAAAACAGTTTCAGTTTTTATTTTTATTTCAATTCTGTCCAGCATGTCGACAGAGGGGGTCCTGAGCCGAGCTGTCGCGTACGTTTGCCCAGCTTGATAACTTTAGATCAGACATCTGATGACTTCATCCGGTTAAAATATATAGTTAAAAAGAACCAAGGTCTCAAAAGTGTATACTAAAAATGTGTCTTAAAACTGAATAAAAGTCCATTTATGACAGCTTCTGGCAGACAGCCACAATGCTGACGCACAGAGGGGATATGATGCCATTAACAGGAGACCAGATGTAATGGACCGTTACCTTGAATAAAAGTACAGATTTCTCTGGAAACATTTGGGATAAGGTAAGTACACAACTCAACAGCATATAGCACGTAGATCTAGTTGTTTTTAGACATTTTAATGCAGAAAGGTTACATCTTTAAATGATTTAGGCCTCCACAAAGACTATCTGTCCCTTATATGATGGATTTCTCACTATGACTATTGTTAAACGTTTGGTATCTATCTATGTCCATGCTGCTGCACTAGGTATGTGTTGCCATGGTAACAGGCATGGTTTCTTTAGATTTAGATTCAACTTTATTGTCATTGTGCAGAGTAAGACAACAAAATGCAGTTTGCTTCTAACCAGAAGTGCAAAAAAGCCGAAAAGTGCAATGTGATATACAAAGTATAGACAGGTGGTGCACACACATACACACACCAAGATGGAGCAGGTTTTTTATGGATCTTCCAAAATTTTAGACTTACATTTTTTTTGCTTTGAGATTAAACAACCAAAATCACTAACCTTCATTTTATTATGTAGAGTTCAAAGCAGTAGGCCTACCAGGGGCGTAGCACAAAATTCTGGGCCCTGTAGAAAGGCATTTTCTATGGGCCCCTCCCCGCATCCACAGCTATTCATTCGAGCATCTTTTTGGGCCCTCCTCACAGGAGGGCCACAGGTACTTAGTCCCCTTTTTCCCCTCAGTCCGACGCCCCTGAGGCCTGCTGTATATGTTGATATGTTTATTCTAAAGGGACATTTTCTCTGTGTTTCACAGGGTTTTCATTCAGACCTTTGGACAGATGTTATTTCTGTTGAAATCTTCATCCCAACTGTTTCCTAAGTTGAACTGAACAGTTAAACGTTGCTTTTACCTGGAAAATAGATTCAACAAGATACAAGAAGATGTCACACTTTGTGGTAATTTAACTATGTATTCTCTCATGGTAGTTAGCAGTGGTGGAGTGTAACTAGTTATTTACTCAAGGCCTACTTGAATGAGTACAATTTTGAAATAATGCAGTATTACACTGCTCATCTACAAAGAACCTAAAACATGGCTCCACGTTGATTAACTACAACATTAATATACTTTTACATCAATCTGTTAGGGGTAAAAACAGAATAAATGAGAAAAAAGCATAAATTTATATACAAAATGATTATACATAGGCTATAGAGAGCCTTTGGTTTACACACCAGCATTCTCAGATCCCAAATTCATAGGCCTTTATAATTATTTGGGGCCATAACAAAATTGGGAAATGTTTTCTTCTTTTTTTAAATCATAGCCTATTTGCACTTTCCACAACCCTGGCTCTGGTCCAGACATATATTACTTTAAGTTGTATCTTCTGATTAATTGATGTCACACTTGCATTGCACAATGTATTTATATATTCCCCACCACACCTCTCTCCACCAGCTCCACCAGCAGAGAGAACCACAGGCTGCTTTTGCGCATGGTCAGTCTCACCTCGGTCCTCCCTCCCTCCCTTCCTTCCTCCCCCTCTCTCCCTCTCTCTGCATCCTCCTCACACATGATCCAGCAGCATCCATCTGTCCGGATGCGTCTTGATTCCCGCCTCTTCGCGGCATCAGCACCAGGTAAGACCCCGCGCTGTCATCCCGATCACTTTACGCGAACGCCTCTGATGGATATCCCTGCAGATGATCGATGCTATTCGCGATGATTATTCGGATTCAGCTCAGGGGAGCGGGCTGGATGCTGCCTAGCCTTGATACCGAATCCATCCCCGGTGTTTCCCTCAGGAGAGTAATCGGCACTTAGGCTATGCTGCTCGGTTGCATAATTTCAGTCAGAAAAAGATCCCCCTTTGACCCGGACTCTCCCTCCCCTCTCGGTCCGTGTTGTCTGCCGTCAGATCGGGATAATGATACGTGTCAGCCGGTGTGGTGCTTATCAGTCCCGGTTGATAATATCTCTCTCTCTCTCACACACACACGCACACACACACACACACACACACATACACACACACACACACACACACACACACACACACACAGGTCCATGTTTTGGGCTGTTTGGCGCATGACAAGGTCACAGTGGTATCGGCCGGACAGCTTGGGCACTCAGGCTGTCTTCCTCTGCGGGCCACGGGGCTTGATGTGCTGATAAATGGTAACTGTGTCAGTGGGCTACAAATGATTTCCGGGAGGGTAATTAAACAAAACAGATTTTTTTTGGATTAAATAAAACCTCAGGGTAGGTTAGGCTACATTATAGGCTATCGTAAAGGCTAATAGTGTCAGGAGGATATATTATAGTCTTGTAATGCAGCTTTAATTCTGCTTAATTTTCACTCAGTCGGGTGTTTGAACACAGATAGGCGGCTGAAAAGCGCGTGCACGAGGTTCACACCCAGCTCAGGTGTTAACATCACAGACTGAGTTCATTTTGTTGTGAAATATTTAAAAGAAATGGTAACACTTTACAATAAGGTACACAAAAATAGGTAGTTAATGAACAGTAGCTAACTATAATTAATCATTCGTTACTCTTTCAAAAACAGTAACTAATAATTAACTACCTATTTTTTGTGTAGCCTACCTTATTGTGAAGTTTTACTAAAGAAATCACTAAATGCATGTTTTTAAAGTGTTGATGAGATGTAACATCTGTCTCACTGTTACCTGTGTGTGTGTGTGTGTGTGTGTGTGTGTGTGTGTGTGTGTGTGTGTGTGTGGTTCTATGGAAAAACCAGGACTGTAGGACAAACCTCTGTGGTGCAGAACTGCTTAGTTTTTAAAATAAAAGACTAACATAAAAAAAAACTCCATTGCAAATCCTGCAGTTCTCAAGATAAAATATCTATTGGAATTGGAAACAGTGTAGGCCTATGCTTGTGCAGGCTACTTAAAGTAGGCTATAGCATCACATTTCATTCACAATACAGATATGGCCTCAGTTAAAAACGATAAATATAATTAGATTAGCCTACTCACGCAATGGCTGCATTTAAAATATCTGGCTGCAGATCACTATATTGCATAGATTTATAACCGAGTAGGCTATATTAATATTTGAAGAGTGATGTGAGACCATAAAATGACACCAAATAAACTATCATGTTCCTAGGGTAGGCTACGGTATTATATCAGGCGTTTAGGCTACTTAGTTTTAAAAATTAAAAGTAGCCTATATTTATTTCTCTTGTCCCTTAAGTCATTACTTTGTCTCTATTCAGTGAGGATAATGCAGAGCGGAGGGATGGTGAAGACATGAGCAAATCCAACAGATTTCGATGGAGTCCTCTTTCAACGCCGTAGAGCTCCGGGAGCTGCGGGGCGGAGGAGTCCGGCGAGGCGTGTCTCCGACGCCGGCCTCAGCGCCCTGGACAGCGGCCACAGTGGGCTGTGCCGCCCAGGGCTTCGAGAACGCCTCCTACCAACAGGACGAGGCGCATGAGCACTGCCAGCAGGGGGTGACTGAACCGCAGGGTTGTCCGCCCTCAACTTCAGACAACAGCAAGGTAAGTTTAGTGTTGTTACCAGCCGTTGGTTGAAGTATAAGCATTTTTGTGATTTAGATGTCTTCTGTCGAATTATAAAATGTGTTCCCGGGCAAACCCATCTACGAACGTTTAAATTGAAGAAGAAGAGCAGGGTGGACTCATTGGATGGACTGGAGGGGCTAGCAAAGTAGCTAGCAAAATGTTAGCAGCTAACTATAGCAACCACAAAATCTGAATATAATTTTGACAAGTGAATAGCTAGTTATTTACGCTACACATTTACAATATAACTGGCCACCTCAAGCCTCAAACTAGCTTGGTCAACAATTTAACCTCCATTTTCACATTTTAAACTGCTGGTAAACATAGCAACAACAGTATTGCTTTAGCACAGTAGCTTCCTACGTCACTATTTGACAGTGATATCATTCTGCATAGTGAGTGGTTTAACTTTTGGCACAAAAAAGTAGCCTAAATTTTAATGCTAGTAAACTTTTTGAATGCATGACTTTTACTTGTAACAGTGTTTTTTTATATACTCAGTGCTATTGCTTCTTTTACTTAAATATAATATAAAATATCTGAGTACTTCTTCCACCACTGGAAAAGCCACACAATGGCATCTCTCTTTCATACTAAGAAATTCACTTAGTGAGAAAAATACACTTAAGAGTTTGGTTACACAAGATTCAAGCAGAAACATTAACAGAAAACATGCTTGGAAAGCCATCTGACATCTGGTCCTTGGCTCAATATTTACCTTTTCTGAAATAGTACTGTAGCACTTTAAGTTTTAATTGTCTTTTGTCATTAATGATGCTAACAATTATTTACAAAGAAACATTTTTTCTAAAGTAAGTGATCTGCATGTCTTTTATTCATGGTAGCGGCCTAATGAGATATTTACTTACTCCACTGTGGCTTAAAGAGCCCTATTAAACTTATTTTCAGCATCATATTTGTACTCTTGTGGTCTACTAGAATAGGTTTACATGCTTGAAAAAAAACAAAAACATATTATATTTCTCATACTGCCCATTGCTGTTAGTCTGGCTATCACCAGACCAAGCTCAATCTTTTAAGATTGAACATTAGTCTGGGGAGTCTGCTGTGTATTTTCTCTGCACAAGAGGCGGGACCAACGGGCATAGTTCAAATGACTCTGTACGCAATTGGATAGTCCTTCAACCAATCAGACCAACGATCCGGGTGACGTAGCAGCAACAGCGGCATCAACGGGTTGCTGCGCTTCGGTGGCCGCCATGTTGAATGTAAACAAAAAGCTGCTTGCCGTTGCTTCTCTATCGTCATTGTGTTAAACCCGCCAATAGCGCGCCAGGTGGATAAGCCAGTTTGTGATTGGTTCCCGCAAATTTGTAATGGAAGCAGGATAGATAAATGTACAGGTTTCCAGCCTGAGCTGCAGGGTGAAATCAAATCGCCGACAGATGGGGCGTGGTTTACCCATCTACATTGCTGTAGCTCCTCTGCCTGAAACACTCTGGCTGCATCTCATAATCTTTATTTAGCTCCTCGACTCCTTGGTTCTCAGCTGAACCGGAAGCTGTTCTCAAAGCTCTTATTAAAAAATAGAAAAATAGACACAGAAGCTACTCTTGAAACGTGTTTTTTTGTACTTTATACATCTATTACATACACACAAAAAACTATATAACACACTAAAAGACAGGAAAAATCCCAAAAAGCATAATAGGGGCTCTTTAAATATTGACGCTAAGGCCCTGTCTTCAATGTCTTCATCATATTGGGTTTCTTCTTGGTCATAAGCTGCTTCCGTTTATCCTTTTTTGTCTTCTTTACTTTGTGTTCTTCTTTCAGGGGGAGCAGCAGGAGCTCTCTCCGCGGTCGTACGATGAGGAGGAAGGAGGTGGCGGGCAGGAGGATGGCCAGGACTTTACAGAGTTCAACCCTGCTGATGACCACTCTGCCGACTACGGCTTCATTTTCGCCCTGGTGTTCCTGGTGAGCGGGATCGTCCTTGTGGTCATCGCCTACACCATCCCGCGAGAGGCCAAAGTCGACCCGGACTCTGTGTCGGCTCGCCAGATGGAGAAGCTGGAGATGTACTACGCCCAGCTGGGCTCCCACCTGGACAAGTGCATCATTGCAGGCCTTGGCCTGCTGACACTGGGGGGGATGTTCCTGTCCGTGCTGCTCATGGTGTCCATCTGCCGGGGAGAGATGTACCGACGCAGGGCAGCGTTTGTTCGACCCAAGAGGACTTACGGCTCCATCAACCTGAGGATGAAGCAGCTGGCGACTGGAGAGGCAGAAGGCGGGGACGGAGGGGAGGAGTTTTTGGTGGAACACGCAGAGACACGGAATAACATACAGCCGGGTCTGAGCCGGGACTCCAAATCAGAACCAGGACCAAGCAGAAATCCTCCTTCTGCAGCTGCTGCTGCTGCTGCTTCGTCCTCTTCTTCTTCAGCTGCTGTACATGGAGTGAACTAGCTGTCCTTGATTTTCACTCTGCAATCTGCCTTCCTCTGAGTGAGTTGCAAAATGTGGGTTTGGAAAATGGAGCAGGTCCCCCCCATTTGTGCTAACAGAAGAAGCACATGTTGAGCACAAGGCTCTCTGCTGGAATGACCCAGCTTTGACCCAGCATTTTGGGACAGAAAAGTTTCTGGGATATTTATTCCAACCAATCATAAAGGATGTATTAAAAACAAAAGAGGGCTCGACTGGTAGAAGAAGAGAGGTAAGCCTATGTTAGTGTGGGAAAGAGCACATTTGGAGGTGAATGGTTGTATATCAAAGATTACAGTTTTGATATAAATCATAGTACGTTTATCAGAGTTTTACATGAGAAAGCACATTGTGTCCGACAGCCATGGAGGTTTCTCGTCGCTGCAGAAAGCAAGATTAATACTTTATTTATGAAGTCCAGTGTTGATGCTCATCTATCAGGCGACCAAAAGATGTTCAACATTTAAACCTAACCATATTTTAAAACCCCAATCACAAATACATAATATCTGACTTATCATGCTGCTGTGAATATCACTGGAAATCTATTATACGCTAGTCATTTGATAGAAAAGTGTTACTGGACTGTCTAAATAAAGTGTTATGGAAGTGTGATGCTAGTTCTCACACAAATGAACAGAGGCAACATTTTTTCTAAGTAATATTTCACTCATTTACACTCGCCACCAATATCTGCTATAAATGGACATAAACTTTATTACAACTAGAGCCTGACAGATAAATTGGTCACTAATCGATATCCCTGGTTTAAGTTCAAGTTATGGATTTATATCATTTCTAAGCCAAATATTGGCCTCAAAAACCCAGAATCAGTCTCCTCTTAACCATAACTAGACTGCACAAAAAAACCCAAATAGGTGATAAGTTGAACACATGCACAGCTTGTGTCTTTGTGTTTAATGTTGACTGAACAAACTGCTGCTTTCTGACACTGTCATGCCGTTAATAATGCAGCTTAATGCAGCTTTAATATTTCCATAGAAAGCATTGCATCAGCAGCCCAAAAGGTCTTCTTACCTGATTTGTTAGTCAGTGATAATCTTCTTCCTTGACTTTAAGTTCTTTTTTTAAAACCTTTGTGTGTTTTTACCTCCTCAACAACAACATGAGAGATTTTATCAATGCGTCTTTGTTGCAAATCTTATCAGATTGTGTTTTCATCACAGCAATGTCTACACCAGGCTAAATCGATTATTGGGTAGTTTAGTTGGGATTGCACATGTGTTTGAAGGCGGACAGCTGGCAAAGACATGTCATTCTGCAAGTGACAAGAAAATGTGTGAAAATCAACACTTTCAGTGATGGTGGCTGAATAAATGACTGTTCCTTTCAGTAAATCATTAGTCAAACACTACATCGAAATAATTACAACCCAGATCTCAAAAGTATTACGTCACATCTCTAATGTCTCATGCTGCATTATCCAAAAACTGTTGCCTCATGTTTACTAATCAGAATTTTTTTTAATACTCGCATCACTTTCCAACGGCATCAGAGAGGGAGTCTTTGTATCATGTTGCAAGTAAATAGCCACTATTATCCGCTCCGTTGTATGAATGATTATATTTATCTGACATTTAAAGGTCCTGAGTGTTGAGTGGACAATAAAACTAGCTACCATGCTACATGCTGGTCGCTGCTGTTATAAGGAAACCTCACAATTTCACCTAAGGTGCTCAGTCCATTAAATCTATAAAATAAAAAAACAATAATTTAGAAATGTGCTTAAAATAACTAATTGAATTCAGAAAAACAAACATCAAGGTGTCTTCTTCTGACTGCAGCCCGGAGAAGAAACTGGTTTTGAGTGGAATGAACCTTTTAATGACACAGCGTCTACTCCTTTGTATTATATGTAATCAGATGTTATTTATGTCATGTAAGGATACTATATGCCTTAATGAGTAAACACACACACTGTAAATTGTGTATACGCAAATATTATTATGCTAATGTATTAAGGTTTGTACAGTGAGCCAATTAGACAAGGGCAATGTAGCCACACACACACACACACACACACACACACACACACACACACACACACATACACACACAAACACACAAACACATATACACACACACAAACACACAAACACATATACACACACACACCAAATGTCCTCACTTGTCAACTGACCTCACAAGCTCTGTACATCTCAAGTGTAACATACACCGACACACTAATCTCAATCTGTTTATTAAAATATGTACTACATTTTTATTTCACAGTACAAATATACTGTAAATACTAGACGTGTCAGATGTAGAGGACCAGCAAAAGCTAAAATGCTCAAAAACCAAAATACGCAACGCAGGTATGCAAAACTGCGTCACAGTTTGATCAATTTATTTCTGTCAGCAGCAACAGTTAAACATTCGAAACCGAGCCGTGAACAGCTGAACAACTCGGCTTCAATATTTAACATTCAGATAAATGAAATAACAAACGACTCAGAGGAAAATGTAATAGTTAAAACATATCAGGGCTGAAACTAATGATTTTATTAATTGTAGATTTATTGTTTGGTCCGTAAAATGTCAGAAAATAGTAGAAAAATAAATAAAATTTCTTGTTTTGTCTGACTAACTGTCCAAAATGAAAGAAAATATCCCTATTTTAGTGGCTGGAACCAGTACATACTGGATTTTCTAAATAGTTACCGATACATTTTCTTTCGATTGACTAATCAATTAATGGACTAATTGTTGCAGCTCTAGTAGATATACAATAGATCAAATGCTAACTGTAAAATATATGATGCAAAAAAAGAAAGCACACCAAGCTTCACTAAAATGTTCTGCAGGTAATTAAGAAATAATTCAAATTCATTTATTTTGAGATAAAAGCAACTAACAACAGGAGTGTCTGTTAAAGATGTTAAACAATATAATGAAATGATCCATAATGGTCAGTACTGTTCTATAATCTCTGGTTGATTTCAATGACTGGACTGTCACAGGTTCAATCCCTGCTACAGTCCGTTCAACCTGATCTCACAGAATTCCGTGAAATGAACACGGCCCCTTAACTCAAAATCTGTGGCAGTTTCACGGAATCGCCGAAAAAAGGGCTCACGGAAGAATTAAGTTAAGTTAAGGAAAAGGTCGTGGGTGGGCTTACGTTTCCATGACATGCGGGACAACAACGGCACGGTTGGGTTTAGGAAAAGAAGAACGGGACGATTGGGTTTAAGAAACGTGACACGCAGGACACGATTCCCGGTCTCCTGGATGAAAGTCCTGTATTGTTTGACCCATCCACCCCCCCCAACCAACCTCCCTATGAGGATTTTCGGCCTTTCATACTACTCGCTACCGTAGTCGGTCTTAATGCTACGTCATCTTCTCATTGACTTTACATCGGCATTGTTTTCCGTGGTGGCCACACGGAATCCTCACACATTCTTTGCCACCACCACGTAATGTGGTGTTAACAGTTCATGATCATTTCACAGAATTCTGTGAGACCAGGCTGGTCTGTTACTGCTGAGGTGTCCTTGAGTAAGAAAATACTCATTCTACAGGCTTCTGGTGGAACATGTGCATTTATGTGAGGCCGCTCCGTGACTAAATCTTAAAAAGGAAACATCAGCCTTATGTTTGGGGATTATAAAGACTTGTCTATGTGTAACACCCAAAGCTGCAGGTAGGACCTTTGGAGAAAGGGTTGGAAATGTTTGAAAATGTTCACCGTACCGACAGTCAACGTTGGTTTCTTTTAACCGTAACCGTGGTCGCTCCAAAAACTGTAAGAAAGTAGGCTGCTTATTTCAACCCAACTCATGATCTTTCCCTAAACCTAACCAAACCTTAACCACAGCGGCATAAAATCTGAAAACGCATGTCGTTCTGAAATGCAATTACAAATGATGCATTTTGTCTTTAAATTTGAAGGACATGTTGAAATGTTGTTGTACCGTCAAGTTAATCCTGCTGCATATAAGTGAAGCAACGACGCTGAGGGCCTCATTTACTAACACTAGCGCAGTTTGCGCTGCGTCTGTTTATGCGAGTTCGGTAATAGCGCACGCTATGCTTCCACATTTTGCGTAGTATTTATCAAACGTGACACCCATCAGGTAATCAGCGTCTTTCTCCGCCCACTATACCGTCAATTGTGCTGTAGCAAAGCAGTACTGGTGCTATGATATGGCTGAGTGCAGACTGCGATATTCCCACTGCTGATGCTATGTCTGTTTAAAATGATCCTGATGATAATATTTGTAATGTAGCGATGAGTTTAACAACTGCTGGATAGAATGTGAACGCTGAGTCGGAGATTCAATGTCATCTTTGATTTCTTCCAGTAACTGTAATATTTCATGGCTGCTTAATCTGTAACACTTAATGATTTTGTGTTCACTTCACTGACAAAGTGTGATCCTTGTGTTAAAAATATTTTCAGCCTGGTCTATGTCTTCGTCTTGCTCGGATTAATGCTACCATTTCACCAGCAGCATATAGGTCTACGATTGCGGCTGGTTAGACCTGCAGAATAGAGGCACGCTCTTACTGGCAGTCTTTGTAAATACCACGGAATATATAATTAGGCGCACTTTACTGTATCCTTCCACCTTTTTGGATAGAACTCCCACTTTCCCCATGACCCTCCCACGAACGCATATTGAAAGCGCAACTTGTCTCTTCTCGCTCACCTGACAGGCAATCTGCCATTTTACCCAATTGCGCCCTGTTTGTAAATAGCCCGCATCGGTTACGTCCGTCTTTGCGACCAATTAGCGCCTGGAAACAAGTCATGCCAGCAGTTTTCTCACTTTCACACCTACTTATGTCTAACAGTTAGTTAGTTCTATAATGAAAACTGTGAGCTCACTCTGAATTTTAGAAATAGCTTTATATTTCTTATATAATGCTTTCTAAAACATACCTAGTAACTTGTAGCAGTTTAGGCATTAAGCCCACAACTACCTGTGTGCTGGTGTTTTCTAGTTTTCTACTACACTAATGAACTGCAGGTTTATTTTCAAGTGTCTGATGCGTTACTCTTACCTGGCCAACAAGCCAACCTGAAGTAATAAACTAAGGTTGTCTTTAATATCCATGACAGACAAACCAAATTACATTTACCCCCATTGGGATTGGCTGCTGCAGCAGCAGAATCGTCAGTGGCTCAAAATCTCTGCAAATGAAACCAAAACTGTCATCATGATAGATAAATATGTACCGTTAGAAGTGAGTGGAAAGATGTTTGGGTAAACTGGCCCTTCAGAGTTGAAATTGTCTTTAGAAAAATGATTATTTGGTAGAGCTTAATTTCCTAATTCCACTTCTCATGTCTGTTTTGGAAGTGAGCTTAAAAATATTGTTCCATTAATAAAAACCTGGTAGCGATACATCCATGTTTTTCTTCAGTCTATGGTTTGAGCATAATACATTTGTATTGTTTAGGAAAAGAAACAGAAATGATAAGTAAAGACATGCAGAAGACGTTTCTGTGTAAAAGGGAAGGAGATCAAAAGATGTGGGAGAGTTGATAGTATGCAGCAGAGACGCTGGATGACGTGAGGGGATTCTTAAAAAGATGGATTAGCAGCTTGCGGGGGAAGACAGGGAGTGACTCTGCATGACGCTAAAACACTTTCTATGACACATTCAGGGTTTCCAAGAACATTTAGCATAGGAATACACAGACAGGCACAACTTATCTTATGGGTTAAGCCCTTTAACAGTGATTCTTGTCGAGGGATCGGGTTCAACCTGCAGGTCCTCATTAGTGGGGGGAAACAACACAGCAGCAGGGACACAACATGATCGAGGGAATGATTGCTGCTGCAGGTCGGGCGCACCCTGCTGGAAGAAAAGATGTCTGGAAGGGTTTTAGACTGAGTTGAGTGAGACAGATGGATTGAATCAGGTCAGGATGAAGCTGAAAGATTGTTGATTGCTTTTGTGGAAAAACTTAAAGAGGAAGTCAGCCGATTTTACACATCAAAGTCTGTTTACAGATTTTAGGGAGTAAGACTGCGTACATTTTAAAGGTAGTATAAAGGCCCTGACACACCAACCTGACGGCCGACCATTGGCATAAAAGGCAGTCGGACTGATCAGTCTCCCCGAGGTCCAAAAAGTACCTCGGAACACACTGAAGCGACGCCGACTTGAGTGTACATTCTGCGCGTGTGCGAGACTTAATACGTCTCCATAACGAATGCATCACGTGGGTCTGGCTTCTCCAGCCAAGCATAATGGCGGCTTGTTCGAAATACAGTCTCGTATTTTACGAAAATAGTTCACCGAAACGTGTTTCTTAAAACATTTTAAGCAAGAAATAGGCCATGCAGTTGGTGAATCTGTTTGAGATCGACAAAGGTCAGTTTAAAAGATTTTCATCAGATTTTGAGAGGTGTTCGTCACTCATCCCGCGCTCGCCATTTCCGGGTTAGCACTCCACCAATCAGATTGGTCATTCAGTCCGACTGCCCGCCCTCCAATTCAACATGTCAAATCGGCCAAAATGAAGACCGACAGCTCCTCCGACGGACGACGGCACGGAACACACCCAACAGACTCGAGCTCATCAGACGGCCGATTATCGGGTTGGTGTGTCAGTGCCTTTAACCCTGCAGGGGCTTCAGAGGGAGCTGTGTGGAGTGATAAATGTCCTCAAGTGATGTCACTTGGAGTTAGAAAGCAGTGAGCCTCCCATACCTCTGTAGCTGCTCCTCCCTGCTGCAGGCTAGATGCTGCAGGCTACATTAGCTGCTACTAGCATAACACTCCTGAATCTCACACACAAATGTCAGCAGGTTGAGTTGCATTGTGGGTTACGTAGGCACCAGGTTTTGTCAAGGAAGCTATGGAGTAAAACAGACGATATCTCTGGTTCTGCAGCATTGATTTAGTTTTTATGAACATACAGTAGACATATTAGGGCTACCACTAACAATTATTTTTGTTATTGATTCATCTAGGGGTGCAGCTTTTTATTGTCTTCATTGTAGATGAAATGTTTAGTCCATAAAATGTTGTAAAATAGTAAAAATCATTGACGTAATTAAAATGCTCAATTTGTAAGGAGGAAGAGTAAGGACGTGGAAGTCTGGAGCGTCTGAAAAGAAACTGAACTGTGTTTCTGTTCGTCTGTGACGCATCTGAATGTCAAGACACAAACACGAGCACCTTGACCAAAGACAGAGAAAATCAATCTTTATTCTGTCGGCAGCACGATGACTCTGTTGCCATAGAAGTAGTCTATTTATATCAAGGACTGTTGGTAGAGCAGTTCTCGGATATCATGGAAAGTCCTTGTGAAGGCACGGCAGAGGAGACACCTTTACTGTATAACTTCCTGATTCCCCAATGAGGGAAATGTATAAACCTGATGGGGGGGAGGGGAATAAATAGCACGTTTTTAGTAGAAATCATTTATAGGTGGAAGATTTCCAAGAACCCAAGTCATTTATTTCACACCAAGCCAAGGGCAACATTTAGCTGGGTTGTGAGAACTTGCTGCAGGGAATCAGACTGAGCAGACAAAAAAAACCTCGTACCATTGAAAGTAAACTGAATTAGCTATTAGCAGTTGGTGTTTGCAGTGTACCCATGGTTGTACAGACAACTATCACTGGATTACTTTGATACTGAAGTACATTGAAAATGTGATGATTCTGAGGCAAGTTCTTCAGCGATAAGGAGTGTCTTTTGGTCTGTTTTTTAATTGGATTTCATTTCCAGTGCACATTGAAGATTTAAATATCCTCGGGAAGTGTAAGTCACACTGAATCTAAAAATGCGTGTATCATGTATGTGTGCTCATAATTGACTGAGTTATGACTTTTAGACTCAGTGCCAATAATTACAGATTGAAAACCTCTGCTCCAAAGGAATACAAAGCATACATGTACGTGTAGTTATATATCCGTCTGATAAGCAACCTCTTGCAGTTACGCACACAATGAGTGTCCTCCTCTGAACAAAAGCATCCCCACCTCCCCCTTCTCCACACTGGGGGGGGTTTGAGAGGTCAAAGGTCAGTCACAGCAACAGTGTTCCCGCAGCTGCTTGGGATTCAGTGCTTTACTCAAGGACACTTTGAGCAGCCGTGTGTGCGCGGTTCTGACCCCGAGCTCAGTCTCATTAATCATACACGTCGTGCTGCTGCAGAAAACAACCACAGAAGGTCCTGCAAAAAAATACAAGCAGCTGAAAATATAGCAAAATGACAGTTTACACCCAAAAAGCCCTCCAGTTTTGTTCCGCTTAAACAAACCGCCCACCTTAGAAGAAAAAAAGACTGAAAGGTCCTTCCTCACAGGCTGGAGCCGGATGCTTCCCTTTATGTACAGATACAATAAGGACATAAGGAACACACACAGCAGTAGCATTTTACTTAGAGACTCAGTGAATGTACAAATGAATGCTGTAACGCAGTCGCAGCGTCACGCAATATCACAATATCAGTGCAGTCGCCTTGGAAACACTATTGTATAAACATTCCTGCTCTTTCTTTTGTTATTCTGTCTTAAACGAGTTATTGGATGTATATTTAACGAGATAAAGCGATATTTCACTCAGGTGGAATATTTTTGAGTACTTGAGCAGTACTCAACATTTTTTGCCTTCAAAATAAAAGCAGGAACAAAAGACCTTGTATTACAGCCGAATTTATTTAAATGTAAAATGTATAATATAGAAAAGAAACTATTCCATCCAGGTAAAATATCGCTTTAAGAAACCAGAATGAAATTAAATGCATATTAAAGTCTTTGAAATGTATGAAAAAAAAGGATTATGTGGCCTGAGAAAGACATTGTGTGTTTGTGAAGATGTGAATCTTTTTGCAATCAATATATGACAATGAAAGTAACATTTAGCACAAAATAATGGCAAAATGTACTTTAAAGGGATATATCACTTGTATTTTAAAGTGGTTTTCTACAGCAGTTTAACTGTCAGCCGCTGGAAATGTTTATAGAGTACATAGTTCTTAGAAGGAAACTGATTTCACTCAGTTGTACAGAAAATATGAATTAGTATACGTAGATAATTGATGAAATGTAGAAACATTTTAATAGTACTTGAGAAAAGTGACATATCCTTTTAAGTGAAAACCAGGGTCTCTAATCTGTTGTTTTATAATTTGGTGTTTTCACTTTTTAGTCTTGAAATAGTGTTTTATTAGTTAGTTAAATGGTTTTGTCCTCCCATTTTCTTTTACACATTCTGTCCTAACATGCAAATGTTAAAGACATGAAATCCAGGGGGAAATTGGTTAAAAGGCATCCCTTTTTTAACAAGAATTGGAGCCTTTTCTTGTGTGAATTGGTAAAATAATGAGCCTTAAATTTTTACATTTTCTTGATTCAGAAGCCCTTTGTATCCTGGATGTATGGAACTTTACGAAGTTGTAAGGCGGCACTTTTACACACACACAAAAAAAGAAAGTTTAAGCTTCTTCACAAGTTTATCCTTTTTCTTACAGAATTATTATAAAACATTGTAACATTTTATGCTCATTTTCAGGTTCATAATTGTATTTTAAGGTTGTACCAGAATAGGTTTACATGGTTTAATTTTCAAAAAACATCATATTTTTGTTGTACTGCACATCTCTCTCTCACTGCTGCAGCTCCTCTTTTCACCTTGTGTTCAGGTCCAAGGGGCCAGGCTTCTCTCCTCAGAGCGAAGCCGCGATGGCGCCATTTTGCTAGCCCTTTCCCATCACCCCCGTTAGCATCCCATTGACTGCAATTCATTTTGGCGTCACTTTGACAGCCAATAACTTTACATCTGAAGCGTTTAAAGACTTGATTTGTCCGTTGTTTATTTCTTAAGAAACACGACAATGTATAAAAGGCTACATTACCTTGTACCTCACGTTATGGCTCCGTAGCAGACGTTTTTATAAAAATAGGCTAACGATTGTGTCATAACCACGCGACTTACTGTCGCATTGTAGAGGAATTACCGTACAGTACAGGAGAAGCTCGCAGGCAGTTTGGACTTACATTAGCTGTTTAGTTTAATTACTAATGTTAACTAGCATTTTAGTTAGCAATAATTAACCTATGTTATCTCCTTACATATACCTACGCTCTCCGTCTCTGATAGATTGGGAATGATTGAGATTTCTTTTGCGCAGCTACCAGAAGACTTACAACGTTCAGAGACGTTGGTCACGTCACATCTAGGGCGGGAAGCTCAGTTTGCAGCTGCGCAGTAATGCTCAGTAACGCTCAACCATCAACCGGAAAAGTGCTGGTAAGAGGCTTCACTTATCTCCGTCGAAAACAGCGGGATCGCTGTGTCCATTTTATATACTGTCTATGTTCAGGTCTCTGTTTTAGCTACAGAGTGAATCATCTTTTCTTCTGTACTATCTTTGATTCCACTCACACATGCTCAGTAGCTCAGATGGTAGATCATGTCAGTTAGCTCCATAGACAGTAAAAGAAAGGTTGTTTCTCCAACTTTGGTCAGTTACAAGGCAGGATTAGCCAGGAGACTTCTTCTAAAGGAGGGCTAACATGTAAGTAGTTCTTTTGTAGATTATGGTGAACTTGTGTGTGTTGTAGCAGTGCTTTGCCATTGAGAACGTTAGCATGCTAACGGTTGAGGTTAGACAGCTCGTTTTGGCTAGTTACGTAAAAAGCCGTGCAGATTTTGAACAGCTCACCCGGAGACTGAAGGCAGGACACATTCAGAAACCCATATCTTTATTTATCTTTATATATTTTTTCAAAGTTTGTATGCATGTGGAAGCATCAGAGACACAAAATAACACCCCAAATCCCAGAAAAAGTGTTTTTTTTTTCATAATATGGGCACTTTAAAGTGCCCATATTATACTTTTAGGCTTTTCCCCTTTCCTTTGTGTTATACTAGTTAGGGATGGGCATGATTAATCGACAATCGACGATTGATCATTAAGAATTTCGTCGATCACGTTAATTTGTCATCGATTAAACTAATGCAGGTTGCATTGTGTAGTGTGATTGCAGCAATGAAATGATTTCCAGTGTGTCAGCAGCAATTAAATATTTTACCACCCGGGGGCGCCATGTGCTGCTCAGTTAGCTGCGAGTTACGTTTTGATTCAAATTAAACATGAAGAGGTCACGGCGAAGTGTGGCGTGGGAACATTTTGATTTAAAAAACGACTTAGTTCACTGCAAACACTGCGACGCCGTGTAGAAGTACAACACGGCCACGACTCAAATGATGTACCACTTAAACAAAGTGCATCCGCTGGTTAATGTCAGTGGCGGGGCGTCCTGCTCTCAGTCTCAACCTAGCATCAACTCGGCGTTAGCACGGAGGAGCTGCGATGCACAACGAGCAGAGGGAAATTACCGGAGGGATCTGCATGTTCATTGAGATGGATATTGGAACCAGCATTTCACATTCCGTCACGACGTACCATCACCAGACTGATAGAAACTCACTACGAAACGAAGAACGGAATGAGGTTCCCTGGGCCGGGCTGGCCAAGTTAGCGCGGAGGTAGCTACCTGAGTCCCGTGCCGGCGGGTGTGTTCGGCGGATGGACTGACGATCACCAGGTAGCGGTCGCGTCTGACCCATGGATGTATTAAGGGAACCTCAAACCCCAGATCATGTCAACCTGCTTATTTTTCTCAACAAAAACCAGTAGACTGGTGCAGAAGTTCTATGTGAGTAACTGGTTATTTTGTATTAGGCTTTGTCCGTGCCTTGGATAGTTTTGAGTTACATTTTGACAAAACCTGTCAGATCTAAGTAGTATTATGTTTTTGGTTAAGTTATGGTTAAGTTATTATTGAACATTATTATTTTTATTTATTATTTTGGAACAAAAGAGGGTCTCTGTTTAACAACGCCGGCTCGCAGCAGCGGTTCCGCTGCTAAATTAAACACCGCAGCGCATATATCTTTAAGTTTAGCCAAACCTCCAGTTTAACTGCCACACGTTGTTCTTCTTGTAATTAAGATCTCATCGAGGTAAAAACATGCTGTATTTTTGTATTTTCATTGCGTTTTTAATTTATAAAAAGTTAAATAAATAATGAATTTTAATATAAAAATATTAATGATTAATCGATAATTGATCATTAATTCTCCCGACGATCGACGAAGAAAATTTAATCGAATGCCCATCCCTAATACTAGTGCAGTGCCCGTTGAAAATGTGCCTGTTTGGAACGGCCGATTGAGCAATGCTTGTAGAATTCATCAAAACCAAATTGTAGCCTACCCCAAAATCACTTACAGAAGTACCCCAAATCATTTCAAATGCAACTCCCCTGTATACCCTACTACTAACTTACTGATTTACCTGACAGAGAACACTGCAGATTCAGAATGTAATCACAAAATATCACAATGACAATGTGGAGTAATCAGACATTAGCGTCATGGACTCATGGCAGTGTGCTACCCACCGGCCCGTTATGAGAGCTAAACAGCACATATCTGCACAGAACCTGTGTGTGTGTGTGTGTGTGTGTGTGTGTGTGTGTGTGTGTGTGTGTGTGTGTGTGTGTGTGTGTGTGTGTGTGTGACGAGAGACGGTGTTGTCTTCTGTAGTACGTGAAAAGATCTGAGTGAGTCACGACACAAACAGGTTTAGTGCTCAGTCAGTGTTAGTTTGCATGCAGTGTGAGAGGGGGAGTGGCCAGCGGCTACAGCAGCAAAAGCCAATGCTTCTTTTACCTATATATTAAACGATATCTTTTACATTTCTAATCCATTCAACGTCAAAATGGCACTTCACTTACTCGTGACCGTAGCAAGACACCTGTCAAGTTTGAAAGACATTGGACTAACGGTTCGAGAGATATGCGCTTAACACCCACACACACACAGACAGACAGACAGACGTTTCTGCAATTTATAGATAGATATCTTTTTTGTGAATGTTATAGGTTAACAAAGTGAAAAAACTCAAAGTCCCCCCCAAAGGGACTTACCATCTCCAACAGAAAACACTGTTCACCAACTGCTCCAAACAGCTCTGTTGTAGTCCAGCCTTTCCTTCAGAGACACACGTGGTCACTTTGGAACACACGTTATAATGCTCGCCTAGCTGCTAGCATGGCACGCCCTCATACTCTGCTTCTGACTGGCTAGTAGTCCTTACCTAGGTACTGTCAGGACACGCCCTCATACTCTGCTTCTGACTGGCTAGTAGTCCTTACCTAGGTACTGTCAGGGCACGCCCTCATACTCTGCTTCTGACTGGCTAGTAGTCCTTACCTAGGTACTGTCAGGACACGCCCTCATGCTCTGCTTCTGACTGGCTAGTAGTCCTTACCTAGGTACTGTCAGGACACGCCCTCATGCTCTGCTTCTGACTGGCTAGTAGTCCTTACCTAGGTACTGTCAGGACACGCCCTCATACTCTGCTTCTGACTGGCTAGTAGTCCTTACCTAGGTACTGTCAGGACACGCCCTCATACTCTGCTTCTGACTGGCTAGTAGTCCTTACCTAGGTACTGTCAGGGCACGCCCTCATACTCTGCTTCTGACTGGCTAGTAGTCCCTACCTAGCTACTGCACATGTGTGACTCACAACAAAGATAGAACAGAAGTGAGATGTCTCACTCTGTAGCTAAAACAGAGAGCTCAACACACATGGTGAAAAGAGGAGCTGCAGCAATGTGCAGTACGACAAAAATATGGTAAACCATACGGTAAACCACATAAACCTATTCTGGTACAACCTCTGAATACAATTATGAGCCTGAAAATGAGTGTAATATGAGCACTTTAATCCATATTTTAAGAATGACTTTATAAGATTTTTACCTTTTGTGGCACAGATTGAATACCTTCAATTAGACACACAGCATGTTATTACAACATCAGCTCCACAAAGAGTGAAGAGTGAACGTGTGTGTTCATTTGAAGAAGTTCTGATAACAGAACAATCAAAGTGAAAATGAAATGCTTTGAGCTGCACTTAGCCCTGGTTTGCTCTGTGGTGTTGTGAAGAGCACAGTTACTTGTGTACAGTGTGTCACTGCAGCGTATGTTGTTAAAAGCATACTATATCATAATCATAAACACATCTAATCAGGGTTCCAAATTAGCACCGTCTACCAGCCAAATGCTGGTTAAATATGCAAGTGGCTGGTAGACTTGCTCAGACTGATCTCAATAAGTGCCGTATGTATGACACGGCAATTCGTATGTCATTATTGGCGTGTTTATCAACGCCGTTTGGCCTCCATTGACTTACATTACCTTGCGATTGTGTGTCAATTTACACCGTAGTGAGTAGTATGAAAGGACGAAAATCCGCATAGGGAGGTTGGTCGGGGGGGTGGATGGGTCAAACAACACAGGGCTTTCACCCAAGAGACCGGGGATCGTGTCCCGCGTGTCACGTTTCCTAAACCCAACCGTCGTTTTCTTCTTTTCCTAAACCTAACCCGTTTTCTTGATAACACGCCAAAATGCCATACAAATTGGCATGTCATACATACACCACTTATTGAGATCAGTCTGCAACCCGTCCGCTGTATACGGCGTAGACATACACGCGGATAGCTCAAAATGCGTACAGATAACACGCCACTTGGCTTTAGAAAGTGGCGTGTATATTTACGCAAAGTCATAATGTCACGTAGATTTGCTACACTCACCAGCCAAAAAAACAATGTACTCTATTGAGTGGCTGGTGAAATTTGAATATTGACTAGCCATTTGGCTGGTGGACGAAGAAGTTCATTTTGAACCCTGCTTATAATATGATAAGTGTTTATTTGTGACAACTCACAATATCAATTTTTTTTTAACCCCACTCAACTCACTTATAATTCCTTTTAAAAACATCTCAATTAAGAATCACATAAAGATGACTGTAGAGAGTTTTAAGTGTTCTATAACAGAAGAAAGAGAAAAGTAATGATATATTCTCACTCATGAAATTGATCCATTGAATACACATACAGTTTTTATGTCATGGTTTGGAGAAACGGGCCGATCTCCCCTCATAGTCTAAAAAGGGCTGCTTTGTGTGGAGGCAGTGAATCTGCATGTTGTTATGTGTGACGCTGTAAAGATGTAAAGATGTCTTGTTCCGGTACGTACTGAGGAGCTGTATACTGTAAGTAACGATGATGCTGGTTTTTAGGTATGATTTTGTTAACGTGACCAATAAAATCCCTGTTTGTTGTTTTTAAATCTATTGTGCTGATGTGTCTCACTAGTTGCTTGTCTCTTAAACTTCAGCTTAACTTAACTTTATGCATTCTAAACATCAGAAGAAGTATTTAGATCCTTTACTTAACCCTCCTGTTGTCCTCGGGTCAAATTTGACCCATTTTCATGGGTCAAATTTTCATTTTTCGTTTTCTTTCAACCAAATTGTCAAAATAAAGTAAAGTAAATGATCAGTTTATTACTTTCATTGAATTTGGTTTTTTTATTTTTATTTTATTAAATTTGATAGCATTTGGAGATTAATGGAGAGAATATTTTTTTTTATAAAAGAACATTGAAAAAAGTGACAAAAATGTCAGAAAAAGCTTTAAAAACATAAAAAAACAAAAGGTTGCATGGTCGACGGGAAGACAACACAAGGGTTAAACATACAATATGTCATTTTCTACAACCCCAAATCAGAAAAAGTTGGGACAGTATGAAAAACACAAATAAAAAAAGAAAGTAGTGATTTCTAAATGTACTTTGACTTGTATTTCATTGCAGACAATGTGAACACAAAATATTTCATGTTTTGTCTGGTCAACTTAATTTCATTTGTAAATATACATCCTTTCCTGTCATTCAGACCTGCAACACATTCCAAAATAGATTAGGACAGGAGCAATTTAGGGCTAGTAATCAGGTAAATTGGTTAAATAATGATGTGATTTGAAACAGGTGATGTCAACAGGTGATTGTAATTATATTTTGGTACAAAAGCAGCATCCAAGAAAGGTCTAATCCTTTAGGAGCAAAGATGGGCCGAGGATCGCCAGTTTGCCAACAAATACGTGAGAAAAGTATTGAAATGTTTAAAAACAATGTTCCTCAAAGAAAGATAGGAAGACATTTGCTTATTTCACCTTCAACAGTGCATAACATAATTAAAAGATTCAAGGAATGAGGAGGAATTTCAGTGCGTAAAGGACAAGGGCGCAAGCCTAAGCTGAACAACCGTGATCTCCGATCCCTTAGGCGGCACTGCATCAAGAATCGTCATTCATCTATAAGCGATATCACCACATGGGCTCAGGACTACTTTGGCAAACCTTTGTCAAGTACCACAATACGTAGTTACAGCCACAAATGCCAGTTAAAACTGTACTGTGCCAAAAGGAAGCCCTATGTTAACAGTGTACAGAAGCGCCGTCGACTTCTCTGGGCTCGGAGGCATCTGGGATGGACCATCACACAGTGGAAACGTGTACTGTGGTCAGATGAATCAGTATTTCAGGTATTTTTTGGGAGAAATGGACGCCGTGTGCTCCGGACCAAAGAAGAAAAGGATCATCCAGACTGTTACCAGCAACAAGTCCAAAAGCCAGGGTCTGTCATGGTATGGGGTTGTGTCAGTGCCCTTGGCAAAGGTAACTTGCACTTCTGTGATGGCACCATTAATGCTGAAAAGTACATAGAGATTTTGGAGCACAATATGCTGCCTTCAAGAAGACATCTTTTCCAGGGACGTCCATGCATATTTCAACAAGATAATGCAAAACCACATTCTGCACACATTACAAAGTCCTGGCTGCGGAGGAAGAGGATACGGGTACTTGACTGGCCTGCCTGCAGTCCCGACCTGTCTCCAATAGAGAATGTGTGGCGCATTTTGAAGCGCAAAATGCGACAACGAAGACCCCGTACTGTTGCCCACCTTAAGACTTGTTTGCAGCAAGAATGGGACAAAATTACACCTGAAACACTTCATCACTTGGTGTCTTCAATCCATAAACGTCTTTTAAGTGTTGTGAAAAGGAATGGCAACATTACAAAGTGGTAAATGCTTTACTGTTCCAACTTTTTTTGAAATGTGTTACAAGAACCAAAATAGGAATTGTGTTTTTTTGAAAAAAAAAACAACCAATAAAAGTCATGAGGAACACATTAAATTATGTGATGTTGTATTGTCTGCAATGAAATACAAGTCAAAGTACATTTGGAAATCACTACTTTCTTTTTTTATTTGTGTTTTCCATACTGTCCCAACTTTTTCTGATTTGGGGTTGTACCTCCAGAACCATCACAACAGACTCAGTTTGGTGATGTAGCGTGGGATCATGGGAGTTGTTGTCTTCACTACCATTGTCGTCATTGCTGTCAGCGCCTGCTGGTCAGTGTTCGTCGTTTACGAGGTTTTTATCCGGAGTCGAATTATCCACATAGGTCTCCTCCTTTCCAAAACAAATGGAACACTGAACAAAGCCGTTATCCCGTTAAAATTTAAAATCGGTGTTTCTTCCGCAGACAAAGGATGTACTGAATGCGGAGTGGCTGTGAGCCGAGCTGCCGCTAACGTTTGCTCAGCTTGTTTCTCTGATAACTTTAGATCCAGACGCCTGAGGACTGAAATCCTTCATCCGGTTAAAATATATAGTTAAAAAAGACCAAGATCTGATTCAATTCAATTGTATTTATAGTGTAAAATCATAACAGAAATTATCTCGGGACACTTTACATATAGAGAATGTCAAGACCACACTATAATTTATAGAGATCCAACAATTCCCCCAATGCACAGACGCCATCGACAGGAGACCGAATGTAACGGACCGTTACCTTGAATAAAAGTACAGATTTCTCTGGGTGTGAACATTGTTGTAAACATTTGGGATAATGCACAACTCAACAACGTATATAGATGTTCTAGCTGTTTTTTTTTTTTTTTTAGGCATTTTTTTAGAAGGTGTGAGAGTTTTTTGGTTGAACTTTGATTACATTGAATCATAATAATCTACCGGAGATGAAATAAAAGCACGAATGACCTTCTGGTAATCAGGTTCGACAGAGAAAAGTCTGGATTTTTGTGATGCTCCTCCGCTGATGAAAACATGATTGAATTAAATTTTGTATTATCTATTTTTTTCTGCTTCGGATGCCGTCAAGCGGGATCTCTGATCGTAATCAGTCTTTCACTGACCAATCTGCATTCATTAGCAGAATGCGACTCAATCTGTAAGAAGGGCATAAGTACTCGTTCATTCAACTTTTGACCTATAATCCATGTTGAACTTGCAAAAACTACAATCAAATCTGAGATTTCTGAACGACAATCAGGCGAAAGAGACAAATTTAGCCGTCTAGCTCCATAGGGTCCCATTCATTTTGAACTTGCCTGCAATCACCCCCAGTGGAACTCTGGTGGAACTGCAACCAAATTTGGTACAATGGGGCTGAATGGGGAGTGGAACGGCTTTCCGTAGACGGGCTCTGACATGAGCTAATTAGCACTAAACCCAAAGCTGAGGCGCCACAGGATCTCTTATTACAATTAATTTCACTCAAAGACACAAATGTGAACCTGCATGGTGGGTTTGTCTTGATCAGATGTTTCTACACCTTTTTTAAAGAATGTTTTTTGGGCATTTTAGGCTTTTATTTGATTGGACAGCTGAAGACTTGAAAGGGGAGGGGGGGGGGGGGGATGACACGCAGCAAAGGGCTGCAGGTCAGAATCCAACCCGTAGCCGCTGCGGCAAGGACTTAACTTCTGTAGATGGGCGCACACTCAACCAGGTGAGCTACCCAGGCGCCCCAATGCATCTACACCTTGTGGAGTCCACCTGTTGTCAATTCACTTGATTGGACGTGATTAGGAAAAGACTCAAACCTGTGTGTATAAAGGTCTCAGAGCCATGAGGTGGAGGAGCTGCCTGCAGAGCCCAGAGACAGCGGGGGAGTTAGTTTCTCTCCCCTGGGTTTAACCCTTGTGTTGTCCCTGGAGGACAACAGAATTATAGTTTGTTTTTGTTTTTTAACTAAAGGTAAAATCAATGATTACTTTCATTGAATTTTGGGTGTTTTATTCAATTTTATAGCATTTGAAAAACAAGTTTCAGTGGTTTCTAAACAGACAGATACCAGTCTGATTCACATAACATCCTATGATCTTAACTATTATGTAAAATATTTATAATTTCTATTTTTTAACTAAAAAAAATAGGTGTAATATCATTTGAACTAGGTTTATTGACCAAGAATTTAAAAAAAAACCTTAAAATGTTAAAAGCATTGAAAAACCGACAAAAACGTTGGAGAAATCGACAAAAATTGTTAATTTTCTATTTAGACCCGGAAATATCACATATGATACTTTTGACAAACTAATTTATTTTATATAGCATGTTTTTATGTTGAGCCACAGGCCTTCAAACGTCTGTCCGTGCTGTGTAGGTTGTGATCACAGGTGGAAGAAGTACATTCAAATAAAAGTACAAAAGTATGAGCATCAAAATATGGACTTAAAGTCCCAAAAGTAAAAGTACTCGTCATGCAGAATGGCCCATTTCAGATGAATGTATATTATTGTAGACCTACTATAATTATTGATGCATTAATGTGTTCACATTGTTTCAGCTGGTAAAGGAGGAACTCATTTTATTGACTTTATTTATATACTGGGGCAACTTAACTCATAATAATGCATTGTTATTTATTTGTTGATTACACAGTAATAATAACCTGAATCTGCAATCAAATATCGAATAATTCTTATTTAAATCCTCATTTTTCCCTCTGTCATTATCATCAGGGTCAGTCGTTTTGTTAGATTTGGATTGAAAATAGTTGCCTCCATGTCATTCTTTGTCTCTTTTTGCGTCTCTCCCTCGAGTCTTATCATTTCCCCTATTCAGGATGACGAGTCATGTTCCCCACAAGACAAAAGGAGATCCTCACGTCTCCGTATACCCAGAGTTGCATCCACCTGCTGAAAGTGAGTAAAATGCTGGGGGTGGGGGGGGGGGGGGGGGGGGGGGGGGGGGTGTAGCTCCTACAGACACGTTAGCATGCCTCTGTCAGAACCACTAATGAAATGTAGTGAGAAACATGCCAGGTGAATCTGCAAGTGAGTTGTGAGCATTATTCTCATCCCATTCGCCTCATTTCCCCTTCATCTTCTGCCTGTTGAGAATGTTTATGTGGTCATATAAATTCAAATTGTCTTGTTTACATCAAATTTCACACTGCACCCTGTGTGGGTTTCTTTCATCAGTGTGAAGGTATGCATGTCAGGTGTGAGCATTTTTATGCAAATTCTGTATGTGTGTGCATGTCTGTGGAGATCATTATTGTACTTTTCTATTACAGATACAAACAAAAAAGTGCTGCTTGTTAAAATCGTGTGAGAAAGTGCAGAAATAGCAGTCCAATTTGCATTATTAACACAATGAACATTTTTGCTTTGCTGAACGCACTTTCATAAGGCTGATGTTTTACATCCAAGGTCCATATTTTATTGGCTTTCCTGTACTGGCATGACATAAATAGTTGAAATAATTTCAGTACTGGCTTATTTTCTGCACAATACCTTTCCAAGGAAAACCCAAACAGAATATCAAGTCAGAGATTTTTATTTTGACATGAAATATCTCATCAACTGTGTTTAATCAACAACAATCCAAACCGAAACCAATATAAAAAAAACATATGTCAAGCTTTTCGGATGTATCCACAACAGGAATTTAAAGTCCTTTTTATGAATAAATTATAACTAAAAGATTCCATTTGATGGGAAGATAAGAATCTACTGGCTTTTTATCATTTAGGAAGCAGAGGAAATACGCGCTAATGCGTTTTGCTGATGTATATTTAACCCCAAGAGTGGGGTACTTCTACATAAGTTATATACATATATGAAATAAACACATATGAAATAAGCAAACCAACCCTTTTCTTTTCAAAAACAGGAGAAAATAAAAAGGCAGACATTTCTTTATTTTCAGGCCACTAAACCAGATCAAACCCTTGAGGAGGTGAAGATGACAACTTCCTTCTGGCTCCTATTGGCTGGAGGACAGGATGATGTGAGTTTCAAACAGGAAGTAGAAAAGCAGGAAGTACTACATGAACATGTCGTCATAGCCGGGTGGGGGCATGTGGTCTGGGTCCGGCCTGAAAAACACACACAGACACTCATTGTCATATTTTCATTTAGTTGCGCAGTTGCGTGCGTGTGTGCGTGCGTGCGTGCATGCGTCTCACCCTGGCCTGCGTCGTCCGGGGGGTCCAAACGGGTCGAAGCGAGCCCCCGGGGGAACAGCTCCGGGAGGCAGAATGTCCGGTATCCCGCTGGAGGGATCCAAACCAGAGCGAGGATACCCCGACCTCAATGGGTCAACTATCATCCCGCCACCGCCACGGGTCCTGAAAGAGTGACGATATGTGAGAAGGTAATGTGTATTTGATCTTTTCTCTCCCTCACTTTTACCTCTTAAATTTCAGTTATTGGGTGTTTTTATTATTTGGCATGACTAATATTCCTCAAAAGATCAATCCTGTAATACATCGGTGTTTGGTGTTTTAAGGTTCGGACACACGTGGCCGATAACCGGCCGTTGGACAGTCTGGCCAGGTCAGTGACTCAAGTCTGTTCGGTATGTTCCGTGCTGTCGTCCATTGGAGGAGCTTTTTTTTTTTTTTTTTTTTTTTTTTTTTTTTTTTTATTATTTCCATTGGAGGAGCTGTCAGCCTTTATTTTGGGCGATTTCACATGTATAATCGGCGGGGCGGGCACTGCTGGCAGCTGGACTCAAATGACTAATCTGATTGGTGGAGTGCTAAGCCGGGCTGAGCGTGACTAGAGTCTCTCAAAATATGACAAATCTTTTAAACTGACCTTTGTGGATCTGAGATGAAGACAGATTCAGCAACTGCATGGCCTATTTCTCCTTAAAATGTTTTCAGAAACACGTTTCGGTGAACTTTTTCAGTACAATATGAGATCGTATTCTCAACAAGCCGCCATGATAATCTGTCTTTGAATTTCCGGAGAAACCAGACCCACATGACGCGTTCGTCCAATCAGCTGCCGGTTTTTCATTTTTGGGCGCCGTCTGCTGTTATGGAGACGTATTACAGTATCTCACAAAAGTGAGTACACCCCTCACATTTTAGTAAATATTTCATTATATCTTTTAATGGGACAACATTGAAGAAATTACACTTTGCTACAATGTAAAGTATTAAGTGTACAGCTTGTATAACAGTTTTTGTGATGTTGGGTGTCTGTAATAGTTTGTTTTTCTAATGGACCTTGAGTCTGTCAATAAAGTTGATGATGATGAGTGTAAATGTGCTGTCCCCTCAAAATAACTCAACACACAGCCATTAATGTCTAAACCGCTGGCAACAAAAGTGAGTACACCCCTATGTTAAATTCCCATAGAGGCAGGCAGATTTTTATTTGTAAAGACCAGTTATTTCATGGATCCAGGATACAGCATCCTGATAAAGTTCCCTTGGCCACCACATCATCACATACCCTTCACCATACCTAGAGATTGGCATGGTTTTATGTTGGTTAGCCTAATAGCTGGTTTGATTTGCATTGAGAGATGATTTTATGGAAAGTACCCCATGCCAATCTCTAGGTAGGGTGGGCCAAGAACCACCTGGTGCCAACTGCCAACAAAAAGCTGTGTTGAAGTGAAAAATATAATTCTTTCATTTAGTTTTGTAAGAAAAAATGTACTTATTGTGATGAGCTTAAGAAATACCTTTGTGACTTTATCCCGTGCAATCAATCAACCCTGACTGTGATTTAAAAAGTAGTGCAGGGCACTTCAATAGGGAAGGACCACTAGGGCAATAAAAAAAATCACGTTCAGACTAAACACAGACTGCTACTCGATTGCTTTGGATTGGTATTTTCTCTTCAACCTGACGTTGTGATAATTGTGTAGAGAGCTTCACATTGGGCTGGCAGAGCGCCAGTAATCCTCTGCTGTCGGTCTGGTACTGCGTGGACAGACTGTTCATCCCCCAAATCCCAGCTTAGAACAAAAACCTCGCTATATATCTGCAAAATGACTTCCATAAAACAAATTATTTGTAAGGATTTAGTATGAGGGAGAGAGAGAGGCAGACTAACCCGAAGGGATCCAGATCTGCTCCTCCAGCTGCGAACGGAGAAACCATGGGGTCGGCCCTGGAAGGAAAACAGTTCTTTCATTGATTATTTACAGTAGCAGTTTATCAAATGTAAATATATTTGCTGCTGTTCTTTATTTTGTATCACTGTCAACTGAATATCTGTGTGTTTGGATTGTTGGTCAGACAAAACAAGCAATTAAAGACTGAAGAATAATTTATGTAGACCGGGTAAACCAGGCCGATCTGCCGGCGTTTTGATGTCTCCCTGCAGCTCAGGCTGGAAACCTGTACGTTTATCTCTCCTGCTTCCGTTACAAATCTGCGGCAACCAATCACAAACTGGCTTATCCACCTGGCGCGCTATTGGCGGGTTTAACACGATGACGATAGAGAAGCAACGGTATAACAGACCTTAGATAAGATGAAAGGCTAACATTTGATGCATACTTTTGTTGGATTCCAGATCTTGTTGCAGTTGAGGGGAAACAAAGGCAGTTGATAAATTGGTAGAGCATTAAAACTAAGAGACTGATATCTTAAAAAATGACTGGTAGAACTGAAGCTAAATCAATTGTATGCAAAATGTTGGCAGGAAATACGGGATAGACAGTCCCTCCAGAAAAACGCGGCGTTTTTTCATGATTGTTGCGGGCAAAAATCCTTGATTATGCGGCACGTTTTCTTAAAAAATGCGATGGAATATGCGGGATATTTATGCAATTTTATGCGATGAAAATGCGGGAACTTGCAAAAATTGCGGGGAACTTGCAAAAATTGCGGGAACTTGCGGGAACTTGGAAAAACTGTGGTTTGATGAAAAAGAGAAAAAAGTGATTCCCCAACACCGTGTTCTCAGTAGGTGAAATTACGTCACTTCATAACGTTCCCATGGCAACAGGGGAAAATGGCTGCTCTTGTGTGAAGTAAACGCAACATTTTTCAACTTTCTGCTGAGATATATGTAGGGTTGGGTATTGTTTGGGTTTTTTTCTGATACTGGTGCTAAATCGGTACTTTTAAAACAGTGCCTGAACTGATACTTTTTAAGAAAGTTTTTAAAAAAGAAGAAGAAACAAGAAGGATAGGCCTACTCAACAACAGTCGGTGACATTTAAGAACACATTGTTTATTACTAAGGTCATATGGTCAAAATTAAATGATTTAATAGTAATGTAATAACTATAACTTATAATAAACAATAACTTATTTCACCAGTAAATTGCTGTTGGACGACAAAAACAGCAACCAGATGGGAAAAGGGTATTTTAAAATAACCAACCAAAACCAAACAATTACCAGTGTCAGTGAATGCACCGTCTGTGTTTGACATCAGCAGCTGCTGCGCTGCAGAGCAAACTGTTGATATACAGTCACACTTTACACTGTTTAACGTCACCTGTCAGCATGTTAACCGTGATTAATCACGCTGCTAGCTAACGGTAGGCTAACGTTAACTGCTGTCCAGTGTAGTGTAAAGTCAGGCACCGAAATAAGGCACCGAAATCTTCGTTCTTATTCGGTCTCGTTACTACCGTTTACGTCGGATCCGGGGGCCCATTGGCACCGAGTTTCGGTACCCAACCCTAGATATATGTGACTTTTTTACAACGAAAATGCGGGGATTATGAAATCATGCAAGCTCCGCATATATTGCGCGGAAATCGGCAATTTATGCGGCGAAAGTGCGGCGTATTTGAAAAAATGCGGCCCCCGCATGAATATGCGGACATTGGCTGATTATGCATTGAATTCTGCGATCGCATAATCGCGTTTTTCTGGAGGGACTGGATAGAGATAATAAAGGTCAGCACTATGGGGTCCACAAATCTCTGTATATCTGGAAAGATAAAGGGCCCTATTTTAACCATCTAAGTGCACGGCATGAAGCGCCTGGTGCAGGTGTGTTTAGGGCGTGTCCAAATCCACTTTTGCTAGTTTGATGGTGGAAAAAAGGGTCTGTGTGCTGGCCGCATGGTTCAAAAGGGTTGTACTTAGTGTCTTCATTAATCAGAGGTGTGTTTTGGGCGTAACATGCAATAAACCAATCAGAGTCATCTCCCATTCCCTTTAAAAGCCAGGCGCGTTTGGACCTTGGAGCATTGCTGTTATGATGGATGATTTGCACCGTAATATTTTTATTTGCAATCTTCTGCATGTGTGTGTGCTGCTGTGCGTCCGTGTGTGTGTAACAAGCATAGTGTGCACGTGCTGTGCACGTGCTGTGCACGAGCCTAGGAGCATTTTACTAATGTGCCGTTAAAATTTCAATGAAATGCGGAGTTACTGACTTCAGACAAGTTTTTTGTTGGTCAATGGCGCGATCACTTCCTGCTGCCTCAAGATAGCAATACGGCAAGAATGCACCTGAACACACCTCCCTATAAGACCAGCACGCCCAGAATGCACCTGAACACACCTCCCTGTAAGACCAGCACGCCCATGGACGCAAAGATGGGTGCAGGTGCATTTCCTATTTAATTTGCTTCCCTTTCCTTTACGTGATGATAAACTGAAGCTCTTTGGGTTTTGGACTGATGGTCGGGGAAAAAACAAGACATTTGAAAATGCCACATTTAATTGACCACACGATTAATCGAGGAAAGATGAATAATTAATGAAGATAATCGTTAGTTGCAGCCGTTGGATTGGATTCTCCTGTCATCTATCTTACACTCTTTGCTGATGCAGCGACCCTGATTCCTCACACATATCACTAAAATGAAATGAATCACAATCCTAATTCACTAATCCTATAACTTCACATTATACATTACGTATCCCATTTATAACCCAAGTTAAACCATTAGCAATTCTAATTATTCATAAGGAATCACACAGACAGTCTGCTTTCTGGATGAAACACACTGTAGGCAAAGATCTTTTACTCTCCATCTTCCGTTCTGTCCGCTTTCCTTCTCCTCCCTGCAGCCCTGACTCAGTTTTTGCTTTCTCATTCATCATTCCTCGCCTCTCTGCATCCCACTCACTTCTCTCCATTTCACTACTTTCTCCATTTTTCCGTCTCTTATCTGTTTTCTCTCCCTTTACGTCTTTTCTCTCTTAGATGTTGGTTCCCCCCCCCCCCCCCGGAGACGAGGAGGCAACAGCAGTGAGGTCGATAAAGTGCTGAGATCACATCTCATCTGATCGGTTCACAGCTAAGAGGACGGACGGGAGGAGGGGAGGCAGATGAGACAAGGAGTGAAAAGCAGAGTGACTGAATCTACGCACACGCTGCCCTTATTTACGCTTTTACGACCTGTCGTGTGTGTGTGTGTGTGTGTGTGTGTGTGTGTGTGTGTGCTTGTTGTGTTCTTGTTTGTCACACTTTATCACACATGCCATTTACAGTAAAGGGAGAATCCACCCAAAAACATAATTTTAGTTTTATCCAAACACGTCTAATTTGTTTCATCGGGCTGCAACAAATGAATATTTTCATGAGTGATTAATCTCCAGACTATTTTTTTGATTAATCTTTAAAATGCTCATGATTTCCAAAAGCCCAAGATTATATAATCAAGTTGTTGGCCAAAAATAGGTCTCTCTCTCTCTCTCTCTCTCTCTCTCTCTCTCTCTCTCTCTCTCTCTCTCTCTCTCTCTCTCTCTCTCTCTCTCTCTCTCTCTCTCTCTCTCTCTCTCTCCTCTCTATCTCTCTCATCTCTCTCTCTCTCTCTCTCTCTCTCTCTCTCTCTCTCTCTCTCTCTCTCTCTCTCTCTCTCTCCTTATCGTTAATAGGGTTATGGTACAGTATTATTTTTTTTATCTTTTGGTTAATGCAAATGAGAACTGCAAACATACTGTTTATAGAACAATATTGATGTAATTAAATATCAGTATATTTTGGACTTTTTTTTATGATTTTTTTTTTTTTAATTATTTTTGAACATACAACATGCAGAACAAACAAATGCAATCGAACAAGAGCCAAAACCCTCACCCACCCCCCTCCCTCTGCGGTCTCAACAAAAATCACACCTGGCCTAGTCGCTCTCTAGTTCTTGTGGTGCTGAGGTCATCAGGTCTGATATTCGTGCTGCTGCGTTTTCCCATAGGCTGATAGTTTGATAGTTGATGATTTGGCTTTGTTAATCCTTGCTGTAGAGAGCTCCAGCATAATTATGTCTAGGAAGTACGCCAACCACTGTTTTATACAAAGCAAGTGGGGGGGAGGGGGGCAGTGTCGACTATTGTTTTTTTTAAAGCTATTTAAGCACATATGTACACAGGGTGTTTGTGTGTACAGGTCAGTTTAGACAGAGACTGACCAGTGTGGCGGGGGTCCCTGACGAGGCTGTCTGTTGGGGATGCGGAGGGGGTCGCTGTCCTCTCTTCTCCGTCTCTGCTCCTCATCCTCCGCATCCCTCCGACTCATCCTCTGTCCTGTCGGTCTGTCCTGGGGGGGCAGCAGCTGAGTCTTCACCTTCTCTGACAGACTGTCTACATCCTTGAACACACTTCAGAGAATAGGTTGTTTTAACATAGTCGGGATCAACAGAAGTACATTTTCAGGATAAAGCCAGACATCCAACGTGACCTAACCTGACTAATCGGTGTGTTGCCGTTCTCAAAATCCCTTCGCTTCGGGAAACAACAACAAACTTCGAGCTAGCAAGCTACACGCGGAAAATGGAAAGTTTTGATGAAAATTGTGATCATGCAACAAGGCAGGCCTGCTTGGTTCTTTCAGGGAATGATCGTAAAGATTTACAAAGAATATGTTTACGACATTTCCTCTCTAGCTCACGTTACTGTATTCTGCCTCCGGAGCTTAGCTCCGCCCAAGACGGTTGTGATTGGTTAAAAGAAATATTATAATAACGATAATAATTAGTAAATAAAATAATGTAAGTAATATAAAATAAAGTATTGTCTGTACATTTGGATCTACGGCACAAGTGTTTTGATAGTTGATGATGGAGCAAAGCACTCTGTCAGGTATAACCAAGAGACATCAAGTAGTTTCCCTTCCCTACCGACTGTTCATAAAATAACAGCATCATAATCAGAATGCCAGAAGACAAACTTGATCAGACTGTGCATGAGAAAAATGTGCAAAAGACAAAAGCATAACTAGGTCTAATAAAATGAGTCGCCGAATTATTATGGAAAAATTAGACACCAACCTGTCAAATGTGTGCAACTGATCAGCATCCACGTGATCGCTGATGTTCACCGTCAAGTCTGACACCTGCTGTGTGCTGGAGTTCTACACACACACACACACACACACACACAAAAACACACAAAGTCGACAGAAATCTGATCCCAACATATCAGGCTAATGGTAAATTGAACAGATGAAAACATAACAATCTTGTTTTTGCTGACCTCCAGTGGTCAGTGTAGTGATGTAAGCATGTACTTTGTTTGGTCAGAAGAGCAACTGCCTTCAAACTTTCAACCAGAAAATGGCAAACATGCAGGTTGATACAGGTAGTTACGTTTGATTTGCTTTCACCGTGTGTACAGAGACACTCACACTTCTGAGTACCATTTCTGGAAAAAACTTCAATATACAGGAACATCAAAATCAGAAAATGCCAACAAAGAAAGTTCCACAGCCAGACACAACTGATAAAAAAAGTGTTGATGTGTCTGCAGAAGACATGCAGTAAATCCTTGCAGTGCAGTGCAGAACAAAGCAGCCTGGTCTTAAAGTGCTCATATTCTGCTCATTTTCAGGTTCATAATTGTATGTAGAGGTTGTACCAGAATAGGTTTACATGGTTTAATTTTCAGAAAACACCATATTTTTGTTGTACTGCACATTGCTGCAGCTCCTCTTTTCACCCTGCGTGTTGAGCTCTCTGTTTTAGCTACAGAGTGAGACATCTCACTTCTGTTCCATCTTTGTTGGGAGTCGCACATGCTCAGTAGCTCGGTAAGGACTACTAGCCAGTCAGAAGCAGAGTATGAGGGCGTGTCCTGACAGTACCTAGGTAAGGACTACTAGCCAGTCAGAAGCAGAGTATGAGGGCGTGTCCTGACAGTACCTCGGTAAGGACTACTAGCCAGTCAGAAGCAGAGTATGAGGGCGTGTCCTGACAGTACCTAGGTAAGGACTACTAGCCAGTCAGAAGCAGAGTATGAGGGCGTGTCCTGACAGTACCTAGGTAAGGACTACTAGCCAGTCAGAAGCAGAGTATGAGGGCGTGCCATGCTAGCAGCTAGGCGAGCACTATAACGTGTGTTCCAAAGTGAGTTTTGTGCAGATAATTGTGCAAAACATTTTTATGGATGTGCATGGGCCTCCTGATAATTTGACTTTTTGGTGAACCCTACACGAATAATGTCAAAAATGAGGAAGCATCTACTGTTTGTTGCGGTTTTGTCTCATCGTTCATTCATTTAAACTTTTCTGTCTGCAGAGTCTCCGCCATAATGAAGCAAACCAACAGCATCAACCTGCTTGGCTTTCAAAAACACATCTAGAAGTTGGTACGTTTGTCAGCTGTTCTTACCATCAGGTTGAAGATCAAGGTGGAGTCGACAGCGATGGCTTTGAACAGCAGCTGGGCGTCACTGTCTTTGGCTTTATATCGCAGACTGTACAATTCCTTGTTGCTGCTCCAGTCAGCAGGCAGCAGCTCGGACTTCTTATCACTGCTGCGGGCCTGGAGGTGGGAGAAAGACACACGGAAAAACAGCAAACACGTCAGGGTTACACAGAGGGGTTAGAGGACAGTGAAAGTGCGCAATAACAATGTCAGGACAAACTCATCAGAATGATTCTAGTAGTCAGTGGTGGTGGTAGTACATTTACTCAAGTAATGTACTTAAGTACAAATTTGAGGTACTTTACTTGAGTATTCCATTGTATGCAACTTTATACTTCCACTCCACTACATCTCAGAGGTAAACATTTGCACTTAGTTTGTCTTACAGCTTTAGTTACTAGTTTTGAATGTTTGTGATGAACTGAAGGATGAAGTGTTGATTTGTGTGTTAATACAGCAAAATACAGATATGTAGTTCTTACAGGACAGCGACACTACAAGCATATGATGATCTTATAGAATATAATGCATGGCTGTAGATTAAACTAGCCAGCAGTATATAAAGGAGTTAAAATGAGCACAATGTTAAACATCTACAGCAGGAAAATGGAACACACACATTAATGCAGCAGAAATATTAATCCAGAAACATCACTGGACAATGAGTACTTTTTATACTTTTGCTAATAATATTTGCAGTGGAATATTTTCACAGTGTGGTAGTAGTACTTTTACTGAAGAAAAGTATCTGAATACTTCTTCCATCACTGCTAGTAGTGAAATGTAACGTATAGTGTTTTAGTGTGACTGGCCCCAAGTGGCACAACACTGGGTTAGCTTGCTAAAGATGACATGACAGTTTTTAGAGCTCGTCATTATATCTCTATTTTAAAACAGCTGCTGGTTGATTCTGCTTCAAATCAAACATATCATTAAAAACAAAGCTAAAATATGTCTGCCAAAATATTACAGTTCGTTAGATAACGTCAGCAATTTAGGAAGCTAACGCTAATCTAAATTGAGCAGCCCCGGCCAACTAGCGAGGACAGAATTCCATTGAACAACTGACAACTTTATTTTCTTCCTGTAAAGCCAAGGTCAATAACCTCAGTGAAAACAGACCAAAATATACACCTGAACAGTTTAAGAGCCATTCTTCAATTCGGTGTAAAAGCAATCGACAAAGCAGTACGTATTTTCATAAAATCTAGTTCAGCTGCTGTTAATCCCGTGACCCTCTTTATATAAATTGTTATTTATCATACAGCGAGCAGTGGAAACAGTTTGTCCGAGTTGTTCAATTTATATTGTTAATAAATAATCAATATAGCTAGCTAGCTATAGCTTTTACAAAAATAAATTACTACTGCGATGCTGACTAACGATGGCGTTAAACAGCTAGCTAGCTAACGTTAGGGACTGGTGCAAAAGGCATCACATCACATATCTATCTTGCTAGCGTTGTGTTAACTGTTAGCGTTAACACAACGTTAAATTGTTTTAGTTAATGTCAGTTTATTTAAATTACCTCGTCTCCAGAACCGATGCACCTGTATCCATTTTTTATCATTTCCCAGTGAACGAAACACACAACGGCGTCCTGTGGACAGGTAATGCTGCCACCGACACACGTATATAACACCTCTAAGCCTGCCATGTTTCTGTAATTATGGCAACTGTAACAACATCAATTCAGTTTCCAGTGAAGAAATGAAAACGAAAGTCTTCACAGGAGCTTAACGGCGTCAAATTCAGTGCATAGCAACAGCAGCCACTTCCTGTCTACACCTTTCAATTTAAAAGCTCTAGTGAAAAGTTTTGATTGGGTCAACTAACAACTTTATGCAAATAAAATATGTTAAAGCTAACAAACACTGACCCTTAAATACATTTTTTTAATTAATAGATTAGCTTTTTGAATTCAGTTTCAGGTAGGCTCACTTTTGTACAGCTGTTTTTTTTTTCAACTTCACAGCAACAACAGCAATAATAATAATAATAATAATAATAATAATAATATCGACAAATAAATCTTAAATAAACTTTTTAACCACATTTCAAGTGAACTGCAATTTTTTTGATAGATAGGTAGATGTAATTGAGTCCTAAGTTCAGAATATATACATATATATATATATATATATATATATATATATATATATATATATGTGTGTGTATATAGTCCATAAGTCCAGCTTGCTCTTATGATGACACAGACATTATTTCATTTTTGTAATTAGGTGATTTTTTTTTTGGGATGATTATTGTTCTTTCTATGTTTCTTTTTCTTTTTGTGGTACCTTTTTTACGTATGCTATATGCTTAATAATGTATTGACATCACGTTGACCCCTAAATGTGCCAATTGCTGAAAATGGACAATTCTTTTTTAATGACTTCGATTTGTTTTAATAAAATAAAAGTATCCTTTGCGGGAAACCAGTGATATCTATCAAATGTGTCTAACTTTACAAGGATTTGTCAGTTGTGTTTTGATCCAACGCATAAAGAGTCCCGGGTTAAAAATATGCTCAGAAGTTATAGTTCCGCTTTGTAAACACTATTCCACCGGCAGTGGCTGAAAAATCTAAATGTATTGTTCATAGGTCTACTTACTGTATGATCATGTTTAAATGTAGAGCGAGCCATTTGCTAACATTACATAGTTGATATAATAAAGACATAGTTGATATAATAAAGACCTTTTTAAAAAAAGAAAATATAGGCCTATATATATTTAGTAGTATGGTACCACAGTCACACATCTGAGGTAGAGGCTACTAATCTACCAATAAAATAATCGTAGTAATAATAATAATATAATATAATAAAATACAATATTGTTAATCGTTTGATTCCGTTTGTAGTTCCGTTCAGTTTCCTTTGCAACAGAAAAATACTTAATTTCCCATCGTGCACCTCGCAGGGCGGAGGAAAGGGCTTCCTTGTCAAGATGGCGGCTCCCTTGACACTACTTTTGATTGTGGCTGTTACTATCCGTGCAGCTCTGTACAGATCCAGTTTAGCGGACATAATATCGGAGAGAGTGGAGGTGGTGTCTCCGCTCACCGCCTGGAAGAGAGGTAAGCGGGGTTTAGCGGCTTTTGGGGCTAATTCTCTCGCTGAAACGCCGCTCCGGTCGCTTCCTCTCCTCGGCTCTGTAGCTAATGGGTGAAGTCGGTAACCGGTTTTTCTACAAAGAACCTCGATTTTCCGTTCACATTAAACAGCCCTCTGACGCTTTATTGAGGAGAATATGACCACTTTCTTGTGATTTATGTCGCTGAACATTTTAGTTAGTTTTCACTCGTATTTTCGTGTTTTTTTTCTGATGGAGGTTTTCATCATGTTCTCTGGTCCAAAGATATGAGAGAGAGAGAGAGAGAGAGAGAGAGAGAGAGAGAGAGAGAGAGAGAGAGAGAGAGAGAGAGAGAGAGAGAGAGAATCAGGGTCTTCACCGGCTAACTCGGCTCGAGTCCTTGCGTTTTAAAATGGTTGATACTGATACTATCTACACAGCTCTAGAGAAACCATTTTTATATTTACTGTGCTGTATTTTTAATAAGATCTGTAGACTCTTAAAAAATCAGATAAAGACCTACCTATTTAGACAGGCGTTTGGTTGGCACTTTATTTATTATTACGTAATTCTAATTGTGTATTGTGTTTAGGGTTGTGCCGATGGACGATGGCTGGCCGACATCACGATGGAGAGCCACCATCGTGATGCCTGTCAGACCTGCAGGCGCTGGACGGGAAATTAACAACTGTCCTTCTCCATAAACAACAGGTTTCCCACCGTTGTCAGAACAGGGGAGACCCTTTGTTTCTCTCACTATGACTACTAGTCGCTACTCGCTCCAAAGCTAATCGCCGTCACTCTCTCACTTCTCCGTCGCTCTATCACACACACACACACACACACACACACACACACACACACACACACACACACACACACACACACACACACACACACACACACACACACACACACACACACACACGCGCACACACGCCGGCTGGACGCACACACCAGCGCAAGTATAACCATCAGGCCACTTGTGGATGCTATGGCGAAAGCTCTGCGCGGAGTAAGAAGCGTTAACGGGGACAGCTTCACACTTTCCTTTCTCCCCTCACAAGTTTGAGGACACTACTGTGTGTGTGCATCAATAAGTAAGTCTAGTGTCCTGTGGGTACGGGACGATGTTACGTAGGATTTATGAATGTACCTAGTAAAGTAGGCTAATTAATGAGGGCAGTATTTTGTGTGAGCTATATTGCGCATCTGTGCATGTGCGCTGCAAGAGTTATGTTTAAGTTTTTTTAATTTCGTTATTCAGTGCAAACATAACGGAGAATGTAGTTTAATCTCAGTAATGATGGTATATTAGGTTATTACTGTTGCTCTGTTAAAGGCAAAAGTTCCACTGTTACGCAGAGCACGGACATCTGCACCGTAGTTAAGTGAAAGTAGGTCAAATTGTAATTTATTGCCAATAGCAGGCTGCACCATGCACCATTCAAAATATTAAAAGGTATGATAGATAGATAGATAGATAGATGATGTATTGTCCTCTGTAGCAGGAAATTTGTCTCCACAGCCAGTACACACATAAGAACAATTAATCACAATAACATAGCCGCAAGTAACACAATATACAGTGGTGCTCATAAGTTTATGAACCCATGCTAAAGTTGACTAAAAAGAAGAATAAAAAAATATTTTGGAAATTGATCTTAATGCCTTAATTAAAAAGAAATAGGAAAAATCCAACCTTTTAAGGATACCAGTTTTCTTTGTGAATGAATAATGTAGCCTATCGTAAATAAATAAATGTTCTTCCTTAAAATACAGGGGGCATACGTAAGTACACCCCTATGTTAAATTCCCATAGAGGCAGGCAGATGTTTATTTGTAAAGGCCAGTTATTTCATGGATCCAGGATACAGCATCCTGATAAAGTTCCCTTGGCCCCCACATCATCACATACCCTTCACCATACCTAGAGATTGGCATGGTTTTATTAGCCTAATAGCTGGTTTGATTTGCATTTAGAGATGATTTTATGGAAAGTACCCCATGCCAATCTCTAGGTATGGTGACGGGTATGTGATGTGAATCACAAGAACATGAGTCCATTGAGTATTGCTTCAGTTTGTTGAGGGCAGTGATGGCAGAAGGCTTTTATACCGATCCGAGATGTGTGTCTGCGGTGATGGGACTAAAGTGAAGCATGAGTTTGGGTGGTAAAAGTAATAGGGCTGCACCATATGAGGATGTGGAATGCGATAATGTTGTTGAACATTGCAATAACAATATTACTTGCGATAAACAGATAGGCTATTAAAGTTACAGTTGGTCACTTTCATAAACATACGTTTATGTCATATGGATAGGGCTGGACACCAAATTCAATACTTTTTAGGCACCGACCAAATTGCCTCCTTTAGTAGCGAGTATCGAAAAATGCCTCGTCTTTCAATACCAAGTTTTAATATGTAAAGGGTAAATCTCATCAGTGTCAGTGAGCCAATAAGCACGCAGCATGCTTCTACCAAGATCTCATGAAGTTGGCTGTCTAACGTTATACGTCATAGAGGCAGGCAGGAAAAACTCTACGTTACACACAGCGACAGAGCTCACGCAGTATGAGCCGAAAAATAAATTAAAAGGTTTGTGCCATAATGTGTAATGTTGTAATTATTTTTGTTAAAATAAAAAAAGTTTAGTTCAGGAACCAGTATCAAAGTTACAATATTGGTTTTGGTACTGATATTGAAGATGTTTTAACAATACCCAGCCCTGGTCATATTTGCTGGAACTCACTATATCCTGACAGTACTACATAAGACAGATAATCCTCTGCCTCCTCCTGGTACTCCCGATGACTTTTGCAGATTCCACCACGCCCGAAGGAAAACAACCATTCAGAGCCGAGGAGTCTCTAACCCAGTGTTAATAACTAGGCAGCGCTGATCAAATATGCATCAAGATTATCTTACCGCTTGGTTTGTTTTTGGCCTCAAATGTTTAAAAAAAAAAACAGATATTTCAGTGGACTGTTTAGCTGTAAAATGAGAAACTTTGCTCCACTTTTCAACATGGTTGGACATGGTTGGCTGGGTCACAAACTTTCTCGTTTTACAGCTAAACAGTTCTTCTGGTCTTTTCAGTATACTGCTAAAATATTTTAATATATTGCTTGTTGAATCATAACATATTAAACACAAAAATGATGTCAATACACATGCAGAGTTTTAACTGTAATGTGCAATTTTTTTTCAATTCTTTAATGAAATATTGTTTTATTTCTCTATCAACAAAGTATGGCGGGCGGGCGGGTGATACCAAAGCTGGATAATAATCCGAGACATGTTGTTTTTGTTTCTTTGTCTGTAGTTGTTGAAGGTTTGGCTCTGCTTGACTTAGGAGTCTCACCGTACTCTGGAGATGTTTTCCATGAGGTGAGAGATACACACACACATTGATTTATGTATTTGTTTCCTGAGTTAGTAAAAATCTTCATCTGAGTGGTCTTCAGCTATCACTTTGTGCTTAATAAGAGCTGTTTTTGCCCTGCTTTGTTGGTGGAGGTTGTTGGTCCTGGGTGGAGCCTGAAGGTAATAACTGCAGACAATATTCATGACAGAGGAAGTACTTCACATCCTCTGCATGTTTTTTTCAAATAAAAAAAAAAAAGAAACAAATCCATCTGTATTTCAGAATCAGAACCAAAATTTGCCTTGGTGTTTTGGTGCATACTGAAGAAGGAAGAAACATTATTATTATTATTATTATTATTGTCACATACATTTGTACAATATTTGTACAGTACAATGAAGTGAAATTCAATTCCTGCATTTAACCCATGCTAAGCATTACAGGGTTTAACGTTAAGGTTTTTAGTGAAAAAAATTGAGGAAATTAAATGTTTGAAAAAAACATTAAAAGCGTTGGGGGAAAAAAACGTCAAAGAATGCCCCAAAAAACCTTTGAAAAGTGTTAGAAACTTTTTAAAATGTCAAACAAAGTCAAAATGGTGAAAGGAAAAAAAAAAACGTCAAATAGCGCCAAGCGATAGTGTCATTTATGATGCGATGGTGCCCGAACAGGAAAGTGGGTTGTAACAGTAACGATACACAAAGTAATACAAAATAAAAAATAATATGCTGCAAAAGTTGGGAATCAGAAATAGAAAAATGAAAACTTTATAGTAAAAAATGGAAGTGTATTTAAAATGAAAAGAGCTGAAGAGTGTTTGAAACAAAGAGGGTGGAATTTGCAAAATATAGTGTAATATTTTTCTTCTAGAAAGACTCTTGAGTCAATCAAGGCAGCAGGGAAGTTCTTGTATTAAGGATGCAAATAAAACAGACTTTATTAATCCCACACTGGGGAAATTCCTGTGCTACAGCAGCTCAGAAGAAAACAAATTACACACATCAGAATAACACAAATACACATTAAGTAGACATAGGAGAAACAATATATATAAAGTATAAGAAATATAATTAGTCATCTTTTGTCATCTCTATCAAGGAATCCAAACATAATTTGAAGTAGCAGAGGTTTACATGGTATGCTGCCAATATGCACAAACAGGCACATTGGAAAGTCCATCTGAAAACACGTAAACACCATTCAAAGCAGGTGGCAGACACACTAATGTCTCGTTAAATATGTGTTATTGTCCCGACTGCGTGTTTGTGCTCTAATCCCAGACGTCCTTTTCTTTCCTCTTCAGACTCCTCTCATCATTTACTTCTTTCACTTTTTGGTGGACTATGCAGAGATAACATTTATGGTGAGTAAGAAGAAGAGAAACATCAGTCTTTTTTCCAGGCAGTTTCATGTTTTTATAAGTCAGTCAAAAAGTGACAGTATGTACAATAAGATAGCCTGACAAGTTAGACCCACATCCAGATGTTGGGTCTGGGAACTCCCCATTGGCAGGGCTCACTCCGGGGGGGCGGGATAAACAGTTGTCTTTCAACCTCCCTCTGCACGCAATAGGATAGCGATACAATCAACCAGAGCAACGCTAGTTGATAGATTAAACTTTTGCCGTATCCGGTCGGCAAAACTCGGAACACATCTTCCTTTTTTAAGAATGACTTCAGTGCCGTTCTTTGTTCTTTTCTCAAAGAAAAGCTTAACTCCAAGTCTTCCAGAAGACCGCTGTTCACCAGCAGCAGCAGCCATCTTCTTTGTTTTCAAGTAGCTGGGAATTCACATGGAACCATCGCAACTCTGCCGTCATCATGTTAAGCCCGCCCACCGACTCTCTACACAATGTGATTGGCCTGACTAGAGTTTGGTTTTTCCAGCTCACAAGCCAACGGAGAGTTGCTAGACGACCCTGGCTGCAAATTACATTTGCTGCTGCTAGGGTGCGTCTAGATTTCTAGGCTAACAATAAGTATGAATACCAATAAACATTTCACTTTTAAGAAAATAAGCCAATGAAAAACAGATTGAGATGCTAATTCTTTGGGATTTGCATCAGATTAAATATATAGGAGGGTTTTCTGTAATGTGGGCCCTGACAGGAAAGCTCAGCAGTCTGCACAATACTTTAATTTAAAGTGCTGCTCCCCTTGTGGGAAGACATGTCTGTCTCCAGTGATCTGAAATGAAAAGTATATGGGTATCTTATATTTCAGCGGTTCTGTCGTTCTGTCTCTTTAGTTGGCAGATGTGATCACTGCTGTGGCTCTCTACATGACAGTGAAGGACTACAACAAACAAGTGGTAAGAAAACAGAAATGGGCCTTAAAGAATACTGAGAAAATACATGAAAAATTCAAATATTTGGACAGGGAATTTCCAGGTTAAAAAATACGGGAACCATATTCTTGTTTCACTGCCACTTTGGCTGAGTTGTTTATAGATATATTATATAGTTGAAATGTTGATATCCAGTGTGTTATTTGGTGTTCATTGTGTGTTTTCCTGTCGTAGTTACCGTGTTGTAACATGTTTAATGTGCTGTTGATGCTTTTTCAGTTCAGAAAGCAGAAATATGCCCTGGAGGCAGACCGCTACCCCCTCGACTGCCTGGAGCTCATCAGGAGCCCCAAAGAAATGTACTACATCCCTCTGAAAGTAGCCATGTTGTAAGTACAAGCACACACGTTTCCACGCAGCAAACACCCAATTAGGGCCGGGCGATAGGGAGAAAATCAGATATCACAATATTCTTGACCAAATACATTGATGTCGATATTGCGACGATATTGTACGGTTGACAATTGGGGCTTTAACAACATATTATTTACACAATGAGATTTTTGATAAATAATCATCAGAAACGTCGATTTAATGAATGTGTGTAAAGCCAAATCATAGAACAGCTAGAACAGTCTGTTGAGTTCAGAAAATGACATCACATTACTTTAATGCAGCCTTCAAAACCAAGACCACACTTAATATATTATGATTTTACGATATCCGAAATCTAAGACGATGTCTAGTCTCATATCACGATATCGATATAATATTGATATATTGCCCAGCCCTACACCCAATTATCAGTAGAGATGGTCACCATGTCAGACTACTCGCTAAACCCTGACCAATCATAGCTCGCTGTCTTTAAGAAAAAAATACAATAAACCTTTATTGATACCCGGTAGTCGCTGCACCTGAGTGATGTGAATGCAGCCTGACTTTTCCTCTACCGCCACCATGAGGTTAATGTTTCAATTTTGATTCACTTGTTTTGTTTATGACCAAATACCTGAAAAACTAGCAAGTGCTAGCTAACACCATCTACTGAACCAAGATGGTGAACATTTTCCCTGCTACAGTTAGGTCCGGAAATATTTGGACAGTGACACAATTTTCATAATTTTGGCCCTGTGCGCTAACACAGTGGATTTGAATGTATCGAGATGGAATTGTAGTGCAGACTTTCAGCTTTATTTTTAGGGTATTTACATCAAAATTGGAGGAAGGGTTTAGGAATTACACACATTTTCATACATAGTCCCCTAATTTCAAGGGACCTAAAGTAATTGGACAAATTAATATAATCATAAATAAAATGTCCATTCTTAATACTTTGAGAATCCTTTGCAGGCGATGACTGCCTGAAGTCTGGAACCCATAGACATCACCAAACATTGGGTTTCCTCCTTTGTGATGCTTTGCCAGGCCTTGACTGCAGCTGTCTTCAGCTGGTGTTTGTTTGCAGGTCTTCTTTGCCTTGAAAAACGCCTGGGTTGCTTTTGCAGTATGTTTTAGGTCATTGTCCATCTGTACTGTGAAGTGCCGTCCAATCAACTTTGTTGAATTTGGCTGAATATGAACAGACAGAATGTTCCTATCCACCTTATTCTCGGGGGGGCTACTGTAGAAATGATTATGGGTGCAACTTCCGGTGAGATAGCAGAATGAGCCGTTTCCCTAGTAACGTTAACGTTAACCCCAGCCAGAGTGACAGAGGAAGACATGGCTCTGGCCCCAACCAGCCGTCAACAGTGTTTCTTTCTAAAGTAATTTTAAGTATAATGTAACTGAAACTGGTTTGTGTTTAAACATATGTTGTTATTATTATTGTTATTAGATGTCATTGCGGAGCTCTGGTACCTGTTGCGCTGTTTGCGGCTGTAGCCTATAACACCCAGACTAAGCTAAATCTGTTGTTAGTTGCAAACTAATATTACAAAATACATTGAAAAAAAATTTAACTATCAAAATAATCAACACTTTACCTTCCAAAGTATTGAACCTGCATGGCTGCAGGATCGCCCTGGTCCAGCAACACGAGCACCAGCTGTTTGTATTTCACCTGACGATGAAACTAAAACCCAGGACCGTGATGGGACTGTAAGGCTCTGACTAGGCTCTATGTCTGCTTTAAGGTCATAGACAGTATGTTTAAGGTAGACAAGGTTGTGTCCCAAATAAATGCGACCGACTTTATTGCTGTGGAGGTACTGATAAGACTCCGAGCTTTCCAGGTTATTCATCGCTTCACCGTCCGTAGCAACAGAGTTGATAAAGTAGCTAAATATGCTAGTGTCCGTTATCTGAGGCCACTTTTTCAGGTCGTCCTCCCATCTCTCAATAGCAGAAGGCAGAGGTATAATCACATTGTCTGGTTTGAGGTGTAACAGGCTGTGTTCCCACATGTTTTATTTCCCAAACGCTGAAAGCCCGCAATGACTGTTTATGACTGTTACCATGGCAATCGCCGGCTCCGGAAGTCGTGCCCATAATTCACGCAAGGTATCATGGGAGCTAGGAATAAGGTGGATAGACTTCAGAATTCATGTGGCTGCTTCCATCTTCTCTCTTCTCTGATGGATTTTTCCTTTTTCTGCAGCCTAAGGATGGCCTGCTTTACTTCCTTTGACCGCATGTTGAGGATTCACAGCAACAGCTTCCAAATGAAAATGTCACACCTGAAATCAACTCCAGACCTTTTATCTGCCTAATGGATGATGAAATAATGAGGGAATAGCCCATACCTGCTCATGAAACAGCTTTTGACTCAATTGTCCAATTACTTTAGGTCCCTTGAAATTAGGGGACTATGTATGAAAATGTGTGTAATTCATAAACCCTTCCTCCAATTTTGATGTAAATACCCTCAAAATAAAGCTGAAAGTCTTGATGATTTCATTTAAAATAGGGATGGGGCCAATCCGATCCAGTATCGGTACCCGATACCAGCGTAATTCAGGTATCGGATTTTCCCGATCCAACCTGCGGAGATTTCCGATACCATGAGCCATGTCTGCACGTTAACGTTGTCTGCTGAAATGGCTCCAAAAGTGATTCCTGCCGGCTGGTCTGCTGGTCTGCTGGTTGGCTGCAAACTGTGGAATAGATTTCCCGAACGGAGGCGCGGCTCAATGAGACACAGAGTTATGAGACACGTCCCCGCTCAGGAAGTCCATTCTGCTGTTTGCAGCCAGCTAGCAGGATAGTAGCGTTGAGCAGCATTGTGGCTAGCTCGATGCTATCCTGTGTGTCCGCGCTGTGTGGAAATACTTCACACTGGAAACACAGCAGAGCAAGACAGCAAAATGCAAAAACAAAGCAGGACTTTCACAACCGTCTGTCCCAGTGTTGTCGCTGGCTTTTGGCGTTTCATTTCCCCGTTGTTGCGTCCCCAGAGACCCCGGATCATGTCCCGGCGGCCGCTGTTTCAGAGCAGCCGCTGCAGCCATGAAAACAGGGTGTGTGTGTGTGTGTGTGTGTGTGTGTGTGTGTGTGTGTGTGTGTGTGTGTGTGTGTGTGTGTGTGTGTGTGTGTGTGTGTGTGTGTGTGTGTGTGTGTGTGTAAGATGTTTACAGTTATTGCACTTTTCTTATATTTCAGATAGTTGACATTTTAAAACCTTGATTTGTTGATGTTACAAGAGCCAGTGTGCTTGATTTGCACTGTTCAGATGCCCACTGTTTTATTGATAGTGTGTGAAGGATGTGTGTGTGTAAGATTTTTACACTTGCACGTTTCTTATATTTCAAGACTCAAGTATTTGACATTTTGGGAATGTAATAAATATTGACATGACAATCAATTTGAAACCCTTACAGTTGCATATCTGTTTTCAGAATGAGATTTTTCCTGTTTTTCTGACTTCCTTTTCTGACCTTATACTTACCTCAAGTTGCCTTTTGGGACATACATGCATACATACGTACATATCATACTTGCCTGTTGAGAGGAGTTTATTTCAGCATCATATAAAATCAACAATAATGATAATAATAATATTAAAGCAAACTCAGCTCTGGTATCGGAATAGTATCGGTATCGCCCGATATCCAAATTCAGGTATCGGATCGGAAGTGAAAAAATGTGGATCGGTGCATCCCTAATTTAAAATTCATTGTGTTAGCGCACAGGGCCAAAATTAGGAAAATTCTGTCACTGTCCAAATATTTCCCGACCTAACTGTATGTTAGCATTTTAGCTCAAAGCAGCACTGTGCCAAAGTACAGCCTCACAGAGCTAGCATGGATTGCCCCTATACAATTTCTTTTTTTTATTAGTGGTTATCAACGACAAAGACTTAAGTGAATAATCAGTCCCTCCAGAAAAACGCGGAGTTTTTTTGTGATTGTTGCGGGCAAAAATCCTTGATTATGCGGCACGTTTTCTTAAAAAATGCGATGGAATATGCGGGATATTTATGCCATTTTATGCGATGAAAATGCGGGAACTTGCAAAAATTGCGGGAACTTGCAAAAATTGCGGGAACTTGCAAAAATTGCGGTTTGATGAAAAAGAGAAAAAAAGTGATTCCCCAACACCGTGTTCTCAGTAGGTGAAATTACGTCACTTCATAACGTTCCCATGGCAACAGGGGAAAATGGCTGCTCTTGTGTGAAGTAATCGCAACATTTTTCAACTTTCTGCTGAGATATATGTGACTTTTTTGCAACGAAAATGCGGGGATTATGAAATCATGCAAGCCCCGCATATTTTGCGCGGAAATCGGCAAAAGCGGCGAAAAGTGCGGCGTATTTTAAAAAATGCATCCCCCGCATAAATATGCGGACTTTGGCTGATTATGCATTGAATTCTGCGATCGCATAATCGCGTTTTTCTGGAGGGACTGAATAAGGTATATTCAAGAGAATTAGGCCAGTGGGTCGTGATATTTACCTGCCCGATGTGGCATTTTACTTAGGATTGGGGATCGAGAACCGATTCCTACTTGGAATCGTTTCAAAAATATAATTGTTTCATTGATTTTGGTTTCAAATCTGATCATCAGTTCCAAATTTGACATGCACAAGTTCTGGTTTCCGTAGCGGCCCGGCGCTTGTTGCATTGCAGCCTTGGAGCACAGTAAACGGCGCTCTAGTGAGGCTTTATTTTACGTTGAAAAAGCCCTGTCAAACTGCAAACCACCATTGAATCAAACTCAAACTTTCCTCTTATTTGTGAAATAAGCATGTGACCCGTTCCAACTCCACCCATCAAAGAACCGGAATCGATAAGAACCGGAATCGATAAGAACCGGAATCGAAAGGAAGAATCGCAATTGGAATTAGAATTGTTCAAATCCAAACGATGCCTAACCCTAGTTTTACTTGCCCCGGGCCATTGGGCAACCCTTATTGTTAAACACTGAAGTAAATAGCGCAGCCTTCACGTTTCTTATTGTAAAATCACCTTAGTGGCCAATAGTATCAGACAAGTCTTCCCATAGTTTTATCATCACACTGTCTTCTCTCACAGTTACCTATTGAACCCGTTCACCATCCTGTCCTGCGTCGCCAAGTCAACCTGTGGCCTGAACAACGCCGTCATCGCCCTTTTCATCCTCTCTACAATCAAAGGTGAAGTTTGACTTTAACAAGCGTGACAGGATTTTCTTTTTCTAAAGTCGGTCCACATTTCTGGATCCATAACTACAATGTCTGCCTGTGTGGGACACAACTGTTTTCTGTAGGTCTTATTGTGTAATAAAATTAAAAACATTGTAAATAAAAAGTGAAGTCATTTCACTACAGGAGCTATCACAGTATTGTATTCTAGCAATTGTATTCATAAATTGAATGCTTTGACTGTCAAAGTTAAAATGGGCGCAATAATGAAAATGTGCATTGATGATTTTATTTGAGTGTTTCTATGTTCATGTTGCAGGAAATGTTTTGCTGAGCGCTGTATTTCTGTCCTTGGCCACGTATCAGTCCATCTATCCTCTCACTCTGTGCGCTGCAGCGCTGCTCTATTTGATGCAGGTATGGTGTGTATGAATGGACACATGCGTATTTAAGGAGTCCTAATGCTCCGTCTTTTTTGTTGCTCTTTCACCATTACTTTTTCTGTCCCTTCCTCTCCATTTTCTCGTGCTGATCTTTCTCTCCTTTATCACCGGTTTTCTTTTTTCCTGCTTCAAAACCCTCCTCATCATTAGGGCTGCACGATATGAGGAAAGGAAGGAAAGGAAATATACCGTTGTTGAATATCGCGATAACGATTTTACTTGCAATAAATTAACAGATATTAAAATGTTCTTAGTTCTTATTCTTCTAAAATACAACAAATTGCTTGTTGAATTTAAAACAAATAAAAGGACATCATTTCTAACATGTTTTTATTGAACACATTGAACATTGAATTGACAGTAACATGCACCACTAAAAAAAAATGACAGTTACACTTTAAAGTGCATATTTCTACTGATATTTTCTTTCAACTAACATAAAAAATCTCGTAGTGTCTATTGCGATATGTCACAACCTTTCGCTATATATATAACGATATATTGTGCAGCCTTACTCATCGTCTCTCTGCCTTTTTTATATTTGAGTTTGATCTCCTGGATTTCTGCCTTTCATTAAAGCCATTCCATGTTTGTGGTTCTCCTCCTCCAGCGTCAGTACATCCCGGTGAACTACCGGCGGGCCAGCTTCTGGTGGTTCATTGCTCAGTATGCCTTCATGTACCTGGGCAGCCTGTTCGTCATGGTCTGCCTCTCCTTTTTCCTGCTCGGCTCGTGGGACTACCTGCCGTCTGTCTACGGCTTCATGTGAGTGCTGAACTGACCATTTTAGCCAAACTTAAAGGTTCCCTGTTGCATTTTATTTATTCTTTTATTTATTTTTTTATCTCTAGTATCGCTATGGAGCTGTTTTTTCAGTTTTTTTATCAGTGGGTTCCCGTTTTGTTTGGCTTGTGCACAAAGATGCACAAACGCATGTGATGTGATCCACAATCTTGCTAGTGGTTACATTCTATTCCACTGATCTATAGGCAGCGGTAACATGCCAAGAAATGCAGCAATGCCCCAACAAAGACAAGGAAGAAGACTGTTTAAAGTATCTGTTGCGGCTGTAAGCAGTCCAACAAAGTGCTGCTGCGAGGGACTAAACACTGAGAGATGCATAAACACACTGTGACGCGCTCGAGATTGCATTGCTATGATTTATTCGTCTTCTTCCACAAGTAAAATACAACTAGTACTGTAGTTACCAAATGTAAAGTTACTTTGTGAGTCAAAATAAGTGCGTTAGTGCGGCGGTCAACAGAAAGTGTTCTCTCCCAGGCTCACCCCCTCTCTGTCAAAGCCCAAAAAACCCAGGTGAACAGGTGAAGCAAACAAATATGTTATCACTTCCGCTCGAACCGCAAAGAACACGCTCACCACCTACAATATAATAATCAATAAATAATATAAGTAAGATGATAAACATCATACAATATGTGGCTCCTGACAAGTATCGAAATAACAAAAATGCTTACCAGCTGTACATGCCTGTCGATCGGATGTCATTTTTCCAGATAATGTATCCAAACATAGATAGTTCATACCAGCTGTAAATGGGGCCTTAAGTTGTAGTGACTTTGTATGCCGTCTATAGGGGTTTTTCCACCGGAGGGACTTTTGCAGTTCTTAGAACTAAAACGTTCCTAGAACAGTTTTTTTGTCGTGTTCCCACGGACAAATTTGGGGATTTTTTAGTTCCTCTGGCCGTATTTCGGGACTTTTTTAGCTCCTACTTCAGAGCAGGGTCTTTTCCCTTTTCCTAGGTCTACTTGATTGGTCGCACTTATAAGTCCCGCCCACTGCCAACCCAGATCTTGCAGTGCGCCGTCTGTACTTTGAGACAGAGCAACAGCGGGACATTTTTAACCATTTTCACCATCTTATTCATTATTAAAGTCACTTCTGACAACATTTTATTTGAGAAATGAACTGTTTAGATTTCGAATATAGGCAGTCTTCCGAAAATTGTTGCCGAATTGACAATTTGCTTCAAAGTTTTCGGAGTTGAGAAGCTCCATAAAGTGACGGACAGCCAGCTGGTGGTGGCCGGGATCGCTTGTTCTCCGGGCGGCCTGTCATCCTGAGACCCCCCGCTGTAAGTTGGCGGTCTCTCAGACCGATCTCGTAGATAAGAGGCTTTTATTTCGCCGTTGACGAATAGCTTGACCGCCGTCTCACACACACACACACACACACACACACACACACACACACGGCCACAGGCAGAGAGAGAGAGATACCCGTTTCTCTTCGGGAGACTTGTTTAAATTATGACATATATACATTAGATTTAGTATATAGTTCATACTTTTTTTTTGGCGTATTTCTTTTCTGATTTTAATTAAGACCGTTGCGGTGCTTGCATCACTCCCTTACCCCTCCTACCTTTGGTCCTGTCATGAACATCCTCACAGTCGAGCTACTGGACATTTTGGTACACTGAATGAATACTCTGTTTCCGACTGAACACGGCAGCAAATAATTCAGACGGGAAATTGATCTAGCTTGAGTAGTCTTTATGACAGTGGTGTATTTTTCTGGGTGGTCTGATATTATTTTTTCAATTTTAACTTATCCTAAGTAATATCATTATCAGTGTATATTTCAGTTGACTACAAGAAGTTGCAGTACAAAATGGCACAGATCAGGGTTTAACCCCGTTGGCAAGTCGGTCTGGCTCGGGCCAGTCTGATGGCAGCATTAATGTAAAGCCCAATAGTTTCTGTGATAATACCAGAATAATGGAAGGAATCGCAAAATTGAGAATTTAAAAATCTATAAAACGAAAAAAAAAAGATTAGGGCCCTACATTAAGTCAGTGCTAAAAGCTAACTGGAGATTTGAAAATATGACTGTTAAAGTTTCTAACCGAGCAGCCCCACTGGAACTGTAGTTTAAAAAACATCTTAAACATGCATTACAATAATTCCCACTGGCTTAGGCCTGGTGGGAGGGGGGGTAACTTAGGTCCGGTGGGCTACCGGGCATGCAATACACTGGGGGGGGGGGACCCTGCAGATATCTTTTAGGTAACTAAGAAACTGTTTTACCATTACATAGTTAGAGCACTGACAGGTTTGATATTTTACTGTAAATGTCCCTCTCAAGACATAACGTCACAATTCTTAAGTAATTATGTTATCAGAGTCAGTTTTATAATCAGTTTTATTGGCCAAGTAATTTGACTTTGGCAGGTGTTAACTCTCTATACATTCAATAAATAGACATGCAGTAGTAAACAATCAGTAGACAAATGGCGCATACTAATAGAGACCACAATATGCATATAGGCACATATCAACATAATATACAAATATGCAAATATCAAGACAAGTACACATGGAGTGGTATGTAAGGTGCAAAAAGTAATAGTGCAAAGTAGTGTGCAAGATTCATATTGGAATGATAAGTGTTATAAGTTATGTGTTTATGTTTCATATTGGCTGATTAAATATCATTACACTTTTTTAATTTCTCAAATTTCCAGCAGTAGTCAGTAGTGTTGACCATCTGCCCCCCTCCCCCCCAGTCTCTCCGTACCAGACCTGACCCCGAACATCGGCCTCTTCTGGTATTTCTTTGCCGAGATGTTTGAACACTTCCGCCTCTTCTTCCTCTGCGTCTTCCAGATCAACGTCTTCTTCTACACCATCCCCCTGTCCATCAAACTCAAGTAAGTCCTCACTCCGCCGCACTCGCACAGCGCCTGCCCTTCCAAATGAATGCAACTAATAAGACTAGCCTACATTCTTTCAAACATCTGTGTTTCTGTGTTCCAGAGAGCATCCAGTGTTTCTGATCTTCATGCAGTTAGCTGTGATCTCCATCTTTAAGTCTTACCCCACTGTGGGAGACATCGCTCTCTACCTGGCCTTCCTTCCTGTCTGGAGTCACCTGCACAGATGTGAGTGTAGGAAACAAAGAAAGAAGATGTATATTACATATCACCAAGTATCACAGGACTTCTTTAGTTAGTAGTCATTTTGAGTCCAATCCAATACTTATTTTTCTTTAATGGCACAGCTGCCCGGAGCACACTCAAGATAAAATGTAATAAACGTAATCCATAAAAAAAATTCTGTGCCAAAGAACCTCAGTAACCTACACATAGTAAAACTAAATATATGCATAGCAGCAGCTGATATGTTAAATTAATATGCATTTGAAACATGGAAATAACAGCTGTAGATACTAAATCCAGGGCTTAAAGTATTCCGGCACCGTGCCGGATCTGCGGCATGCGGCAGTGAGGAAAAAAACAACAACATATATTTGGGAACTTGCATGAGCTTTAATATTTTCGAGTCAATTGATTTCACCTACCAGTCATATGAGAGGAATGCAACTCTAACTATTGGGTAAGTCAAAAACAATCTCTCCTGGTTTCTTCCCCCTGTTCAGTCTTGAGGAACATCTTCTTGGTGTCCTGTGTCCTGCTCGCCTGCTCGGCTCTGTTCCCAGTTCTCTGGCACCTCTGGATCTACGCCGGCAGTGCCAACTCCAACTTCTACTACGCCATCACACTGCTGTTCAACGTGGCACAGGTAGGGCGGTCCGGACGGGAGCCGGGGGGGAGATTAGTTACTGATCCCAGTCAAGAATAACCCCCTGTAAAACAGAAAGTTGTTTACACTTTAATTTTAAACAAACTAGATGTTACGTGTTAATTATTTGAGGTTCAGAGTAGGGCTGCACAATATATCAACTCAATATCGTTATCGCGATATCACATTATTATACTGCAAGTCTCGCGATAATTATGCAATATGTATTTTAAAATTTTTTATTTATATTTTGTTCCATTTGTGAAGTGTTGCATCCCACCCAACATACACCCAAAGAATATAGAAGTAACAAGAGTAGTCCGACCGTAGTAGACCGAAACTCGGTAGAAGGTTGTTGCACTCAAAAAAATGTTCCATTGCACACTGCAGCACAAAATTCTATTGAGGTTATCCTCTTGTTACGTCTATACTCTTTGATGCACCTCTCGAAAAATACATATCACTTGGTAGCGTTGCATTTCCCCCGACTCATTTCCTGGTTCTCCTTCTCCATAAACAACATGAAATCAAGGAGAGGGTTAACTTCTCCTGCTCCAGGTTTCCCACCGTGGTCAGAAAGAACAGGGGAGACACTTTGTTTCTCTCACTATGACTCTAGAGTCGCTACTCGCTCCGGAGCTAATCGCCGTCACTCTCTCACTTCTCCCTCCACATCAGGGCTGAATTCACATCTCTTGGGATTTCGAGAACTACAGCTTAACAGAACCACAGCTCAGGGTACCCCCAGGATCTTCCAACATAAATTCAAGGGTTTTTAAGACCTTTTTAATACCATTTCAAATTAAATTCAATGCCAACTTCGCACCCATTCCGACAGAAGTATGAGGGGAAAATGTAAAATCTGTATACATTTTTCAACCCTAAAAAATAAGATACTTGAATTAAAAATAAAACGTTTTATTTAAATTATCAGTCATATTTAATACAATTTATCGGATTATAATATAATCCAATAAAATAAGATATATTACACTGCATAATGAGCACTTTTACTTTTGGTACTTAAGTATATTTTGATAATACTTTTGTACTTTAACTTAAGGAAGATGTTGAATGCAGGACTTGTAACTGACAAGTAATTTGTAACTCTACAACTTTTTTTCTACTTTTACTGCAATACATGATCTGAGTAAGCCTTCCACCTCTGTAAATCACCAACAACAGTCGTGCATGAATACCTGCAGCAGTGTTTAACACTGAAAACACACAGCTCAGTTCAACGTTTACTTGCAGCTCTGCTACAGAAGCAGATAACCTTTAACGTTACCTGCCGGTCACATCATCTAAACAGTCCGCTCACAGTGACGTCATGCACGGATCAACAGATGTTAGAGTCTGGCGGCTGCTCGCTCTGTTTGTTATAAGACGCACACCGAGCAGATTAAAGGCTCAGATATACTAGCGCTTTCAACAGTGCGTGCGGAAATCGTGACGTCACGGGACTGCCGTGAGTATTTATACTCGCGCGTGGTGGTCGAGACACTAGTTGCAGTCTTCTCCTGAACAGCGGTGGCGCTAAGGAGCAAAGGCTACCGATGTTTTTCTTTCTAAGGACTAGAAGAAGAAGAAAAAGATAAACAACGGCAGAGCTGGCAGCAGCAGTGCCGTCAATGCTTCGATTTTATTCAGTGAGCTACTTGGTCAGATCAAGCCTTTCATTCACAAAAAAAGAACTCATCTTAACCCGGTAAGTTTACCAGAGAGACTTGCAGTCAGTCGGCGAGTCTTGGCATCCGGTATCCCAGGAGCTCGTTCAGGCTTTCTGTTTCCGGTTTGTCGGGCGCCGCTGAAAAAAATAGACTGGTGCGCGCCCTGTGCTCCCGCGCTGAAAATTGGACGCGCCGGCCGGAAATTACGTCATTTTGATGTCACGAATGCGCGCGCCACCTCCAACGCGTCAAGCATAAAACGGCCCTAATGGTGTTTGGTTAGCTAATAAGCTGTTAGCCTGTTAGCTTGAGCTTGGTCTGAAGGCGCCGAGCGGCCAGCCAGGCTCCGAAAACACCGACACATTCCGCACATCCTCCGCTCAGTTTAACCGCTATCCCCCGGTTGTGGTCAGAGAGGCGCATTTACTTTGTGTCTCGGTCCTCCGGTGCGTCCAGCGACTTTGGAGCTTTCCGCCTGGTGGAATTTCCTTGGCACACACGTTGCAAATCACTAATGTATTGTCTTTTTCAGACACCTTGTAGAACTGCCAGACCGGTGAATGTAGGGAGGCCGTCATTTTAGCTCCATGTAGAAAATGTTCTCACGAGTAGTGAGTCATCTGATCGGCCTATCAGATCGGCCTTTATGGAGACCACCGATCAAACTATTTAAAGCCATTATCGGCCGATACCGATCAGTGGCCGATCGATCGGAGCACCCTTAGTACATACAACCAGTAAAACATGTCCTGTTCTATTTACATGCTATTTATTTATTTATTTAATACTGTACAACCAGTAAAACATGTCCTGTTCTGTAGACACGTTGGACCAGTCCAATATGACTGCAGGTTGAAATAAACCTTGTGTTGTAAGAAAACTTGTTTTATTTGTTATGAATCTATTTTGATGCGTTTTCCCATAACTAATTTTACATATGTTGAAAAATATAGAAATTAATATCAATATCACAATATTCATTATCGATATCGCAGTATCAAATTGTTTCAATATCGTGCACCCCTACTTCTGAGGTTCTGGTAGGTAGATTTTGTTACCTTAAGACAGAGCCGGGCTAGCTGTTTCCCCTGTTTTTAGTCTTTGTGCTAAGCTAAGCTAACCAGCTACTGACTCAAGCTACAGGGCATAGAGGCATAAGTGATATTGATCTTCTCATTTAACTATTTATATTACCACAAATGTTGAACTTTTCCTTTAACTGGAACAGGAAGCCTTCCTGGCCACTTCCAAAATAAAATCTTTCCTTTACCTAGAGGTAACTGGTTCCATACAACTACTCTCAGAAGGCGAAGCAGTGCTACTTCTGCTACTTGGGCGGAGTGATTTGCTCACAGAACTCCAGGTGAACTCTCTGCTCCTCAACACGGGGCTTCTCAGGTGCTACGAGCAAATCACTCCACCCAAGTAGCAGAAGTAGCAGTGCTTCGCCTTCTGAGAATATAGTTCCCAGTTTATATACCGTTAGAAGATGGCTGTGTCTCATGTGACCTTGTTATTTGTACACGCTGTGACTATACAAATCACAACATGTAAATAGGAACATGTTGGTGTTATTTTGTCACTTATTGGGAGCAGTAGGCTAGATGGAGCCGGTTACCTCCAGGATCTGTGGTAAGCTAGGCTAGATGGAACCAGTTAACCTCCAGGATATGTGCTAAGCTAGGCTAGATGGAGTCGGTTACCTCCAGGATCTGGGCTAGGCTAGACTAGATGGAACCAGTTACCTCCAGGATCTGGGCTAGGCTAGGCTAGATGGAACCAGTTACCTCCAGGATCTGGGCTAGGCTAGGCTAGCGGTGGGGTCGTCAGAGTTACGACATGCACGGAGATGAGAAGGGTATGTATCGACTTATCTAACTCTGGGGGATACGGGGAATAAGACAAAGTCCCAATAAGTCGCCGTGTTCCTTTAAACATAAACAATGCATATTTTATTACAATAAGTGATCTTATAAAGGTCTAGTGAGATGTCTCTCTGATGTTATTTTATATTCGTTCGTCTTTTCAGCCATTTTCAGCCATTACCATTACTTAAACCAATTATTACTACTATTATTATAGTAATAGTACACACACACACACACACACACATGACACTCCAAGGCCGGACTTTCAAATAAAGAAAATTATCGTTCAAAATGTTCACTTTCTTACTGAATTAATGCTATTTTTTTACAGTACATTAGTGTGAGCAAACTCCTCAAAAACATGGAAACTCCATAATTATAACTGGCTCTTTAACTAGAACAAGATCTCAGACTAGGAGGCAGTTCACTGAGTGATTGTTAAAGTCTGTGATTGGAAACATGGTTGTAGTATGCAGGATAATGCCTGCAGAAAGAAAGGCTGTTGTCAGGTAAAAATGTCACAGTCAAAGAGGCTGAAGGGAAAAGTTGAGTAGAAAAGCTGCTTTAATTATGAATGGACTGATAAGCAGGCTACCATTCATACTGTATGCCTGTGAAGCGTGTGTCCGCGCTATTCTCCGACAATCAACATTGACACCGTGGCGTGGCGGCAGAAATTTAACTGTGGCGGTGCGCCACTTGCCAATCGACGTAGGGGAAACTGTTATTACTTCTGAATCACACGCTGAGGACTGTATCTGTATACTAATATTTATTTCCCTCAGATTCTGCTGGTGTCGGATTATTTCTACGCCTTCTTGAGGAGAGAACATCATCTCACCTACGGATTGTATTTGAAGAGAAAAGACGGCTCCGAGGCTACACTAGTTCTTAAATAAACACACACACACACACACACACACACACACACACACACACACACACACACACACACACACACACGCGCACATCACCATCTGGCTGGCAGCCTCTACGAGGAAAAGAGAGACTGCTCGAGGTCTCATTTCACCTCAAAAGGGAACAAACGCAAAGTGAGGAGGATAAAGACTTTCAGAGCCACACTGGTCCTCAGACGTTAACACACATGCAGTAAGTGTGTCTGGTACTACTTCATATACAAAGAAGTCACAACATACTACATGACAGACACATGCTGACATGGGATGTAGAAATATTGCTCCTGCCATGTGAGACAAACAAACAACTAAACCAGACTGGAACTTTGTGTCCCGCTGACCGCCACTCCAAGGATAATTTTTATTTTGGCGCTGTGTTTATCTTGAAGCACCAACTCTCACACAGCTTTTTTTCCCGGAAGGAAACGGCACTCTGCTCTGGGGGGCTTTTATTTTGAAGCCTTGTTGGAAAATGTGGGAAGCTCGCTCTGATTTGATAATTACTGATATCCAGCTCTCCCACACACATTTTATTTGTGTTTTTCATGTTTACCTGAATACATTTGTGTTCAAACTGGTTTCCTTTGTGGTGGGAAAACTATCTTTAAGGGTTTGTCTGGAAGCCTCCCTTTTTCTAACGGCTTTCTTACAGTCACCCTATTTGTACACCATCTGCTCTTTAATGAACAAATTCCGTATTATTAGTGTTGCATCTCATCTCAAGTGAAAACCAGTCAAGCCGATATGAACCTCGTCATGGTACATAAATACTTTCTGGGACTGTGATCGCTTCAGCTCCCTGAACAGGGAGATATTTGTCTAAAAACGTTGGGATATTGATCATTAAACTCCACACAAACCCCAGAGAGCAAGTCTGACAAAGACAACGGTGGACGTGTTAGAACAGCTGAAGTACTGAAGTTCAGGATCTGCAGAGTGATAGAGGTCCTGCTGTCCCTTTTGTGTTTTTCTGCTTGTATTCTCCATGTAAGTTTCTACAAAGGAACCGATTGTGGGCCACTGAACGGCAGAGGTTCCATAATTTACTCTATTTCTGCATGTATGATAAAAGTTATTTAAAGAAGTTATTAAACTTTTTAAAAGGAATCATTAACTAAACATGTACCTGATGAATCATCAAACTCAAGACTCATTTGAAAGGAAGAGTTAAGAACATTTTGTGAAAAACTTATTTGGTTTCTTGCTGAGAGATGATGAAGCTGCAGCTAGCTATCTTAGCTTAGCATAAAGACTGGAAATGGGGAAACAGCTAGCCTGTGTAATGCACTTTGTGTTTTGTACTGATTAAACAAACATGATGTAGATCAGTGAGCTTTAGATGTGTGCTAGGTGGATTTTGTAACCACTGGATGGAGCCAGGCTAGCTGTCCCCCCCCCCCCGTTTTCAGTGTTGGTGCTAAGCTAAACCGTTGCTGACTGACTCCAGCTTAATATTTGCCGTACAGACATGAGTGGTGTTAATCTTCTCATCTAATGCTCCACCAGAAAGTGAATAAGTGTATTCCCCAAATCGTCAAACTTGTTTTTCAATTTTAGGACTTTAAAAAAAATAACACAAATGTTATTTTCAAGTAGGAAACTCATATCAACCATCACTATCTGCTAGCTTCCTGTCCCCTGAACACACTGTAAAGACAGGCTCCACAAACGGCAACAAAAACAAACTGCGCCAACCTGCACCACGAAACATAACAGTCTTCCAGCCAATAACCAACAAGAAGGATTTGGGGTGGGGGTTGGGGGGTTAGTGCGTGGAAGGGGAGGGGTCGGGGACGGGATGAGGAGGAGGGAGGGGCGAGCTAGCCTTATTTTGTTTGACAATACTTCAAACGTCAACTAGAAGTAACTTCACCCAACATCGCTTAGAGCACCTTTAACTTCACAAACAAGAAGAATGATTGAATATTTAATTGTTCTCCAAGGTCTTTTCTGCAGTATATTTTGATTAAATGATGAACACACGACATAGTGCTTTGTGTTTGTGTGTAGTGTGGAATTTGGATACACCACCACAATTTTCCCCCCTTTTTCCATTTGATAACATTTCTCCTTAATCTGGAAACCAAAAAGCAAATCAGTAATCAAGAATTTCATGCAAACAAAACATGTCTGCCTTTAATAGAAGCTATGCGGGCATACACCTACTTCAAATCTTTCTTTTATGGATTTAATTCACCCCCTTTAAAATAAGCCTTAAACAGCCTCAGAAATGTTGGGACACTGTTGTAAAGATACATTTTATTTGGATGTTTTACTTTGGAGTCCACAGATGAATGTTTTTTTGTTTAATGATTGTGAAAATAATGATAGACGTAACAACAAATTTCATGCAAAATAGACCCACTGAAATCATTTTGACATCAGAGGCTAAATACATGCAAAAACTTGTATTAATGTAAACTGAGTTTCATGTGAAATGACAGTAAAAATTCAGCTTACTCTACAATGACAAATATGAGCTGTGAAACCAAAACACAGAAACAAGCCTGTTCAGTTGCTCATCTGTTCTAGCAGAAGATCGTCATTTTGATACCAATGAGGGAAAATAAAGTAATTTGTTATATTTATTTGCTGCACTAAAAACTTTTGTTTTCTTTGATTATTTTTATTTCAGAAAAATGAGGCGCTCTTCTGATGTTTTGATACTGTATATATTAATGTGTTTTGTTTTGTTACAGATATTAAATTGCAAGGTTTGAAAAGGGTGATGAATGAATGAAAAATGATTATTAAACATTTGAGAGAAGTGTGTGTGTGTGTGTGTGTGTGTGTGTGTGTGTGTGTGTGTGTGTGTGTGTGTGTGTGTGTGTGTGTGTGTGTGTGTGTGTGTGTGTGTGTGTGTGTGTGTGTGTGTGTGTGTGTGTGTGTGTGTGTGTGTGTGTGTGTGTGTGTGTGTGTGTGTGTGCATCATCATTTTCAGTTTTTTGTCATAATCAGGCATCATTTGAAAAGTAAAGTCAGATATAAGACTAGCAACATTTCACAGCAGATAAAAATAACACAAATTAAAATGTAATTATGGCCAGACTACAGCCGTGCTGCCGCTCTCATCAGCCTCATTTTGCAATGAACTAAATTCTATGTGACTTCATCTCTGAGCTAAAAGTCAAGGTATCGCTAAAGTTAATAGGATTCATCGCCTGGGATCCTCAAATGTCTGTACAAAATGTTGTACCAATCCATAATTTGTGTAAAGTTTGTTTAAGTATTTCAGTCTGGACCAAAGGGGTGGACCGACCAACAGACCATTGACATCCTACAACTGTATGTCAATAGACAACTAAACATGAGTTATTAGAACAACTCGCCATGCCAATTTAGCTTGTTGTTGAAAGTTTGATGTCCTTACAGACATGTGAAAGGTGTCACTTGTAATATAAACCCAAAGGAATGTCACTTTTTTAGCAGTTTTTAGCCTAAAGTGGCATATCAGGGATGGTGGTCCACCACTTTGGTCCAGACTGAAATATCTCAATAACTGCTGGATGGATTGCAATGAAATTGTGTGCAGAGAGTATTGGGCCCCAGAGGACAAAACCAAATGACTTTTGTGATTCCCTGACATTTCCTTTAGTTTTCACCTATAGCCTACTGTAAAATGTCTACTGGACTGATAGGCACAACATTTAGTACTAGTCATGGTACCCTGAAGATGAATCCTTAATTAGGTGCAACAAACATTTCAAAAACAACAAACGTGCTGTATTACATTTGTACAGTATAAAAATGCACAAAAAATATAAGGAAAATAAGTAGGCTAATAAATAAAAATTTACAAAAAAAGAATTTCAAAAGTTTAAAAAGATTGAAAGCTAAAAACGTCAATAGTAACAAAGTCCTTTTACTAAATTGTCTCTGATAGTAATCGACATAGACTATCAAACTAGATAGTAATATATGTCATATATCAAACTTATTTTTTTTGTATGTATTTCTTTTTGTTGTTGTTGCATTTATCATACATAATACCCCACATGTTATACAGCCCCTATTTTTGAATTGTTTGTTGGTTATTTATGTATTTTTTGTAAGAAAGAAAAACAGGAGAAATTTAACATTTTGGGACGTGGCCAGCCGTTTCAGGAGGCAGTGAAACACAAGGCGGCCCAAATATTCCAGGGAAAAAATAACGTCATAAACCCCGCCCATTCTCTGTGCGGCTCCGAAAAGGCTGAGTTTGTTTTAATTCACGGCCTACACCGCTTTCACTATCAGCCATTGCTACCATCCGACACCTTTTCACCGGCATAACGACCCGCATTTGAAACCAACGCTTTGTATTTTAAGCCCCGCCTTTTTGAAACGGACCGACCAGTAAGGAGACGAACGTCAGCAGCGGAGCTGAATATTCATCACTTTTCGCGGGCTTTGAGTGTCACGTGGGCTTTTCGCGCGAAAAGCGACTCCCGGCAGGAAGAAGAAGTTTCCTTACAAGAGGCAGACAGACAGACGCAAGACAATGGCGGTGAGTTAAAACGATTAAAAAACAGACTACAACGTTCAATTGTCGGGTTCCATGTGTTTACCGAAGGAGTAAGAAGTTACATTAAGCAAATTTAAGTTTGAAGCTTGAGTTTTCCGCTGTAAATACGTTTGACATTTTGTACTTGTATCCTCATCACAACAATGACAGGGATGGTTAACGTTACAGGTTTAGCTGCTTGTAACGTTAACTATTAAGAGACTGAATTGAAAACGTGTTTAGAGATTAATCCGCGCTGAATTTGACGTATGTTTCATTTTATGATCAGTCGGGTTTTCACTATTGCTAACAAGTTCAATAATCTGTTGTGTGTTTGTCCTGCAAAAAGCAGACACGCCATGTGGCTGTTGAGCTTCTTGTTGTTTGATCAGTTAACGTTAACTAACGTTGAAGATGAAGTGTGTACATTTAGATGTCTGGATTAAAGTCAAGTGAGAAACAGACATTACTTACAGAAAACTCCAAACCACTGACCAGGTTTCCAGCTAAATTGTGTTTAACATAGTAAAATAAGTCCCACATGTGAAGAGCATCAGCAGCATTTAGCTAGCTAGTTGGTGACTGTCTAAATCTCTGTCATGTATGTTAATTTGATAACGTTACCACTTCATTTTATCGTGTTAGCTACTTTTTGTGACTGAGGCTTTTCACCACATGGCTGACAGTAATATCATTGATTCTTACATCTCTGTTTTATTATGACACATTGTACTCATGGTTTAACATTTGTGATCTATATTACCATGATAACAACAGTTAACATGTCAAAAGACATAGGGGCTGGACACTGTAACGACGTTTGTTGAATCAGTGTGATGTGAATTCAGACCACAGTTTGTGATGGTCTCCTATCATATTACATTATGGGATGCATCCCACTTTCTGATAGCAGAGAAACCATTATTAGCCCATACATCCGTGAGAGAAACCCATTTAGAAGACATCCATCCTTTACTGAAGTAACAGTCCAGGTCAGTCTTTATTGTCCCTTATGGTACCTTCGGCTTGCAGCATTGGACAAAACAAGCACACCAAAGAGTAAGGCACAACAACAATAAGCAACAGTAAGGGAACCCCCAGCTTTCAACTGGTAAAATGAGCAAATCAGAGCAAGTTTAAAAGTTCAAATTAAATGAGTTTATTGCACATACTAAAATGAATGTTTGCATATATACCACACTGTGAAATACTCTAGTAAAAGTCCAGTATTCAAAATCTCACTCAAATAAAAACACAGAAGTACAATTTAAAGCATAAAAAGTACTCCTTATTCAGAGTATTATATTATTTGATCACTAATGCAATAAGATTATAATTTTAATGTTGCTGGGCGATATGGAGAAAATCAGATATCACGATATTCTTGACCAAATACCTCGATATTGATATTGCGACGATATTCTAGGGTTGACAATTGGTGCTTAACAAAATATCTTCACACTTAGATTTTAGATAAATAATCATCAGTAATGTGGACATAATGTCTAAGTGGGGAAAAGGCAAATAATAGAATGACTAGAACAGTCTGGTAAGTTCAGAGAAGTACATCACTTTACTGTAATACAGCCTTTAAAACCAGTAAAAGACAACACTTCTGTCATATCACGATATTACAATATCCAAAATCTAAGACGATATCTAGTCTCATATCACGATATCGATATACTATCGATATATTGCCCAGCCCTAGGTGGAGCTCTTTTTAAACTACTTTATACTCTGGGTTGTTTATATTTTGTATTATATTTATGTAAATAAAATCTTAGTCTGCAAAATAACTATCAAATATGGGTAGTGGAGTAAAAAGAAGTATTTTCCTTGACAAAGTAAAGAACTCGCACTATAAATTAGCATCAAATAGAAATACACAAGCAAGTACTTCAAAACTGTTCTTTAGGACAGAGAGTACATGTACAAGTTAATTTCAACCACTGATAACAATGGTTCAATGTTCAGAATGGGTCGGATGCATTTAAAAATACAAAAATTGTGACTTTTAGTTATTAATGTACAAAACCTTTGACGATATAACTCATTTGGATTTCAGAAGCCGTTGAGCGATGAATTTACTGCTATTGGAAATTTAAATTCAGATGAGTAGATGTTTAATTCAGTCAAGTTGCATAAAATCACCAAATAAATGAGACATGAACACTAAAAGAGGGGGAGGTAAACAAAATACAATAGATAGAAATGAATAATAAACCAAATGTAAATATAGGCCTGTATGTGCATTAGTACTTCAAGTCATCAGATAATGTCATGTCCGCCTGTTGAAATAAGAGTAGCCGGAGTAATGTGTCTGTGTTGTGGACAGGATTCCTCCGAGTCGTACCACATGGCCACCAGCCCCAGCCGAGCCTCCCGGAGAGGAGACATGACCTCCAGCCCCGGGCGAGACCTGCCCCCCTTCGAGGACGAGTCTGAGGGGCTGCTGGGGGACGGACCCCTACCCGGAGAGGAGGAGGAAGACGGGGACGGAGAGGAGCTGATCGGGGACGGGATGGAGAGGTGAGGACACGGTTGGCTTTGGTCTGAATCTCAACCAGCAGGTTCACTTTGTGTCGGAAAGTTTTTGGGCTTACTGACGAGTGTTTTTCTCCGTCCAGGGATTACCGAGCCATCCCGGCGCTGGACCAGTATGAGGCGGAGGGTCTGGACCTGGATGACGAGGATCTGTCAGAGCTGTCGCCTGGAGCCCGAGCCGCCGCCGAGGAGGCCATGAGGAGGCGGGACAGGGAGCAGGGCGGCAGAGGGCGGCTGAGGCCCGGACTGCTCTACGGTGAGGAGCCCTTATTTAAAATATAACACAAAGTTGGTTATTGCCGTTTTGCCGGCTGATTTGGCCCGTTTATCAACAACTTTGCTGAGTCAAATCTGAACACAGACCCATATTTTTGGGGTGACTAATGCCTTGGTGCTCTCCGTGCGACTGTCTAGTTGTTCATGCTTAGTTTTGGTCAAAGCTGCTCCAAGGACATCCTCCCTTCCTCTCTTCTCTAGTCTTGCTCTATGGCTGTAGACCTTTTTAAAAACATCTCTTTGAATCAGCGTATATGCACTTTCAGGTCCTGTAGCAAGCCAATCATTGCAAAGCGGGCCGTGTCCCTGTGTTGTTACAAAATCCCGCTTGCATTGTCACAAAATCTTGGAGGTGCACGGCTCGGCGCTCAGACCCTCGGCGCACAGGCGCCCAGAATGCAATTGTGCAATATCACCATCCACGCCGCTGACTGCAAGAAGCATGAACCACGTTTCAGAGGATATGATTTCTCTGTTATCCATTGCGAATTAACGTCCATAAATTCACTTACAAATCATTAAAAAAATAACTGCAGAACTCGCCAGAGAATTGCCAGAGGAGCTGCTAATTCAGCATACTTCAAATGGAGACAATTTGACAAATGGAGGATTAAAAATAACAGGGCTCAAGATGTAGCCCACAGCTAACTCACTGTCTCCATGGAAACGTTATACATATCTATATAGTATAAGTAAGTATAACAAAGAATAATAAGAGGAGTTACAAAATCCATTGATATTAACTTTTTTAATTTCCTTTGACAAAGAGCAGATCTCTATGTATAATACAATCAGAAATATAATAAAAAGTATAAAAGAAGTGAGGAAAAGGGTGGATAAATGAGTGTTGTCAGTACTTAAAACAAAAAACAATCCTACATTAAAAGTAAGTAAGTAAAATTTATTTATAAAGCGCTTTTCACAGATAAAATCACAAAGTGCTGTACAACAGAATAGGTAGAACAAACGGTATAAAATGCATATACATATATCTAAAGAAAGGGACGCTAGTGAGAACCCATCAACCAAAAGCTTTCCTAAATAAGCAAGTTTTCAGATCCTTTTTAAAAGAGACAACAGAGTCAGCCAGACGCACGGACAGGGGCAGGGCGTCCCACAGTCTGGGAGCAACAGACTGAAAAGACCGGTCCCCTCGGGTCTTATAACGAGTCTTAGGGACTGCAAGCAAATTTTGGTCAGAGGACCGAAGAGTCCGGCTAGGGAAGTACGGCTTCAAAAGGTCTCGGATATACTGTAGAAGAAAAAGAAGCTGACATGTGTTAGACAGAGGTGTCCAGGGTGAAAAGGAGGTGGCTGAGGGGATCGGGTGAATAACTTGTTTATTTTGCTGTGTCCAGACAGCGAAGACGAGGATGACGAGCGCCCGGCGGCTCGAAGAAGGCGATTGGCTGAGCGGGCAGCAGAGGGCGTTGCAGACGGCGAGGAAGAGGAAATGATCGAGAGCATTGAGAACCTGGAGGACATGAAGGTTGTAATACTGCTGCTACAATCGTAACAGCTCTGATGCAGTACTTTTTTTTTTTTTTTTTTTTTTTTTTTTTTTCGGTCAGACCGGTACTTTCCAGCGGTGGTACGGGGTCTGACAATTTTTCTCCCCGTCTGCAGGGCCACACTGTGAGGGAGTGGGTGTCCATGGCGGCTCCCAGGCTGGAGATCTACAACCGCTTCAAGAACTTCCTGCGGACCCACGTGGATGAGAACGGCCACAACGTCTTCAAGGAGAAGATCAGCGACATGTGTAAAGGTAGCCCAACTGTTTTATAAAGTTTGTTTGTTTGTTTGTTTGTTTCTGAATTCTGGTTTAAAATGAATGAACTTACCATCCTCACCCGCCATTCCAGAGAACAAGGAGAGCCTGGTTGTGAACTATGAAGACCTCGCAGCCAGAGAGCACGTTTTGGCATACTTCCTACCAGAGGCTCCAACTGAGATGCTGAAAGTGAGTTCAGTTCTGTTGTTTTTAGTCGTATTAAAATGTCTTTGTATTTTATTCAAAGACACTGCCCCAAAGAAGAAATCTTTTTTTTAAATCATATTTTTCTGAGGCCTGGCCTGTGAGAGCCTCCTGTCTGGTGGCCCAGTGGTTTCACAGAAAGAAGGTTCTGGGTTTGAATCCTGGTCGTTCCGGGCCTTTTTGTGTGGAGTTTGTAAGTTCTCGCCGTGTCTGCGTGGGTTTCCTCCGGGTGCTCCGATTTCCCCCACCATCAAAAAACTCGTACTAGGTTCTCCAGTCAGTGCCCTTGATCAAGGAGTTCTGGAGATCTGGAGTTGTCCCCGGGCGCTGTGGTTGGCTGCCCACTGCTCCCTTGAGGGATGGGTTAAATGCATATGTGTATAATGTGTATATGACAATAATACACTGGTTGCTTTCTGGTGGGGTTCAGACTGGTGTGACAGCTGTCGATGAACTCTGACTAAACGGAACTAAAGAACAACGATGGAGCCTTTTTATTTTTCTTAGTCTGTAAATCCAACGTGTGTGTGTGTGTGTATTAGGTTTTTGATGAAGCAGCTAAAGAAGTGGTGCTGGCCATGTACCCCAAATACGACCGCATTGCCCACGAGATCCACGTCCGCATCTGCAACCTGCCGTTGGTTGAGGAGATCCGATCACTCAGGTAATATTGAACTTTGCCACTTCAGTCTACTTTCCATAAACAGCATCTGTCCTGGTGGAGGGATCCTTCCTCTGTTGCTAATGCTGCGTTCATGTTGCCAAGATGGATGTGTGATTAGAGTGGGTCATGTTAGGACTTTCATAATTCATATTTACAAGTCTGCAACCCGTAATCACAATAACTTCTACATGACATGAAAAAGCAACATATGGTTTCTATTTTTTTTCCTGAAATATTTTTGTGTCTGAACGGAGGATCTAAAGACAGAGTGCCGTATGTTCTGCAGATTGTAAAGGGGCAAATTAGTAGTTTGGTGTTACATAAATAAAACTGACTTACTATGTGCTTTATACACAAACACTGCATGACTCATTATCTACTGAGCGCAGTGCAGACGTCAGAATCACAATGAGCAGATGGAATGGTAAATAATGCATGATGTGCAGATTTCAAGGTCCACCAACCCATGTTTTACAAAAAGCAGGGAACAGAAGGAAGATCAAATCGGGCAACAAATCAAATAGTCTCTTGTTCTTCTTCCGTCCTCCTCAGGCAGCTCCACCTGAACCAGCTGATCCGGACCAGCGGCGTGGTGAGCAGCTGCACCGGCGTCCTCCCTCAGCTCGGCATGGTCAAGTACAACTGTAACAAGTGTAACTTTGTGCTGGGACCCTTTTTCCAGTCCCAGAACCAGGAGGTGAAGCCGGGCTCCTGTCCCGAGTGTCAATCCCTGGGCCCCTTCGAGATCAACATGGAGTTGGTGAGAGGCCCCTGTGTGTGCTTGACATGTTGGACATTGTGTTTGTGTTGATGAAGTGAATTTACCTGAGGATAAAAACCTTCACACACTCATTATCCTAATGTAAATGTCCACCACAGTGTGTAATCAATCAAAACAGTTTCGGCATTATGGCTTAAAGTTTTTGGATTTTCCCCTTTCCTTTATTGTGTTATATGTCTTTTTTGTGAATGTTATAGGTTTACAAAGTGAAAAAGCCCAAAGTCCCCCCCAAAGGGACTTACCATCTCCAACAGAAAACACTGTTCACCAACTGCTCCAAACAGCTCTGTTGTAGTCCAGCCTTTACTTCAGAGACAAACGTGGTCACTTTGGAACACACGTTATAATGCTCGCCTAGCTGCTAGCATGGCACGCCCTCATACTCTGCTTCTGACTGGCTAGTAGTCCTTACCTAGGTACTGTCAGGACACGCCCTCATACTCTGCTTCTGACTGGCTAGTAGTCCTTACCTAGGTACTGTCAGGACACGCCCTCATACTCTGCTTCTGACTGGCTAGTAGTCCTTACCTAGGTACTGAGCACGTGTGACTCCCAACAAAGATGGAACAGAAGTGAGATGTCTCACTCTGTAGCTAAAACGGAGAGCTCAACACACAGGGTGAAAAGAGGAGCTGTAGCAACAAAAAAATGTTTTTTGAAAATGAAACCATGTAAACTTATTCTGGTACAACCTCTAAATACAATTATGAACCTGAAAATGAGCATAATATGAGCACTTTAACTTTCCACTGCATTTATTAACGAATCGTTTATTTACAGTAAATGTTGGTTCATCCAATGACCTGCCGACCTTTTGTCTCAGTAAATGAACCAATCCTCTCCGTCCTGCAGACTGTGTACCAGAACTACCAGAGAATCACCATCCAGGAAAGCCCCGGTAAAGTTGCTGCCGGCCGCCTCCCACGCTCCAAAGACGCCATCCTGCTGGCCGACCTGGTGGACAACTGCAAGCCTGGAGACGAGATCGTGAGTGGAGTTAAAAACATAAATCAATAACACCTTTTCATCCCTGAAAACATGATTAAAATGTTTGAGATGTGTTACAAGGAGATCGCAAATCCATTTTCTCAAATTATCCTTGCAAACAAAAAGTTGAAAGAATGAGATTGGTTTGCCTGAAACATCATTTCTGATTTACCAGGTGGTTTACTACTTCAGCACAATGAAAAAGAGAACTGACATGATGATTTTTCTTTCCCTCTCAGGAACTGACGGGCATCTACCACAACAACTACGACGGCTCTCTAAACATGGCCAACGGCTTCCCCGTGTTTGCCACGGTGATCCTAGCCAACCACATCACCCGCAGAGACGAGGGCGTCGCCGTGGCCGAGCTGACCGACGAAGACGTCAAGGCCATCGTCACCCTGTCCAAGGACGAACGCATCGGGGAGAGGGTGAGGAGGGTGGCTGAACGTTTGCTGCAGCTCAGTAGAACACGTTTAAAATGACCAACGTTGCAGTCTGAAGTTATTTGTCCTTCAAGTAAAGAAAGATTGGAACCGCAGATGATTTGGTGTCATAGATACCGAGGTCTGCTCCATCAAATATGTTGGTACACTTCAGTCAGTGCAGTCACACCAACTCAGAAAATATTTGTCTGTCACAAGATGATGGAAATTTGTCTTTGCTGTTAAAACTTATGCACACGTTATGCATGGAATAAAAACACATTTTTTGTATAATTTTGTTCTTTGTGCAATGTGCACAACTGATTTAAATTTTAAGTTTTCTATCTGACTGTCCCGCAGACATTTCTGACTTTTTGCAAAAAAATAAAATAAAAAAAAAAGTACTAAATTAAAGCTAAATTATAACTTTTCTTTGGGCAGAAAGCAAGAAAAATACCAAAACTCTACACTACTATTAGCAACAGACACATGTAATCTCTTCTTTATCAGCTGTGTCAACACAGAGGCTGGTTTAAACAGTTTTACTGGATTAATAAGTTAAAACGTAACTTATCATCTGAGCCATACTACCAGCCACACATAAAGACGGCTGGTTTGTGATATTTCCTGTGCAGATGTTTCCTAACTCGCTCTCTGTTGTGTGTGTAGATCTTTGCCAGCATGGCGCCGTCCATCTACGGCCACGAGGACATCAAGCGAGCCTTGGCCCTGTCGCTGTTTGGAGGAGAGCCTAAGAACCCAGGTCACTACCAGCCCGGAGCAGTAACACCTCTCTCTGTGTGTGCCCTCCTCCTGGTTCTGTTCACCAATCAACGCTCTTTCTTTTCCAGGTGGTAAACACAAAGTGCGTGGAGACATCAACGTGCTGCTGTGTGGAGACCCGGGAACCGCCAAGTCTCAGTTCCTCAAGTACGTAAAGTACACCTATAATAACATTTAGAAACACTAAATGTAGATGTGTATATAAACCCAGGTAATGGACATATGAGGGGTTTAGCAATAAAAACATTTTTTACTTTTTAACTATTTAAAATATTTTTTATGCAAAATATGAAGCTACAGCCAGATCTGTTAGCTTATATAAGCATAAACGCTGACTTCCTGTAGTCACTGAAGAAGCTACGACGGAATTCCAGGAAGTTACTCCTCCTAGCCAATAGGGCTGGGCGATATGGAGAAAATTAAATATATCATGATATATTTGACCAAATACCTCTATCGATACCGCAATGATATTGTAGTGATCTCAACGAAATGAGATTTTTGATAAATAATCATCAGTGATGTGGATATAATGACTAAGTGGGAAAAGGCAAATAATAGAACAGTTACAACAGTCTGGTAAGTTCAGAAAATGACATCACTTTACTGTAATACAGCCTTTAAAACCAGGAAAAGACACTTATGTCATATCACGATATGACGATATCCAAAATCTAAGACAATATTTAGTCTCATATCACGATATAATATTGATATATTGCCCAGCTCTACTGGCTAATAAATCATCTTGCACGTAACACCACAACATGTCATTTTTACACATTTTGTTTTTGTACAGATTAAATAAACGTGTAACGTGTTAATTGGTGAGCTTTAGCGGTGCTGCTCGGTGGCTTTTATCAGCTAGCTGTCTCTCACTATTACAGGCTTTGTGCTAAGCTAATACCCAGCTGTGACGTTACTGTACAGATACTGAAAATAGTTAAAAAGTAAAAAGTTATACTTGTCAAAGTTCTTGAAATATAAAAGAAAAGAGAACTTTAATCAAAAACTAAAATGGCAGACCTCCGCCAAGGCCGACGCTGCGTTCACATGCTCCTCCGACAGTCCCACTTCCTGAGTTGGGAAGTCGTTCTTCTGACTTTGGTGTGTTCCTGAGCTTTAAGTCGTAATTTGGAAACAACATGAACGCTACAAAGAAGATGTGTTGCATTTCATTGCTCAGAGTGTTTTTAAACAACACGTTCAAAGCTGTTTCCAGTATTTGTGTAACAACATAGAGCAGAGGTGAGCCATGAAATATGATCGGAAAGTCATTTTTCAGATTATTCCGACACCTGGATTCAGCACAAATGTCCCATTTCGCAATGTTAATTAATGAAAGTGAAAATAATTAGTGTATGCGCCCTGTGATTTTTTTTTTTTTTTTTTTTTTTCCTTGGCCCATGCTTCACCCTTCCACCGAGTTTCATTAGAAAAATCTGGCAAGTAGTTTTTCTGTAATCTTGCAGACAAACAAACCAACAAAAAAACGGACCAAACCGAGCCGTAAACATGACCTCATCGGTGGCAGTAATGAGAAAGCAGAACGCACAGTAGGCCAGGGAACAAAGCAACACTGTAAACATTGGGATTTTATCTTAAAAAACGATCTCCCATTTTAAGATGTGCCAGGGTGTGGAAGGAACCAGACATAATACAAGATAAAAAAAGAAGCGTATTTGATTAGAAAGCCTCTGAATCCGAAGCCCTGATGGATTTCTCTCTGCAGGTACGTGGAGAAGGTGTCGAGCCGCGCAGTGTTCACCACGGGTCAGGGGGCCTCTGCCGTCGGTCTGACCGCGTACGTCCAGAGACACCCGGTCAGCCGCGAGTGGACGCTGGAGGCCGGAGCACTGGTGCTGGCCGACCGCGGAGTCTGTCTGATCGATGAGTTTGATAAGGTGAGCCGAGACTTTACTGTCCTAACTTAGATGATGATTCTGTTCAGTGCTGTTCTCTCAGCCTGGGGATGGAATAAGACTGCTAACCTCACGCTGTCCTCCAGATGAACGATGCAGACAGGACGAGTATCCACGAGGCCATGGAGCAGCAGAGCATCTCCATCTCCAAGGCTGGCATCGTCACCTCGCTGCAGGCCAGGTGCACCGTCATCGCTGCCTCTAACCCCATCGGTACATAAAACAGTGTGAAATCAGTAGCCAAAAATGGCTGATTTTCATTGACTATTAGGATCATATCAGTGTTTCTGCATGTTGTTCCATTTAAGTTAGATTAAAGTCTATTAGTTGTCATTGTTTTCAGTACACTCTGAAACCTGCTTGAGATAGTCAGAGCATCATAGTGAACATGTCGTGGTCGCTCTCTGTGCTCGTCTCCCTGCAGGCGGCAGGTACGACCCCTCCCTGACCTTTTCCGAGAACGTGGACCTGACGGAGCCCATCGTGTCTCGATTTGACGTGCTGTGTGTCGTCCGAGACACCATCGACCCTGTGCAGGTAGACGCACACACACACACACACACGTACATAGATTTTTATTTAAATCGTCTGTAGGACTGGGGTAGAAGACGGGCATCATCTTCAACTATAACCTATGATGAATCATCCCAGCAGATGCCTGATCCTGTCTTGGCTGTAAAGTGTGTTAATCAGTACGAATCTTGTCTGCCAGAATTAGATCATCTTGAAGTTAAAGAGTTTTGAATTCGGTCCGGTATCAGACACTCACTGCTCTCTCCTCTGGCTTGTGATTGGCTCTCTTTCCAAACCAGGACGAGATGTTGGCGCGCTTTGTGGTTGGCTCCCACATCAAGCATCACCCTAGCAACAAGGAAGGGGGCGTGGCCTTAGAAGAAGTTGTTCTGCCCAACACGACAGATGTGCCGCCGATTCCCCAGGACCTCCTAAGGAAGTACATCATCTACTCCAAGGAGCGGGTATGAGCACAGTCTCCATCTTCAATGAGCCATCACTCTGTCATGTTGAAGAGATGTGTGTGTGTGTGTGTGTGTGTGTGTGTGTGTGTGTGTGTGTGTGAATAAAAACCCACTTACTTTAAATTATTGTTGATAAGAATTGGATAGTTTTCAACTATTTGTCTTTGTGCTACAAGCTGCTCTAACAGCTGGGGTTGATAAAGTACTCTACGTATCTGTACAGCACATACTTAGTTTTGTGTCTTCATGACATTTCATGTCATTTCTTACCCGCTTGGGTCTTTTTAAAGCTTTTGTCAGCCACTTAAAGTTTAGAGGCAACAAATCACTTCACATCAGTGAAATGTAAACTTTTCATGTGTTTGGTTCAACAAAATATTAAAAGATGAGGTCATTGATTTCTTGTGTTTGCAGGTTCATCCCAAACTGAACCAGATGGACCAGGACAAAGTTGCTCAGATCTACAGTGACCTGCGCAAAGAGTCGATGGTGAGTCCTCTGAACTTTCCCCCCTTTCAGTGACACTTAAACGTGTTTAGAAAATATCATTCACAGATCATTTTCCCAAAAAGAAATGTAGGTGAAATAACAGGAGTGGATACAATAATACTTCTGGTCATAATCTGTTGACCCTCACAGCATGTAAAAAGTAGTTTGCTGCTTCTTTGAACTTTTAATAATGAAAACGTCTTCCTGCTGGTCTGGTCTCGCTGACAGGCGACAGGCAGCATCCCCATCACAGTGCGTCACATCGAGTCCATGATCCGCATGGCCGAGGCCCACGCCAAGATGCACCTGAGGGACTACGTGCTGGAGGACGACGTTAACATGGCCATCCGGGTGATGCTGGAGAGCTTCATCGATACGCAGAAGTTCAGCGTCATGAGGAGCATGAGGAAGGTGTGTGTGACGGCCGGCAGGTTTTTCTGTTTTCAAACCCGATCAGAGTGAAATCCAAGCGTCCCTGACACTTCCTGGTGTGATGTTTTTTTTTTTTTTTTTTTCTAACTTCGCTGTCGTCTGTTTCCCGTCTAGACGTTTTCCCGTTACCTGGCCTTCCGCAGGGACAACAACGAGCTGCTGCTCTTCATCCTCAAACAGCTGGTGGCCGAGCAGGTCTCCTACCAGCGGAACAGATACGGAGTCCAGAACGACTCCATCGAGGTCGCAGAGAAAGACCTGCAGGATAAGGTAACCAGAAATGAAGATAGGGCTGCACAATTAATAGCAATTTTATCGAAATCACAATTTAGACTAGTGCAATATCCAAATCGCGGCGGTGCGCAATATTTGTTAAAGGCAAAATGTGTCAAATCATTCTGAATGAAGCATTGTGGAGCTGCAGAGACGTCCTAGTCTACACATCCTATCCTACAGACTACAGAAAACCTCTTTGGTTGCTACAGATCCTCGCACAAATCACACTATAATCATTTTAATTTTTTAAGATTTAATATTAGTCAATGAAAATGAGTGATACTAAAATGATCATTCCCTCCAATATCATGAATCGTATTGCAATCGCAATATGAGTCGAAATAATCGCAATTAGATATTTTCCTCATATCGTGCAGCCCTGAATGAAGATGGGAGATAATGAACATGTTAAATAATACATTTATCGGCGCCGGGTTAGCTCAGTTGGTAGAGCAGGCGCCCATATATAGAGGTTTACTCCTTGACGCAGCCCGGGTTCCACTCCGCCCTGTGGCCCTTTGCTGCATGCCATTCCTCCATTTACATTTAGGTCAAATGTCTTTTCCTCTGGTGTTATTTTCAGCCCAAACCTCTCGGGCAGCATTGGCTAGCCTTTGTACAGCTGTGTGTAGCACTGCTGCAGGCCTTTTGTTTGTTTTTTTTAGGTCTTGTGTTAGTTTTTTTTACAATATTCATTTTGATACAAAGTTAGAAATACAAAGACACTGATGTGTTGGGTGTTGTAATTTAGTGGAGCTAAAAGAGGCTCGGAGTGCAGAGGACTAAATGTTCCAGAGCAAGTCTTCACTGGTGTGGACTCGCGTCACAAGACTCAACTTTGATTTTAACACTAATCACTTGCGACTTCACTTGGATTTTAAAATCTGTATCATTTTAAGTGTGTTATATTTAGAATATAGCCAAAACCCACGCTAAGAAATGCTCCAATGTCCAAGCTCTAATCACCGTCTTTTGTCCTCCTCCTCCTCCAGGCGAGACAGATCAACATCCACAACCTGACATCCTTCTACGACAGCGACATCTTCCGCTCCAACAAGTTCAGCCACGACGGGAAGAAGAAACTGATCCTGCAGCAGTTCTAAAGGCCCTCACCACCCCCACTCCTCTTCCCCTCCATATTATTGGAGTGCTTCAGGAACTCGATTTCTTAGCCCAAAATGGGTCATTGAGAAAAAGAAAAAAAAAAGCGCTTTGGTTTCATCATGTTTAGACTCCAGGGTGAGGCGTAGTTACCTTTTTTAGGTCTGAACTGATGCCTGGAAGGACATTTTTGCATGGGATAGTTGTGCT